>OX465553.1:2820726-3498235 GCA_950022955.1 Xestia ashworthii
TTTATCTACTTGTTTACATGTATCGAACGAACATTTTGCCCGCAATGATCAAACACAATGATCAATGATCTACCTTCAAAATATTTATAAAATCGACGTCTAATTTTTTGTAATACCCTTACTTTTTGTTCTTTTTAAGTGTCTAGTATTAATATTCTCACGTAAGTGAATAGTGTAATTCTTATGAGAATAAATGATCTTAAGACCTAGTTTCACCATACCATGTTAGTTAGTTTAATCTCCTGTTAAAATGTTAACGGGACATTAGGAGTAGCGAGTGTTTCACCATGCGCTAATCCATGATTAAATGTCTAAATCAGGCATTAAATTTAATTGCTGCCATATAGGTCCGTTAACTTACTAACAGGCATTTAGTCAGTTGTCAAAATCATCAAAATGGAAGCAGCGTACGACTATTTGGAAATTTTTTGGAAATTTATAAAGAACGGCGGCATTATTTTGAAGAATACGATCTCCTCAGCTAAAATTCTCCACCCCTCATTTTTTGCTGCAGTTGTGACAGCATCAGTTTTTTTTTATTTTCAACTACTTCTTTGTTTTGCTATTAAAGTTATTAAAATTTCTTTCTCATTTGATAAGAAATTAAGGTCCCGTTCACGTTAATATTGTTTCAATTTAAAACACTTTCACTAAACAAACACTTTCAAAATAAAATACCACAAACACCACGAAACGTAAGAACGTTATGGCGTATCCACACATGCCGCCGGGTTTGCCGCCGGCTTTTAGACCGCCTTGCCGCTGAATTTGCCGCCGGCTTTACCGACGGCCTGCAGATGCGGTTGCAATTTTCGCAGTAGTGCTGTGACTTGCTCGAAGTTAGTCGTGTACGTAGGATTAAAAGATGTTGGACTATAATATAGTTGCATATATTGCAAGTGAAGTGTTGTATGTTATTACTAGCTTCTGCCCGCGACTTCGTACGCTGATCCTGTTGCTTATGCCAGCGACAACGGGGTCGTCGAAGATCTGAAACGTCTGATGTCGAATTCTAAGAACCCGGGGACGGGAAAATAACGGATCTTTCCCACCTGAGCAACACATACCATTTGTTTCTTTTTGCCATTTAACAGCTTTACAAAAAGTACAATTTTTAGAATAACAAAATTTGAAAATGGGAATGACATATGTACCGACAAAGTAAAATGTTGCAAGAACACACTCAAACTGTATTACACAACTGACATTATAATTTAGTTTTATTATTTAACGCGAGTCTTTATTATACTAGCTAAAATGATGCATTGTCAGTGAACATTGAAATGCGGCATTGAGACTTTTTATTTTGGTTGGTTTTGACAACTGACCGATCCATGAGTGAAGAATACATGACTCATTCACTTAACACCGGGTTTCGTAATGTGTTGTTATTTTTTTCTGGTGGAACGTAAATACCAATAACATCGACATTTATTTTAATGGCTGATTGACTAATGTCCGATTATGAACAGGTTGGTGAAATTAGCCCTAAACCTCAAAAGGTTTACAATCCCTGCGGTCGGCAGCCATTACATCTGTGCGAGCGATACTCATTATATTTACGCGGGAGTGACAGAGACAGGTAATAACAGGTCATTGTACGAAATTTTTCCTGCTCCGCAACCGAACTTTACTGAATAAAATGTTACTGAATAGAATATTACTCGGGCCATAATAGCGAATCGATTGATACATTATTCGTTAAGATCAGATGAATAGTAAAGGCGCTACGGAGGAACATGCGTCAATACAAACATACATAGTACATAGATTGCTAAAATCAAAACACTTCCTTTTTGCTTCGCCGTCAGTCGGGCAAAAAAAAATTGATGAAAAAAAAGTATTGGTTGCACACGTGTTGGTCCATAGGCCGTTTTCAACAATGTCCTTTCTGACCTTAGACGCCATCCCATTTGGCATGACCACAATAGAAACAGGTTTCTTCGAAGGAAGAATCGACAAAATGACAGATCATTTCTTTTGATCATTTGTCATTTATTTATCTGTAATTTTGTCTTTTTTTCGTCGACAAAACCCGCGTCCACGGCGGTCATGCTAAGGGGCAGAAAATCTCATTCAGATCAACGATTTAACGCAAACAAAAGTATTCCGGTCAAATTACACTAAAAAATAGGGGTAATGTTAAAAAAAATCCGACATGGCTGAAAATTGGTAGGATGGTTGTTGTTGCACTATTATAAAGGAAATTATAATGTGAAAAGTTCTCATCGATCGCCGGTAGAGTGAGGAGGAGGATCTCGTGGCAAAATAATAACAGACGCTCGGGTCGATCTTTAGGTTAAGCAGTGCTTGGCTAGGTTGGTCTGTGGATTGGTAACCGTCCTTACATACCTACCGAGTTTCCTCCGTGCCTCGGAATTCTCTGTGGTCATTTGCAGTCGGAACCAAAGCAAAAAGACACTCAGTTACTCTGCGCGCCCCGATCCTGCTTAACCTCTTGTATGCCGTAATTAAATGTACAATTTGTACTGTTGTTCAAATTTAATTGGACAAATATCAACCTCCTCAACAAGCTGGCTTCCGATCAGGCCTCTCCACTACTGACCACCTACATGCAATAAACCAATTAATTGAAAAATACCATTAGTTCAACATGCCAATATATCTTGCCTTCATTGACTATTCAAAAGCTTTTGATAGTTTGACACACACTGCTATATTTGCCGCACTGAACAACCAAGAGATCGATCCCACCTACATCAACCTGCTTCGTAACATATACTTAAACAGCACTGCTTCAATCAGATTACAGACAGTTGGACCATCATTCTCCATAGAAAAAGGCGTAAAGCAAGGAGACCCGCTTTCACCCAAGCTTTTCAACAGCGCGCTTGAAGAAGTATTCAAAAAGCTTACGGCTACTTGGGAGAAAAGTGGCATTGAAATTGGTGGGGCTCGGTTAACAAATCTTCGCTTCGCTGATGACATTGTCGTATTCTCTTCCACGGCGGCAGAACTGGAGCTCATGTTGAACCAGCTCAGTGAGGCGAGCCTTGAGTTTGGACTCGCGATGAACATGTCGAAGACCAAACTGATGTCAAACACCACCAAATACAAGATCCGAGTGAATGGTGAAGAATTGCAATATGTCCATGAATACATCTACTTGGGCCAGTTAGTCTCTTTCCAGTCCAGACAAGATAAGGAAGTCATAAGACGAACCGAAAATGCCTGGAAGAGCTACTGGTCCATGAAAGAGCTAATGAAAGGAAACCTATCTTTGTCACTAAAGCGTAAAATCATGGACATGTGCATTCTTCCCATTTTGAAATATGGATCCCAGACTTGGTCTTTGACAAGCATTCAAAAGTCCAAGCTCAAGGTATGTCAACGTGCAATGGAGCGCAGCATCCTAGGCGTCAAACTTACCGACCATGTACGCAACACCACACTGCGCTCCAAAACACAAATCACTGACGTTGCTCAAAAAGCCGCCAAGGTAAAGTGGGACTGGGCTGGCCATGTCTGCCGTATGCCTGACGAGCTGTGGGCCACAATAACCACAATGTGGAGCCCTGACACAACCAGAATGCGACGCGGTAGACCTCGCAGGAGATGGCGGGATGAGCTAGACAAAACCAACGACCAGTCAAAAATTTGGAAGTCATGGGAAGAGGCCTTTGCCCAGCAGTGGGATGACACAGGCTAACAGTAACAGTTCTCTGTGAAGACGAATATAATATTGTGTCGTCTGTGGGGTAAACGTAGGAGATAAAAAGGAATCCTACTTATAATTCGAATAAATAATTCCGGAAAAATATTAAAATTTCGCGCCAATGCCTTTTTTTATTTCTTCTGTAGCTGGAATGCAACGCACACATCCTGCCAAAGAGTTCGGCGTTCGGCGCGTTTGGTTCCATCTAAAAAAAAAAAAATTTAATGGAACAGTAATAACTCAATTTTTTATGAATTATGAGTAAGTAAAGACATTCGTTTTCGAACACCGACGAAGAAAATAAAAAAAAAACACTTTTTCATTACTCATACTCGAAAAGTAGGTCTGAAGTTGCCTGAGGAGCGGGCTGAAAGTAATACTTTTCAGCCCTAGGGAGAATCGCTTTCAACTGACAGCTGTCACATTATTAAAAAAATCTAGTTCTATTTTCACATTTCTATTGAACCATGTTCCGACTTCTATACAGCCTGTAAATTACAGTGCGATGTAAAATTGAAATAACATAAAATTCAGTATTAATTAAAGAATACATATTTTTTTTAAACTTAGTTACAAATATTTCTTTAAAATAACAAAGATTTGGGCAAAATATTTACTATTTTTTCAGTGACGATGGTGAAAATAAAGGCTGAATAGCCGGCCACAGAAAAAAAATATAAAATAGGCGGGAAAGCGGCAATCCGATCTTCATTTTTTTTTCGAGCGCTTTCGTGTTTTTGTTTTTATTTTCCTTGTATTCGTAATGAAAAGCACAATGTTTACCTCGGGTTAAAGACTTATTTAGTCCCTCGAGCTATTAGCGCCCGCGCTACGCTTGGGCGCCAAACCACGTCTCGGGACTAAATAAGTTACTTTCACCCCTAGGATAACAATGTACTATTTTTCCCTAGGGCATAATGCAATTTTACGGCCTCTCTGGTACGCTATTAAGACGGTCTTTTCGAGAAAGAGGAGTGAAAAAGCCATTGTGTCTTGTGTAGATCTACGTTCAGACGAAGGGTTAAATGACGTTCCAACAGAAGGAAATGACTGCTTTGCCTGTCTGAAAGGGTAGGTTAAAAACACTTGATAGAGAGATCTTACATGATCTGATCGACAGGGATCCAGCGCATTACGTCAAACAGCTAACATCACATAGCAGTAACATGAAAATTTGCAATAAGGAAGACGTACATCGGAAATCCTGTACTACCCAGTTTTATTAAAATACTACCTTCTCATGAACAATCGTTGTTTTCTGATCATTCGCTTACTAAAGAGGGTATTGTGGTACGATTTGGGAAGGTAATGAGACAAAAAAGTCGGTTCTGTAAAATGCACGACAAGTGTCATACATTTATTTTCAGTAACCAGCCTCGAAAAAAAAGAAAACTTTCAAGAAGTTTTCAGAAGATGACCTTAATGGCGCCTATTTTCGAAAGGCAGATGTACTGTTTTGATAAATTTGTTTTCGGAGGATACATTCGTTCATGAGCTATCAGAAAAGTATCAGTTTAATATCCTGAATGGCGTAGATTTCTTACAATCGTTTTTGTGACCTTTGACCCCGAGTAAATTTTTTGCACGTTCTGGATCGATGAGGACTTTTCACATTTCCTTTATAATAGTGTAGGTATTGAACAATCCTACCAATTTTCAGCCAAGTCGGAATTTTTGTAACCTTGGATGTCAAAATTGACCGGACTAATGGGCTTTGTATTTAGATTTTTTTTCAAAGTACCAAAACCGTTCCACGCATAGGACCTATATGAATCGATAGTTGTATCAATAGAATAATGAATATCTATACATATAATAAAATCGTTGAGACCAAAAAATCTGTACATTGAAGATTTCAAAAAAAAAATCGAACAGGGTGACTTAAAATAAGTAACTGAACAAATTAAAACCATTTTTAAAATTTTTGTTTGTTTGTTTGTTTGTTTGTTTGTTTGTTTGTTTGTTTGTTTGTTTGTTTGTTTGTTTGTTTGTTTGTTTGTTTGAACGCGCATCACGTAAAAACTCCTGGACGGATTTTGATGAAAACTTCACTAATCTATTTAAATAAACTCAGAATAACATTTAGGCTATAGAAATTATGGAAAATTTTGGATAAAGGGGGTGAAAAGGGGGGGTAAAGTTTGTATGAAAAAAAATTTTTTGATTGTTCTAGAATCATGAAACTCAGAGTAAATACTAATTATTAAAAATAAATAAAAACCTGTTTCAGCATTTTTAAAAAAAATCACCCAGAGACGTAAAAAAGAGGGTTTTGTGTTTAAAATTAATTAACTTCATACACCTATAGAATAAAATCCAATGAAGTGTAAACCTTTAAAAGTTGCTACATATACTTCAAATCTAATACAAGTAAATATAATTTCTCAGTTTCCTTGAAATTTGATTTTTGAGGTGAACATTGAATACGAACAAAATAGCGATTTAATGACTGACGATTTAGCTTTAGTGACTCATGAATCAACGCACAGCTTATACCGCTGATCGCAGAGACCTGAAACTAGCAAGGTGTGTTCTTTATATGATGTAGGCATCCGGTATAGATGAATTTTCCAAGATTGAACCCATAAGGGGGTAAAAAAGGGGGGCAAAGTTTTTAAGAGACAACGTGATTCCTTGGTCCAATCTACTTGAAATTTTGCATAAACCTTTTAACAGAATTGATGGAAGACACGTGTTTCGTATTTTATTGAAATGAACCCCTAACGGGGTTAAAAAAGGGTAAACAATTATTTTGGCCATGGCGCTGATTTGCTTCGAAGTTGATACCAATACTCAAAGCTTTTGATTTAAACTAGATTTTATTTTGACACATGTTTGAAAACTCAATTCGATTTTATTCAAAAAGGTTGAACTCACATAAAACCTTGGTGCTAATACTCTAAAATTGGAATGTCTCGAAAGTCACCGTATTATATTTGAAGGTTTCAAAGCTTTAGAGGTTATGCACTATTAAGACACGGCCTCATGGGACGTACTAGAGTAAAAAAATTGAAAAATTTTACACCTATGTGTGCAGCCGCCTGCAGTGAGCCAGCATGGGCCAGCTTTCGAGGGAGGCCCTTATTTGGAAAACCATAAGTATGAGCGATTAATGCAAAGATTTCCGAGAAATTAAATTGTTACCTACTTGAATCTACACAAATATTATAAAGCTGAGGAGTTTGTTTGTTTGGTTGAACGCGCTAATTTCAGGTAATGGTGGTTCGAGTTAAAAACATATTTTAGTGTTGGACAGCCCGTTCATCAAGGAAGGCTAACATCACCAATAGGAGCGGAGCATCAATGAAAAAAATCCCAAAAACAAAGATTTATTCCTTTTTCTTGGCTTCCGTTGCACGTACGAAGGAATTGTTCCTCTTAAGCATTAAAAAAAAAGTCCGCGATAGCATATGTCCATTTTTGAAGGTTGACTCACACTTTCTCTAACCCTCGCTCGCAGACGAAGTTGCGCGGGTCAGCTAGTTGTATCAATAAATATATAAGTTCGTATGGTATCGGACGTAAAGAATAGCACCATCCCATTCTCCCCGTGGGGGTCATAAGAGGTGACTAAGGGACTTACCAGAGAAACGGCAGCAGCGTGCTTTGTGCTTTTTGTAACAACCGTACTGCGATCGCCAACCCGCCTGCCAAGCGTGGCGATTATGGCAAAACCCCTCAAATGGGCACCGCATTAAAAAATGGCCCCTAGTGCCCGGCAGCCCGTCTACCCTCGACTACGGCAGCAGTCGAGGTTATGGCGTGGCAAGGGGTGCGAAGAATTTTAACTTTGATAGCTCAAATCTCCGAAACGTGACACTTAAGAACGTTTTGTTTCATACAAAACTCGTTTGTTTTGATACCAGCTATCGATTAATATAGTGTGTAGAGTCGTATGCGTAGCCGCTACTTTGAAAAAATAAAACAAAATGGCGGAAAAAAATCCGGCCCAAAAATTTAAACCCCTTTGGTACGTATAAAGGGTGTAAAGCACCTCTTCACGAAGCCGAAAGGCACTTGTTCTCCCCATCATTGCGATCATTTTTTTGTTCTACACCGTACCTAGGAACCTAGTTACGAAGATAATGGGGGGTCAAAGTTACAACTTTTCGGCAAGTTTTTTTTTTTAATACAAGTTTTTTTTGCAAGATTTTGACTTTTAACACCTCCACGACCCCCGTACTATTCAATCCATCCATCAGCACAATGTTTTAAGTGCGATTCATTGAGTTCTACCACAAAACATGATTTATAATACCCTCAAAAAAAAAAGTTGTTTCCCTGCAATAATTTTTGCGTAAAGTTACTTAGTTTGATGTACAGAATGCTTGGTTAACGGCTTTGTGATGAGGTGGTTTACACCCTGCATTTATAGTACCTTTACCGACCCAGGTGTCCGGCGACGTAAAGTACCATTTGGGTACTTACATCCACCGGTTCATTCGGCGGACCAACAAGTACATAAAAGTGTCGATGAGCGCAAATCCCTCCCACTTGGAAGTCGTGACTCCCGTAGTGCTGGGAAAGGCGAAGGCAGAGCAGTTCTGGAGGGGCGATAGTGAAGGAGATAAGGTTTTTTTTAAATTATATTTTATTCTAGCGGCTTGCCTTTTAAATTATGGTAGGTAATTATTGGTTTAGAGTAAGTGATTGTTTGAGACGCAATACAGCGACGTCATATTGGACACTCATATAATTTGCTTATCATAATAATTATGAATGATTTTCGTCAATGGTGTTGCGACATGTCCGCTTTGGGCTCGGATTTTTTCGGCCAAAGTTCTAGCCACTTTAGAGCACATGAAGAGCAGCACACCAAAGCTCGACTTGGTAGTCGAGCTGTGGTGTGCTGCTCTTCATTCGACGGCTTTCTAGGGTGGTCCCTAGAAAGCCGTGGAATGCAGTCGCTGTGTGCTGTGCACCACCGTCAGGTTTTACAGCTTCTCATATATAATTTCGTTAAACTCATTGACAGAAACTGAGATAAGATATCGAACATTATCATTCCAATTAACGTCCAGGTGATGGCGATTGTGATGCACGGTGATGCGGCGATGTGCGGGCAGGGCGTGGTGTACGAGTCGTTCGAGCTCAGCAACCTGCCGTACTTCACCACGCACGGCGCCGTGCACATCATCTGCAACAACCAGATCGGGTACACCACCGACCCGCGCTTCTCCAGGAGCACGCCTTATTGTTCTGGTATGATGACATCACCTCATCTGTAAGGGGGGTAGCTCGAGATTACGCTCCAATAATGTACGTTACGGACCGAATCGGCCCATTTTGTTTAAGTTTTCTGATTCAGATTTAGCAAAAGCCATCGACGCTCCTGTTCTACACGTGAACAGCGACGACGCGGAGGCAGTGGCGTACGTAGCACGCGTGGCCATCAACTTTCGATGCAAGTTCAAGAAGGACGTGGTCCTTGACCTGGTATGCTACCGCAGACACGGCCACAGCGAGGAGGATGAGCCCATGTTCACGCAGCCTTTTATGTACAAGAAAATAAAGACTATGAAAACTGGTCCGTTGATCCACTTGCCCTATTACTATCTTTTTCAAGGTTTTATTATTGTTTCTTTTGAGGTTCAACAATTTCAAGAATTTCGCCTGTTTCGTACCGTTTGAAAACACAGAACCTCACATACGCAAACTTTTAAACTCACAGTAAACACAATCAGCCAGACGCGGAACAACTACCTGTAGGCTATAAAAACATTAGATCCGTGCAGGAGTCGAACCTGCGACACGCAGTGCAGTAGCCAGTCGTTCAGCCGCTTTGCCAACACATTATACTAAATAGCACTTAAATGTCCAATTATTACAGTGGATCAAATCTACGGAGATAAGCTAAAAGCAGAAGGTGCCGCCACCGACACTGACATCAAAGGTTGGGAGAAGGAGTACTCGGACACTCTCAACTCTCACTTTGAGCTCTCTAAGAAAATAACAAGGCTTAGTATCGGGGAGTGGATCGACACACCATGGACTGGATTCTTTGAATCTGTAGACCCGACCAAAGTAAGTGCCGAAGTCCTATACTTTGCTTCATTGTTAGCTCTGCAGTTACTTTGCTAATGAACAATTTACGTAGTAGATAGAGTTGCCAAACTCTCTTGTGTGAAGCATTTGTGAACTCTGAATAGTTAGGCATATTTATTTATATTTATATGTATACTACATGTGGAAACTTGTAATTGGCCATATTTTGTTTAAGCATTACTCGCTGTCTGTTTAGCTGTAAGTTTTCCTAAAATTGAAATAAATAAATAAATAAAATAAATTATGTTCCGATCCGATCCTCTGCTAGACATCAAACATTCTGCCTTTTGCTCACGGCACATTATGGAATCAGCCCTAACCACCTGCCATATTTTTGAGCTTTTACTGTGTTCTCCCAAATTCTACATTTTTTCAGATTCAAGAAACGGGGATATCTCAAGATTCAATAAATACCATAGCGAAACATTTTAGCACACCACCGGAACCGTGGGCCTTCGAGGTTCACAAAGGCATAACTAAGATGCTAAAACTCCGTGAAAAAATGGTTTGTCTTTTGTATGACTGAACTGCTATCCAGTGTGTATTGCCAGTGACGGGACCGAAACTTTAACGCTCAGAATGGGCCTTCACGGGCTATGCTCGGAATTTCCTTGCGTGATCGAATCAGAAATGAAGACATCCGCAAGAAAACCAAGGTTACCGACGTAGTCCGAAGAATTGCCAAACTTAAGTGGCAGTGCCCACATTGCTCGCAGAACGTATGGCCGATAGAGTCGAAAAGTACTGGAGTAGCGACCGCGAGCCGGTAGACGATGCGTTGGCAGACCGCCCACTAGGTGGACCTGGTGAAGGTCGCAGGAATCTGCTGGATGCAAATCGCACGGGACCAGTCAATGGGGCGACACTTGGGAGAAGCCTATGTCTAGCAATGGACATCTTTCGACTGAAATGATGATGAATGATGAACCGCTGTTTCGCAGTCGACGTGATTTGACATAATATAATATAAGCATAGTAAGACATAGCAAGACATAATATAAGCAAATATTTAGACTGCAGTTGTTGTGTAGGTGGCCGATGGCATCGCGGACTGGGCGATGGGCGAGACGCTAGCGTACGGCTCGCTACTGCGCGACAACGTGCACATCCGCTTCACCGGCGAGGATGTGGAGCGTGGCACTATGGCGCATAGGTATTCCCACATTTTACTTACACGTGTACTGCAGTAGAAACGTAGACCCGTGTTGTCAAACAAATGAATCCACGCAGCTATTATGCGCCGCATGCGTGCACCGCGGTAGGTTTGCGCCTTAATTCTTTTCCAGCACATTCAAGAGGCGGTGGTGGCTTGTTGTTAACAGCAGACTAACATTTTTACATGAGTGCTTATCAACGTGACATCACGTGAAGCCCTGAACCTGTGTGTGTATTGTGTGTATGTCACCGTAAAATAATCTCTCTAGCGATATTGTAAACTCTCGAATTATCGTCAAATGAACATACTGCTTACAATAAAACGCATTATTTTTCGTGATATGCATGCGATGGTAGTAAACTTACGCGGTGTGGAGGGAAGGAGGGGTCCCCCTTGCCCAGTGGTACCACTCTCATGAAAAGATAATGTACCATTCCTGAGAAATATCGATTAATATAACCTAACCTCAAAACACTTTATATTCCCCTAAAAAGCGTAGTCGACGGAGCCCCGCTTCGCGAGGGAGTATTTCCGAGTGCGGGGTTTAAAGGAACCTAACTAACCTAACGTGGGGGGTGCCCCAAGTCCCGATTATGGGGGCAGAGATACTTCCGTATGTTCAGTTGACGATATTTCGAGAGTTTACAATATCGCTAGAGAGACACACGTTATATTGTAATATAACGTGTTTGACAATTTTACGGTGACATATACACCGTGTTTAAAAAATCATCTACAGTTCCCTACAATTATAATGTATGGAACAGCTGATTTATTTTTCGAGATTCAGGGTTTAGTCCCATGGTAAAAGTTGTTCATAATGATGAGTACAATGACCGGTCGAAGTTTATGGATTTCGTCCGGAAACACGGTGTAGATGCTGTAGCGACATAATATGTCTATTTACAGGCACCACGTCTACCACCACCAGGGCGTCGACGGCGCCACGTACCGCGTGTTGGACACGCTGTATGCCGACCAGGCGCGCTACTCCCTACACAACAGCTCGCTCTCTGAATTTGGTAACAATAACGACTTCCTTACTATGATTGTTACTGCAGTCTTCAATTCTTCATTGTTATAACAGACTTGACCATTCATAAACAAACAAGTGCATGTTTTTAACATATCTTTAAATATGTTATGTATAATCGGTGTGGTCAGTGGCCTTAAAAGTCTGGCACCAGTCTTATCAAGTGGTATCGTATTTCCCAGTATTAATGCTATTACATTGTTCAATGACCTTGACGATTTGACCTCTGCACTGGGTTTTGTTTTTTTGGCGCCCCTACCGGCAAACGACCAATACTACAATTAAGATAAACAAGAACACAGATGTGTCACAGTTTTGTCGTTTTTGCCTAATTTATTCGTACTCTGAGAAACCAATATTTATTTTGAAATAAATATTCTTTGACTAATGACCTAGTTTTCGTCAGTTATTTTATTGAGTGCAGATATTCTAAATGATACATTCTGAAGGTCTAATGATGACCAGGTAAGTTCTCAGACCGGTGTAAGTAGACATAAATATGGATGTCTGATGACTAGAGTAAACAAAAAATGTTTTGTTTTAATCTTGCCATGATCTGATAAGTACAAAATGTTTTCATTCACAAAATAAAAAAGATCCAAATATCGTGAGGTTGGTTGGTCGTTTTTAGGAATTGGTGTTGGTTTTAATGGTGCATGTAGAGTTTCTTGAAGTACGCACATATTTTTTTTTTATACATCCACACAGTAAAATTCTTTTTCCGGCTGTCCTTGTTCTTTATTGCCTGTTATATCATCATCTTCCAGCCCGTGTCTCATTCTATTGGAGGTCGGCGCAACACTTCTCCTTCTTGCATTCTTCCCTGTCAGCCGTCACGGCATCATTTACTCCTTTCTCTTTCATATCAGTCTTCACATAATTCATCCATCTTTTCTTTGGCCTTCCGCTCCCTCTCCATCCATAAACATTCATGTCCATCACTTTTTTAGGCACATACGTTCCATCCCTCATCATTACATGTCCATACCAAGGTAAACAACTTCCTTTTTAATTTTTTGTAACAGGCGCCACATTCAAACTTCCTCTAATATACGCATTCCTTACTTTATACAAACACTGTTTTAAGTTTTCACGGTTTATAACTAAGTTTGTCTTTTCTTTATCCTTACTTTGTCCATTCTGGTCAGTCCTTACATCTATCTCTTCATTTTCATTTCCACTTCATGAAATAGTTTTTCATCCAATCTTTTTTACCGCCTAGCATTCTGATCCATACAGTACGACAGGTCTAATATATTTTCCATTTAACTTGAGATGGGCCCGCAATCCGCAATCAAATTTCAATCCGTGGGTCGTAAGTTGTACCAGTAAATTCCAGTCCATTATCACACGAAAGGTAAGCGCTTAGAACTTACCCTTGGTGCAAGCCGGCAGCCACATTGAAGCTATTTATTTATTTAACAATTTATGTACACACTACATACAGAAAAGAAGAAAGGAATAGAAAATAAGTACAAAGGTGATGCTTATTCCTAAAGAAATCTCTTCCAGCAGGTATGCTGGAAGAGATTCTTCCAGCAGCTACTGGTAGTGCCCGCTGTAGACCGGACCTTGGGTACTGCACCAACTGTACATCGCCGGGATCAACTGCACATACTTCCCAGGCACACCTTTCTCCTTAAGAGCCCACCACAGAAACTCACAGGGTTCTCCGTAGTATGCCGTTTCGAGGTCGACAAACACCATAATTATGCAAGTTTTAATGTGCACTTTTGTATTTCTCGCATACATGTCAGATAGCAAAAAATTACTGAACTTAGAACTTTTATGCCGTAACGAGTATATCCAAATCTACGTGGGGTCTAGCCCGCCACACTATTCCCAAACCACTGTAACTCTTGAAAGCCAGAATCAACAGTGGCCACCACCAGAAAAGCGCCGAGACAAGAAGCTCGACGAAGTCCCAGATAATGAATTTAACTGTCTTGGATCCCGCAACGAAATTAATCAGAAAGTATAGCGGAGGAGTAGGAATCAGCAGTACGACGCAAATTGCTTCAAAGCCAGCGTTTGGCTTTGATATTCTTATGCAAAGCGAATAGTGCGGTTAGTACTGAAGCCTTAAACGGTGCTTGCAGATGCACTTCCAGTCGATCTTGAAGTGTAGCGTCAGGCTGCAATGTATTATAACGCACCGAACGAACAGACCGACGTCTGGGAGGAACTTTTTTTTGAAGGGCTTTCATCTCCACTAGTTCTTTCCATCCGTTCATGAGCGGCTGGCCAGAACATGGCTGGAGCTTGATCTCTGTGTTGCCCAATTTCCCACATGTCATGGTAACTTTGAGAGTAAACTATTTGCCTTCAAGCTTGCTGACTCGCCTTTTTGTCAATGTTCTACATCCGACTGCGAATATGAATAATCTGCACTTCACATTTTATGGTAGGGTTGCAATCTTTGGCAAAATGAATGCAAAATTATGTTGGAAATTGTACAGGTTACATCCGGACCCATTTACTATACGGACCTTGTAGAAACTAGAACAAATTTCCGAGTGTTCAAGAGTTTTTGCCATAACTATTATTGGAATCGAATATAACAGCTCTCAACTTAGGACCCATTAATGTTAATATTAATCCGTGGTGTTAGACAACTGGGCCTATCCCAGTTGTAAACGTCCTTTTGTGCCTATTGGCCTTATTTCGTTCTGTCTCCTGCAGTGGTATGGAGGGAAGTGGAAATTTCGTTTTTTCCTACGCTATACTTTCTGATTAATTTCGTTGCGGGATCCAGCACAGATAAAATCATTCTCTGGGACTTCGTCGAGATTCATTGTCTCGGCGCTTTTCTGGCGGTCATTACTATTGATTCTGGTTTTCAGGAGTTACAGTGATTTGGGAATAGTATAGTCACACTATTGCTTGTCTCATCAAAAAAAGATAGCAAAAATAGCATCCGTCGTTACCCGACCAGGCATAAAACCGAATTTGTTCTTCTTTCTGTCTTCTCTCAGTCGCCTTTCTTCCAAAGGTTCATACTATCGTAAGAAGATCATTTTCATTTTCCTCGGGAATAAATATGTTTCTTATGTCTGTTTCTGTACACTTGAAAATGTACTTGCAATATTTCAAAGTGATCGGTTCAGTGGTTTTGGTGTGAAAATTTAACAAACAAAATTACTTTTGCAAATAGATTAGGCCTTATCACATCAGCTATTTGTCAGTAAAAGTCCCGTCAAAAACGGTTCAGCCGTTTCGAAAATTAGCCGGAACAGACAGACCGACAGACGGACAGACTGAAAGACAAATATTGAAAAAATCGTGTTTTTGTTATAAGTGCCGTGCATAACGTAAGCATTCAGTAAAAAGCTGTTACTTTGATATTGCAAACAGACATTTGACTTCTGTCAGGCTTACTCTATGATAGGTTCAAACAACAAATCGAAATTACAAACTACGTAAAATATTTTTGTAAACGCATTTTCTATTCTTATTTTACGAGATATTTACATATGTACCATTTGCTACATGATTTCATTCAGAAATTATAAAAAAACGTGCAGTTTTGAATTTTATTTGGAAAAAATAACATGCGTGCAGTACACCCGCCACAAGAGTCCGGCGGACACTGACCACAGAGCATCTACACTCGGTTCCAAAAATTACGGGCAACTACAGTACTTTCACAGTTTTTATGTCTTGTGACTGGGACTGTAGCTACATTAAATGTTCATTTTCAACCGACTTCTAAAAAGAGGAGGTTCTCAATTCGTCTGTATTTTTTTTTTTTTTTTTTTTTTGTGTTTGTTACCTCAGAACTTTCGACTGGGTGAACCGATTTGGATGATTCTTTTTTCATTTGAAAGCTGGTGCTTCCCGTTGGGTCCCATTTTAATTTGTTGAAGATCTGATGCTGATCTTCGGAGATATACAATGGAACTCTTCAAAAATATACGGCAAAGCTGCAGTAATTGCTGCAATCGCTTGGTTGTTTATTGTTTATACAACATCATGACGTAACATCACACCTGTATGCTCTGAGGGAGTACGCAGAAGTATACAATACACCCAGATTTCGACAGTTAGACGTGTAAAGTTCCATTCAATGGGATCCCGGAGAAATAGAGGTAACTCCTTAACTTTATAGGCACACCAGAAGCGGGGTAGTTTTAGGCAGAGTACTTTCTCGGAGTGGTCCCATTTCGATTTGATAAAGATCTGGTGACTTCGGAAGATAGGCAACTGAACTCCTTAATAAATGATAGCAAATGTACTGGGATCGCTGAAGACTCACGTCTGTCTATTGTTTACACCAGTTCATAACAAAAAATCACACCGATACGCTGTGAAAGGGTAAGCACATGACGTGAACCACTAAAAAGTGAAAAATAAAAACTTTTTTGCAAAAAATATAACCGACTTCACACAAAAAAGTGAAAAATAACTTTAGCTCCAGAAATCGGTGACAAAAAAACTATATCAATCAAACAAAGGTCACCGACTTCTGGAGCTAAAGTTATTTTTCACTTTTTTGTGTGAAGTCGGTTATATTTTTTGCAAAAAAGTTTTTTGTTTCGACAATTCAAAAGTGCCTGTAACTGGCCTAATTGAAATAAATGCTTTGATTTTGATTTTGATTTTGATACGGGTCAGTCACAAAAAATGAAATACCTCCAGAACTGTAAAAGTTAGATCAATGAAATAAAAAACAGAATAAAGATTTTTTAGTTGCGCTTCTAATAGCATATTATTTAAGCTGGTTGATGAAAAAAACTTCATTAGAAAAACAAAATTAAAAAAAATGACTATTTTAAAAACAAAATCTTTGTTTCATGTCATTATGGATGCTTTCCATTTCTATTCTGTCGCAAAAAAAATATCGTGAACGTCTTCCACGTGAATAATTATTATTCTGTGAGGTGAAGCATGGCAGTCACGCTAGAGGAATGTACCAGAATCCTAACTTTTTTGGAACTTGGGCGGAGCCAGGGTGAAACAGCCAGAAACATTGGTGTATCTTTGTCTACTGTTCAGCGGGTAGTCCAGCGGTACCAAGAGACCGGATCACACCTTAGAAGACCAGGAAATGGCAGACCAAGATGCACAACGGCCAGGGAAGACAGACAACTGGTGGCTACAATGCTCCGAAATCGTTTTCAAACTGCTGTTGGTCTAAAAACTCACTTTATTCGCTTTGGAGGTGGCAATTTAAGCGCTCAAACAGTAATAAGACGTCTTGCTGAAGCAAATTTGAAACCATTGAGGCCCGCAAATGGCCCCAAACTGGAACAGAGACATCGAATTGCAAGACAGAGATACGTGCGCGAGCACCTCAACTGGACACTAGACGATTGGTCTAGGGTAATGTTCACGGACGAGTCTAAATTCATGCTTTATAAGCATGATGGTAGGCACTGGTGTACAGAAGACCAGGGGAGCGCTTCCATCAAGCGTGTGTGGAGGAAAATGTGGCGTACGGTGGAGGCTCCGTACAAGTTTGGGCTGGGATTTCTGCTGAGGCCCACACCGAGCTGGTAAGTACTCATTCAAAATGAAACTCTAAATGCAGAGAGGTACGTGGAAGAGATCCTCAATGAACATGTAGGTCCTTTCATGGCCAGGATGGACCGGCATGGCATATTAATGCATGATAATGCGCGTCCCCATACCGCCAGAATTGTACATGACTACTTGAAGAGGTCGGTATCGAACTCATGCAGTAGCCAGCGCGAAGCCCGGACTTCGAGCACACCCCATCGAGCACGCCTGGGAGCTTCAGAGATGCGTGAAAGGTCGAAACCCGCCACCAATCACGCTTTCCGAGCTCAAACAAGCACTGGTGGAGGAATGGGAAGGTATTCCTCAGCACCGGCTCCGAAATTTGGTGTACAGCATGCCTAATCGCCTGGAAGCTGTCTGAAGAGCTCGTGGAGGCATCATAAAAAATGTAATCTAAAGAAAAATATGACTACTTTAGTTTTTTTTTAATTTAGAGATTAATACTGTGGGTGCAACTAAGTTTTATTTTATTTTTTATCTGTATAATTAAATTCTCAATTGAACAGTCTTCGTTTCATTAGGATGGCATACGTAGTTCGGGAGATATTCGGGTCTAAGTGACTGACCCGTTATTTTTGGAACCGAGTGTATACGGGAAATAGAGAGCCCTCTTTAGGGATTTTTTGCCAACTAGTCGCGCTGCCGCGCCCTCTGAAGATCTTTCTCCTAACCATACCTAATCAAACCTCCATTTTCATTTAGTTGTTTTTGGATAATTTGTATTTTATAGGTAGCTAATAGGATTTCGATTAGACAAAATAACATAAGTAAAACAATTTTAAATAAGTACACTTTCATATATTTCAGTTTTGGTCTGATAGACACACTTTGTTTTTCATTTCGTCATTGTAATCTTATAACTCTTTGCCGAACAAAACTCGGTTAATACACAACACTATACAAATTCAATACAACCTATAAACTATGTACAAACAACACACAACACATATTCAAAATATTTCAATGGATATTTTTCAAAAATATTATTTTTCCGACACGAGACAAGATGTTTGACATTGGCGCTTCATTCGTTCGTTTTCGTTCAGAAATATCCTTTTCGTCAAGAAATTTATTATTGTAGTTCGATTTAAGTATTTAGAAATTTAAATAAATATAGTGAATTTATGCTTCAATAATTATCATTAAATTAAATTAAAATTAATAATAAACTAAAATAGCAATTTTCAACAACTATTAGGTCGAAGTAGATTTGTAGGGACATCTAGTGCGTCATATGTGAATTGAAGTAAAAAAGTTATGAAGATGTCTATAAGATGGCGCATTCAAAACTTTTGATGACGTAAGTGAAGGCAAGTTTCCCCCCTGACACTGACGTATGCCGTCCGAATGCGCTTCTACCAATTTATCTGTGCAGGCGGGAAAAAACAGAACTAAAATAAATGGACCTAGTTTGACATATCGATGCAAATTTTCATGACAAGCAACGCCACCGTGGACTGGACACATTTAAAGTGGTCATACTATGACCAATTTAAGTTTGCAGTTGACAGTCCCCGCACTTTCCGCGATTTTACGGGTTTTTGCTTATTATTTAAAAAAATATTGAATGAAGTTAGAAAAACCGTGAATACAAATTGTGCAGTACATCGTTACATATTTTTCGTTGCAAAATTCATACCAAACTATTTAGCCGATTCACGTAACATTTACCATTTAGGTTGAAAATTTATTGATTAACAAAACAAAAATGAGAATGTTTTTTAAAATTTTGTTCAATACAATTTTTTTTGTGATGACCTAAAGTATCATAATATCCATTTTACACGGAAAATGGATGAAGGGATTCGTCAACAAAATTCTTTAAACATTGGGTGTGTTTGGGATTTGAGCAATGGGACTCCCGTTAACTGGGTTGTGGAGGTCAGGTAGGCAGTCGCTCCATGTGAAATACCTGGTAGTCAGCTGCATCCGGTTAGACTGGAAGCCGACCCCAACATAGTTGGGAAAAGTCTAGGCAGATGATGATAATCGGTGTAATAAAAACTTTTTTGCAAAAAAATAGAACCGACTTCAAAAAAGTGAAAAATAACTTTAGCTTCAGAAGTCGGTGACCATTGTTTGATTGATTTATTAAGTTTTTTTGTCACCGACTTCTGAAGCTAAAGTTATTTTTCACTTTTTTGAAGTCGGTTCTATTTTTTTGCAAAAAAGTTTTTATTTTTCACTTTTTAGTGGTTCACTTGTGCTTACCCCATCAAAGCGTACCGGTGCGGTGGCGTGATGTTATGTTATGAACTGGTGTAAACAATAGACAGACAATAGATTTCAGCAATCCCAGTCCATTTGCTATCATTTATTGAGGAGTTCCGTTCCATATCTCCGAAGTTCGTCATCAGATCATGACAATATTTCTATGGGACCAACTTGGAAGTATACCCTTTCAAACAAAAAAAGAATTTTTCAAATCGGTTCAGGCGTCTTCGAGTAATCGGTG
The DNA here is from genome assembly GCA_950022955.1 of Xestia ashworthii. Classification (NCBI taxonomy): domain Eukaryota; kingdom Metazoa; phylum Arthropoda; class Insecta; order Lepidoptera; family Noctuidae; genus Xestia; species Xestia ashworthii. Next base: position 2,840,612 of record OX465553.1, read on the forward strand.
AACATACCTACAGTCGAATAGAGAACCTCCTCCTTTTTGGAAGTCGGTTAAAAATACTCACGAAGCCAAAGGCAGTTGTTCTCACCACCCCGTAGCGATACTTTTTTTCTATACCATAGACACTCGGGAACATCACGCATTGTTACCTCGAATGGTTGGGCAGAGGTGTACGAATAAAGTACATTCAAGTCTGTACCTATTGCCATCAATCGGGCACAAAGCTGGACTCCGTGGCAGCTCCTGAGAAAAATCTGATCGAAAAATCCAATTACACATTAAGTCATTAGGTACTTTAAATACCTCCAGGAGCCGCGTACTATTCAGCACAATGTTTTGAATACCTACATTGCATTGAGTCTTACCGTAAACAATGATTTTTCACAAAAAAACAGTGGTTTCCCAGCAATAATTTTTGCGTAGAGTTACTTAGTTTGATTAACAGAATGCTTGGTTGACGGCTTCCTGATGGATTGTGTACCTGTACTGAGTTAAAATTATCAACACAACGTCCTTCTGCATTAAAATTATTTAATTCTGTGCTTTATTTTTATTTCATCCGCAGGTGTTTTGGGTTTCGAGACCGGCTACTCTTACTCAAGTCCGAAGGTGCTCTCAATATGGGAAGCACAGTACGGTGACTTTGCCGACACCGCACAGCCTATGTTTGACACGTTCATCGCGAACGGTGAGAGCAAGTGGATTAGCCAGTCGGGCGTGGTAGTGCAACTACCTCACGGCATCGACGGCGCCGTGAGTATTATTGAGAATCAGCGTCTTGCTACGCGGTTATATTTCAAGATGTATTATTTTTACCTTATTCATCCAGAACTGACGAACTAAAAGCGTGAAGGAGCTTCGCCTTGCCGAGGTTGCTCGGTGGATGAGTATTTCATACTATACCGAGTTCCTCCGTGTCTCGGAAAGCGCGTTAAGCTGTTGGCCCGGCTGTCATGTGTAGATCTTTGACAGTCGTTACGGGTAGTCAGTGGCCTGGAAGTATGACATCCAGTCTTACGAACGGGTATCGTTTTATCGCTCCATGTAGTATGTACTGGTAGGTACTCGCATCGAAATTCACCTCTTAGCCCGGCCTGCCTCAGTTTAAGTTACCAGAGTCTTCACAGTTTCAGGTGCCTCGATTACTCCCCTTTTTTTTTAGGATGGGAAATCATCAAACTTTTACTGACTAAAACCCATCCATGTTCCTTCCTCGCCCTTTATGTTCCGGGGCCACGGTATCTTTTTCGAACAGTCCCGCAACCCCTGCAGGCTTCGGCCCTTGCAGGCCCCTTCTTCAGGCGCGCGTGGAACACGAACGCGCCGTCGAGACGGCCTGTCGTCATTAGACGGACGGACAGCAAGCTAGCCCATAGCTAACCGTCCACAGGCCCGCGTCTACGGTGGCCGGTAGCCACCACATGGCCTCCGACGCCCGGTGCGTCTCCCGCGGCGGCTGGGGCGAGAGGCTCTCTCCCTCTCGCGTTCCGCCACCTCCTTCGCTAGCATGACTGCTTCGCAGAAGGAGGTGACGGCTTTCCATTCCGTCTCGCTCTGGATCATGGATTGAACCAGGGCCGGACGCGAGAGGTCGCCGCCGCCGATCGCCGCTACGAGGACACGGTGGTGCTCCGGGTGCTCCCACACAGGGCAGACCTCCACCGTGTCCTCCAGTCGATCTTCGCAGTGGAAACACCCGGGCGTTTCCTCCCGCCCGATTCGATGCAGGAACCTCCCGAAACATCCGTGTCCGGTGAGGACCTGCGTCAGGCGGAAGGTGAGGATGCTGTGGCGCCTCTCCAGCCACTCCTCAAAGAGGGGACTTATCGCCACTGTGTGCCCTGCACGAGGTTGCGACAGTCGCTCTCTCCATGTCGCCATGAGATCGCGCCGGAGGTCTGTCCGCTGAGCGGCGATTTGCCGCGGCAGCGGAGTTTCGAGAGTCGTGCAGGCGCGCGAGGACTATCGCCTCCATACATATCCCATGGCGGCAATCCGACAAGCAGGCCCGCCGCCTCGCGGGAGATCGTGCGGTACCCATGGACCATTTTTACGGCCACCACTTTCTGGGGCGCGTTCAGGTAATGGGCGGCTCGCCGCCTCAAGGAACGCGCCCACACTGGGGCCCCGTAAAGGGCCATGGACCGCACGACCCCTGCGTAGAGCCTGCGGCAGGAGGCGTGTGACCCCCCAAGGTTGGGCAGGAGCCTGAAGGCAGCCCGGGTCCGTTCCAGCCTGGGGCAAAACGTCGGAAATGTTCCACGAAGTTCCATCGGCTGTCGAGTACGAGTCCTAGGTACTTCAACGTCGACTCGACGCCGATGGATACCCCTCCCACCGTCAGTGTGGATCCCGATGGTGGCGCATTCCGACGCCCATGAAAGCACATGGCCTCGGACTTGTGCAGTGCCACCTCGAGACCCAGTTGCCGGATCCTCTCAACGACTATCGCAACCCCGCGTATCATATTTTCGGCCGCCGCCTCGTGCGACCTTCCCTGTGCCAGCACCAGGGTGTCGTCTGCGTAGCAAACGACACTGACACCACTAGGGAGGTCCGCGCGCAGCACCCAGTCGTAGCCGATGTTCCACAGATGACGGCCCTGTCCGTCAGGTAGTCCCCGATCACACAACGGAGGTAGGTCGGCACCCGGTGATACCGGAGTGCCTCCCTGACGAGAGACACCGCCAAGACGACTCCGCCCCGGGATATCGCATCCCCCGTCGTGAGGGCTCTCACGCGCATGATGGCGTCCACCGTAGATCGATTACTCCCCTGGATTGGAAATCTACGTTCTTATAATAGTTTACGTCGTTAGGTCGCTATGCTTATTTTTGAGAGATTCCTTTTTAAGTGCTTGTTGTACTCTGATTACTCCCAATTTTGTTATTTTTTTTTGTGCACTACCTACCTACGTAATAGATTGACCATCACAACCAAAAGCAACGTATTCATTTGTGCACTACCAGGGTCCCGAGCACTCGTCAGGGCGCCCAGAAAGATACCTGCAGCAATGTGACGACGACGAGGATATCATACCAAACTTGGACGACAAGCAGTTGGAGTGTAAGTCTTGTAACATCGTACCGGACCGTATTAAATACGCTCTCGGCGGCCTATTCCATCGGAGAGTAAACAGATATATATGTCACCGTTAAATTGTCAAACACGTTATATTACAATTTAACGTGTTTCTCTCTAGCGATATTATAAAGTCTCGAATTATTGTCAACTGAACCTAGGGAAGTATCTCTGCCCCCATAATCGGGACTTGGGGCACCCCCCCGTTAGGTTAGTTAGGTTCCTTTAAACCCTGCACTCGGAAATAGGGGCCCCGCGAAGCGGGGCTCCGTCGACTACGCTTTTTAGGGGAATATAAAGTGTTTTATCTGAGAGCAGAGGTGGCCCAGTGGTGGCGGCCCCGACTTACGAACAGTAGGTCGTGGGTTCGAACCCAGGCAGGCGCATTACTTTGTGTAATTTATTTCATTACCACTGCTCTCAAAAACGGTGAAGGAAAACATCGTGAGGAAACCGGCATGTCCAAGAACCAAAAATTCGAAGACATGTGACACCTACCAACCCGCACTGGGCCCGCGTGGTGGATTATAGCCCATACGCAAAATACGCGCTTTGACGTGGACTTGCGGACACCAGCCCGTTTTGTACAATACAATACAATACAAAGTGTTTTAAGGTTAGGTTATATTAATCGATATTTCTCAGGAATGGTACAGTATCTTTTCATGAGAGTGGGCAGAGGGGACCCCTCCTTCCCTCCACACCGCGTAAGTTGAATAACATCGCATGCATTTCACGAAAAACAATACGTTTTATTGTAAGCAGTATGTTCGTTTGACAATATTTCGAGATTTTACAATATCGCTAGAGATATTACAATATAACGTATTAGACAATTTTACGGTGACATATATATAGGGTGACTGGCAATTAGTGTACGATACTTAAACACATGATTGCACTCGTGATAACAATTAACTTGTACTGTAGGACCAAACCGTGAATCGCGAAAAAAAATAGCTGTTCTCTATGTTCGCATAACTCGTCAAAATGTAGGGGTTCAGGGTTCAGTCCCTTCGTAAAAGTTGTTCATAATGATGAGTAGGTACAATTACCGGTCGAAGTTTGTCGATATCGTCGTATATACAGAAGATGTAGTACACAAATGTAATGGCAAACACCGATAGATTAAGTCTCTTCCCTCATTATTGTATGATGAGAATAAGAGATGGGACTACAATCCGAAATTACCGGAGAGAGATCAGGCACAGGACTGCGCTGACTGACAGACTCTTGCAAGTGCTACTTCTGAGCGCGAGATCCTGCCATCAATCCTCATTCCCAGGTTGAGCGAAGTGTTTTGGGTTTTTTCATTGGAAATTTCTCTGTAGCAGACCGGAATTCGAAATTTGATCGTGAGTCAATCGCACATAAACATCAGCATGGTCTTTTACATTTCCCACTTCAATTTAGTGTAAGGCTTTTAGAATAGAGGGGATTCTGTTCTAGTGGATCCAATTATACTTTTGTACTAAGTACGGGTGTGGTACCATTAACAAAACAAGTAAATCTTTGCCTTTTTCTTAGTGAAACAGCTGCGGGCGGCCAATTGGATCGTGTGCAACGTAACGAATCCAGCTAACTACTTCCACATGATCAGAAGACAGATCGCCATGCCATTCCGCAAGCCGCTCATCATCTTCACGCCTAAAGTCGGCCTTAAGCACCCCTACTACCGGTCCAAGTTCAGTGAGTTTTTAACTGGAACGAAGTTCAGAAGGTGAGGACAGTATTTCAATCATATTATTTAGTTTCTGTTGAAAATTGACGAGTATAACAGTATTCAGAGACTAGGAAAAGCCTCCATAGTCATCACTGCTTCGACATAATACACAAGACAAATGATAATCTACACTTCTACACTATATTATTATTAATATTATAAAGAGGAAAACTTTGTTTGTTTGTTTGTTTGGTTGTAATGAATAGGCTTAAAAACTACTGGACCGTTTTTAAAAATTCTTTCACCATTCGAAAGCTACATTATCCACGAGTAACATAGGATATATTTTATCCCCGTACTCCCACGGGAACGGGAACTATGCGGGTGAAACCGCGGGACGTCCGCTAGTTATACATAAAGTAGAAATAACGAGTAGGTATTTCTTTCGTATTTTCAACAGAGTGATTCCAGAAGAGGGGCCAGCTAGTAAGAACCCCAGTAAAGTCAAGAAGCTGATCTTCTGTTCTGGAAACGTAGCTATCAAGATTGATGAAGAACGGAAAGCTAAGAAACTAGAGGACAAACTGGCCGTTTGTCGTGTAGAACAACTGTACCCATTCCCTTACGACCTGGTTCTGAAGGAGTACTGTAAATACGACAAGGCGTTAAAGACCTGGTGTCAAGAAGAGCACAGGAACCAGGGTCCTTGGCCCTATGTCAAAGTTCGTATGGAGAACCTCTTCCAACGTAAAATGAAGTAAGTACAGCTCATATCATAAAACATATGAAAACGGGTATTTATCGCGAATTTACCTTTAATTTAAGCCCGACGATTCGACCGGATTGCACCAGCCGTGGTCGCAGGGAGACTGAAGTGTTGGAGGTACCGCGACAGCAAAGTGAAGGCGTTTATTCAACTACCCTCACTTGATCTTCATAAATGTTAATTAGGGCCGGTTCACACTAGGACAGCACACTACACTAACCGTGTCCGTATATTGAGGCGATTTCACTTGACTAGGACACTTAGTGGATTCCAAGCTGAAGAGAGTTTGAAGCCGTCTTCGCTTATATCGTCAACACGTTAGTATGAGGCTAGTGAATAGACTTAATTCGCCACCTGCACATAATAATAACAAACTCAAACTCAAACTCAAACTCAAATCATTTATTTCAACTAGACCATTACGGCACTTTTGAATGTCGATAAAACGAAAAATAAAGCGAAGCTACAGTCACAGACACAAGGCATAATAACTTGAGAAAGTACTGTAGTTGCCCATTCCCTAACGTAGATCTCTATGGAGAAGAACGGGCAAGAAACTCCATGGACACTCTTTTCAATCAAAAATGTTGTTACAAAATCTTGGTTACATCTTTCATGTTGAGATTATACATATATGTGAGAACGATGTAGAAAGACGTGCACAATAAGAGCGTCCAGAGTAAAAATAAATAAATCAACAATTAAAAATAAAGCAATTCAAATGATCCACGGCAGCTAAGAGATGACCAGTCCCGACTGACAGCGCCCGTTCACGAACATGACGCATGAATCAGCGCCATTCAATTCAACCATATTGAAGGGAACTAAATGACCCGACCCACCCGCCACCATCAGCAAGACATTTAAGCGAGCATGACATTCTCTCAACCACCAAGGCATATTCAAGTCAATGAAACATAACTAAATGCAAATGGTAGCTTTACGGTACATGGTACTCACACATGTGTTATGCAATTATACAATACTAAGAGATGGAATCTATACAATGCAAGAATATTTTTACAATCTTCTGCAGCTACCACAATACATTACAAACAAGTTATTCATTGCTGAGGAGTGAGTCTATACTCAGACATTGCACCCAACCAAGTGTGATCGTGTAAATGAAGGCTCTCCATTTTATTTGCATAGTGCAGCGCAATTGCGTACCTACACAAAACAAATATAATTCCACTACATAATGACTATGCCACATCAATTCACACCAAATGTGCTATCAGCAGCATGTCTAAAAAATAGGTAACTTGAGAAAAAAGAATCTTAACCTATCTTCAAAAATGACCCTGGCCGACCTTTTGATTGCTATGGATTATAGACCTGTCAGGGTCGAAAAACCATAGCAATCAAATTATCAGGCTGACAGCTCATGAAGTTGTGGTAATTGCATTTAGTTTCGACGGTGGAATTCGCCATAAGGTGCTCTCCCACTGGAAGCATTCATATTAAAGTGAATCGGAACTCTTGCGTTACTCGCGGTGAGGGAGCAATAATACCACAAGTATTTACTCACAACCTGTTTGTCCGCAGATGCATAGCAAGACCAGCAAGTTCAGCATCGGCGACGGGTATCAAATGGATACACAACAAAGAATTAAAAGATCTTAAAGCAGGCATTGTAGCAGACTGCACATGAAAATATTATTTTCAAATTCTAAAGATATCTTGCAAATTAATAACTGAATGGTAAATGATTTTTGGTAAAAAAATAACAAAATTGTTTATCAACGATATAATACCGATTGTTCTGTTTTGTAAATGTGTTTGTAATAAAAAATATCAATTACTACATAGGTGTTTCATTTATAATGTTGTCCGCATATGCCTTTACGAGTCTCAAATACGCGCTGGTGCGGGCGTGCACGTTCGCGTGTGATTGACACTAGCTTGGCCACCATCAGGGATTTTAATTTTGATAACACAAAAATTTTGTCACTACTTAGTCGAAATTTGTCGCCAAATATCAGAATTTGTCGGTCACTGATTCAAAAGAAATAAGGGATTATAGCTGGCCGATCTGGAGAGAGTCTCCCCAGCTTGGCCACATTTAGATCACAAAAACTAGAGCACCTAGCGAAAATCTGTTTTCGCCCATATTTAGTCGCCAATTGGTCTCAACTAAGATAGAAATATGACTAATTCAGCCTTTTTATAATTAACCTAGCTGACCCACGCAACTTCTTCTGCGTCACGTAAAGAGACCTTTGTTTGATTGATTTAGTTTTTATCACCGACTTCTGAAGCTAAAGTTATTTTTCAATTTTTTGTGAGAAGTCGGTTTTATTTTTTGCAAAAGAGCTTTTTATTTTCAATTTTTAGTGGTTCATATGTGCTTTTTCACAGCGTACCGGCGTGATTTTTTCTTATGAACTGGTGTAAACAATAGACAGACATGAGATTTCAGCAATCCCAGTAGGTACATTTGCTATCATTTATTGAGGAGTTCCGTTGCCTATCTCTGAAGTTCTTCATCAGATCTGTACCAAATTGAAACGGGATCACTCCGAGAAAGTACTCTTCCTAAAACTACCCAAGTCGCTTATTGTGTGCCTATAAATTTGAAGAGGTCCCATCATTAGTTTCCTGACTTGATGATTATGGGACCACCTGGAAAGTATACCCTTTCAAACAATAAAAAAAAAACACCATCGGTCTAGCCATCTTCGAGTAACCGGCGAACATTGAATTGAGAACCTCCTCCTTTTTGAAGTCGGTTAATAACGACGTTATGGTAGGTGACTTAAATATCCGGGTAGCCTATAAAAGATTTGGCCTAAATTTGCTCCTAAGAATTGAATAGTTCCGTTCTTTTGTTCTTTTGTCATCGTCTTCCGGACCGATGACTTGGTGAAGGTTGCGGGAACCCGTTGGATGCGAGTCGCAAGTGACCGGTCAATATAGCGACTCTTGGGGGAGGCCTATGTCCACGTCGGTGTTGTATGTGGACGTCTTTTGGCTGAATGATGATGATGAATGATCATTTTCGTAATCAGCAACCCCGAAAACCATGAAAACGACACCCATGACGGAAAAACCAAAAAAAACCACCTTCAACTAATAATAGGCGTGATGTTATGTTAACCCTGCAGAGTAAACCTCTGTAGCCAATAAGTCGCCCAAACTCGGCTCACCTAGTACACCACGTCGAGGAGTTCCAGTAGCAGTTACTGAAGTACACCTTCAGGTCGCTCCATCAAGTCCGGAGGTAAGGTCTCATCATAACTAACAAAACAAGACCAAACTCGGTCACCTAGTACAACACGTCGAGGAGTTCCGGGAGCAGTTACTGAAGTACACCTTCAGGTCGCTCCATCAAGTCCGGAGGTAAGGTCTCATCATAACTAACAAAACAAGCCCAAACTCGGCTCACCTAGTACAACACGTCGAGGAGTTCCGAGAGCAGTTACTGAAGTACACCTTCAGGTCGCTCCATCAAGTCCGGAGGTAAGGTCTCATCATAACTAACAAAACAAGCCCAAACTCGGCTCACCTAGTACAACACGTCGAGGTGTTCCAGTAGCAGTTACTGAAGTACACCTTCAGGTCGCTCCATCAAGTCCGGAGGTAAGGTCTCATCATAACTAACAAAACAAGACCAAACTCGGTCACCTAGTACAACACGTCGAGGAGTTCCGGGAGCAGTTACTGAAGTACACCTTCAGGTCGCTCCATCAAGTCCGGAGGTAAGGTCTCATCATAACTAACAAAACAAGCCCAAACTCGGCTCACCTAGTACAACACGTCGAGGAGTTCCGAGAGCAGTTACTGAAGTACACCTTCAGGTCGCTCCATCAAGTCCGGAGGTAAGGTCTCATCATAACTAACAAAACAAGCCCAAGCTCGGCTCACCTAGTACAACACGTCGAGGAGTTCCAGTAGCAGTGACCGAGGTACACCTTCAGGTCGCTCCATCAAGTCCGGAAGTAATTCGTAAAAATATAAACATCACTAATGTGGCGACTGTGTCTCACATACTCATCCCTTGCATAGTTATTAAGAATGTAATATTTTTCTATTGTAATTATTTTAATTTTGTGTTTTCCCACGTTGCAACATCTGCAAAGCAATTTAAGTAATGGGTACTATTGTATTCTATAATTCTTTATAGTTATAGGTACTATTGTCTTTTAGGATTCTTTATCTTTATTTAAGGTTCATTGTTCGGTTATTTTTAGTTATCGTTTATTGTACCCATTTGTATGTATATTTCCTGTGTTTTATTATACTTCTACGTAACAATCGTTTTGCCGCATCCTTTGTTTAGAAAACTCCAGATGTGGGAAGGATGTTCCGAGCTTTGGACGAGGCAGGCAGTCTGTTTTCAACCACGATCGTGCGAGGTCCTTTTCTGACCCCGATCATTTTACTCGCCGAAGCTCGCGGTGATCTTGTTTGTCTATTTGTAACATTTCTAATTTTATCTAATTTTACCTTTTCATATCACGTGTAACTGCTAGTTTTAGTTACTTGATATTTTAATAAACTTTATCTTTATAACTTCTTTGCGTATCACTTGTTCACTCGGTCGCGAACCCGCACAGTGGTGACCCCGACGTGATACGCAAAGAAGTTATAAAGATAAAGTTTATTAAAATATCAAGTAACTAAAACTAGCAGTTACACGTGATATGAAAAGGTAAAATTAGATAAAATTAGAAATGTTACAAATAGACAAACAAGATCACCGCGAGCTTCGGCGAGTAAAATACGTAACAATCGTTTTGCCGCATCCTTTGTTTAGAAAACTCCAGATGTGGGAAGGATGTTCCGAGCTTTGGACGAGGCAGGCAGTCTGTTTTCAACCACGATCGTGCGAGGTCCTTTTCTGACCCCGATCATTTTACTCGCCGAAGCTCGCGGTGATCTTGTTTGTCTATTTGTAACATTTCTAATTTTATCTAATTTTACCTTTTCATATCACGTGTAACTGCTAGTTTTAGTTACTTGATATTTTAATAAACTTTATCTTTATAACTTCTTTGCGTATCACTTGTTCACTCGGTCGCGAACCCGCACACTAATAATTTTTTTTTGTTTTGGTACCATAATTTTATTACAAATAAATACCAAAATGAGTTCACTTGAGTCAATCTAACTACTACATTGACACGGGTCATACACACAAGTTTACTTTTCTCGCTAGCGAGAATAGTAGTCGTGCGCACACTTGTGTGTATGACCCGCGTCAATGTAGTAGTTCGATTCTGTACCTATCAATTTTGCGAACGCGTCCTTAAATGACGTTCCAACAGAAAAAAATACTGTTTTGCCTGTCTGAAAGGGTAGGTTAAAATACACTTGACAGAGACAGATCTTACATGATCTGATCGACCAGGATCCGGCGCATTATGTCAAACAGCTAACATCACATAGCGGTTACAAGAAAATCTGCAACAAGGAAGACGTACATCGGAAAACCTGTACTACCCAGTTTTAATAAAATACTACTTTCTAATGAACAATCGTTGTTTTCTGGTCATTCACATACTAAAGAGGGTATTGTGGTACGATTTGGAAAAGCTAATGAGACAACACAGTCGCGTCTACAATCTGCACGACAAAGTGTCATACATTTATTTTGAGAAACCGTCCTCGAAAAACTTTTTTGCAAAAAATATAACCGACTTCACACAAAAAAGTGAAAAATAACTTTAGCTCCAGAAGTCGGTGACCTTTGTTTCATTGATTTAGTTTTTTTGTCACCGACTTCTGGAGCTAAACTTATTTTTCACTTTTTTGTGTGAAGTCGGTTATATTTTTTGCAAAAAAGTTTTTATTTTTCACTTTTTAGTGGTTCACATTGTGGTTACCCTTTCACAGCGTATCGGTGTGATTTTTTGTTATGAACTGGTGTAAACAATAGACAGACGTGAGTCTTCAGCGATCCCAGTACATTTGCTATCATTTATTAAGGACTTCAGTTGCCTATCTTCCGAAGTCACCAGATCTTTATCAAATCGAAATGGGATCACTCCGAGAAAGTACTCTGCCTAAAACTACCCAAACCGCTTCTGGTGTGCCTATAAAGTTAACGAGTTAAGTACCTCTATTTCTCCGGGATCCCATTGAATGGATCTTTACACGTCTAATTGTCGAAATCTGGGTGTATTGTATACTTCTGCGTACTCCCTCAGAGCATACAGGTGTGATGTTACGTCATGATGTTGTATACACAATAAACAACCAAGCGATTGCAGCAATTACTGTAGCTTTGCCGTGTATTTTTGAAGAGTTCCATTTATATCTCCGAAGAACAGCGTAAGATCTTAACCAAATTGACATGGAACCACACGGAAAGCACCAGCTTTCAAATAAAAGAAGAATCATCAAAATCGGTTCACCCAGTCGAAAGTTCTGAGGTAACAAACATTGTCGAAATCTGGGTATATTGTACACATCTGCGTACTCCCTCAGAGCATACAGGCGTGATGTTACGTCATGATGTAGTATAAACAATGAACCTACAAGCGGATGCAGCAATCACTGCAGATTTGCCGTCTATTTTTGAAGAGTTCCATTGTATATCTCCGAAGATCAGCATCAGATCTTCAACAAATTAAAATGGGACCCAACGGGAAGCACCAGTTTTCAAATAAAAAAATAATCATCAAAATCGGTTCACCCAGTCGAAAGTTCTGAGGTAACAAACACAAAAAAAAATTAAAAAAAAATAAAAAATACAGACGAATTGAGAACCTCCTCTTTTTAGAAGTCGGTTGAAAACAAGAAAACTTTTAAGAAATTTTCAGAAGATGACCTTTATGGCGCCTATTTTCCAAAGGCAGATGTACTGTTTTGATAAATTGGTTTTCGGAGGATACATTCGTTCATGAGCTATCAGAAAAGTATCAGATCCTGAATGGCGTATATTTCTTACAATCGGCACTTTATGGTGTAAAGGTGGAACATTTTAAGGAAAACTTTAAAAGTTCGATTTCTCAAAATCCACCCAGTTTAGACCCCAAGATATCGGGTCAAAATTGTTGCAAATAAGGTCTAGTATCCCCCATTTCAAGGCCTGCACCCAATTACCAATCACCCTGTGTAAAAGAAAACAAAAAAAATCACGCCTGCCAAATCGAATTTCCGCGCTTTTCCGACGAGATGTCGTTTTCGTTCAGAAATTTATTTTATAGGTTGATTTATTTCGTTTAAATCTACTCCGATTTTTTTTATATTTTTGATATGTCAGTTCACTCGTGCAAAGCAATGGCGAAATAGATTGTGATGTGATATTAGCCATATTTCTTATTTCCAATTTTCCATACAGTAAATTGCCAAATTCATTCCATTCCTGTCATTCATTCTATTTGATACTTTGTAGTATCAATAACTTCCTATAAAGTTTATTTTAACTCGTATTGTGTATACTTTCAAATAAATATTTACAATATTGCCCTTGAAATGAGCAAGATTAATTAAACATCTAAAATATTTTTTCGTCCAAGTACTAACAAATTATAATAAAAGTGCCCAGAAAGCTGGCAGCATTGCAACGTTGGATGGCAATGCTGATTTTTTGGCAAAAAAATACGCCCGATGTTGAAAATCAAACTTGTTACTTCATTAAAATCTTCAAGTCATTATTAAGGAATGGCTCAATCTAGACCACAATCGTGAATATTAGTAAAAATACGTGATAAAAAAGCACGCAATGCGCGAACACTATGGCATCTGACATTTTGGAAGACCTCTACGAGCGCCCCTATCGGCGAATTCATGCGCGTTAGTCCCTATTAACGCTGCGCTGTATGGGTGAAATGGCGGCAGGTCACGAGAACAAAATGCGACTACCGCATTCCTGTTAAACTCAAAACAATACTATACCTAATTTGGCTGCTACTACATACTACGCCAAATGGCGACGACCCGAATGGCGTAGTGGTAGTGAGGCTGCCTTATGTTCTTAGGGTCCTGGGTTCGAATCCCGGTAGGAGCAAATGGTGGTGTGATGAGCATGGACATTTGTTTCCGAGTCATGGATGTATAAATGTATAATAAGTATTTTACAAACAAAAAGTATATATATATGTAGTATATCAACTATCTGGTGTCCACGACATAAGCCTTGCTTGGGGTGGCACTAGATGGCGTTGTGTGTAATGTCCAGTGATATTTATTTTTATTTTCATTAGGGCAAGTACCGCGCGTTACTTGGACGCGGGAGGGGTCTCTGAGATTTTTGTAAGCCAACTTCCACTAAAAAACGAGAAATGGACGTTTTAATACGGGTGGTTTACATTTACCAAAAGTATTACTCTTTTTTGGAAAAGCTTACAGTGAAATCTATGGCGTTCTATGGTAAATGTAGTACTTTGTAGTTCCATGCACCAACTTGGTTTTTTACATTGTCAAGTGGCTTAAAGGACTTTGCATCCAAGCCAAAATCAATTAAAAAAAAAAAAAAATTACATTGTCAAGAGCTACTAATATCAGGGGGGGCACACTTAGTACTGTCATCAATTTACATAGACGACAGCGACATCTGGAGGTTGGTGGCATAACCAAACGACAGCCATCTTGACTAGTCTGTCAAACAAAGGTCATAGTCGCCATTGAACTCCGGCTTTCCCGACGTTGATGCGCTTCCCGAGTTTATCTCAGCTAATTCTGTTAAAATTGTTACTTGTTATTGTTACTTGTTTTGTTTTTAGTTCATAATATATATAACTTTGTTTTTCATTGGTCATTTTTATTGTTTTGAACAGTTAAAGTACTGAAGTATGCATGCACATAGTGCATGCATACCCATAAAGTTCACACACACGTAAAGTTATGAATACACGCACACACATACCTTAAGTAAGTGTGTGTAAATCGGAACTTTAGTTCACCCACCAAACTCATGGTGGCAGCACATTCCGTACATGCAAATTTTACCACAGAGTTGTCACTCTTTCCCTCTATAATAGTTACTTTACTCTTTGACTAATATCTAATCTGTGTTGATTAGATTGTCACTGTCAGTGTCACTCCTAAAACGGAAAATCTTGAAAGAAATCTGAATGAAAATGAAAACAAGAAACCGGCGGGCGGTGCAAGTTGTGGTTGAATGATTCAAAACTAAAATGATGTCTTCCTATTTTGATTTCTTTTGTAAAAATATTGAGAGTGAAAATGCACAGAACCCAGACCGTATTAAGGGCACCTGTTATTCTATGTGTCCTGAAGAAGAAGTCAAATTGTACGTATCTATTGATAATTTTTTTAATCTAAGTATTGATTTTTAGAGAGTAGAAAAATTACTTGGATAGAAGAGTTCAATAAACATCTATGTTCTTTCATTATCTGTAAAATGACGGTTTTGTAATATCATCTGCCTAGCCTCTTCCCAATTAAGTTGGGGTCGGCTTTCAGTCTAACCGGACGCCGCTGAATACCACTATTTTACATGGAGCTACTCCATATCTGACCTCCACAACCCAGTTAGTACTGGGTAATACAATACCCCTTGGTAAGACAGGTTGTCAGACTTTTTTTTGGCCTTCTGACTTTTGTGTAATTATAAGTATTATATTTTAAATGTAACAATGTAAAACAATGGTTGGTTTATCATAAGGAGTAATAATAAAGGGTACTGCATATAAATTTGTATAATTTGTTAAGGCATGAGGAGGAGAATCTAGTCCATGTGTTAGAAGTGTGGGGCAGTGAACGGAAGCTGGTGAAAAGCTATAGCCGCCCGGCAGCAGCCTCTAACATGGCTGTTCCACATCTGTTGCGGCCCTACGCAGTGCTCGCCAACACTGTACAGTATCTGCTGTTGGAGTAAGACTGTTCATCTCAATTTTATTCTTCTTCAGCAATCTAAACTGTATTGGAACAGAACTGTAACTAATTATAACTTCTATTGTTGTGTAATTATTATTTAACACGATTTTTCTAACACTTAATGGATGCCTAAGCAGGACCTAATCTAATCCTAATCTTAGTGCTAGCCAGCAGCTGCCTGTACATTTGTGTGTTTTCAAATATTTACTTACTTTTTTTGTGAACATGTATTCTTTTGAATAATCCAATTGCGAAGAATTATGCTGATTATGCTTTAATGCTTTGGATAGCTAGATTTTCTTCTTGACATACAACAAAATAATGTTCCAGCATTACTAGAAGAACTGATGTGCCCGCCTTTGTGGTGTATGACTATGTGAACGACCGCCTGAGAGCTGTGAGACAAGAGGCTACCATACAGCGGCTACCTCCTGAGGAGTGTGCTTGTCTTCTAGAGCCTATGATTAGGTTTTATGTTTACTATGGCTATAAGTAAGTGTTTTTATGGTTAATAAGTGGGAACATTGGCCGCCCCTTGATGTTTTCTCCTGATTTTAATACTTTTATAGGTGAGATTATTGTTTTTAGACCTTTTATAATTTCATATTTTTAATTTAAATATTCAGGTATGTGTATTCTTTATGCAATCACGCCATTCTTTTGTAAAAAATGTATTTCAGGCTGTCAAACCTTCACCTAAAGGACTACGACCCAGTTCTCAACAAAAAGTACTTACTGCAATGTATAAAATGGTACCTCTCATGTCGTGACACCATAGACAAAGCGCGAGGGAAAATAGACCACCTAACTGGTTTCCTCTCAAACCTAGATCTGAATGAGAAGCCTATAAAAAATAAACTTGTCAATGATCAAGTGCTGGTGGAAAGCCTGTTCATATTGTGCAATCTAGACGATTTAAATCCGCTATACAGATATGTCAATTTGTCTAAAGAATTAAAGAGGTGAGCAAGAATTTAACTCTTTTTCATTTAGTTGTGTAGACTTGTGGCCCTTGCCGCCTATGGAAATCTGCAATAATACAAGGACAAGCGAATAGTGCTGCTTAGACAAAGCCAGAACATCGCATGTGCAATATGCTAGTTTCCACCATCAATAATCAATAAATTACAAATATATTTAGTCCGTCAGTGAGTATTGGAAAATAATGGACACGTATTTTTTATTTTTGTAGTGGGGGCTTGTGACGTCACAACGCACTAAAAATTATACCACGGTGCGGCGGCGTAACGTATTGAGAATTCTAAAAGCGTCGTATATTCAATTTTGGTTTACGTAAAAACTACTGGTCAAATATTTTTTGATAATCTTACTGACGGAATAATTACTCTCCCAATGGGAACATAGAAAAGCCTGCATCGTGTTAGGATTATATTAGAGTTGAGCTTTTAAAAGAGCTCTACTAATCTGTTCTATTATTATTTCGTTTTAAGTTTTAATTTCCTTTTTTTTTTCAGACATAGGAAAATTCAACTAGCTTACAAAATAGCAATAGCAAATCTTCAAGGCAACTACATAAGGGTTTGTAGGCTGTCGGACAAGCTGTGTCCACTGTCATACTGTGCTTTATTTACCTACTTACCAATGTTACAAAGGTAAATATTTCCCCACTCATATACTACCTGTCCCGCCGCCGCTACTGAAGGCGTGTGTTGAATGCCGAGCTTATAAATAATGGCTTTGTATCTTAATTGGACCTATATTTAATTTTTAATTCTCATTGTGGTATGTAGTTTATTGTTGACTTTAATTCTGATTTTTATATTGATTTTAGATTTAGTTGCTGAATTTGATTTAGATGTGGATTTTAACTTTGAATGTATTTTTGATTCTAATAATGTAATGTCATTTAAATTTTATTGTAATCTATGTAATAATAATATAAGCTGAGTTATATGGGTTAATGCCTGAAATAAACGATATTTTAATATATGTCTCCGTAAAATTGTCAAATACGTTATATTGTAATATCTCTAGCGATATTGTAAAGTCTCAAATTATTGTCAAATGAACATACTGCTTACAATAAAACGCATTATTTTTCGTGAAATGCATGCGATGGTAGTCAACTCACGCGGTGTGGAGAGAAGGAGGGGTCCCCCTTGCCCAGAGGTACCACTCTCATGAAAAGATCCCCTATTTCCGGGTGCAGGGTTTAAAGGAACCTAACTAACCTAACGGGGGGAGAGTTAGGTTCCCAAATCCCGATTATGGGGGCAGAGATACTTCCGTATGTTCAGTTGACAATAATTCGAGATATTACAATATCGCTAGAGAGAAACACGTTAATTGTAATATAACGTGTTTGACAATTTTACGGTGACATATATATATATAAATATTAGGGCTGGACCTTAGTAGTGACAGCTCATATCGATAAATTACGCAAGGTCAAAAAGTTATTTTGCTTTTATTCAGTGCCGTTATCCTAACTTTTTTTACCATTTCTCAGTATTTTCATCTAGGTGTACAAAATATTGTAGGTCCCACGCGAGTAAAACAGATACATAATAATATTAATAGCTGACCGTTCACTCTTCTGCGCCGCAGCACGGGCGCGATCTCACTCAAAAAAATAACTAGATAGTAGTTGCTAAGTCGTTTCACTAATATCCAGTGGTAAGACAGGTTACCTTAGCACTTAACACTCTTGATATCGCAAGCCAACGTGCGCCAAGTCAACACAGTCTAACTGGCGGGCCCAGACCGAGGCCTACCATAGGTTGGAAACATAAGATTTAGAGCCATATGTGCGTAAAATAAGGTTTAAGTTAGCTTGGCACGAGGTGTACCGTTTTCGGTACACTGGGGCCTGAGGCAGTCCTCTCAGGCTCCAGTGTTTCCCATTGCTGAGTAAAAGCCTCCCTCAAATCCAAACGATCCACGCCCGCTTTACGCGTGTAGGTTGTCCCCCACCGCTTTTTAGTTATAATAGTTATAACAAGTTTATTTTATAACGTGCATCTTGCAGAAAACTTTATTTGTTACAGACGTGCCCTCCAAGTGATGAGCCACGCGTACAACAATAAGCAGCTCACAGTCCCCAGCGCGACTCTTGCGCAGTGGCTCTGCTTCGGAACGGCACGTGACGCTGCTGCGGCGTGCGCGCATTACGGACTGACAGTAGAGGGAGCCGCTGTACGGTTTGATAAGACTCAATTCAAAGCAGATGCTGCTTTGGTAAGACTGATGTATTTTCTTTTTTGTTTGGACCCACTCAAGCTAACTTCGGTATAAACATACCGTTTAGCCAAGATGGTGCCCGAGCTTGTTGTGCTGTACGAGAGGCATGTTAACGCTCGTTAGTGGGCGAATAACTGTTCTAAGAGACATCACGCCCTCCCGTACAATTATTAATTACTGTATTTTTTTTATTCCGTATAATCCTACTCCTGTGCACTGTGCATAGGCCTCGGTCCGTGGATGCGAAACGGGGCACTATTTTTTTACTGCGACCAATTATGAGGTCGCGTTCGCCGGCCGCTGCTGCGGCAATAGTCGCTTTGCTCGCTCGGCTCGCGCATAGTCGGTCACAGTTCTAACTAACCCATGTGGTCGGACTGAACGGAATCCCTTCGACATGTTTACGACAAACGGTTAGTCGGAGACAAAAAACACCAAGACGCTTATAGCCTATATTTAGGTGCCTGCGCACCGTTATGGAGAACTTGCGGTCGTTGACTGCACGTGGCGTTGGGGTCCGCCGTGAAAGGCGGGTTGATACCAGTCGGGGGTGCGCGCGAATGTACTTGTACCTCCCGGCCCCCCGACGAATAGTATTAGTAGAAACAGTGGGTTTTTAGTCTGTTAGAGTGCGACATAACCCTCAGCTTGCCACAGGCGGAGGGTTTCCATGAGAATCACGCAAAAAAAGGTGTTTTATATACGATAGATTCGAACACTTTTTTGGCTAAATTTTTCTTTTTTTCTCAGTGCCCCGTTACATGCACTCTAACCAAGGCCTCCACCATTCCTTCCACGTCTCACAATGGTGTGCTTCTTCTCGCTAATTCGCGAGAAAGCCATCCACTACTCCATACTTTTGCTTTTTATTTTTTTTAGCTTTATTTGATTTGTTTATTATTTTGCCTTTTTAGAACACACCAAAACCTCGGGCCGTAAGGGAAAAGTTCGATTTAAGTATAATGGATATCTTTACCTATACAACGCCTAAATAGCATCTTGTTTTTTAAATTGACTAGATAGACTAGAATAGAAATAGACTGATCACAAAGTTATTATTTTTCTACAATTAAAACGATTTAGCATTTTTTAATTATGGGATTTTCTTTTGAAATTAATTACTGTTAAACTGATCACAGAGATAATATTATTTTTTTCTATGAATAAAACCATTATATTATAAAGGAATCCTTTATTTGTTTTATTTACATAAGAAAATTCTCCTAATTATGCAATAACTAATTACAATGGACAACAAAATCTATTTAATATCAAATGGTTGCATGGCTCCCAATGTCCAATTCATTCGATAAGTATGCTGTACCTCCCTATCTGATACTAATGCATACGGCGCCGGAGCGACGCACATTCATTTTTTTACCTATATATAATAACAATATGTAAAAATAGCCAAAACGTTAGAAAATATTACACTGTCAGAGAAGTGAGGGTACTTCCAAAATCTAGTCAAATGTGTTTTACGCAATAATTAAGACATTTTAATTTACTCTAAATTCTCTTATTGATTGATATAGAAAAATATGGTGACATTTCTCTGACAATGTAAAAAAGGGGGGTGAGGGGGTGTAGCAAAATATTATAACAGCTTTGCCTACAACATTATATTATAACAACAGCCGAGAACCACACTCCACTTCGCTACTACATCATAAATAAATTAATCCTTATAGTGAAACAATTTCATTGTAATCCGCAATGTTGACCATGCTACACTTTTAATTGATTTTTTGCTTATACATGAGTTACCGATACACATAATAAATGCTCCATTTTCAATACACTGGGTTGCTGTGTAGTGTGCCAATGGATAAAAACAATTTTGAAACAAAAATGAGTAATATCACAGATCATAAAATCATGAGGGTGGCCGCATAGTCGATATTGCGGAACTTGATGCGGACAATGTCGTGAATGGTAACTAATCAGTTAGTATGACGCTATCGATTCGTAGATTAAATTTATTTTTAATGAGTACCCATAACTACGTAAACACTCGCATTATAAATAACCAACATGTTGCTGAGAACTTGCCAAAGCGTATAGACATAGCGTTGATAAACACACAAATAGTAAATATTTCATAAGATATTCTCCATGTAGAATTTATCAGTTTTAACAATTTTATACAACTTGTGCCTACAAACGTTACGTTTGTTAGATATCAATTTGGATACATCCGTTTGGTAGCACCTAGATGTTAATCTAATTAAGGGAAGGTAAACATTAAAAGTAAATTATAAATCGTCAGGAACCATGTAAAACTAAAATAAATTCAATACAACAAATGAATGTCATTAACAAGTTTTAGACGATCGTCTACGCGTGATTTCATTACGATATAACACATAAAAACTGATAAATAACTTTAAAACAACAACAAAAGCTCTAATGTACAATAGAGGTATATCATTCAACTTTACACTGACATGAGACGTGTTCACCTTCCTAAGTGGAGAACCTTAGCTGTCATGTCGGGCGAGGGTCATGGACTGCGGGTATCCGAGCTGTGGCGCCGGCGTGACGAGCGACAACGTTCTATAGAGGGGACGTTAGACAAATCCGTAACACTCATGTTTAACTTTATACTAGACAATACTTAACTAGAGTCGCGCACGCCGGCGGCACGGGCCCACACACACATACACACACACTCAGCTGTCAGCGGACCCTCGCTCACCTCTCCTCACTAGTGGACCGGGTGCCGCAAGCCGGCCGAGAGCGGCGGCGCCGGCGGGAGACGCTTCTTGTACCTTCCACTGGATAAACAAAACCAATATTCATTTATTATATTCGCTCAGCAGCAGTTATTGTGTGCAGCGGGTGGCGGCCTCGACTTACGAACAGTAAAGGATGACGCACGCTAGACCGTGCTGGACTGCTGGTCCGAGCCCAGTGTCGGTCGTAGCACAATCCTGTCCGTTGCTCGGTAGCGGCTCGGAAGCGTGAGTGTGTCCATACTAAATTGCACGGTCGACAATCGGCTCGGACCCGACACGGTATTGCGTGAGTCAAGCTTAAGTCGTGATTTCGAACCCAGACCCAGGCGCATTACTTTGTATAATTTATTTTATCACCTTTGCTCTTAAAATGGTGAAGAAAAACATTGTGAAGAAACCTGCATGTCCTAGAACCCAAAAATTTGTAGACATGTGACCATCTACCAATCCGCACTGGGCCCACGTGGTGGATTATAGCCCTTTCCCTCTCATTGAGGGCATGTCAGCAGTGGGGACATTAAAGGCTGATGATGATTCGCTCAATATAAAACACGAGTGTCGATGTCTAGCAGTGTAGTGCTAGCCTTATGGTGATTCATAAAATCACCGTTCTACTGCTGTAAAATTTGACACGTTCTGCGAATCGGAGTTTCCGCATCAAGACTCAGCTTCTGTTCTATCTTACCTCATCGGCCGTACTTCTAGTTGTTCTTAAGGAAGGCGTCATCGAACAGCTCGAGCTCGTGGGACAGGTAGTTGGCCTTGTTGCGCAGCTTCTTGGCCGACGTGGAGGCGTGCTCCAGCATCTTGGTGGCTTCCTTCACCTCGCTCAGTTCCTCGTCCATCTCCGTCGTCGCCTCGTCGATCAGCCGGCACAGGCGCGCGAACATCGTCGATAGTTCCCTGTGAAGTAGAAGGTGGCATATTAAAAGTGTTTCATTATTTTAATAGTAAGATTAAATTTATAATCCTTATTATATTACTTTACTACATATTATAAAACAAAGTCCTCCGCCGCGTCTGTCAATCTGTCTGTTGGCGATAAACTCAAAAACTACTGCACCGATTTTCATGTTGTTTTCACCAATGGATAGAGTGGTTATCGAGGAAAGTTTTAGTATATTATGTATTACATAATTTTACGCAGGCGAAGCCGCGGGCATCAGCTGGTCATTTATAAAAATAAAAAAAAACTTGAGAGGTGTCAAGGGACACCCGGATGGAACGAAGTTCTGGCTTGCTATAAGAGAGAGAGAGACAGACAGAGAAACATGCGACGCCGCACAGCTTACAATAGCTTACTATAGCAAAAAGTGTCGTGCCAACTTTTCGTAAGAATTTTTTCCGTCTAGCCCCCTTTCACAACGCGCGGTAAGGAACATCAATATTTCATCGGCGCCATCTTGGATTTTCATTTTGACCTCATTTTCATAATCAGCGACCCCAAAAACCACGAAAACGACACCCATGAAGAGAAAACCGAAATTTTTCTTCGGCGCCATCTTTGATTTTCATTTTGACCTCTTTTTTATTATCAGCGACCCCAAAAACCACGAAAACGACACCCATGAAGAGAAAACCGAAATTTTTCGTCGGCGCCATATTTGATTTTCATTTTGACCTCATTTTCATCATCAGCGACCCCAAAAACCACGAAAACGACACCCATGAAGAGAAAACCGAAATTTTTCGTCGGCGCCATATTTGATTTTCATTTTGACCTCTTTTTTATTATCAGCGACCCCTATAACCACGAAAACGACACCCATGACAAAAAAAATGAAATTTTTCATCGGCGCCATCTTGGATTATCATTTTGACCTCATTTTCAGTATCAGCGACCCCAAAAACCACGAAAACGACACCCATGAAGAGAAAACCGAAATTTTTCGTCGGTGCCATCTTTGATTTTTATTTTGACCTCTTTTTTATTATCAGCGACCCCAAAAAACACGAAAACGACACCCATGACGAAAAAAATGAAATTTTTCATCGGCGCCATCTTGGATTATCATTTTGACCTCATTTTCAGTATCAGCGACCCCAAAAACCACGAAAACGACACCCATGAAGAAAAAACCGAAATTTTTCGTCGGTGCCATCTTTGATTTTTATTTTGACCTCTTTTTTATTATCAGCGACCCCAAAAACCACGAAAACGACACCCATGAAAAAAAAAATGAAATTTTTCATCGGCGCCATCTTGGATTATCACTTTGACCTCAGTTTCAGTATCAGCGACCCCAAAAACCACGAAAACGACACCCATGAAGAGAAAACCGAAATTTTTCGTCGGTGCCATCTTTGATTTTTATTTTGACCTCTTTTTTATTATCAGCGACCCCAAAAAACACGAAAACGACACCCATGACGAAAAAAATGAAATTTTTCATCGGCGCCATCTTGGATTATCATTTTGACCTCATTTTCAGTATCAGCGACCCCAAAAACCACGAAAACGACACCCATGAAGAAAAAACCGAAATTTTTCGTCGGTGCCATCTTTGATTTTTATTTTGACCTCTTTTTTATTATCAGCGACCCCAAAAACCACGAAAACGACACCCATGAAAAAAAAAATGAAATTTTTCATCGGCGCCATCTTGGATTATCACTTTGACCTCAGTTTCAGTATCAGCGACCCCAAAAACCACGAAAACGACACCCATGAAGAGAAAACCGAAATTTTTCGTCGGTGCCATCTTTGATTTTTATTTTGACCTCTTTTTTATTATCAGCGACCCCAAAAAACACGAAAACGACACCCATGACGAAAAAAATGAAATTTTTCATCGGCGCCATCTTGGATTATCATTTTGACCTCATTTTCAGTATCAGCGACCCCAAAAACCACGAAAACGACACCCATGAAGAGAAAACCGAAATTTTTCGTCGGTGCCATCTTTGATTTTTATTTTGACCTCTTTTTTATTATCAGCGACCCCAAAAACCACGAAAACGACACCCATGAAAAAAAAACCGAAATTTTTCGTCGGCGTCATCTTTGATTTTCATTTTGACCTCTTTTTTATTATCAGCGACCCCTAAAACCACGAAAACGACACCTATGACGAAAAAACTGAATTTTTTCATCGGTGCCAACATAATTTCATCGTGATGGGAAGCCCAGCCTGAACATTCAGTCTGCGTTTGGTCCTCGAGCCGACAACAAGCGGAAAAATAAAATACATAAATAATTATAATGGGGATGCACACTGTGGAACTAATGGCGCTAGCATAGCTGGTTCCAAGCATCGTCATTGGTTAAAAACCAAGGAATGTCATTTCATATTTTAAAATACCTTAACCTCATTGGTCAGATTGAGACCAGCTATGGTGGCGCCATCTACAATTAGCTTTTAACGTTCCTCCCCATTGCTTATGTTGATAAAAAATGGTTACAAAGAAGGTCTAACATCAAATGTATACAACCTACAACTCCTAGTTACTGTAATATATTAAAAAGAAAACTAGCATGTCAAAAAGTGTCGTGACAACTTTTCGTAAGAATTTTTTCCGTCTGGCCCCCTTTCACAACGCGCGATAAGGAACTTCGTTCCAAAAATCCATTCTCGACATTATGAAGAGTAGCCAAATAGACAAACAACATTCTTCATTAGCTCTCTTCACTAAATAAATAAAAGTTTTTCCCAATCCAAGGGTATGTGAAATTCCTGAGACAACGCTTCTCATAAACGGAATCACACTGAACATGTTACGTGCACCGCGGATTTCATTTTTAACCGACTTCTAAAAAAGGAGGAGGTTCTCAATTCGGATGTTTCCATTTTTTTTTTTATGTTTGTTCGCGCATAACTCCGTCGCTTGCCAACCGATTTGAAAAATTCTTTTTTCGTTGGAAAGGGTATACTTTCCACAAGTAAGTAAGTAACAAGTGAAGCATTTGCGTTTGATAAGAACCATTCTACCATCAGATCTGATGATGAAGCCAAGAGTCACGGAACTCCATAATGAGACAATGTATCCAAGTCGTGTTTGGGCTTGTTGTAATTGTAACGGTATGCACTTTCCATGTGTACCAAGCACATGTGAACCACTAAAAAGTGAAAAATAAAAACTTTTTTGCAAAAAAATAAAACCGACTTAAAAAAAAAACAAAAAAGTGAAAAATAACTTTAGCTTCTGAAGTCGATGACAAAAAAATGAAATCAATCATACAAACGTCACCGACTTCAGAAGCTAAAGTTATTTTTCACTTTTTTGTTTTTTTTTTTTAAGTCAGTTTTATTTTTTTGCAAAAAAGTTTTTTATTTCTGATTTCTACTATATAATTATGAAGAAAGAAAGTAAGTTAGAAGTGACAAATTGGCGTGCGCCACGTACTGCTGCTTGAACACTCGCTGCTGCGCTCTTATATCTAGTCAGTGGATGTTGGTGTTGAGGTACTTACTGCTGCACTTGATGGCTGCAGTTGGCGGAGGTGAGGTCGACGATGAGACGCAGCTTCTTGCTGGCGTGCGCCACGTACTGCTGCTTGAACACTCGCTGCTGCGCTCTTATATCTAGTCAGTGGATGTTGGTGTTGAGGTACTTACTGCTGCACTTGATGGCTGCAGTTGGCGGAGGTGAGGTCGACGATGAGACGCAGCTTCTTGCTGGCGTGCGCCACGTACTGCTGCTTGAACACTCGCTGCTGCGCTCTTATATCTAGTCAGTGGATGTTGGTGTTGAGGTACTTACTGCTGCACTTGATGGCTGCAGTTGGCGGAGGTGAGGTCGACGATGAGACGCAGCTTCTTGCTGGCGTGCGCCACGTACTGCTGCTTGAACACTCGCTGCTGCGCTCTTATATCTAGTCAGTGGATGTTGGTGTTGAGGTACTTACTGCTGCACTTGATGGCTGCAGTTGGCGGAGGTGAGGTCGACGATGAGACGCAGCTTCTTGCTGGCGTGCGCCACGTACTGCTGCTTGAACACTCGCTGCTGCGCTCTTATATCTAGTCAGTGGATGTTGGTGTTGAGGTACTTACTGCTGCACTTGATGGCTGCAGTTGGCGGAGGTGAGGTCGACGATGAGACGCAGCTTCTTGCTGGCGTGCGCCACGTACTGCTGCTTGAACACTCGCTGCTGCGCTCTTATATCTAGTCAGTGGATGTTGGTGTTGAGGTACTTACTGCTGCACTTGATGGCTGCAGTTGGCGGAGGTGAGGTCGACGATGAGACGCAGCTTCTTGCTGGCGTGCGCCACGTACTGCTGCTTGAACACTCGCTGCTGCGCTCGCGCGGTCCACGTGAGACGTTCGTACGCGTACAGCGCTCCGTACAGCGCGCCAGTCACCGCCACGAAGCGCCAGCCCACTGTCTTGAGGAGCTGAGAACATAATGATAACAAAGTTATCTCAATTTCACCAATTTATAGACTTGACACAGACGGCAAGCGAGCATATTGTACTCACAAGTCCCGACAGCAGCAGGCCGCCCATAGTGCCCTGCGAGGTGAGCGCCCCGACCGCGAACTTGGAGACCAGGCCCCACTCCTCCGCCGACAGACCCACGTGGCTGCCCAGCGACGGACCGTTCGTGCGCGCTACCTCCAGCGACGACGGGTTGGAGCTCACGGACGGGGGGATCTGGAACATTATCTTTAGGAAATAATACGTTTTCATGCAAACAAAACGAAATGTGGAAAACTTGACGGAAAAAAGCGCTAAATTATAAATTGAACCTAAAACAGATGCAATAAGAGTCTGTTTTCAAAAAGCGTATTTTAATGTATTTGCTGGCCGTTTGGCCTTCAAGCGTCACTTTTCACGGCAAAATAATAACTAAAATATAATTTCACTTGTCGACAAATGGAATACCCAGCCTAAACTGCTGGGTCTAGGAGCATAAAATTTGACACATACACGAATTCCTATCTATAAGGGAAGTGAGCAGAGCTAACAAAGAATTTTCTCGATCCCTTGATAATGTTGGGATTGCGGATGAGAGTACCTGCGTGTACTGCGGCGGGTTCTTGAGCGCGATCTTGTTGGAGTGCTTGCCCTGGAAGCGCTGGATGAGCGCGGTGATGCCGTACGAGAAGCGGAAGGAGAGGTCCTCGGTGAAGTCGGCGCACAGGTTGTCGCAGTTGAGGCGGTACAGCACCTCGAAGGGCTGCTGGTGCGGGATGATGTAGCTCGCGGCCGCCGCGCGCTTGTGGACGGGCAGGATGTTGTACATGCGGTCTGGAACATACAGTACGGGTATAACTCTATTGCATACTGTCTACCAAACTCTTGTATTGGTTGAGTCGCTGTTAGGATCCAACAAGACGTCCTTACTTCTTTTCTGATACTCATAAAACTACAAAGAAACTCTTGACAAAGTTAAGAATACTGAGAGTGAAAAGTTATGGTGAAGAAGCAATGGTAGATTTATAAATACATGTAGGATTAAAATATGATTAGTTAGTAGGCTGTATAAACCAAACATTACCAAACGTTTAAAAGGCATGTTTCTGTACGAATTATTGAATAGGTGATTGAATGAGTGAAAGGTAAAGAAAAACGCAAGATGGCGAGTAATATAAAATACGTCGTAGACGTGTTGTAAAAAGAGTTGAAGATTTTCTTAAAATAAACTATTCTAAAAGACGTTTAAAAGTTTTCCTGGAGATCCCACACACTACATACATCTTTAAAGAAATGACACGAGAGAAGGAAGAACCAACCAGAAAAACAGTGCTTTAAAAATATCACATCACTATTTATGTGAATGTGAGTTTCTTTTTGTAACAAGTGTAGTAAAAGTGTTTTTACACAAATCTAATTCACGATGCCCAACAGTAAGCAAACGACTGAAGATAGAGAGAAAAGTATTTTTAAATAGCACTGTTTTTGTAATTCTAATGAGTTTCTTATGTCCCAACATACCAGCCATCTCCTTCTGTGCCTGATCCATCTCATTCCCGATGTCAGCGGACAGTCTCTTCTTGAGCCGTGAGCCGAGCCCGGCCTCCACGTGTCGATGTAGCGCGCGCTTGTACTGGTCGAGGTGTGCGCGCTCCGTACGGAAGGGAGTGTCGTACTCGTCCACCAGCGCCGACAGACGACGGATCTCCTGGCTTAGCGTTAGCGATACCTACCGACAAATTACAATTCTATATTTTAATTCACGTTTCACATAGACCTACATAGGCACTTATGAAGAAGAACGGGCAAGGAACCCTAGGAACCCTACCCTGGAACATCAACCTCAAAATTCAAATTTTCCCCGCGAAATTCAAATTTTCTATCGTTATTGCAATTTGCAGGCTAGTACTAGGTTATTTGTTCATGAAAATATCGTTCGCGACTGAAACACGTATGTAGTTACAGAATTATAATCATCAAAATCATCAATACATCACTCCAAGTTCACAAAGGTCGAGGAACGAGTTTGACCTTGAAAAATTCGTTCCTCGAACTTTCATATAGTCCAGTTTGTAATGTCTTACAGTCACGAACGATATTTTCATCAACGTACAACCTAGCATTGGCCTGCAAATCGCCCAAAGCGTAAGAAAATTTGAATTTCGCGGGCTACCCTCACGCTTCCATCCCAAGTCAGAAGATGGTACAATTATTCTTGACGACTCGAATGGCGTAGTGGTAGTGAGGCTGCCTTACGTTCTTAGGGTCCTGGGTTCGAATCCCGGTAGGAGCAAATGTTTGTGTGATGAGCATGAACATTTTGTTTCCGAGTCATGGATGTTTTTACAGTATGTCAGTTTAAACGAGGGACTTATTCAAACCCGCAATAGTCTATGCTTACATGATACTAATAAACATATGAACAAAAAGAAAACACTAATACATAACAGATAGATCCATACCAAAAACTTCGCCAAGTTTCGCAACGTGTGCGCCATGCGCTTATCGCAGAACATGTGTGCGGGTCAATGACTTTTCTAGGTATAATCCATTTTCCCTTCATACTTTAAATCTGGCTTTGGACAGGCAAATAACTAGGTACTGACCGAATGTTCGCAGTCGTTGATTGACACCTTGCATAATAATTAACGGTTCCTCGCACAATATCACTAGATAACACTTAAGCACGAACCATAATCCCAATATTCTTCACTGGAATGATGATAAGACGTAATT
Organism: Xestia ashworthii; assembly: GCA_950022955.1. Taxonomy (NCBI): domain Eukaryota; kingdom Metazoa; phylum Arthropoda; class Insecta; order Lepidoptera; family Noctuidae; genus Xestia; species Xestia ashworthii. The sequence continues at coordinate 2,869,938 of OX465553.1, forward strand.
TTTGGTTATTCAAGAACACGTTTACAGGACACTCTTAATATCACGAAGTAAGCGGGGTTGTTTGTTAAATGCGATACGCGGAAACGCAATATTAGACATGCGGAAGTAACAGCGCTCGCGCATACACTGAGGTCAGCGCGGGGTGGCGCGGGGGTGTGCCCTGTCGGCTGTCGGTGCATCGGCGACAATACAAAGGAATGGGGCGGAGTTTGCGCACGGAGCTCAGGACCGGCACGTGTTTTGCCGCGTGACACCTACTTGCGCGCTCAGTGTCCATGAGTAATGTATTTAATTAGACAATTATGTCAAAAATTAAGGTTATAGGTTTTTTACATATTTGGATTGAGAATCGAATACTGAATACCTTCCCTCAATATGTCCCTCGTTTAACCTAACACGCTGTATGTATAATAAGTACCTATGTATTTACAAACAAAAAAGTATATATGTAGTATATCAACTATCTGGTGTCCACGACACAAGCCTTGCTTAGTGTGGCACGAGATGGCGCTGTGTGTTAATGTCCAGCGATATTTATTTATTATATTTCTATGGCTCAAAACAGTCATGGGTGGTCCGTCCAGTTTTCTGTTGCTTCCTCTCGCCAAGTAACGTTTGATGTCCTTAGTGTAGTGGGCAATCTCTCAATCTCAATAGTAATAATGATGAGGAGATCAGTCGCTTCGTGTACAAAGAATTAAAATAGTGGTCAATTTATAATACAACAATACTACTGCTTTGGAATATAAATGATCGTACAAGCCGTATTGGAGGGTGGTACTCGTCTACTATGGCGGATAGCTCACGGATCTCTTCACGTACTACCACGGAAACCTGGATGAAAGTTGGGATACAGGTTACTGGGACTATTTGTGTTGAGAAGATAATGGTTATGCAAGTACCTGCTAGGTTACCGAAGTATTCAGAACCTGTGGGTCACGACAGACATTCAAATCGACTCATACGCACGATATAAAAGTATGTGTGGGGGTTTATATATTTAGACCTATAAGGGTCAATACCGCGGGGACCGCGAGACGCGGAGCGACGCAACGCTGCGCTCACATTTTGATAAAGCAACTCAAAATATAATTTTATTTACTACACGAAAAGACACACATTTCATTGCGATGCGTCTAGCGGCGGCGCAGCGCGAAATTCCAGTACCGTCGCGTTGAGTCGCGTCTCGGTGTGAACTGACGCTTAGCCAACGAGATACCACAGCCATATTCCGTTGTTTATGGTGCTACTCTTTATAGCACGATTTTTAAATGGTAATTTACTAATCCACGAGAAAGTGGAAATGTATTAAAGAAAGCCTGAAATCGCCAATCCCCGAGCAAGAATGGTGATCTTCTGTATGAGATGTTTGGGCAGCAGAAATCAAAGCATTTATTTAAAGTAGGGCACAGGGGGGACAGTTACCTTGTGCTCGACGCTCTCGACCATGCGGTTGATCTTGTCCTTCATCTGTCTCGTGATGGTAGTGAGCTGTTCCTCGATGGCGGAGAGCTGTTCGTGCAGGATGCGCTGCTTCTCCACCTTCGCCGCCTTCTGATCCGATGCCGTGTTGTATACCTACGACATTACGTGGTATTGTGTTTGAAAAAATTACGGAAAAATCTTAGGTCTACTTGCACCCTGCCGGGGTTGCGGGACTGTTCGAAAGAGATACCGCGGCCCCGGAATGTAAAGGGCGAGGAAGGAACATGGATGGGTTTTAGTCAGTAAGAGTCTGACACTCCCTCCCGCTCCGCCCAGAGTGGGAGAAGTCATTTGATGATTTCCCATCCTAAAAAAAAAAAAAAAGGTCTACTTGCACCTAAAATCACTTACTACGTGTAGCGCTAACAGTTTCTCTTAATCATTTAAATCACCAAGATTAATGAACATAGCTATTGCCCGCGGCGAATATCCTATGTGCGAGTTATGGTCTACCTGTGGTGCCGTGGTCGAAATCCGTACAGCTGTTAAAGCGCAAAAAGTCAAACGTAATTAGCTAGCGAAACTCAACGGTCAGGTATCGATAACTAAACAAAGTAAATGTTTTTTTCGTAATAATGATAAGGTTCCTCACCAGTTCCAGCGCCTGCATGACCTCAGCGGCGATGTTCTTCCCGCGGCGCGAGTGTTGCGCGAACTTGGTGCGCACGGCCGACTTACTGATGCACTCCTCGAACTTGCGCTCGAAGTCCACGAACTCGAAGTAGCGCACCTGGTGACCCTCGGCTAGGATCGGCGCTGGAACACGAGCAAATTAAATATTATATTTATATTCGGTTCTAAGGATAAATGGGATATCAGTGGCGGAGCTAATCCTATTAGGGCTGTTTAAACTTTGCCGCACTCGGGTTGAGTCCGGTGAAGTCCGACAAGAAAAGAAAATCATTAATGTCAAACAAATGACTTTTTGCAAAGAAAATAGCATCATTCTGGACCGTGATAAGTTACATTTTCATTTTATCTTTTATCATGAAGAATATTTGAGGTTGTGAGAAGATTTTGTGATTTTTTTCATGTCATTGATACGGCTGATACAACGCGACGGTAGCTACGTGCTTGATGCGTTGAGGAAAGCGTAATTGTTCTTTCATAGAAACGCCAGAATCATCGCAAGAGATGATCGCCGTTGTGTTGTTGCGTAGTATTTAGTAAGGTAGTGTTGAATACTGACAGGAGACGGGCTTCTCTCTCTCTCGCATGCGCGTGAGTAGCGCCTCCTTGGCGGAGATGAAGAAGATGCGCTCCTCGGCTTCCTTGGGCGAGCACACGCGCAGCTCGCGCGACAGGAAGTCCACGCAGCGGTTCGCGTGCTGCGTACGGACCTGACACATACGAACCACGGTCAAACAACCTCATCCAAATTTGTTATTAGAACAAAAAATCACCTGTTTGGAGCTACGTTATGATTAAGAGTTACTTATCAACGCAGAATCAATTTGATTCGACCAGAAAGCTTTGCGTTCAATGATCATGCAGTAAAAACAAATAACCCGACGTGGTGACGAGTCGCATTAACAGACCAAGTTGCTTTTAATATGTGAGTAAAACTTCTCTACCTGATATGGTACAGGGGCTGAAATTATGATTTTACATTTTCTCTAAATCAAGGATCTACATTCGATGACGTGGTCAGTCGCCCAAAACAATTAATTACATTTCAGTAACAACAACAACAAAAAAGGCTACCCTCAACAGACACGACGCACTTTGAGCATGTATCATTTAAATATTGTTTAATGTTAACTCACTTGATCCAGATACTCAGGTTCGGAAGCGGACGCGTCCCATCTATTGTTCAATATGAATATGTTCGGTTGCGATATTTTTGTCGATACTTTGTGAAAGAAGTTCTTTTCCTGGAATGAGAAAATAAATATTACAACTTTACAACTCAATTACTTCTATAGGAAAATCTTTTTCTAAAGGGAAAGGCCTGTTAAAGCTCATCATAGATGGCGTGCCCATAGCTAAGACCCAACTGACCAATGTGGTCAAGTAATTTTGAAACAAAAAACTTTTCTTGCAAAAAATATAACCGACTTCACACAAAAAAGTGAAAAATAACTTTAGCTTCAGAAGTCGGTGACCTTTGTTTGATTGATTTAGTTTTTTTGTCACCGACTTCTGAAGCTAGTTATTTTTAACTTTTTTGTGTGAAGTCGGTTATATTTTTTGCAAGAAAAGTTTTTATTTGTCACTTTTTAGTGGTTCACAGGTGCTTACCCTTTCACAGCGTATCGGTGTGATTTTTTGTTATGAACTGGTGTAAACAATAGACAGACGTGAGTCTTCAGCGATCCCAGTACATTTGCTATCATATTTTATTAAGGAGTTCAGTTGCTTATCTTCCGAAGTCACCAGATCTTTATCAAATCGAAACGGGATCACTCCGAGATTGTACTCTGCCTAAAACTACCCAAACCGCTTCTGGTGTGCCTATAAAGTTAAGGAGTTACCTCTATTTCTCCGGGATCCCATTGAATGGAACTTTACACGTCTAACTGTCGAAATCTGGGTGTATTGTATACTTCTGCGTACTCCCTCAGAGCATACAGGTGTGATGTTACGTCATGATGTTGCATTAACAATAAACAAACAAGCGATTGCAGCAATTACTGCAGCTTTGCCGTGTATTTTTGAAGAGTTCCATTTATATCTCCGAAGATCAGCGTAAGATCTTAACCAAATTGACATGGAACTACACGGAAAGCACCAGCTTTCAAATAAAAGAAGAGTTTTGAAGAGTTCCATTAGAGGCTATATATTATCACGCTAATTACTTACGGGGGTGAGCAATATTGCATTTCGTCTATATTTTTCAAATGTTTAACAACTGACAACTGTCATAACATGCTTTGTTATAGAATAACTATTTTAAACCTATTGTCATTAGAACAAATAGACCGTTGGTGACGGCTACCGACTTTCGAACATTGTGTCGCAAGTTCAAGCCTCAGTAAAGACATTGAATTCTTTTTGATTGTGTTTAATTCTGTAAGATTGCCGATAGTAACTTTGGTTCGCACGTTCAAAACCCACCCGGTTTTCACTTTTTGTGACAAAGTATTTTTTTTTTTAAAGCTTAAGATTTCCAAATCCTTGTTTTAAACATACTTTTTTAACACTTAAACGACAGTTTGGGAATCATTTATTTCAAATAATAAATCTGTAAACATGGCGCTTAAGCTGTTAAAGAATTTCTTAAATTTTCATCTGTCTCTACGTAGCCCTTTTGTTATAGCATCACGTGTAAATTATAAAACCAATGTGGTTTGACTCAATGCTCAAATTAATATTGTGCATAAAATTAAAAACTTAGAGAAGGTTTTGTTTCTTTGTAATCGGTTCTCTTTATCAAAAGATATATGACTTTAAAGTTTTTAAGGAGAACTTATCATCATGATTTAAGGATTCATGCAATGACATCTATTGAACCAAAATGGTACTAATGAATAAAAATCACACGATAGAGAAGAAGAGAATAGTCAACATGCTTTAAAAATCTACATAGCCGGTAGAGTCTCTGTTCGACCGCTTTCCATGCATATGTTTTAGCAGTTTATGTTTTAGAAGTCCGATTTTCATGATTATTTTTTATTGAAAAGCGTGTATCGCAAAGTTTGTCCCATTTTATGTTGAAAATAGTCGTGTTCGAATCAAAGTCACGCACTTCTGATTTTTCGGATTCATTCATTCATTCTTCCATTCCTCCGAAGATCAACATCAGATCTTCAACAAATTAAAATGGGACCCAACGGGAAGCACCAGCTTTCAAATAAAAAAAGAATCATCAAAATCGGTTCACCCAGTCGAAAGTTCTGAGGTAACAAACACAAAACAAAAAAAAAAAAAAAAAAAAACAGACGAATTGAGAACCTCCTCTTTTTAGAAGTCGGTTGAAAACATGACTTAGCCGATTCTCAACCAATGAAGATGTTTGGAATTAGTGATGCTACAGCTAATAGTTTCATAACTGCGATTCCCATTGAGATAGTACTTGTAGATCCACTCATCAATGCTGTGTCGCGTGACATGTGACTTGTTACACTTTACTCACGGTGACCATGAGCGTGGACTCTGCATTCGCGACCAGCACGAACACGTCGGCGTCGAGGCAGTACTTGTCGATCCACTCGTCCAGGTTGTGTCACGTGACACGTTACATGTTACACGTTACATATTACATGTTACTCACGGTGACCATGAGCGTGGACTCTGCGTTCGCGACCAGCACGAACACGTCGGCGTCGAGGCAGTACTTGTCGATCCACTCGTCCAGGTTGTGTCACGTGACACGTTACATGTTACACGTTACATATTACATGTTACTCACGGTGACCATGAGCGTGGACTCTGCGTTCGCGACCAGCACGAACACGTCGGCATCGAGGCAGTACTTATCGATCATAGAGTATATAACCACTAGAGAGCTTATAGGCCGATTTCTTCTAAGAACACAACTCACTACCGCGGGCCGGGGGACAAGGAAGAATGCGCGGCTGCAATTGGCCAGTTCAAGGTCAAGTTGCGTAGGTATGTCTGGTTAGGGATTGCACGACTTGACTAAGGGCAAATAGTCGATATCGATAAAATGGATCTTAAAATAAATAAAAAAAATACTCATTCAAAATCACATAACAAAATTAAATCAAAATCAGTCAATAACAAAAAGAAAAACAACAATTGTTTGTTATTGATTTTTAAAATGAATTAAATATGTTTTTCGAATTATAGTTTTAGGGTCTTGATTGATCTCAGTCAAAAATGATAAATTAGCGTCTACATAATTATTTCTGAATTATGCATCTTCCTTAAAAAATACAATGATTTGTTGATTCTATTTCATATTGATTATAATTAATATCCCGAAATAAATTAAACCCAATTAGAGATTGTAATAACGATCTTATAAAATAGTCAGAATTGTATTTCGTATTTCTTAAAGTAATATAAAAATTGTATGATGTTTAATTTTATTTTTATCGATATCAACTTCAGCCATTAAAAAGGTAACGGCTCTGATTTTTACGATAAAAGTACAAAGGGAGAGAAAGGGATAAAAGAATTAGAATTTCCTAGTGAAAGAAAGGGACTTTTCCAAAAGACGTAAACGCGGGTCACTGTTTCGTGTGTTCTTTCACACTCTACCATTTTAAATAGACCCCTGCGGTTGCTCTTAATCTGATTAAATTAAAAAATAATTTCGTAGTGTTTACTTACTGATGAAAAGGTATGCCTATCCTTTTTGTAACTAGATGTCTTGGAATATTTCCCAAACCAGTTTACCGCGCATTTAGGCATTTTATGCGTTTTAAATTGTATAAATAAATCGCAACAATTTATAATTATTTAGCGTGCATATGGGTCTAACAATTGGTCACAACTAAAATGGTTACTAGTACCGTCGCCTACTTATAGGTGCAAAATTACTAATAGTTTTCGTGCGTCGGGGCACTGTATGCGCAGTCAAGTGGTTTTATAGTCTTTGTTATCGTCCAGGTTGTGTCACGTGACACGTTACATGTTACACGTTACTCACGGTGACCATGAGCGTGGACTCTACGTTCGCGACCAGCACGAACACGTCGGCGTCGAGGCAGTACTTGTCGATCCACTCGTCCAGGTTGTGTCACGTGACACGTTACATGTTACACGTTACATATTACACGTTACTCACGGTGACCATGAGCGTGGACTCTGCGTTCGCGACCAGCACGAACACGTCGGCTTCGAGGCAGTACTTGTCGATCCACTCGTCCAGGTTGTGTCACGTGACACGTTACATGTTACACGTTACATGTTACACGTTACATGTTACACGTTACATATTACACGTTACTCACGGTGACCATGAGCGTGGACTCTGCGTTCGCGACCAGCACGAACACGTCGGCGTCGAGGCAGTACTTGTCGATCCACTCGTCCAGGTTGGGCGTGACGTCGACGCCGGGACTGTCCACCAGTACCACGTCATCGCGGAGTAGGGCACACAGCTCGCGCGGCCAGTACACGTGCACTAGCGAGCACTCCTGCAGCCGCGTAGCGCATAGTGCGTGGCCCAGCTGGCTTACAGACTGCAAATAAATAATATTACATTCTAGTGTATAATCTATACTAATATTATAAAGAGGTAAAATTGTTTGTAAGTTTGTATGTAGGGGGTAATCTCCGGAAGTAATAAACCAATTTTAAAAATTGTTTCACTGGTAGAAAGCTACATTATTCGTGAGTGCTATAGGCTATAAATTATAAAGATATCATGCATATTAGCCGAACTATCTCAATTTTTGTCTAGCCAGGCGGAAAAAAATAGCTCTTACAACGGAGTTATTTGCATGCGCTGCCTTAATAGTTGTATATAATTGAAAACAATGTATGGAAACCTGGTCCGCTTTCAATAGTTCTACAAAAAAGTCCGCGACACCATATTTCTATCTTTTATATTTTAGCAGATATAGTAGCTTTTATGTGTTATAAAAAGTATTTTTCGACGTACTTACCTTTGGACGATTTTTTAAACAACAAAATATTAAACCTTATCCAAAACAATATTATTATGATCACAAGATCATCATAGAGATACGATTTGCCCACAACAGTATGTCAATTGGTTAAATAGTTTCGAAGATAATATAAAATTACTAAATCGCAAAATGCCGCCGTCCATTCACGAACCGCATTAGAACATGCTTTGTACGGACGTTTTTACGTCATTTTGCTGAATCGCGGTGTTAAGATTTTCCGCGGATTAATGACCCTCTCCAGTTATTATTTAACTTTCGTCGTTACGTAGGTGAGTTTGTACGCAGTTGGTTGGATGTTGTTGGTCTTTAAAATTGTTTTGGTTGTTCGGTTTCTAAAAACACAAATACTACTTCGTTCTCATTCTTCGAGTTCGAAGCTGTGGTATTTCTGTTTTTGGGATATCGGACCGTTTCAGGGATTGTTTATCATGCCTAAAAGGAAATCACAACTTTCCCGTCAGACATCCCAGACAAGAGCAGCTCGAGTACGCCGTACGGAGGAGTCTGCTCTTGAAAATCATCAGCGCCTCTCGAGGAATAGTGAAAATATTTCGCAAGCACGCGCTGGGGAATCTAGCTACGAGCGTTCACAGCGGCTTGCTAACCAAAGCTGGAGAACATCGCAGGTCCGTGCTCGGGAATCTAGCGCTGAACGTACGCAGCGTCTCAGTGATTTAAGGCAGCATGTAGGGAATGCAATCCGGACTATCCGTGATCCGAAAAATCCGGACTTCGCCCCATTTTTACTCGACTTTCAAATCCGGATTTGAAAACCGAATCCGGATTTTCTGAATAATAAGAAATTGTTATTCGTGGGCTACATTTTCGCGTGAATATTCGAAAATTTGCTCATCAGCCGAAAGCCTGAAACTGATATTTCACTTGGAGGCTGCTTACAAGCATATTCAGTGCTGTCAACGTCGATTCAAATGTAAATATAAGTTTACAAAGAATATATTGGCTATAAAACGAAACCAACCAAGGTATTGAATTTGAATTATTTCAAGTAACAAAAGTTAAAAAAATCATATGATTTGATTTTCCTAGTTTACATTTTAACATAGAAATAAGAAAAATCGTATTAATAAACAAATATGGGCAGATTTGTTTATTTCATGAAAAATCCGTAAAATCCGGATATTGAAACTGGGCGGATTTGCATTCCCTAAGCATGTCTCTGCAACAAGGGATAGGGAGTCCAGCGCTGAGCGCTCGCAGAGGCTCGCTAGCCAAAGCGCGAGAACATCGCAGGCCCGTGCTCGAGAATCTAGCGCTGAACGTGCGCAGCATGTCTCAGCAACAAGGGATAGGGAGACTAGCGCTGAGCTCTCGCAGCGGCTCGCTAACCAAAGAGTGAAAACATTGCAACATCGCACCGCCCAACGAAGTGGGCACGGGTCAGCTAGTAATGAAAGAATTTGATAATGGGAAAGATGACAGCATGTCAAGGCCTTCGTTTTTTATGAAATCTACCATTACATCATTAATTTTCAAGGTTCCGATGCTAAATAATTAATAGAAAATCAGAATCATTATTAACTAATGTTTTGTGGTGAACGCATCTAACATCATGGAACGTAAACATTTGGGACGCTATTTTAAAGTAAGTTCACGTTGACGCTGTCATTTTTTATTTAATCCAAAGCGCAACCTTTGGATTAATAACCCGAATGTGTGTTTACAAAAATTATAGCTTCTCGTGGCGGAGACTTTAATTTCCGAAGCCGTAGACGCGTAAAAATTCGCTTGTCATTTTCACACGTTTCACAGCCTATATTAAACCATAACACCAAACAAATAGAAGCCACAGTCACCTGCACATTGAGCTTTTCCTCGGACCCATCCGTCCGTAAGAAGGACTCGTCGGTGTCGGATCCCTCCACTTGCAGGAAGCAGTTGGTGGTGTGCCCGATACCGCTCGGTAGGATTTTGTCGTGCAACATGGCGTTAATCACTGTGCTTTTACCATTGCTTGTCCTGGAAACAGATAGAAAAACTATGTTTAGCTGAAATATAGAACTGCGAACAATCTGCAGTGCGGAAAAGAAGTATTTTCCTTCCTTCTGCAGACTTACAGTTGATTAAAATACAGAGTTTTTTTACCCTTGAATTAAACCAAGAAATTGAGTATGAATGTGGATATGTTAAAATAAAAATGGGTGAGGGCAGTAGAATGATTATGATAAATTAAACCGATAAATCAATAGGTTCACCATTTGAGCACCTTGAAAAACCCATTTTTCAAATGATTGGTAGCTCATTAACATTATCTAGCAAACAAGTACGAAAATATTGAAAGACATTTTAAGGACATCTTTTACACACTGACTGATTGTATTGATTTGATCAACTTGAAGGTATTAGGAATATGTATATGCTTACCGACCAAAGAAGGCGACTTTCATGTGATCTCGCTTGAGCACTTCCCGTATGGCCTGCACTTTGGATACATAGGCCTCCACGTTAGCCAGGTCCTGGGGCGTCGCGATTCCATTCTCGCCTGTGACCGCTGCAACAGATTATTAAGTTATAAATTTTGATCACTGGTCTCTCTCAGCTACGATGTTGGAAGAATTTTTCAATTCGAACCAGTAGTTCCTGAGATAAGCGCGTTCAGACAAACAAACTCTTCAGCTTTATAATATTGTATACATATATTATATCACCGTAAAATTATCAAACACGTTAGATTGTAAAATAACTAGAGAGATTGTAAACTCTCGAAATATTGTCAAACGAACATACTGCTTACAATAATACGCATTATTTTTCGGTAGATTGTAATCTATCATGTATCAAAATAATGCGTTATATTGTAAGCAGTATGTTCAGTTGACAATATTACGAGTTTACAACCTCGCTAGATAGTTTACAACAGATACTTACAGATTATTAACTACATACAGATTACAATTTTACGGTGACATATATATATGTCACCATAAAATTGTAATCTGTATGTAGTAATCCGTAAGTCCGTAGTCCATAAAATTGTAAAACCCAACTGAACATACGGAAGTATCTCTGCCCCCATAATCGGGACTTGGGGCACCCCCCCCGTTAGGTTAGTTTAGGTTCCTTTAAACCCTGCACTCGGGAATAGGGGACCCGCGTAGCGGGGCTCCGTCGACTACGCTTTTTAGGGGAATATAAAGTGTTTTAAGGTTAGGTTATTTTAATCGGTATTTCTCAGGAATGGTACATTATCTTTTCATGAGAGTGGTACCATTGAGCAAGGGGGACCCCTCCTTCCCTCCACACCAAGTGAGTTGACTACCATCGCATGCATTTCACGATAAATAATGCGTGTTATTGTAAGCAGTATGTTCGTTTGACAATATTTCGAGAGTTTACAATCTCTCTAGTTATTTTACAATGTAACGTGTTTGACAATTTTACGGTGACATATACATATAATATCTATAAGTATAGGTAAATAAATTAGCGCTGTAGCATATTCAACTTTCAGTGGTAAGCAGTGACACAAAAAGGGGCAAAAATGTCACAATCATTTAGCGTGTAACAAATTAGGGTAGGCACGCGTATCCCGTTAAAATAAAACGCTTGGTTTCGCCTGGCGTCCCGCAGCTTGACTCACGCTAAACCGTGTCGGGTCCGACCGTGCAAGTTTGTATGGACACACCGACACAGTCACGGTCACGCTTCCGAGCCGCTAGGTACCGAGCAAGGGACAGGATTGTGCTACAGACCGACGGACGACATGTTGATGTGACACTCGGCTCGGACCCGGCGCGGTCTAGCGTGCGTCATCCTTTATTCTGATGAGTCAGTCACTCAGTACACCTCACACCTTCAGTACATAAGCACGCATAACATAATACGTTGTTATACAACTATGTAACGGGTATACAAACAAGCGATAGTTTTGTTGGAAATACGCCAACAAAACAATCACTCTCAAATATGAAATATCATGTTGCTAGATAAATTGACCGCATTTGTACACGTATGTTTGACGTTATACGGGAAGCAGAAAATTTGGACTAGCTTTTCTATTAGGACCTCTGCTGACTCGTAAGTATCATTTGAAAAACTGCGGTAGGTATTACGTCGTGTCGCGAACAGAGCGAGATTTTCGTAAATCGTTTTTTTGCTGCGTTTAAAATAAATAAATATAAATCAATAGTATTTGTCAATAAAGATAATGTGCATTCTTCTCTTCTGCTCAATATGAAATGCATAGGAAATTCAACAGTAGTTAGCTAACTGTTGAATTTTGTACGCAACTTGCGTAGCACGGTTTTAATTTAATGTGGGAAGCCCTATAGACTTTTAGAGTATAGCCGTCATATTATGAAATTAACATGTTTATGTTTGGATTTTGATAAGAGAATTAATAAGTAAGTACTTAAACAAATAAATACGTAACTCAATAATCAATATTTATTATTTGATCGCATGTAAACATAGACGTCGGTAAGGAACAATTCCTTACCGACGCGACGTCTAGTCGCATATAATCATTAAGTGAACAGCTTATAGTGGGTTATTTCTAGAAATAGTAGCTATTGACTGTTTACTACTAAAAACAGCATAGATAAAAGTTACCCTTTCCTAGTTATAGGTCAAAAGCGATTGTAGTATTATCATGGATTAGGGGGTACTTAGGTGGTAATTTAGGTAAGATCCAATACTAACCTACTGCTAGAACAAAGTTTCAAGGTCAGACAGTGCTTCACGATTGGACAAACAAGGACAACATTGATACCTAGGTACTTGAAAAGTCAAGGCAAGGTTGAAAAGAGAACTAGGACAAGGTTTCAAGGACTAAATTAATATCAAATTAAATTATTTTTTCAAAGCATGTTGATGGAATATTATTTATGCTGGGGCTACACTATCGCGGTAACGCGAAGATTTGCGTTGTCGCGACACGTCTGGCCAAAGAATTCGTCCTATCGCGATAAACTTCGCGAATACGAAAGCCCTTCGCGCCGCTGTCGGTAAATTGTTGCACATCAAAGGGTTTTGTCGCGACAAAGTTCGTGCGTTTGGCTACACTTCGCGCGCTCTAGTTGACTGCGATACTCCGAGAGGTTTGAACGTGTTTGATTGAACTTGTTAATCACGGATTGGAATAATGAGAGGATAAGGAAAGATGCAGTAAATAATTTTTACCCGAGTGCAACCGCCTCTTCCATTTTTTCCCACAAATGAATTATCGCGACGTTCTAGCTAGATTATCGCGACAGTAGCAAGGTTTTTTTCAAGTGTGGCCAAGCACTTCGTCATAGAGCGAACACGAACTTTATCGCGACAACGCGAACACGAATCTTCGCCTGCAAGTCTGGCCGTAGCATTATGACAAGTAGGTAAAACATTAAGCTCAATTTACATTGACATGGATTGGAATGGGAGCGATTTTTTATAATGAAATCTTACAATCTTATAGAGCATGGAGGAATTCCCGAGAATGCGCATAAACTCTCCGAAAAACGTGGGATTGTGACTCGCTTCCATTCCATTCCAAACCGCGGCAATATACCTAATTGATCCTTAGGCGTTGAACACTCACGCGCTAATTTTAGGCGCATTATACCGCGAGCTGCTGTGAACCTTCCAACTGGGGTTCGAAACAGCATGGCCCAGCAACGGCCACGTGTGACAAGGATGGTTTTGTGATGGTGGAGAAGAAGAAGAGGAAGAAGCCACCTAGTCGGAACCAGTGCGGGTCCGCACTGGCGGGACCCCATATGCTGCTGCGTCCGGCGATACCAACGACGCAGCTCTATGTGTCCCGGCTACATCACACCACGAAGGTTGAGGACATCGTGGAGTATGTCCGAGTGAAGACCAGCTGGACCTTGAGGGTTGAGAAGTTAGAGTCGCGCCACAACACTAATTTTAAGTCGTTCGTGGTGCGAGTTCCGACTCTCATCATATTGAGACCTTCCTCAAGGAAGAGTTTTGGCCGAAGGGTGTCATATACCGGCGATTCCGCGGAAGGCTACGCGACACCACGCAGCGCAACATGACGCCGTCTCCTCATGTGTAATAGTTTATTAATGTTTAGTGGTTTTTTTTTCATAAATATGTATGTTAGTCTGTAAGGTATATGTAATATGGGTCTTTTGTTACCTGAATTAAATGATATATTATTATTATTATATTATATTATACTGTAGAGTCCAATTAAAAATTAAATTAATGATAATGACCTCTATCCAAAAAAGCCGTGTACGTTGGCACGCGACTTTAACAAGGCTTCATAGATCGGTCATAGATATTCTAATATTCTACAGATAAATAAAATAGATTTGAAACGTCCATAAGATTATTTATTTATTACAATACCACTTATCATTTGTTAAAATGTCATTCACTTTTGTTATCTTTTTCATTTTTACTGTCTGGCCAGTATTTAAATGTCTGATGTGAGAATTTGGTTGTCAACTCTTGTGATATTAGAGCACAATCTTACTGACACATTTAGTACTAGGCTTCTGTATTAGGGAGTTCAGTGTTGGGGACCACATTTATCGACTTGAGTCAGTCAGAAAGAACTTCCATGCATTAAAAGTGAATAGTCTGAGCAGTGTTAAGTTGTGGCGGTCCGAAACAAAATGAGACGAAGAAAGACCAATACTTGAATTGGTCTTTCTTCGTCTCATTTTGTTTCTTCCCCTATGGATATGTGTGGTCAGGCTCAAATCTTGCATGTTGGACGAAGCACAAAGACAGTATAGTTCCATCAACATGGTGCAAATATTCATATTTACTCATAGACTGTCCATGTCTGGATGTTTGTGCCTTGTTTATATACTTATCAAATGTTGTCATTAGCCTTACAGGACTTATCAGACTATGAGACAGATAAAATACCTACCCCTACCACATTAAATATGATCAGAGAACTTTTTAGTATACCACTAAATTCTGACTCAAAGAAATAGGCCTAGCCGATACCTAGTTCTGGTTTTAGTCAACAATTGCAATTCTATGCTATTGGTACCAAAGAGTTAGTTCAGCATTCATCAGAATTTCCAGTAAAGTGCAGCACAAACAGTCAGCAACAAATATTTACAAGCTAATCAATCATGTTCTGTTCTAGAGATCATTGATAGCATTCTTACATACTAAAAAAAAATAAACAATTTCATTAGCTCACCATGCATGAAAGTGACAGCATCTTTGACATAGTCATCAATCTCAACAAATATATCATTGATCTTCTTCTTGGCCCTCACAAATATCTGTAGCGGTGAGTCCACATTTGACATATTCACGCGGACCGCACCATTGTTCAGCATCGCAACGTTGTGGGGCCCGTCGCCAGCCATCATTGATATCGTACGGTTAACATACGCAGCCATACGGGAAGGAAATATTCACGGTTGTCGTTAGGTGGACCTTATGCCGGACAAGCCAACAATATAGTCACTGTATCACTTCTACAGTTTTAACAATACATGCACGGTAAAACTGCAACAAAAACATAACAAGGCATAAAGAAGTGCAAAGAAAATAAAAAATCACAGGACAGTGCTACATTGCCTTGTAAAACCAGCTTTCTGTACACAAAGCCTGTGCATGTTTAAGAAGAGAAGATTGAGATGTATATTATTTTATGAATTGCCTAAGTCCATACTTATTTAGACAAGTAATGTTATAGTCCCACTTATTCATCAGACCATGGCTTACTTTAAATTATTTCTTTTGGTCAAGTTCACTAGCATTGAAACAAATAACAAGGTTCTGCAAGAACTTGATGACAACCATCAACGGTTACCGGTGATCAATCTGTTCCCAAGTTCAAATCTTATCAGAAAAAGGAGACAAAAATTATTGATAGCATGGTGTCAGTAGATAAGCATTTAGTGTTTTAGTGCAAGATCAGTTAGAGGCTATAGTGTAGACAGCATGCAGCACAGTTTCTGACACTGTGTGAGCTTGCAGGTACTGGTGGTGGTATCAAGTGGCTACTCACATTGAGGTTATGTTTGTGATCAAACTAAGTAAAGCAAACACATGTTTGGACGAAACATTGAGGGTAAAGAAGAAGAAAGTGTGAAAAAGCAAAACACCAATAGAAAGCTATCAAATGCATGTAATTTGCACCTTATCATCCCGTTGCATCATCGCAATCGATGGGCATCCCTGTAAGTCCAAGCCGCGTGAAAATTTGTAGACACTTTAGCGATCTTATTAGAAATAAATTGTAATGAACCAAATAGAGTATGATGAGACGTAAAACAACTGACAGCCGCTAAATATAAGTCAAAATTCATTCATGATAAAATTCACAAATACAGCCCATCTCCTAAATATTACACTTTACACTGCGAGAATCAATAGAACAACTTACCTATGTATTAAAGCATATTAATGAACATGTTAATCCATAACTGAAATTATTTTCGGCAGAATATTACCAATAAATTTTTTCATAAATTTATTTCCCTGTTTTCAATTTCCGATTTTCCTGTCCTCCAATGATTGTTCCGTTTCCTATTGCATTTTCTCGATCTAGTTTGGATCTGCCACCAATAAAATAGGGTAGATTTTATTTTCTAACCAATAACACGCAAGTGTGATTATGCAAGCAAAACCGTTTAGTTATCGCTACTTCGATTGCGTTTTAGACGAATAAATAGTACAAATGAGTGCTTCTAAAATGTTTAATATTTCTTCATTTATTTATGCATAGCTTGAACATATTTTTGTTGTAAATATAGTCATGATATACCATGAACAAACCAGTTAAACTTGAAAGATATCCAAGATTTTTGCAGGAACAAGACGTGCAAGTTTTTTTTTAAATACGTTTTATTATTTTTTTATAATGTAGTTTTGAGTGTTTTTTATTTAATTTAATTTCAAAACTAACTCAAAGAGTGTATCTTCTCATAAACGTACTTAGCTAAAGCCATTGTTTTTTCTTATCTAAAACTGATCAGCATATCAATGATTACTTCACAGTTTAACACTCTAAACGCGCAACTAAACGTATCAAATTCCAAATGTCAAATTTTACAAAAAGTCAATGGCGGATGAATGAATAGATAGAGCAAGAAAGCCAGCCGCTTGTATGAGTGAACTCGAGTTCAGTTTTTTCATAAACAAATATTCTGTTCTCTCATAGAAAGTCGATAGGTATAGATTTCTTTTACTGAGAGCGAATATAAATAAGCAAAATGTCTCGTTCTGTCCGAGCGGAAACTAGGAATCGTGTCAAAGATGATATCAAAAGAGTCATGCAAGCTGTGGAAAAAGTTCGCCATTGGTAAGTTAGACATTCGTAGCAAACATTTTTTGTAATTTTGTCAAATTCTATAAAATAATACCGTGTCCATTTTAAGGGAAAAAAAATGGGTGACGATTGGTGAAACGACTATGAAAATCTATAAATGGGTTCCAATATCGACAAATGAGCAAAAGAAGAAACACGCGGCTAAACGTGAGAATAAGGAGAACACATTGACGCCGAAGAAGGTGCACGACTCCTCCAACTCTAACTTCGGCATGGCTGAAGATTCCAACACATGTGAGTAAAAGTAAACAATATTTACCTCTATCTCTCAATACTCACGAAAACATTGTAAAAAACATAGTTTCTAATTTTTAAGATGGTGGATTTTCGGATCTAAGCAAGTAGGTCAGGGTTCAAATCTTATGATATGAAATCTGCAGTATAATTTTTAAATTATTCACTTGTTTGAAACTAATCTAGGGCAATTTTTTACCTCGAATTGCCTGAAACACAGGATTACCTAGTTCAGGCTCAAAATATGTGTGAACTAGACATAGATTTAAGAAAAACTGTAAACGTTTACCTTATATTTTTAATAAAAAAATTATTTATTTATTATTAATAAGCTTGGAAAAAAAAACTATTCTAAATATTACAGAAGAATATAGCTGACCACAGATATTGAAGAACAGTATCCTTATTTTTCAGGTTTCTCAACAGTAAGTGACTCCCAAGGGCCTACAGAATTCACCTCCACAGCAATGAATTTCTCCGAAGACTCAAACTCCCAGAGTAGCGGTACCACAACACCAGCCAAGCGGTTAAAAACTGATTGAGGCTTGCTCAACACATAAAGTCTTCGACACTAGACTGTGCTTACATTGAACAAACATTGAGGACTTGTTGGTATGTGCTGTGAGTTTATTTCATAAGTGTGCATTCAAGGAGTTGGTATCAATTCACCACTCATCGCTACAAATGCGTTAGTGTTTTAGTTTTATACTTGACCTTAGTTCAACCAAAATGTACCAACCCACAGAATAATATTTGATTTCTGAGTTTACTCTGATCAATTTTGAATCAGTTCTATCTTATTTATGTTGTGCATGACATGTATTTGAAAGTGATTTTACTGGATAGTAATTATACCACGTTTAGTTGATAGTTTCACATGTTTAACTGCATTAATAAGAAAACTGTTGGGTTTACACATTTTGGCAGAACTGAGTCTACTTTTGGAAAGGTTATGACCATTAATTTAAAAATGTGTTCTTATTAATTTTGGTCACAATGACCGAGAGTGATGTAATTTTATTTGAATTTATCATTTTATTTTACTTTGCTAGTTCAAGGTCTTCTTTCTAATGTAAATATTTCAGTTTCATAAAATGTGACTTAATTAGATTAATTTTTAGCAATATGATTAATTTAATGTATTTTTTTAAGTTTAACATAGGGTTTGGAATTGGTGTCTGAAAAATGTGATATTTTATCACATGAAGTTGTATTTGCATGTTGAAGAGCATAAATATTTTTTGTACAACAGTTTCTTCCTCTATGTGACTCAGTACAAAACTCTGTTGTGGATGATGTATTGACAAGTCTGCTAAGGATTACCACTAAGCAGACTCTTACACATTGGTGGTTTTTCTGTTCTGATATTATTTGCTGAGAATTAGTGCTATAGTGTAAAAGCCTACCTGCTTTCATTTTATTTTAGCATATTATTGATTATTGTAATAAAAACTCAAGTTCAGGTATCCTTTTAAGCTTGGGCTAATGTTTACACTATCATGGTGACCACTAATTATTAATTTATTGCCAATATTTGAGATTTTCCATCATATTACTATGCTGTGTTCAAAATATTTTTTAAACTGTTATTTTACTTAGACATTAATTTTGCTGTGTGAGATTGATGCTATTTATGTTTTAATTATTGAAATATTATTGTGTTCCAGTTCATAAATCACCAATATGTAGGGAATAGAATTCTGAATGTTTTGTTTTTATCAAATAATGCGACAAATTATTGTAAATGTAAATTTAATGTATCATATAATAATGTAATATAATATTATAGTAAATAATAAGAAGAAATAAAGACATATAACTTATTAATTTAATTTTTCATCAGAATCAATGGACATCATGGTATGTGAAGAAGCCAGTGATTCTACTCCAGATAGAAGAGACACATTATCTAATTCTTGAATGCCAATTATTTCAGTAACAAAATGGCTGAAGTTAATAATCTGTAAAGAGAATATTATAGTAATTAGTTTCTGACTTGCTGAAGTAAAATTAATAATATGGTAGGTACTCACTACCAATATTAAAAAAGGGCTCCCATATTTTGTCCCCTGCAAATCCAAGATGGTGATCGAGGTCTAGTCAAATAATGAAGTCTTATATTCAAGCGTGAGCAAGAGTGCTGAATATTTCGACCACGCCATAATAATGCTTGCTCATGGGAATGTTAGTAACAGTCTAACAGAACAATAGGCAAGTTGTACCTCAGGTAAAAATGAGAAGTCATCTTCATTCATAAGTGCTCTATCTTCGAAGCTGTGGCCGCAGAGTATGGTTAGCAGATACCAACACAATTCGCGAGAGAAGAATTCACCTGGAAAAGAAAAGCATGTTACGAAACCTTTTCTTATTTGGAATATGGTGAGCAAGGGTGGCGGCCCCGACTTCCGAGCAGGAAGTCGTGGCTTCTAACCTTACGCACACCCTTGCCATCGCGAACAAAATAAGATTCCAATTCCGAATTTGTATTACTTACGCAATATCCCCGCTGAACATAGACTTATTTTCATAGGAACCTTTGGCGTTCAGTCTTACCATTCGTATTAAGCATTTCAATGAAATCTTCTCGTGTCATGAAGCAGTCCTGATTAGGAGTGATGTTAGCGAAGGTGCGGAAAGCGGAGCGCAGGCGCTTGAAGCTCTCGCCAAACGCCGGCCGGTGGTTCAGGTAAAGCTTCACAAACTCGTCAAAATCAATCTCAGTCACTGGCTTCATGAGATACACCTTGAATTTCGCTTCGACTATCAGGTTTTCCACCTGAAAAATTTATGAAAATTTTAACAGCACTGTCCTACCCGGGAATCTCGCAATCTCGCGACCAGTAGACCAACAATGCAGTCCGAACACACCGGCGAATCTATGTAGGTATATCTGTATTTATTATTTCCCACGACGATTTTCATTGGGTAGTAGCTGAAGCTGACACAAGAGGTCCTTATTGAAACTGACCATCAGTTTCATTGGATGAACAACGCAAGTAGCAGCCTTAAACACAAATGTAGTTACGACCTCGAAATATTTAGGTAGGTTACCTCATATTCCGATGGGAAGAATCCCAAAGCCCGCATCAGATCAGGAAGCGAGTCAATCGGTATGTAATCCTTGACCAGTCTCCTGGCAGGAGAGAAGGTCCCCTGGCAGAGGATCTGGATGTAGTAGAACAGGTCCCGTATTTCCTGGAACAGCCAACCGGGACGGCCATCGTCCACGAGACAGTAGTAAGGATCCAGGTCTATTCCACCTCGTTTTGCAGTCGCATCTACAGATCTAGTGATTTTATAAGTACATAGCTTGAAAAGTTAACCGTTACTAAATCAAATTAGCTAAGATAACATTATAACTACGAGAATACGACCTTTAAACTTTTATGAAAAAAAAATAAGGTACCCACGTGTATTGAACGGACCATTGTGAGAGAATAGTGTCTTTAGCACCGATTGTAAACAGAATTCCGAGATCATCTCGGAAACACATTTGTAAAACCTGAAAATTCAAAAAAAAAAAATTAACAACCCTAATGAATCATACGAGTCAGTGATATGTAGGTAAAGGTGGGCATTAGCTCTACGATTCGATTCCTATGAATACAAAAACACCGGGTGTCGGTGTTTCCAAATCATTGATAGATGAATAGCCTAGTGCTAGCAACTATAAATATATTTAGAAATCGAACTGTAAAGTTTGGCGAGTAAGAAACTGTAAAAAATAAGTTGTATTTTTATGAGATTTAATAATAAAAAAATAGGAAATAAAAAAACGCGTACGTAACACCCACCGGTGTCGTAGCTCGTGCTGGAGGCCTCTCGGCCCCTCACCCACGGCTTCTCGCGAGGCCCCCTTGGGAGTGAGGCATCATCATTCTCTTGCCCTTCTTATCCCAATTCATTTGGGGTTAGCGCAGCATGTCTTCTTCTATACTTCTCTATCTTTCGTCATCTCGACAGACACTTCTTTTCTTGCCGTGTCGTTCTTAACACAGCCCATCCATCGTTTCTTTGGTCTTCTACTAAAACTTTCCTCACGACATTTTCCTAATTCCTCCGCATCACATCACACACCACGCGATTACCACAGAACTTTTCAGTCACCGGCGCCACTTTCAGACTTCCTCTTATACATGACATAATGTATACATATACTCAATTCTTACTAATTTATACATTCGCGTAACACCAAACATTCCCCTATCGTTCTCATCTCCGCGACATGCAAATGCTTTCCTTCATTCCTTTTGTGATTCAACATTTTGATCCATACAAAACAGCAGGTCTAACCATTGTTTTATAAGTCTTCCCCTTAAGTTTAAGGGTAAGGAAGGCCACTTGGTTAGAATACAAAATTGTTCATTTTAAGAAAATCCAAAAGTTTGCGGAAAATTTTCGAACTCGGTGCGGTCGCTTTCTTGAAAATTACCCCCTACTTCCAATCTTAAAAATCTTACCCCTTAAAATATTAGTGACTAAAAATTAAAAAAAAACACGACACAAAAAAGGTATAAAAAACGTGAAACCCCGGGGGGAAAATGTTACCTTAGATGGATGTGCTAGCAGCGCGACATGTTTCCATGGATTGCCGTCGAGTGGCATCTTCTGCAAGCCGACCACGTCCTTACAAAGAAACAGAAGGTACTTGCTGGTCTCATTCTGCTCCGTCCTGGTGATCAGCTGCATCTTGCTGACGGGGTAGTCGTATCGAGGACCCAGCACCGTCGAGAGGGTCATGGTAGTCCCGTAGTTCACTATCTTGTACTTGAACTGTGGAATTGAACTGAATGGGACTTGCTCAAGAAAAGTCAATGTATTAATATAGCTATGGTTTCCTTTTAAGTACGAAACTTATGGTAAAACTCAAGTACAAACTTATGTACACTTTCAAGAGATAACAAGATATGTGACAAACTGACAATAATGGATTCTAGCAGAAAAAAATACTTTTAATAGGCATTGTTTTAGTGTTAGGCACTCCAAGAATTAAAGTTACTCAAGTCATAAAGAAGCTACCGGTTTTAAACCCTTATTAACCCTTTGTGATACTTAAAATTCGAAAACTAGTAAACTACACCTCAACATTCACATCAAATCCGTGACAATCAAATACCTCATCAGTAGCCAGAAGTATGGTCGGTAAATCAGACCTGCATTCTTCAGGGCGCTGCAGTATTTCGTCTGGCGTGGGCCACACTATGGCGGTCAGTGGCACCGCAGTCTGTTCCACCCTGTTCAGACTCACGATCTCGAGGATACCTAAAACACTTTTGTATGTCAGTCTCTCTGCTATTCATAAAATTTGCAAGAATGCATTCATGCCAGGTTACTTACTTCCTTTAGAAGAATGGCTCCTGAAATAACATAGCTCTGGAGTCAGTGTGTCTAATGATTTGCAATCTAATAATGGAGTATGCCATTTTTTACTTGATTTGTCGTAGCGTAAGCGTACTCTTATAGGTGGAATAGGATGAGTATAATGAAAATGAATAAATAATGTTATACACTTCTAAAATGGGACCTACGTCTGCCAAAAACTGCTAGGCAGTTTTGCAGAGATGAAATGTATTTTAAAATTATTATATCTGTTGACTGCCTTATGTTGTCTATCTAGTGGCCGCAACGGCGCGGCGACTGCTGAACAAGAGGTCCTAAGTCCTGGATTCGATTCCCGACTAGGCCAAAGCGTTATTGGGGTGTTCCATCAGGAATTTCTCAGTAGCACCCACGGAGTCCGGATCAGTGCCTGGTTAATTATAACTGGCGAAGCTAACCCTTCGGAGATTATTATACAGGCGTGATGTTATGTAAAAAAAAAATATCGCTGGACATTACACACAGCGCCATCTAATGCCACACTAAGCAAGGCTTGTGTCGTGGACACCACACAGTTGATATACTACATAAATACTTTTCGTTTGTAATTACATACTTATTATACATAATAATATAAACATCCATGACTCGGAAACAAATGTCCATGTTCATCACACAAACATTTGCTCCTACCGGGATTCAAATCCGGGACCCTAAGAACCTAAGGCAGCCTCACTACCGCTGCGCTATTCGGGTCGTCACAATGTATAAAGGTATATATATGGATCTGTAAATATAGTGCTGGCAGACTAACAGACAGATGGTGAATGACATTCAGAAGATCGCAGAAAGGACCTGCAGGTTGACCAGGGAAGACTGATTCAAAAGGGAGCTACTCTCAGCAGTGTGTGGAACAAGGTTGCCTATGATGATGAACTCTTCACTTCCCCTACCTCCGCCACTGGCAGCGATATCGTACTCCACCATGCAGCGGTCCAGGCCCAGCGACACCAGCTTGTACTCTCCCTTGGCGCTCTTGGCGGGCAGGAAGGTGACGGCAGTGATCTCCTTGTAGTGCGAGCGGTGTTTTCCGACGAACATCCAACAGTACGATGTACAGTCGTACTTGTAAACGCAAACTGTTCTGTCTTCGTCCTGCGATTGGAGATTTGTTTTAGAATCAGTTCGCGCTATGAATAACGGTCAACTTCATTACACGGAGGGACCATCATGCACTTCTGATTCTGTCTGTGAGTAAAGTGTGCTTAGATTATATAGCATTTCTTACAGCAGTGGCCAGGTTTTTAGAGTCGACACTGTAGCTCATATAGCGGATACCGCCACAGGTGTCGGAGAAAGGCTCCGGGGTCACGATGTCTATGCTCATGGGGTCGAAGAACAGAACTTGGCCCGTGTTCAGGCCGCAGGAGAGGTGCATACCTACAACCAATTTGTTTTAATGCTAACAAACTGAATTGATTAAGAATCGCGCCCAAGAGGCCTAAGGATGCTTGCACAAAGATACAGGTTCCCAGAAGTCGGTACCGATGGTGCGGGTAAAATAATCTAACCTTGGCACTTGCATATACAGGGTAGAAGGGGCGGACACCGACACGCAAACGGTTACCGCGGAACATCATTTTGAACCTTCATCATTGTCCCTTCGGTGTCCCTTCCTGCACCCTGCGGTATACCTATTACCTATACCTGTAACTATTTCTTTGATAACTTTCAGTCTCGGACTACTCGTATTACGGACAAACGTCTTGGTCGTATCTCTATATATAGGTATCCTAATCTTTGAGGTCTCGTAAGGTGAAAGCTTCGTAAGGTTCAAAATTCAAATTTTACGTTTTATGCAATTTGCAGGACAGTGTCAGGTTGTATGTTGATTAAAATGTGATTAGCGGCTGTAACACGTACCTACATATTATGTAGTTACAGAAATTAAAATCATCAATACATCTTAGTTCATGTAACTCTTGAATCACTTTTTAGGGTTCCGTAGTCAACTAGGAACCCTTATAGTTTCGCCATGTTTGTCTGTCCGTCCGTCCTCGCTTAATCTCTGTGACCGTTAGCACTAGAAAGCTGAAATTTGGAACCAACATGTGTATCAATCACGCCGACAAAGTGGTAAAATAAAAATTCGAAAAAAATGTTTTATTAGGGTATACATATAGGGGGGCTCCCCTATATGTAAAGTGGAAAGTGATTTTTTTTTTAATTTCAACCCTAACGTGTGATATATTGTTGGAAAGGTATTTAAAAATGAATAGGGGTTTACTGAAATCATTTTTGATAATGTTAATAATTTCGGAAATAATAGCTCAAAAAGTAAAAAACAATGTGTCCCCCCCCCCTCTAACTTTTGAACCATAAGTTTAGAAAATAGTTATGAAAAAAATCTGAAAAGTAGAACTTTATAAGGACTTTCCAGGAAAATTATTTTGAACTTGGATGGAAACAAGGTTTTGTACAAAAAAGACAAAAAGTTGTACAAAATAATCTCTGGACTAAGTTTGTAGTATAATCGTATATGCAAGCATTTTTATTAACTTCGTTTACATATTTTATTATCCTGAACTAAAATAATTATTAAAATCGGATTGGATTGAACACTTATTGTGACGGACGGGAAACTACGGAACCCTACACTGAGCGTGGCCCGACACGCTCTTGGCCGGTTTTTCATTAAATAGTAAGTAATTTCGAGAGCTTCCACCTTAATGTTTTCAAATACCTACTACTATACGTATGTTTTAAAACCAATCAGTTGACGTCACCTGAGGGCGCGTACTGCAGGCAGGTGACGGACAGTTCGGGCACGGTGATGTTATAGTTGCAGTTGATGGAGTCGTCGTCAGGGGGCTCCACTATCGAGTACACGCGGCGCAGCTCCAGCCGCCGGATAAGCTTGTGTTCTAGGAAGTTGAACAGCTCCACCTGGCCGTCTTTGTAACCCAGGCAGAGGAGGGGTCTGCGAGTGGTGTAGGTATACTTACGAGTATGTCACCGTGAAATTGTCAAACACGTTAGCTTCGTAATCTCTCTAGCGAGATTGTAAACTCTCGAAATATTGTCAACTGAACATACTGCTGCTTACAATATAACGCTTCATTTTTCGGTAGATTGTAATCTATCGAAGTGAAACCGTAATATTGAGAAATGCATGCGACGGAAGTATCTCTGCCGCCATAATCGGGACTTGGGGCACCCCCACGTTAAACCCTGCAGACAGAAATAGATACCCCGCGTAGCGGGGCTCCGTCGACTACGCTTTTTAGGGGAATAAAAAGTGTTTTGACGTTAGAGTATATTAATCGGTATTTCTCAGGAATGGTAAATTATTTTTCATGAGAGTGGTACCATGGGGCAAGGGGAGTCCCCCTTCCCTCCCTCTCCTGCACACGACGCGAGTTGACTTCCAACGCATACATTTTACAATGTTACGGTTTCACTTTGATACATTACAATCTACCGAAAAATAATGCGATATATCGTAAGCAGTCTTTCGAGAGTTTACAATCTCTCCAGTTATATTACAACCTAACGTGTTTGAGAATTTTACGGTGACATATATTATTACAAAGAAAGAAAAACGTTTATTTGGTCGCACCAAAAAGATTCGTAGCAAATCATCATCATCTCGAAGGGTTGGGCAGAGGCGTATTTAATAATAAGTACACCCCATTATTGCTAGTTTTGTTAATAGGGGAGGAGCCTAATGCATCAACCAGCCACAAATCCAGACTCCGCCGTGTGGGTGAGTGATGGTGGGTTGTTTAATACGTCTATAATAATAAAAAAGTTCTTCGTAGAGTTACTTAGTTTAATGTACAGAACGCTTGGTTGACGGTTTCGGGATAAGTCTGTTTACACCCTGTGTTACGAGAAGGATAAGTTCTCCTCGGCTAACATAAGGGATGGAAATTTATATAAAATTCCAAGCGTTTGTGGGAGCACCAGACACTGAGAAGAAAGACAATAAAAGCAGCCTTACCTTGAATTCCCCCAGCTGGATCCACTAGTCCAAGTTCGACGCACTATAGCAGCCCTTTTTAAAGGGGACACAACACTTTAGGTAGACAATGTACATAAATTTATTTTCAATTAGTTAGAGAGAAACGGCGGCGTAGCCATCTTCAAAATTCGAACGAGTGGTAGCAGAGCGGCGCTTGCGTTGTGCGTTTGATTTGACTGTCGTCGGCCGGATACTGTGTGATCCTTGGCACCGAACGAGCCACGAGTGTGATAACAGGCATGTCTGATGACCTGTGTATCCGAGAACGTCATGCGAGACGTGTATACACGAACCCCCCAGCTAGGCCGTGTTGAATGTGGATGGATTTAGGGCAGATCCACCCCGAATACTACTTCACTGCGTAGAAACGGACTCCCCTAAAAATTTTGTTGTCTTGAGGTTTCTTGAGGTCCTAATACCACCCCAGGAAGACTGCTTGCGCTTACCATCGCGCTTGCCTATATCTTAATCAGTGTATGTACAACACAAACGCTTTGAAATGAAAGTACGGAACATTAGGTACAATTTGAATTCCGAATAACGGTGACGAATTGACGATACACCCTGTATAACTGGTTTGAAATTCAGTTGCAAGATTTTACCAATACATAACTAACTAACTATCAAGGCAAGATAAATGAAAGCTTCTAATAAAATAATAATAAAAAGAAGCCTCACTTCTCCGGATGCACGGCGAGGGACAGGACGCAAGATCTCTTGTTGTCAATAATAGTCTTGTATTTCTCGGTGACAAAGTCCACAAATCCAATTCCTTGGTTATTTGTGCCTGTGGTAACATACACGTTCATAGCTATAATAAGTATAGTGACTACTTAGGTACGGCGCGTGCGGTTTGAAAAAAACTTTTTTACAAAAAAATACCGACTTCAGAAAACACAAAAAAGAGACAAATAACTTTAGCTTCAGAAGTCGGTGACCTTAGTTTGATTGATTTCTTTTTTTGTCACCGACTTCTTTCTTCTTTCGGAAGTCGGTTTTATTTTTTTTTTAAAAAGAATTTATTTTTCACTTTTTAGTGGTTCACATGTGCTTGCCCCTTCACAGCGTACCGGCGTGATTTTTTGTTATGAACTGGTGATAGACAGACATGAGATTTCAGCAATCCCAGTACATATGCTATCATTTATTGAGGAGTTCCGTTACCTATCTCCGAAGTTCTTCATCAGATCTTCACCAAATTGAAATAGGATCACTTTGAGAAAGTACGCTTCCTAAAACTACCCAAATCGCTTCTGGTGTTTCCTTTAAAATTTGAAGAGTTCTCTATATTTCTCCAGGATTCCATCATCAGATCCTGACTTGATGATTATGGGATAACCTGGGAAGTATCCCTTTCAAACAATAAAAAAAAAAACAAAGTTGGTCCAGCCATCTTCGAGTAATCGGGGAACATTGAATTGAGAACTTCCTCCTTTTTGAAGTCGGTTGATAACGACGTTATGGTAGGTGACTCAAATATCCGGATAGCCTATAAAAGATTCGGCCGAGTATCGTTAATTTGCTCCTAAGAATTTCAGAGTTCCGTTCTTTTGTCATGGATCCCATAGTCAGAAGTATCAGAACATAACCAAATTCTCATCAAACTACCCTTGAAGTACATCCTTTCCAATAAAATAAAAAAAACAATACATGTCACGGTAATAGACTTATCCCCAATAAATGGAACTTAACACACCTACTAACTGTCGAAATCTGGGTGTATTGTACACATCTGCGTACCCCCTTTTTTTTTTAAGATGGGAAATCATCAAATGACTTCTCCCACTCTGGGCGGAGCGGGAGGGAGTGTCAGACTTTTACTGACTAAAACCCATCCATGTTCCTTCCTCGCCCTTTATGTTCCGGGGCCGCGGTATCTCTTTCGAACAGGCCCGCAACCCCGGGTCTGCGTACCCCCTCAGAGCATACAGTCGTGATGTTACGTCATGATAATAGATAAACAATAAACAACCAAGTGATAGCAGCAATCACTGCAGATTTGCCGAGTATTTTTGAAGAGTTCCGTTTATATCTCCGAAGATCAGCGTCAGATCTTAACCAAATTGAAATAATAATAATAATAATAATAATTTAATTTATTTCAGACCATGTCCATTTTGTTAGTAACAATGTTCTTCTATACTAGTGTTAGTAATACACAGAGAAACAAACACACAAATTTTTAAAAGAAAGTAAATAGGTACAACAAGAACGCAAATACAACAATCACTGCTGCGCCATCCCATGACATATGGCACTGCAGTGATTGATGTAACTGCAGTCCAGACGACTTGCGATCATGTTAAGGATGCTGCCACGTACTCTACGCACCAGGGAAGCGCATCTTTTACGCATCGCAGCGTAAAAGCAGTCGACGCGATGTTCAGCAAACATCCCTGATGCACTACAGAATCGTCGCAGCCCCATCAGCACCCTGAACGCATTATTAAATTGAACTCGGAGAGCACTGAACGACTTTTGAGTATAGTCTGCCCACAGGCTGCACGTGTAGAATGATGTACAATAAGATCTGAACAGTGTAATCTTGACTTCTGTCGAACAACGTGCAAACCTGCGGGCTATCATGTTCGCCCGAACTGCCAGCGCCCTCCGTTCCCTCTCGATGTCCTCATTGTCCTTGAGGTCAGAGGTAAGCATGTGTCCTAGGTATTTAAATTTTGACACCCTACGCAAGGCTGTACCATCAAGCGTGATGTTGGGAAACACGTTACCTGTACTATTTCCTCTGGCCTCAAAGACCATGACCTCACTTTTGAGTGGATTATATTTCAAACCATGCTGCTGGGCATAAGCCTCACAAATAGCAAGCAGTTTTTTAATGCCACATACTGATGCACTCAGTAGCACCATGTCATCAGCATAGCTTATGTTATTTACACTAATTCCATCTATGTGACAACCTATCCGGGTGCTGCTGAGTGCAACAATCAGATCATTTATATACAGGTTGAAAAGGGCTGGAGAGGACAATCCCCCCTGCCTCACCCCGCACTCCAACCTGTACCATTGCGACATGCTTCCCGACCATCGCACGCCATTGACCTGATTACCGTACCAGTACTTGCAGATGTTGATGAGTTCCGGTGGTAGACTAGTGTTTAGTAGCTTCTTCCATAGTATATCATAGGAAACCAGGTCAAAGGCTCTCGAAAGATCAAGGAAGCATGCGTGAACTGTAGTATGACGTTTGGTATAGTATTTGACAGCATGCTTAACACACAGAACTGCGCTTTCAGTGGAAAGTCCGCTCCGGAAACCGAACTGATTGTCATGAAGTTCAATGTGTTTGGTCAGCTGTGAATTCAACATGCTGTCAAATACCTTCGATACCACTGTAGCAAGAGAGATAGGTCTGTAGTTATTCCTATCTGATAGATCAGCTGTCTTATTTTTAACTATAGGTACAACAATTGTTTTAATCATCTCATCAGGCAGATATGAGTGGCTCAGACAAAGGTTAAACAGCATAGCCAGCAATCTCGGCAAGTGGGGTCCAGCATGTTGTAGATGTTCAATGCTTAACCCGTCATGGCCGGGAGATTTACCTCTAGTCATTGATTTGATTACCAGCTTCACGTCTCTGGTGGTACATCTAAAACCAATTTTTTCACCGCTCTTAACATTGATCACCGACTGTGAGGACCCCAATGGCGATTTAACTGAATGTTGACGAAACAGATCTGCTATTTCCCCGGCATCGCTTACGCCATCGATACACACAGGTGCCAGCGGCTTGTTACTTAGTTTATTTGTGGCTTTCCAAAAAGATCGAAAATCGTTTCTCGAGTGATGAGAGGCCAAGATATCCATTTTCACCTGTTCTTCATGGTTCTGACACCATTTCAGTCGGTTCTTAAAGACTTTCCTGGCCTCACACATCTCGTTATAAATTGCACCTGAATTTGGTTTGCCATACCCACACCACAGATAAAATTTCCGCTTAGCTTCCCTGTGTGCCTCGCTAACATGTAAGTTCCACCCTACAACAGGTTTCTTTTTCTTACTTAAATAACATTTACTACGTTTGCTACACAGCGCTGCCTCTCTTAATGTGTTTACAATTTTGTTATACAAACTGTCAATGACATGCCTGTGCTGCAAAATATTGCAAGTGTAATCTGCACATTTTATAAACTCCTCTGGAAAGTCAAGAAGTCTTAAGAGTCTCTGACATTCAGACATGTATTGAGTAACTTGATCTACACTTCTTTCCCCCCATAAAACCTCATTTACATTTGGTTTACAGTCTAGTATTTTAGGTGACACTATGCCCAGATTACACTCCACTATTAATGGAAAGTGGTCCGACCACATTACGTCATACTTGACAAACACTCTGCGCACTGATGGCACAGCTGCCCTAGATACTATACAGTGATCAAGCCATCTTTGCGATCCGTGTGCCTCGTTCACAAAAGTAAAACAATTACACGAATTAGAAACGCCCTTCAACATTTCTACATCAATGCAAGTCCACTCCTGGTCCTCACAAAATAACGATAGTTCTGTATAAAATTGCTCAGTAGGATGCGCATTAAAATCACCTAGTATATACACACAATCAATGTTACAACTGTCTATGATAGCGCTTACCGACCCAAGGATGTCCGTAAACTCGACTAGATTCGCCGCTGAGTCCACAGGCATGTAAACATTCACCACTAGTACAGACCGCTCAGGTAACACTACGCGTATCGCACATATTCGCGGATTATTGCACTGCACCACTATCACATTAGGAAACACTTTATGCCGCCAGAGTATTCCGAGACCGCCGTGAGGGCGTCCTCGCAACATGCCCGACGACATGTCCACCGCCGAGGTCCCAGTGCAGCTAAACTCTTCATCGATACTACTCAAGTATGAAATATCACTGGGCAGCAACCATGTCTCCTGAAGAGCTATCAAATCACAGGTTTTACAAAGCTCACGTATTCCTTCTACAGAGCGCTTGACACTCTTACAATTAAAAGTACTGAATTTGTAAATGTCACTAGCCATTTAATTTCTTATATTGACCGTTATCAGAAACATTTATTGTCTCTGTCGATGATCTCTTCTTGAAATGTACAAAGCGTCTGAAAATGATACCACTCGGCCACAGTTTCTCATCCAAAAACAGCTGTAATTTTGATGCAGATACAAAGAACTTATAGGCGTTATGGTCACTTTGCTTCTTCATAACTATTTTAGATAAGATAACATTTTCACAAGTTTTACCATAAATATATTTGCATATATCAGATTCTGACGTTCCCTTATGCACGTTCGTAATGAATATGGGTATTTTTCGGTCTGCCGCCCTAAAATTATATTCGGTTTCTACCGTACTGCTTCCCATTTTTCCCTTTAAACGGTTATTCCTGATTGGTCTACGCTTTTGTACTAACGTCCATCCTTGTTCATTGTCATCATTATTGTCCCTTGGACACAACAGAGCATTCGCAAACGTGGATTTGTTTGAATTGATCAGCTGATTGCAAACATCGTTATCAGCGGCCGGAGATGACTCACAGGCCTGCTCGACCGCTCGCTCAGTGCTATACGTTACCGCGCGCCCCGCTCCTTCGCCTTCTAACCGCTCGCAATCTACCTTCAATGTTTTATTTGTCGGAATATCTTTACTCGCCTCCCCGCAATCGCTCTCAACAACCATACTTCGGTAATTCAAATCCCCAATTGGTGATGATGAACCAGGTTCTGATATGTCATTTGGATCGCGTATAGATGAGTCATTGAGATGTGACAATCCCATAGGTCCACCATCTCGCCCCTGATAGACACACGTCCCACCTCTCTTAAGATTCACATTCCTGATTGAGAACGCGGGGACAGAGTGACTCATATTTTGCAACTGGCTTTTTACTTCTTCAGTCGCGCGCGCGCAGCGGTAGCTAGCGAGCGTGGTCCCGGTTACGCGATAACAGCGTTTGTAATTTTTAAAAAATGTCGACAACAGTGAAATGCGCTAGTTGTAATATCGTGATAAATGAGCTTTTGTCATATGTGCAAAATAAAATTTCGATTGTAACTGAAGACAGTTTAATGAAGATTTGTTTGTCCTCGTTTAGTAGTGATCAAATTGATGAAGCAAAGACGTTGGTTTTTGATTCTTTACCTGATGAATACCGGAAAAGAGTGCGAAAAGGTCAGGGTAAAGAAAATCGGGACTTAATGGATATAATCGGTTTATTCAAGGTCGTAGACAGTGATGTGATGCCAGTGTTTGTAGCCCGTGATTTAGAGAAACTGCCTCCAATAACTTTCGATCACCTAGACGTGTCTAAACTGCTAAAAGACCTGATTTTAGTGCAATCTGAGATCAAGAATATCAAATCATCTTTTGTCACAATAAGTAAGGGACCACACGGGAAGCACCAACTTTCAAATAAAAAAAACCATCAAAATCGGTTCACTCAGTCGAAAGTTCTGAGGTAACAAACACAAACAAAATGCAGTCGAATTGAGAACCTCCTCTTTTTGGAAGTCGGTTGAAAAAGCGCTAGATTAATTATCTTATGTTTAGTATTATTTAATTGCTGCTGCTTTAGTTCCATTGCGAACATTAAGAAAGCAATGTGTAACTTGAGCTTGTGATCCCTCAAACACTCGTTACAACTTCTAACTTTAGAAAGAACGTGGCGTGCGTGATGAAGCGCGCAGCGTAGCACGGATACCCATCGTAGCAAAGGTCGTAGATTCGTAGCAAGGGCAAGTAGCCGCGTAGCAAGAGGACGCTACGTAGCATAGTTACGCAATGTAGCAAAGGAAGGATGGCGTAGCAAGAAAGCGTTGCGTAGCGCGTAGCTAGGAAACGCGGCGTAGCTTGTTAATGCTGCGTAGCAAGGAAGCGGTGTGTAGCAAGCATAGGCGGCGTAGCACCCTCTGTAGCAGTTTACAACTCCGCGCTCCGCCGCGAAACCTATCTCGTACACTGTATTTAATTTGTTTCGATTGCTACAATTCAA
Organism: Xestia ashworthii; assembly: GCA_950022955.1. Classification (NCBI taxonomy): domain Eukaryota; kingdom Metazoa; phylum Arthropoda; class Insecta; order Lepidoptera; family Noctuidae; genus Xestia; species Xestia ashworthii. Next base: position 2,903,802 of record OX465553.1, read on the forward strand.
AGGACTCGTATAATGCTCCGCTACTCGAATCGCGACATATTTTGTAATGTTTCGTAGTGGAACTACTTTAGTGGGTTTGCATCATTATTTTCGCACACACCTTCACTATGCTCATCATATTTCAAGAGAAATTACAAAAAAAAATTGAATAGCTCACTTTTGGGAAAAAGCCTCCCAAGTAGCACAGAAACGCTGTATATCAGCTGAATCACTGTCTACCATAGAATCTTAACCTGTACAAGCCTGCTGAACAAGAGCGTTAGAGGCGCTGTTTCAGCTGATATAACTCCGATTTGGGCACAAATTAAACAGCTAATAGTTCAATTACTGTACTAATTGCGTTATATTAGCATTATTTAAGCATTTATAATGGTAACGGTCACCCCAAGAGCTGAACATTGGCTGATTATTAGAGTGGGTGTTACCTATTATGCAGCACAATGGCTGAATTATTAGATGTGAGTTACCTGTTAGTCAGCACAAACTACAGACGTGGATCTTTTTAATTCTTCGGCTGTTGAAAATTGACAAGTATCAAATTTTTATTTAATACTTTGGTGTTGTATTTGTGCGCCAACCATTTTGTGACCAGTGTTTGTGATAAAATATTAGTTTTCGGTTAGTAAAACCTTGATTTTTTTCTTTAACATGCATGAAATTTGATTGGGAAAGCAAGTTTATTGTCAAATATCGTATGATTATAGGCGAAAATTTTCACGCGCTCTCAAAATTTGACTGTTTAGGTGAAAATTATAGAATAAAATAAAATGATAATACAAAAAAAAACCTAGAAATCTCTTTTTATATGACATGTAATTTGACTATATGCTGTTTACTTATAAATAGTTGGTATCCTTTTCAAATTTAGTTGTTATTTTCGTTAAACAAACAAAAATAAATTGTTAGTATTATAATAAATACTTAGGTTAAAACAAGAAAAATGGCGAACACCCAATGTGCACCGCATTAATCACAATTAAACTCTATGTGCTGTATATGAATTCACACGTGGTACATAAATCCGTAACAAGCTGACACGAGTAGTTTTTGTGTCGAACAAGTCAGCCACAGATCCATGTAAAGCTTAAATAGTGGGTATATCATCATCATCGTATAATATCATCTGTATTGCTGTTTAGAATTTTCAAGTATTCCGCATTTATTTTTCGGCGAATCCCGCCAGTTCTTCGTTTAGATTTCCACATTTCTAAATACCATTATATCGCAATGATGGCGGCGCGGCGTTCAACTGACAAGATATTACGCACTAGGCGCTAATAATAGTCCTTCAGGATCTTATTTAACAACATCAGTAGTAGAATTGCCTATGCTAGTACAAGTATTCCGCTCCAAGCAGGATCAAAGGTCACATATGATGGGGTGCGATGCCAGAAGTCCTCCACGTGTGCTCGGCAGCTGCTGGTTCCTCTCGATACGTCTGGAGGAAACAGCAGCCGCTGGGCCGGTGCACACCGGGCGCGGCAGTGTCCTTCCTCTTGGAATGAGAAGAAATTCCCATCCCTTGGGATTGGCACTGCCGCGGCCAATGAGTCTGGCATCACGAGCGGGGTCCAATTTGGACCGATGGTGGGTCTCTCTGCGTGACCCTCTGCTAAGCAGAGGGCACAGCGGACGTGACCGTGCCGCTGAGGTGCAGGCGCACCAACGCGGCATTCGTTGTCTCTCCTCTAGGAGCATTCCTGGGAGAGACAACTTTCGGCGGGTTCGCTGAGCCGGGTTGGCCGGACAGCGAACGGAGGCATGTCTAATGCCGCCGTCGGGGGCTTGGCTTAACTGCCTGGCCCAGAGGAAGGCTACCTCTAAGATAAAAAACCACCCAACCCTAAGTTTCGAGGCGCGGCGAGAGGATGAATGGCTGGAGGGTGTCCAGTCGTTAGCGCCTCCCCTGTAGGGCACCGGCCACACCCTACAGTATTGGGCTTACCCAGGTACAAGGCTCTGCCTGGGTGGACGAAACTTTCCTTTATTACTCGTGGGAACAAATATGGATAAAAATTTAAAACAAACAAACAAACAAACCGCCGGCAACGGCACAGAGGAGGTGAGGAGGAGTGTGGCGTCGGAGTCCGACGCCACATTGAGTGAGATGAGCGCTGCGGGAGGCTCAGTGAGCTCCCGCTGCGAGAAGGCCGGGACTGCTGCGGAGAACAGCAAGTTCTTCCGCAAGCGGTCCAGGAAGGATGGCGAGACGTCGTCCTCAGAAGAGGAGCAGATGGCCTCTGCTCCCAAGATCCCCACCAGCAAGCGCGGGGGGATCCGAGGCAAGAGAGGGGGGCTCTCTGCCTCCGAGAAATCGGCACGGTTGGCCGAAGAGGGGCGCCACCCGGGCTTGACAGCTCGCGGGTCTGGCGACGAGACGGTTGCACCTGGCAGCTCCGAGGAGGAGCGTAAGGCCAGGTTCTCAAAAGAGGTGGAAGCCGCGTTAAGGAGTGTGGCCGTAAAAGTTAAAGTTTCTTCGAAACTCAAGGCCATACCTGCGGCTTCCGCCTCCATCATGGCGGCAGCGGACAACTTTAGGGGGACCCCCCCTCCTCCGTCACAAGGCGACGAGGTGGCCAAGCTGCGGGCGGACGTGGCCCGCCTGACGGCCGCTATGGAGCTTCTCCAGAAGGAGAATGCCAAGCTCCAAGCGGACTTGGCCAGCCTGAGAGAGCCTGGCCCCCGCGTGGCGCCTCAAAGTGGGGGGGCTCAAGCACAGAGGGGGAGCCAGCCTGTGCCGGTGGAGAACCAGGTCCTGGACCTGGTTCAAAAGGAGTTGGCTTCCTTCCAGGCGCGGTTCTCCGTCCTGGAGGGAATTGTTCTGCGTCCTCCCCTGGGCGCGAACAAGGCGGTCGCGGGCTCAAACAGAGCCTCGTATGCGGCTGCTGCATCCACTCCGGGGCCGTCCAGTCGGCCCCCCGGCGGGGCTGCGTTGTCTACCCCGCCCCCTGTAAAGCCGACTCCGGCCAAACAGGCGGCGGCACCGGCTGGGCAGAAAAAGAAGGCGGCCCGAAAAAGAAAGGGCAAGGCAGCGGCACAGGTGGCGACTGTGACAGCGCCAGCGCCAGTGGCGGGTGGGCCCGCGCCTGCGGCACGTCGGCCGCCGCCGCCGCCACCGCCCCCCCAGGCCCCCACACCTCCTGCACCTCCCACGGCTGAAGCCGGATGGCAGCTGGTCGGGGAGAAGCAGAGGGGGCGAAAGGCGGCCAAAAAGGCCCGTAAAAAGGAGCGGCAGCGCCAAAATAGGGCCCGAAAGGTCGCGGCTAGGCTTCGCGCCCCGAAGACCGCAGCTGTAGTGATCACACTACAGCCGGAGGCGGAAAAGAGGGGCGTGTCCTACCGCGACCTGCTGGCGAAGGCAAAGGAGACGGTGAATCTCGGTGAGCTCGGGATCACCGGGGGCCTCCGGCTCAAAGTCACTGCGACGGGAGCGCGGATGTTGGAGATCCCCGGAGAAACCAGCGGCTCAACCGCTGACGCTCTCGCTGAAAAGCTGAGAGCGTCCCTAAACGCGGACGAGGCCCGAGTGTCCAGACCCGTCAGGTGCGCGGACCTGCGCATCATGGGTCTGGACGACTCGGTCACCGAGGAGGAGGTCATGGCCGCCGTCGCTAGGTCCGGGGGGTGCTCTGCCGAGCAGATCAAGGCAGGCACCCTACGCCCGGACCCCACGGGAATGCGAACCGTCACGGTGAGCTGCCCCGTGACGGCGGCGAAAGCCATAGTGGAGGGCCGAAGGCTTCTGGTGGGCTGGGTCTCAGCGCAGGTTAAACTGCTTGAGCCCAGACCTCTGAGGTGCTATCGCTGCCACGTGGGACACCACGTGTCAGTGCAGTGCGCCTCGGAGGTTGACCGCAGCGGCCTCTGTTTCCGCTGCGGTCAGCCCGGCCATGTGTCGGTGACCTGCAGCGCTGCGCCGCACTGCCCCGCATGTGCGGCGGCTCGCAAGCCGGCTGATCACCGGGCTGGGAGCAAGGCCTGCGCTGCTCCCGCCAAGCCCAGAGGCAAAAGAGGCAAAGGAAGGCCCTCCGCCGCCTCCGCCAACGCCACCGTCGCCACCGCCGCTGCCGCGGCCGCCGCAGCCACTGCCGCTGCTGCCACCGCCGCCGCTGCCCAGAGCACGGCAAGTTCGCCTGCGGAGGGGCCCCCACAAGGGGCCCGTGTGGAGGAAGCGGTAATGGAATGTCAATAACGGCGCCATTACGCTTCCTCCAGGCGAACATCAACCACTGCGCCTGTGCTCAGGATCTGTTGCTCCAGAGCATGGCGCAGTGGTTGATTAACATCGCTGTGGTTGCTGAGCCGTACTTTGTCCTGCCCAGGGAAGACTGGGTGGCGGACCTTGACGGCTCGGTGACCATAGTGTCATCGGCCGCCGCCGGTACCCCGACCCTTGAAAATGTCAGGAGGGGTCGGGGGTGCGTAGCAGCACGGTTCGGGGAGATCGTCGTGGTGGGAGTCTACTTCTCCCCGAGCCGAACTCTCGCCGAGTTTCACAACTCTCTCGCAGAGTTGAGTGTCGTCGTCGGAAGCCATTCCCTCCCCGTGCTTGTTCTCGGGGACTTCAATGCCAAGAACTTGGCTTGGGGTTCTCGTTGCACAGATGTGCGGGGAAGGATGGTGGAGGACTGGGCCCTGGAGAAGGGCCTGGACGTCCTTAATCGGGGTTCTGTCCCCACGTGTGTGCGGATGCGGGGCGAGTCGGTGGTGGACATTTCGTTCGCTAGCCCCGCTCTGTCGCCGCGTGTCGTTGACTGGCGTGTCATGGAGGGGGTGGAGACATATTCCGACCACCGGTACATCCGGTTTGACGTCTCCACCCAGTCCTCAAGCGCGCCAGTCCAACAGGCCCCGAGTGGTCCGCGTTGGGCGCTGAAGCAGCTGGACCGGGAGCTCCTCCTGGAAGCCTCGATCGTGCAGGCCTGGGTGACATCACCGGACAGGCCTGCCGACGTTAACAGTGAGGCAGAGTGGTTCCGGGAGGCCATGTCCGACATATGCGACGTGGCAATGCCCCGAGTCCGGCCAGGAAGCGCCCGACGTCAGGTGTACTGGTGGTCGCGCGAAATAACGTCTCTGCGCGAGGCGTGTGTTGATGCGCGGCGCCTGTACGCCAGGCATCGCAGGCTCCGCATCCGCCCGCCGGATGCGGCAGCCATTGAGGCGGAACTGTACGAGGGATACAGAGCGGCGAAGACCGCCCTCCGGGAGGCGATCCTGCGGGCCAGGGAACTGGCCCGCTTGGAGATGCTGGAGACTCTCGACAGAGATCCGTGGGGGCGCCCTTACAAGATGGTGCGGAATAAACTCCGCACCTGGGCCCCCCCGCTGACGCAGAGTCTCCGGCCTGACCTCGTGGAGGACGTGGTGAGCGCTCTGTTCCCCTCGCGGGGGGAACATCCGCCCCCGCCTATGGCTCCGCCACCTGCGGTGCCGGAAGAGGACCCAAGCGACGACGACGACACTCCGGAAGTGACTGGGGTAGACCTGAGAGTGGCGGTAACGAGGCTCAAGGCCAAAAATACCGCCCCGGGACCCGATGGCTTGCCTGGCAAAGCCTGGGTCCTGGCCTCGGATGCGGAGGCTCTCGGGCCCTGACTGAAAGGGCTCTTAAGCGCATGCTTGGAGAGGGGCCAGTTCCCGCTTCGTTGGAAGACGGGGAAACTGGTCCTCATCCAGAAGCCGGGGCGCCCTGCGGACTCTCCGTCCGCATTTCGGCCCATTGTGCTGCTCGACGAGGTGGGCAAGCTCTTTGAGAGAGTGATTGCAAACCGCCTCGCCGAGCACCTTGATGGGATGGGGCCGAATCTTGCGGAGAATCAGTTTGGTTTCCGCAAGGGGCGCTCCACAGTGGACGCCATCATGCGCGTGAGAGCCCTCACGACGGGGGATGCGATATCCCGGGGCGGAGTCGTCTTGGCGGTGTCTCTCGACATCGCCAACGCCTTCAACTCCCTGCCCTGGAGCTGCATCAGGGAGGCACTCCGGTATCACCGGGTGCCGACCTACCTCCGTCGTGTGGTCGGGGACTACCTGACGGACAGGGCCGTCATCTACCCCAGTCGCTGCGGAGATTGGAACCGGCGAGAGATGTCGTGCGGTGTCCCACAGGGATCGGTTCTGGGACCGCCCCTGTGGAGCATCGGTTACGACTGGGTGCTGCGCGCCGACCTCCCTAGTGGTGTCAGCGTCGTTTGCTACGCAGACGACACCCTGGTGCTGGCACAGGGGAGGTCGCACGAGGCGGCGGCCGACAATATGACACGCGGGGTTGCGATAGTCGTAGAGAGGATCCGGCAACTGGGTCTCGAGGTGGCACTGCACAAGTCCGAGGCCATGTGCTTTCATGGGCCTCGGAATGCGCCACCGTCGAGATCCACACTGACGGTGGGAGGGGTATCCATCGGCGTCGAGTCGACGTTGAAGTACCTAGGACTCGTCCTCGACAGCCGGTGGAACTTCGTGGAGCACTTCCGACGTTTGGCCCCCAGGCTGGAACGGACCGGGGCTGCCTTCAGGCGGCTCCTGCCCAACCTTGGGGGGCCAAACGCCTCCTGCCGCAGGCTCTACGCGGGGGTCGTGCGGTCCATGGCCCTTTACGGGGCCCCAGTGTGGGCGCGTTCCTTGAAGCGGCGTGCCGCTCATTATCTGAACGCGCCCCAAAAAGTGGTGGCCGTAAGGATGGTCCGTGGGTACCGCACGATCTCCCGCGAGGCAGCGGGCCTGCTTGCCGGATTGCCGCCATGGGATCTGGAGGCGATAGTCCTCGCGCGCCTACACGAATGGCGCGCGGAGGTACTACGCCGGGGGGAAACTCCGCTGCCGCGGCAAATTGCCGCCCAGCGGACTGACCTCCGGCGCGATCTCATGGCGACATGGAGAGAGCGACTGTCGCAACCCCGTGCAGGGCACGCCACGATAGTGGCGGTAAGTCCCCTCTTTGAGGAGTGGCTAGAGAGGCGCCACGGCGTCCTCACCTTCCGCCTGACGCAGGTCCTCACCGGACACGGATGTTTCGGGAGGTACCTGCACCGAATCGGGCGGGAGGAAACGCCCGGGTGTCTCCACTGCGAGGATCGACCGGAGGACACGGTGGAGCACACGGTGGAGGTCTGCCCTGCGTGGGCGGAGCACCGCCGTGTCCTCGTAGCGGCGATCGGCGGCGGCGACCTCTCGCGTCCGGCCCTGGTTCAGTCCATGGTCCGGAGCGAGACGGAATGGGAAGCCGTCACCTCCTTCTGCGAAGCAGTCATGCTAGCGAAGGAGGTGGTGGAACGAGAGAGGGAGAGAGCCTCTCTTCCCGGCCGCCGCGGGAGACGCACCGGGCGTCGGGGGCCACGTGGTGGCTACCGGCCACCGTAGATGCGGGCCTGTGGACGGTTAGCTATGGGCTAGCTAGCCGTCCGTCCGTCTAGTGACGACAGGCCGTGTCGACGGCGCGTTCGTGTTCCACGCGCGCCTCAAAGAGATGTCAGCAGAAGAGTGGGGCCCGCAAGGGCCGAAGCCTGCCGGGGTTGCGGGACTGTTCGAAAGAGATACCGCGGCCCCGGAACGTAAAGGGCGAGGAAGGAACATGGATGAGTTTTAGTCAGTACGAGTCTGACACTCCCTCCCGCTCCGCCCAGAGTGGGAGAAGTCATTTGATGATTTCCCATCCCAAAAAAAAAAAAAAAAAAAAAAAAAAAAAAAAAAAAAAAAAAAAGGTCACATATGATCTAATTTATAGCAGTTTGCTGTAACTTAGCATCATATAAATTCACCTATAGTGATCATGTGGGCTAGATAAATGCTATTATAAGATTGCATGTAGCAAGCTGCTTAACACTAAAAAAGTTCAACTATGTTCAGCAAGACGCAATATATCTTTGTTAATTGAAGTCACAGAATAACTTATTACATTAAAGCAGTTCACATGTTCTTTTTTAAAATGCAAGCATTTTATGGGTACGTTTGTGGTCTTCAATTCAGAATATAGCTACTTTCAGGTTCACAAAAATGCTATATTGTAGCTGCCGCTACTATTTATTGCTAAATGCTGATTAACACAGACCTGAACACCTATATTAACGCTCGCAACATTACAATGTTATTTCTGTGGTTGTTACTATAGTCGATAAACAGGCGAAGGCGTAGTTTTCAGCTTTTGTAGTTCGAGTGAACTGTAATAAGTCTTCATAAATGCTAATGTTACCGATGTGGACCCTATGTGACATCCTATAATGCAGTTTTGTGCTACTTGGGCTCCTCCATATTTTTTCAGATGCGCTTCTCCACCGCCTCAAAGTTAATAAAAATGTTCTTACAAACAATAAAGTCCCTGACGAGGAATTGCTTGCCGTCGATGGTCGCATTAGTGGGAAGTCGCATCTTTATGAGTTTCTGCTTGTTCTCGCCAGTTTCCGGATCCTTCTCCAGTACCACCTTCTCCCAACAGGGGCACGGCGTGTTACCTACGATGGTGGAATTCACACGATATAACATTATTGCTGGTCTGCTGCAAGACATTTCCCAAGAAAAAACCCCCGCCACCCACCTCGTACTTTTGTACCTACTCAAAGTTAAGTTTTGTAACGCTGTTTTCAAATGTATTATATTGTGGTTACTTAAACAAACATCATGCCTGTTTCACGAAGGCTTAGGGAGGCGTAAGCGCAAGAGCGAGGGTGTGGTCTGGGTTCAAGTTCTGAGTCGAGCAACGAGCGTCGAGCACTCTATAGAATTTAATTAAAAATATCGCAGTAGGTCATGAGTTTGGATTTGTGCTCAGTTAATGGTAATACATCATCCATTATGTAGGAAAACTAAGGCAAAACTGGCGAAATGTGGGTTCTCTTCTTTTACGGAGAATTTAGGCGTGATGTGTTTTTAGGACTCAATACCACAGCATCTTCTACCAGCCGATCGACCTTAGGATGAAACAGGACAACATTACACACAAGACACCTAGACACTACGTAGAGCGCCTTGTTCCGAAATGGATGCCGGCAGGAATCGGTATCTTAGGTGCCTTCGGGCCTGCAACATTGTGATTTAATAGGGATAACCAATCAAACCACAGAATAGATAAAAGAAGTTACAAAGGATATTGTTCCTGATTTGTATTAGAACGCGTGTCGCTGCTTGTCTCCCACTCTTAAACTCCACTTAAAGCAACATACCCATATGTAATGTACGTGCATTACGCACACAAATGAACTGCTCACACTTAGATCGCCAGCTTACTATTGATTGTCACACTTACGCAAAAACTGTGCTTGACTTGCACACACGCACACAATAAGAGCGCGACTGTTGGTCGATTGAAATATTATGAGCGTTCACTTATATGAGCGGCGCACCTGCCCCGCCTTAATGGTCTTTCTAACCGCTTTTATCTGTTCTGTGAATCAAACCATTTCTGAATGTTTATGTTGTGCTTACACTTAGGATCCAGTATCATGTAGCTCCTCGGCGACAGGTTGAAGCTGAGCCCCTTCACACGATCCACCGTGAAGCCGTGCACCCAATACACCAGCTTGAGCTGGTCGTCGTAGAAGTGGATCTCGCCGGCACTGTTCCCCGTCACTATTACACTGGTGAAGAGCATTCAATCAGCCATCATCATCATCTGCTTGGACTTTTCACAACAAAAGGTGGGTGGGCTTACAGCCTAACCGGATACAGCTGAATAGGTAGTCAGCATTTTACGTGGGCGACTGGTTTATTGTATTGACTACCACCACAAATCAGTAACTGGGTAACATATAGAATTATAATAATTGGTAAAGCTGAATTTCGGGCTTCTGATTACACGTAAACAACTGTCAAAGATCTTTGCAAACGACAGCTGGGACCATCAGATTAACGTGCCAGCCGAGGTATCGAGCGGTCTCAGTCATACAGCGTATTTTTTCGTCGGTTATAAAAACAAAAATTCTTAGTAAGAAATTAATTAATAGGTCAAAAGGATAATGAATACGTGGTAATCGTTTGTGGATGTCCTTTCCACCCAGTATGTTATTGTTTCGCCACAAGCCCCTTTATCATTTTCATCATAGTCGCTAAACCGAGAGGAGCTCACTGCTGGATATTGCATGGCCACTATCACCGGGTCTGTGGTGATGATCTCCACCGTTCACCACTCTAACTTTGCAACTGTTTTCTAGTCAATTTGGTTGTGAACCAGAACAAACCATAGCTCATAGCTCTACCATTATGCATTTAACGGAATTTTCTACTTTTGCATGTCTTCCATTTATAACTAAGTACCTACAGTAAGTTCTACCTAAATCAATTATTTGAAAACTAACTCATCGACATTTTTAATGACATGAATCATTTTCTTATTCAACTTCAACATCTTGATGAATTTCAGCTTGTCGACGTCATCGGAATCCTCTCCTTTCCCGTATGCCATAGAGTATCCGTACAGCAGCACAGCCCCACGGCTGGTCCCCAATATAATCTGCGAGGTGCTCTTCACGAATGTGTAACATGTTAGCTTCCCATAGTCCGGGTTCACTTTCGCTAGAGCGTTCACCTTGAGCTGCCAGCGATTTGTCACTCTTTCAACTCCTCGCTCGATCACAACGATTCTCTGTAATTGATTGTACACTTGACGCATAGGTAAGTATATGTCACCGTAAAATTGTCAAATACGTTATATTACAATATAACGTGTATCTCTTTAGCGATATTGTAAAGTCTCGAATTATTGTCAACTGAACATACGGAAGTATCTCTGCCCCCATAATCGGGACTTGCGGCACCCCCCCGTTAGGTTAGTTAGGTTCCTTTAAACCCTGCACCCGGAAATAGGGGCCCCGCGAAGCGGGGCTCCGTCGACTACGCTTTTTAGGGGAATATAAAGTATTTTAAGGTTAGGTTATAATAATCGGTATTTCTCAGGAATGGTACAATATCTTTTCATGAGAGTTGTACCACTGGGCAAGGGGGACCCCTCCTTCCCTCCACACCGCGTGAGTTGACTACCATCGCATGCATTTCACGTAAAATAATGCGTTTTGTTGTAAGCAGTATGTTCATTTGACAATATTCCGAGATTTTACAGTATCGCTAGAGATATTACAATAAAACGTATTTGACAATTTTACGGTGACATATATACACTATATAATACGAGGGCGGGTCAATAAGTCCGTGACTTTTTGAATTTCTGACCTCTTTACTGAAAAAGCAACACTACTCAGTCAGTTGACTCCTGTCAAAATTTGAACTTGCTGCGTCAGTTAGTTTGTGTTTGACAGCTATCTTTATCAGACTACCCTCAGATCAAATAAAAAAAGTAGATGCCGCACTTAGAACAAGAAAGCGTCGCCATTTTTTCAACTATGTGTCAAATCAAATCCAAATACAACAAGGTTATGTAAAGAGTGTTTATTAAAAATAAATAATTGCCATTGCACATTGACTACCTTCAAAAGGGAAGAACAATCAATGGGGACTATTATGCCAACTTATTGGACCGATTCAATGACGATTTGAAAAAAACCGACCTCATTTGGCCAAGAAAAAAGTTCTTTTCCACCAAGACAATGCAAGGGTGCACACATGTGCAGTTGCCATGGCAAAAATCCATGAATTGGGCTATGAATTGCTCGCTCATCCGCCCTATTCTCCAGATTTGGCTCCGAGTACTTCTTGTTCCCAAACCTGAAGAAATGGCTTGGTGGAAAAAGATTTGACTCCAATGATGAAGTCATCTCGCAAACAAAGGCCTATTTTGAGGACCTCGACAAATCATATTTTTTGGAAGGGATAAAAAAATTGGAGAAGCGTTGGACAAAGTGTATAGAGCTCAAGGGAGACTACGTTGAAAAATAAAATGATTTATTTATCAAAAAATCTGTGTTTTATTCCAAAAGTCACGGAGTTATTGACCCACCCTCGTACAAACTTGAAGGTTGCACCAGAACAAAATAATACATGTCATTTACAAGAATAGCTCATAATTTGTGGTAATATTTGTCAATGGGAATGGTAGAGGGCTCACAGGTCAGTGTGCAACGAAGTATTTTTAACATCGTCCCTTGTGGAGGAAAACAACATAGACAAACACACACACAGAACACAAACACACACACACACACACAGTACAATACTTAAGGACATGAATGCAGGAATGTACGAGTAAGTACCTACCTAAGAAGGACCAATGTTGTCAAAATAAATAAAATATATGCCTCGTCCAGTACCTACGTGGTAGGCTTCTTGTAATGGCTCTGGTTCAAAATTTTGGTTCAAAGTTCGCCTGCAATCCATATTTGAAACCTACTCCGGGAGGAGGGTAATGGTTTTTTCTAAATATAACACGTAATTCTTGGATACTCACGCTCGCAGCGCTGAGAAAAATATTTGATCTGGTCAATATCAGAAATTGATCTGATCTTGATGGATTAAAACCTATTTCAACGACGCCATCCCGAGTTACATCTTCTGTTTCAAATGTCGCTTAAAAACAGAAAAAGTTGCTTTATTAATATAATTTGTTGAACTTGTACTGTCACACATTGCGTCACCAAATGTTAGTAAAGGAACCATATTCGAAAACGCTACCGTTATTGAGATTCGTAAGTGCCAGCCAGAAGTTTTATACGTAAATTCAAGATGGCTGGACACAGATTTTTGCATTTTTCTACTAAACCACTGTACGTGTCACAAAACTTTTAGCTCGATGCCTGTCACAAATTTATGTGACGCCCGTTGACATGCAAAAAGTCGTCAAAATCACTTCCGTTACCGAGATTGAGAGACCAGCGAAAAGTGGTTTTTCAAGCTGGCTGGACACGTTTTCGATCGATTATGTAAGATTCTGTAGCGTCACAAATTCTGAAATAAGGGTGTTTAGCTGTCACATAAAGTGCCCTATTGACCTAGTTAAATGCGAGCTATTTTGAAGATTTGTCCAGCCAGCCTGAGTCACATAAATCCGTTCAGTAGTGTTTGCGTGAAAGAGTTACAAACAACCGTCCATACTTACTCACAAACTTTCGCATAATAAGTTTAGTAATGTTTCAGTCAATGCTACTGAACAGAGAAAGAATAAGATACATAGAACAACAATGTTCGACGTGATTCTTTAAATTGGCACAACTTTTTATTTATGAACCGATTGACATGAAATAAACACTAAATGAGTGAAGCAATACCACAATATATTAGTGAAAACCACATCTAACCTACCCTGTCCCCACAACATGTGTTGGACTTACCATGCGGAGTGTCTTCACCGTAAGACCAAATCCACCAATACAGCATCATTTTTTGAGAAGGGTACGCTACAGTTATCATATATTTGGCATCACCGCTGATGGCCACTTTGGCGATCTTAGCGTTTCCATGCGGCGTGAAGTATGTCTTCTGAGGAAAAAGGTCCTTGAAGTCCCATACTATGAGCACATTTTCTGGCCCAGAATCAGCAGTAATCAGCCATTTCCCCTTCTCGTCCGATGCTATGCATGTGATCGCGTGTCTCTGTAACCAGATATAAGGTGAAATGGTGAGTACACTTGTACTCGTGAGGTATTAGTAGTTGAAAAAACCATCATTGCCATAATAGGTATAGTGTGAGAGAGACGGAGTATTACACACATAAAGGCAGTGATAGCCTAATGGTGTGACCTGGCCTGCCAAGTCAAAGGTCCCGACTTCGAACCCAATTTAAGGCACGCACCTTCGATTTTTCGCATTCATGTGCGCATTTTATAATTATCACTTGCTGCGGTGAAAGAAAACATCGTGAAGAAACTAGCACGCCTGAAGAGATATTTCTCGACGGCAAGTTAATCTAAGTCCGAGACCCATGGGCGTCATAAATACTCTGACACTAGGTTAGGCAACTAACCACACGATAAAGAAGAAAGCACATTTACAGTAAGTGCACCATCATTTCGAAGCGAAAAAACACTTTTAGCTTCAATAAATAGGTAGGAACTTCAAGTAGTGCGGTGGCGGTCCGGAGTAGTACTTAGTCTGTAATAACTGGGCTATGGAGTTCAGAAGTCACTCCATGTAACATATGGGTACTGAGCTACATACGGTTAGACTAAAAGCTGACCCCAACATAGTTGGGAAAGGCTAAGCAGATAATGAAACACTTCAAGTAGCCTGGTCAGTAGGGCTATTACGTAACTCTGTTGACAGTTCGAATTGATAGTAACTGTGGGCTCAGTGTATATCAATTAACTGTCAAAAGGCTAGTTTCGTATTATGTATGACCAGTCGCGAGCAGAGAGCAGCGGTGGCCCAGTGGTGGCGGCCCCGACTTACGAACAGTAAGTCGTGGGTTCGAACCCAGACAGGCGCATTACTTTGTGTAATTTATTTCATCACCGCTGCTCTCAAAACGGTGAAGGAAAACATCGTGAGGAAACCGGCATGTCCTAGAACCAAAAATTCGAAGACATGTGACATCTACCAATCCGCAGTGGACCCGCGTGTTAGATTATAGCCCATTCCCTCTCATTGAGAGGAGGCCTTGTCCCAGCAGTGGGGGATCATTATATAGGCTGATGATGATGATGATGATGATGATGAGTCGCGAACAAATATGACGTCATAGGTGTGACGTTAGGCTGTTAGTCCCCTTTAGGTTATATAAATGTTCTGTGTGTTAGTCACCGTAAAGTGACATCCACTCAGTGTGATACTTAAATACCAATGTTATGACATTCTCGGTTGCTATTAAAGTTGGGTGCACAACCGAAGCTCGTTAGTCACTGGTATCAGAAAGTTACGTAATAGCCCAGCTGTACCAGTGATCTGAGAATAAAATGTGTCAGATGATTGTGCTGATGATGATCTTTTTGCTGTGCTACATATTTGCTGGAATCTGCATTGTTCGGCACAGCACCGAGCCTGGACCCGGTCTTGCGTGTAGCAGCATCGATTTCATCTAAAGAACCAAGAGTCTCACGTGTCCTTTCAGCAGCCACATTTCGTGCGTCGTCCAGTTGTACAAGACCCCACAGTTGGAGGCCGAGTAGAACAGCGTGGTACTGCCGTTACTGTTCAGGTTGATCGCTCCCACTTTGTAGTTGTACCCGTTCATCCAACGCAATTTCTGCATCAAAAAGCGTATGTTTATCTGTGTACTTGGTTTGCGTGTAACGTAATGCTCAGGGATGGCTTAACTACATTGCATATTGATAATATCCGGCCGTGTCATTTTTCAAAGGTTTTCTAGCTCTTGAAGAAAATAGTTTGACTCAATCCCGTCTGGTTGGAATGGAATGGAATGGCTGGTGGAATGCGGTTTTTTCCTACTCCTCAGCTATACTTTTCTGATCAAATCGTTGCGGGATCCAAGACAGTTAAATTAATTATCTGGGACTTCGCCGAGCTTCATTGTCTTGGCGCATTTCTAGTGGTCGCCACTGTTGATTCTGGCTTTCAGAAGTTACAATGGTTTGGGAATAATGTGGCGAGCTTCTCCGTGTGGTTAATTTCTTCAACAAGCTTCGTACGAGCGGCGCGAAAAGATCTGAGTCAGTGCTGTCGGGTCGAGCAATATAATATCTCTAGCTAACGCTGTGCAGGTGAGAAGACAAGATTAGTACCTATGTTATTAGATAAAACAGGAATTTCTCAGTAGTTACCCGGGCTCTTTTTTGCCCAGCGTTGACGGCATGTATTAGCTCGTCCCCTAGGTACTTGGGGTGACATTAAAAACCAAGGTATCCTGTCAAATGTGGGTTATGTACCAATCCCTTCGGGTAAGGTGTGCGATAATTGTTTTGTTCGTTTTATTCCTCACCTCGCAGTCAAAAGTATTTTTTATGTTTTACAAGAAACCTGTTTTAAAGAAACGTGCACTTACAAAAGGACAAGGCTTTTGTATTCCTGGACTAATGCCGTGCTCCTCATGGTATCTTTTAAATAATCTAGATGGACTTTGATACAGTCTAGCGTGCAACTTAACTGGTGGAACCACTGACAACATACTAGAAACCCTAAATTTTTCTCCTGATCTGGATGTAGACATTTCGAATAAGTAGATATATTTTGTTACTTTATTTTTTTCGTAATACCGTGCTCAAGTTCAATTATAATCCAATCAATCATCAATCACACGCACACAGGTCACAGGACACACAACAATCAACAGTAACCTGACACTATCTGTCATTCTGTGTTTTTACACATTTTACACAGGTTTTGTTTTATACCTACTATGAAGGTTTTGGTCCACACCTATACACACCTTGCACAATTAATTTTATTAATAGTTTATATACATATAATAAAATCGTTGAGACCAAAAAATCTGTACATTGAAGATTTAAAAAAAAAACCGATCAGGGTGACTTAAAATAAGTAACTGAACATATTAAAACCATTTTAAAAATTTTTGTTTGTTTGTTTGAACGCGCATCACGCAAAAACTGCTGGACGGATTTTGATGAAAACTTCACTATTCTATTTAAATAAACTCAGAATAACATTTAGGCTATAGAAATTATGGAAAATTTTGGAAAAAGGGGGGGTAAAGTTTGTATGAAAAAAAATTTTTAGATTGTTCTAGAATCATAAAACTCAGAGTAAATACTTATTATTAAAAATAAAGAAATACCTGTTTCAGCATTTTTTTTAAATCTCATCCGGAGACGTAAAAAAGAGGGTTTTGTGTTTAAAATTAACTAACTTCATACACCTATAGAATAAAATCCAATGAAGTGCAAACCTTTAAAAGTTGCTGTAAATACTTCAAATCTAATCCAGGTAAATATAATTTCTCATTTTTTTTTAAATTTGATTTTTGAAGTGAATACGCCCAAAATAGCGGAACTCAAGAAAATCGGCTTTCCTCGGTATAAGTAGTTGGTAATACAGGATGGAAACGGTAAACGGGGAAGTAAGGGGAGCTGCAGCTACACAAAAATGGTCTAGGAAACAATCTGTAATTTTTTTACAATATTTTGATCTCCATTCACAGATTTAATTAAAAAAAATAAAACCGACTTCAAAAAAAAAACAAAAAAGTGAAAAATAACTTTTTCAACACACTTGCTCATAAAGTGGCTCTAATTTCACCGCAATTAGGCACATAATGACACCTGTAATCAAACTGTGACTTTTTCATTGCTATTATTCACAAGTGAGTTATAGGGTTTTTTTTTTTATTTTATTGGTTGAATTGCTTTGTTCTTAAAAAAGTTTCGATACAAAAAAGATCGTGTTCAATAATACAAATAAATTAATGTACCTATTGCTTGCTCATTTCATACAACTTCGTATCTACATAGATAATTTCAACTTATAAGTTTTTAATAAATAAAACTTTCACTCAAATGCAACTTTTGTTTTCTTTTTTTTTTACTTTTTTTTTAATAATAAAACTTCGAATTCCCCATTTCGTACGTGGCTAAAACGCTATCCGCGAATAGCCAAAAAAAAAAAAGGAACCTCATTCTTTTAGTCTATGGGCGATCGCCATTGTTAGATGCGCGCGCATAGGAAAACTGATGAATTATTCCCGCCATTGCGAAAAAAAATTCACAACTCGTTTTCACTGTTGAAATTATAGTTATTTTTAGTATTATTTTATTCTCAAGTGTGTTGAAAAACGTCGTATGATACACGTGTGTGTTGATGATTACCGTCTCGGCTCTCTTAAGAACCTCGCCTAACGGCTCGGTTCTCAATGGGGCGCCTCGGCGGTAATCACCAACATTACACACTTGTACCATAATGTACTATAGCTTCTGAAGTCGGTGACCTTTGTTTGATTGATTTAATTTTTTTGTCACCGACTTCAGAAGCTAAAGTTATTTTTCACTTTTTTGTTTTTTTTTTGAAGTCGGTTTTATTTTTTGTAAAAAAGTTTTTATTTTTCACTTTTTAGTGGTTTACATGTACTTGGTACACATGGAAAGTGCATACCGTTACAATTACAACAAGCCCAAACACGACTAGGATACATTGTCTCATTATGGAGTTCCATGACTCTTGGCTTCATCATCAGATGTGATGGTGAAATGGTTCTTATCAAACGTAAATGCTTCAGTTGTTGTAGAAAATACCAAAATCGCTGTACGTTATCCTATAAAATTTGAAGAGTTCCCTCGATTTCGCCAAGATTCCATAATCAGATCCCGACTTGGTGAATATGGGACCATTTGGAAAGCATACCCTTTCCAACAAAAACATAATTTTTCAAATCGGTTGGCAAGCGACGGAGTTATGCCCGAACAAACATAAAAAAAAAAACAAACATAAAAAAAAAAAAAAAAAAAATAGAAACATCCGAATTGAGAACCTCCTCCTTTTTTAGAAGTCGGTTAAAAATAAAGTACAATTAGCAAAGAAAATTATCATTTTACATACAACAAATTTTTTTGATGCCAATCGATCTTCTTTCCGACACTAATCAAAAAGTTCTTCGAGACCTACTCAGGTTAGTAGAGTACTCAAAAAGTCAGAAATTGCAAAAAAATAACTTACAGCGGGGCAGTAAAGGGAACTTACCTTAACCGCTGCAGCTACATGAAAATGGTCTTAGGAAACCATCCGCAATTTTTCGTGAAATTTTGATCCCCATTCACAGATTAAAAAAAACGTACAGTTAGCCAGAAAATTGCTATTTTACACTAAACATTTTGTTGATGACAATCGATCCTGTTTCTAATACTCAACGGTTAAGGTAGCTGTAGAGTTCGAAATTTTAAATGGTAAGCAGTTGTAAGGGGTCCGCAACAGTTTATAGCAGCTACATCGTGTTGCGGCTCATTTCATGCACCTTGATGAGAACTGCAGACCTAGCTGGAGTAATACCAATAGAAGCCCTTAAAGCTGTTTTTATCTTTAAAACTTTTGTAAACATGGTAATTTATTCTTATCCAAATAAATACGTTGTTAATCACAAGTATTTGATTTTGAACAAAATTGCACTTTGGTACGTAAATTGATTACAATGCATATCTTAGAAGATACACCGTTTTAAATAACTCCGCAGCAAAATAATGATCATGTACCAGGCGCACATTTTCATTATGCGGAAGGATGTGTGTGATGTGCTCTTTGAAAATTGTATTATATAGGTGCTTACGACCCACTCTCTGTAACCCTCTCTTTCTCTTATGTGACGCAAACGAAGTTGCGCGGGTCAGCTAGTAGTTTATAAAAATGTTTAAAACACAACACAGAACAAGCGAAGGGGGGGGGGGGATTTCGTGGAGCTGCCCCGCTACCACCCCCTGGCGACGCCTGACGAGACGCCCTTTAGTATGCTGCTCTTTCATGTGCTCTCAAGTGGCCGAAAAACTCCGAGCACAAAGCGGACATGTTAAAACAACATTGACAAAATTGTAGGCTGTAGGTGGTCTAGCTTTAAGTCCAGCTGCGACCTTCTTCTTTCTTCAAAGGCGTTGACCTGCCGATGCACTAAGGGCCGTCCATTTATCACGTGATGTTTTTTTTTTGCATTTTTGAACCCCCCCTCCCGGTGATACCTGGTAAGGTTTCAGATTAACCCCCCCCCCCCCCCCCTACCCAAGATCACGTGGGTGAATATCAAAGCAGCTAATTTAACGTGTCCACGTTGAGAATCAAGGTGTAATTGATACGATGTTTCTAATTTTTTTTATACTCGTAGTAAACTACGTTACTTGGTGCAACTAGGGCCATATTTTTTTATTGTGTTTATAAATAATCAAGAAAAAAAAATCGCCTTAAAATTGTCCCAGTTCCATTTTTTGATATAAGTAGGTAATTGCATTCTCCAAAGTAACAATTTAAGTTACAATAAAAAATGAACAATTTTCTTAGTTTATGCGTTAATTAGTCACATTATCTAAAAGCAATTGAACCATATTAAAAAATCTAATTTTAAAGTACACTTGATAAAAGTTTGTCCAAGCAAAACACCAAAATTGATGGGCACTTTTTCAACTTACTATACTTAACATGAAGTTTCGTGCGTGTCCGAATAATGTGCGTTTTTTTTTATTTCGCACCTCTCAGTCGCATAGATAATTACAAGATAGACGCGCAACTCTGGTTTTCGTTTTCCAAACTGTGTACCCAAACTGTTAAATGGCGCTGTTAGTTTTTGTTCAACCAAATAAATAAAAAAAGAAATTTTGAGGATTCGAACTTGATCACTGATTGTGAGATTAATTACATTTAGCTTTATTATTGAAATTGTGGTTTGTGACAGATGATTCAATTTTGGTGTCGCTGATTTTCAGTATTGGTGGGCACTTTCGATTTTGGTGGGCGATTATCAATTTTGGTGGCCACATCACACTTTAAACTTAAATATCTCAAAAAGTTATAGAGATATTCCTGGGCCTCTTGAAGATTCTTTAAGCTTGGACTTGATTTTTTTGTTATACCAGATCCTTATTTTTCTCGAAAACTGAAGAATAAATTTCGCCACCAAAATTGTCAAAAAATGCACTTGGCTGATATTCACCCACGTGTGTTTTTTTAGTAAGTACCTACCTACAAAGAATCTAACATTTTTTTTTTAGAATATCTTTAAATACAGGTATAAAGTATAATCTTATTTTATTCCGAAATTAAGAACCATGTACCTACTTATAATAAAAATGTCTAGACAGACTGGTTGCAGGTTGTTTTTGACCACCAATTTTTTCAACAAAATTGACAACTGAAATACTAAATCGCGCGTTTGACAAAAAATAAATACTTGTGATATCTTACTACACCCCCTCCCCCTCCCCCCTCGTGATATTTCGTGATTTTTGCGTAACCCCCTCCCCCCCTTTCGAGCCTCACGTGATTAATGGACGGCTCCCTAGCTGTCTCCACGCGGGCCTATTTTGCGCGTGTTTTTACACTGAGGGGTCAATTTCGCATCTTTGAAGTGTCTATTCTGATCATCTTTGAAACGTACAAAACTGACCACAACGTTTCCGTTTTCCTTCTTGAAATTCAGAATAGAAGATGCGCTTCGCCAGTCTGTCTTCGTGCATCCTAGAGACATGCCCACACCATCTAAGTCTCATCAAGTAGGCATCTATGCCAAGGACCTTGGTTTGCCTTAAAACGTTCGTGTTTCTAACACGGTCCGACCATCGAATGTTCGTTATGTTTCGGAGGCATCTGAGATGGAATTTGTCCAAGGTCTTTATACGTCTGCGATACAGGAACCACGTTTCCGACGAGTACCTACAAAAGATTTGGAAATTGCCATTTACACAGAGATCTTGGTCTTGAGCTTCAAATCGTGCGAGCTGAAAACTTAACTGAAACATAAATAGGATACATAAATAAAAAGATACCTACTTAAATAAATAATCAATATCAATGTTTTCAGTAGGTACACATAAGAGTGACTGATCTTCCGCCGAAGGTCGTTAACCAGATCACCGCGCCACTGTAGTGAATCATTATCTGAAGCCAAAGGTCGGCCCAGTACAACCCGCTGGGCATTATCGCCCCTCATTCCTCCAACACTAACATGTACGTCAAGAGCGTTTTGTGTTTTCTTGGCATAGTTTGCTACACTGTGACATGCAGGACTATCTATGTGGAACCTAATTCGCCGACTTTAGAACAGGTCAGTGTAATCTACAATACCTATAGTTATTGCTGTAGACTTTAGTGAACCGCGTGTCGTCAAAACAAAAATGTGCATTGGTAGATAAGACGTGTGTGTACTACTTCTTTGTTTTAATGAACAATGTTTTATTATTTATCTGTATTAAAAGCGGCAAAGCAAAACTTACGAGATCCACTAACCGTCCAACCATTTCCGACATCACTACGTCGCCGCCGCCCGCGCTGATTAATTCTTTATTAAATCGCAGCTTAGCTTTCTAAAGAAATATGGCTACTTGCCGGACGTACCAGATGACGGCGACGCGGATTTCGCATATACGGTCAACTCCATTTCCGAAGCGCTGAAGAAAATGCAAGCTTTTGCAGGTCTCTCGGAAACTGGCACGTTGGATGATGATACCAAACAGGTACTAACAATTCTATAATAATCAATGAGCAGACGTGCAAATTACATTTTATCAAGACAAGAAAATACATGCTCTTTTAAATTTTATTAATATCGCCCGACTTCTAGCTCTTCGAGAAAAAGCGGTGTGGCGTAAAAGACATCGGGACGTCCGCCATATCAGCGAGGAGTCGAAGATACATCCTGCAGCAAGCATGGAACAAGCATCATATAACGTACAGGTATGTAGATGGCATCTACTTACTACTACTTAATTAGCGGCAGTTAAGTAATAGCAGTTAGCACAATGGTTTAGAAAGAGACGGAGGAGGCACACGTATGCATAATGTTGAGAGTGAACATTGTGAACTTACGATACATTGTACCTCATTCTTATTTCACAGCTGATGGGGTAGGTAGGTACTGTTTCGACTGCACCTACAGACAGTCTACAGGCCTACAGCCGATTGATGTTATTATGTCGGAATAGAACTTGTATGTTCTCGTATTTGTCTTGTTCTATCGTCACACACAATGGCGTATGAATCTCACTATTTTGTTCCCCCCGGTGTTGGTGCATACAGGACGAGATGGACAAAAAGAGAGTTAGTTTGTAACTCAATACGCCATCAACCGGCCACACCTCAAGACTCCGTGACTCCGTGCTGTTACTGAGAAATACCTGATGGAGAAACTCAATAACATTGGTTACCTGTAATACCCGAAGGCTTGGGCAAAGGGTATACCTCTAACATGCGTGATGTCTGTTATGTATGTCTATCTGTGTCTGTGTGGTTTCAGAGTGGTGAACGGCTCCAGCACTTTGAACAAGGCCCGCGTGGAGGAGTTGATGGAGATGGGCCTGAAAGTGTGGGCGCCGCACGGCAACCTGGCCTTCAGCAGTATCGACCAGGGCCGCGCAGATATACGGGTGTCTTTCGTCAATGGCGACCATGGAGACGGGTAAACTAGTGATGGTTTTGTAAATCCTACCTATAACATGGCTCCAGTTTCTGATGTTGTAATTAAATAACAAGTAAAATTAAATAAAAAAATTGTTAAATCTCCCGACACTTGCACTAAAAGTTAAATAGAAAATAATTCGTTAATCGTGGTCCTAGGTTACAGTCATCACTCCAGTTTCCTCATTTCGTTAGTTAGTATTCCTTATTTCCTTTCATACCAGTCAAGCCTTTCATTTGATAACCACATTGAAGGAATTGTGAAAAAAAAAACGATTTTAGGGCCCGATTAGATGATTAGATTGATAGATTGAAATTCAATCGAAAGATTTAGCAGTAAAGTTATTTGCATTCGACCAATACATAACTAACAAGGTAACTTAAATAAAAGCTTGTATAAAGACATCATTTGCCTTATTTCGACTCGGACGCCGCGACTCAACACCAGCACCGCGCCAAACTAAATGTGACAAACATAACTAGCTCAAGCTGATTTTGTGCCCATAAGTCTCTCCTTTAATATGCGACTACCATAGCAGTTTGATCCCTCCCTCAGCTTCCCGTTCGACGGCCCCGGCCACGTGGTGGCGCACGCGTTCCCTCCCCCGCACGGCGCCATGCACTTCGACGAGGACGAGCGTTGGGGCGACAACCCGGAGGAAGATGATGAGGACGTCACGGACTTCTTCGCCGTTGCCATCCATGAGATTGGACACGCGCTGGGCTTGTCGCACTCCACTGTCAAAGAGTCCGTCATGTATCCGTATTATCAGGCGCCGGTTGAAAATCTGCATATGGACGATATTTTGGGCATGCGGGAGCTTTATTGTGAGTAGATTTAGGTTTATAAGACGGGGTTAAAGAAACTGGGCCCGTAGCCGTAGTCCCGTACCATAACATAAGTGCAGATAAGAGTAGTTATTCTTTGTACCTAGCAAAGTGGTGTGATATGTCACTGTGTCGTCATGAAGTCGATTTTATCCATGAACCACTATGATCAGTATCAGGATCGTGTCCCTCTCATTTTAAAAGCAAAACTCATTTTAAATTCTAAAGAACTCTTCCCAGAGTCAAACCACGATGCTCTTCTATTTGAGATTAGCATTTTTGCTTCGTCAATTTTTATCGAGAATATTTTTTTGGGGTCAAAAGTTTTCTGACCATTTAAAATTCGTTCGCAGTAATAGACAAGTCAGATGAGGTGACGGAAACCCCGGGGACACTCACTTCCCTGGTGCCTCGCTTCACCAAGCCTAGCAGCGATGAGGATGAGAACTCCTTGCCAGACCTCTGTCTGGCCAACTACAACACGCTGCAGGTCATCAACGACAAGATCTTCGTGTTTGAGGAGGAGGTGAGAAGCCATATTATCACCTATAACTTACTTTGTTTTACATCGGTACCTTCTAATACTATTGACGTTATTTATTTTCTCCAGAAGGGTAAAAAACGGTAGCCAGGCAACAAATCGTCCAAGTACGACAGATCCTGACGCTCTAGCATTTCAAATGATTGATACTTATAGTGCTAGTATAGAGCGAGTTTCTTACATTGAAAATCATATTACTTATTTTGGAGAATTGTAGTAATCAAGTGGTGGACATACATGTAAACTTGTTAGAGACCGGCAGGGGCTACTGTGATATTAGACATGTCTATAATATTTCAACATTCCTTCCCCAGTGGGTATGGGTGCTGCGCGACCGGCACCAGATGGAGCGCGGCTACCCGCAGCGCTTCCACGACGTGTTCCGTGGCCTACCCGCCGAAGTTGAAACCATCAACACTATTTACCAGAAACAGAACGGGAATGTTGTTATTTTCAAAGGCAAGTAGTAATCAGGAACTGTCCCACCATCTCTTATTCTGTATAACCTACTTCAGTATGGGAATGGAAAGAGAATGGAGCTAGAGGTGTTGTATAGCTCCATCTATTTGCACACTGAAGTGAGATTTAAATAATGCTCAATGTTAATACGACTTAAACATGACGGAGCCATCCTTCCCTCCCCTCCTCCACACCGCGCGATTTGACTTCCACCGCATGCATTTCACAATATTACGGTTTCACTTCGATAGATTATAATCTACCGAAAAATAATGCGTGATATTGTAAGCAGTATGTTCGTTTAACAATCTTTCGAGAGTTTACAATCTCTCTAGTTATATTACAATCTAACGGTTTTTACAATGTGACCCTGACAGCTATATATCCGAAGACGTGGATGTGAAAGACAACGCTGCACATCCGAAAGAGACGCTATCGGGATTTGCTGTGTTTAGGAACTGTACATTTTGTTAATTTAAAGGTCTCTAAACGTACTTTCAATCGATATGGCTGGTTATTATATGTATGTATTGGTCGACGGCGCGGCGGGACGCTTGAAACTTATTTACGGTGAGGTGTAACTTTTGTGACGCCGAGTGTAGTATTACAACTTGAACCCCTTCGTAAATATCGCCTTCTCACAAGACAGGATAAAAGTGACAAAACACGAAAACAAATAGGCGGGGCAGTCTTGGGGACTGTCGGTGCCGATAGAAGTGAAAACTAAGTCTAGGTATATCTGCTACGGGTTGTGCCCCGCGCACCGGATCGGCTACGAGTGCTACGAAGCGTTAGTCGACGGTCACGCGAGTTCCATGAATTTTGTCCTCCCAAAAGAGCTCAACGCGCCTAAAGAAGTTTTCACTTCAAAAACTGATTGCAGAACAAAGTTACTGGGAGTTCGACGCTTCATTCCACTTCATCAAAAGAGGCTCCATATCTGACTACTCGACTATCCCCGAAGATACGGAGCTGACGACCGTGTTCCTCTCCAACTACAACAACAAGACGTACCTGTTCGAGGATGAGCAGTACTGGCGGTACGACGAGAGCGCGGGGAGTATGGACCCGAGGTTCCCGAAGAATATGACCATGTGGAGACAGGTGCCCAGTCCTGTTCAATCTGCTGTTGTGTGGAAAGGAGGTAAGACAGCTCTAGTAGGAAATGTTTTTTTTCTAAACTCTCTATTTTAATTTCGTTGCGGGATCCAATTCTGGCTTTCAGGACTTGCAGTAGTTGGAACAAAGTGGCCGGAGTTTGTCCCAACGTAAAAGGTTGTGATTGTATTGTTGGCCTACAAGATATTTTTACGTCTTGTGAACCGATCGACGATGGGTCCACCACGAGAACAATTTCCATTTAGGTAGTAGGCTCAATTTACACCGCCCGCGGAATGTAATGAAAGCGACTTTTTGCAACAAAATTGTACGAAATAACTGAAATGGCCATGCCACATATTTTAACTAAGGTGTCGAGTTTGTGAAGTTGGGGCGCTTGGCTCTTTATGAGATCTAATAACTTTTTGACAGTGCGAGTCATAAATGGTCTCGTCTTGGCAACATTTTACATGAAAATGTTTTTGGTGGGATTTAGTATTTCTTGTTCAGTCACACTCCATCTATTCGCATTGTTAGTTTCTCACTTGCTTTCCAGATACGTTCTTCTTCCAAGGGCCTCGTTTCTGGCGCTTCGACAACGAGCTAGTGCAGGCGCACGAGTACTACCCGCTGCCGACAGCGCAGTTCTGGTTCGACTGCCAGCCCAACAGGGACATGGACCGGTACAGCACTAACGATGGACCCTGAAGTGTCGACTAAGGACGAATAAGTCCGTGCCTTTGCCTTAGTTTTAGAAGTTAAGATATTGTGTGATTGACACTGGCTTGGCCACCCTACGGGATTTAAAAAAAAAGCAGCCAAGTGCGAGTCGGACTCGCCCATGAAGGGTTCCGTAGCAGCAAGTAGGTAACAGTAACATTATATAAAAGTTCTTGTAGTTCGTTGTAAATGAAAGGTAAATTGCGGTTTACGATATACGAGTATGACGTATTAAAAAAACTTTTTTGCAAAAAATAAAACCGACTTCACACAAAAAAGTGAAAAATAACTTTAGCTTCTGAAGTCGGTGACCTTTGTTTGATTGATTTAATTTTTTTGTCACCGACTTCAGAAGCTAAAGTTATTTTTCACTTTTTTGTGTGAAGTCGGTTTTATTTTTTGCAAAAAAGTTTTTATTGTTCACTTTTTAGTGGTTCACAATATGTGCATACCCTTTCACAGCGTACCAGCGTGATTTTTTGTTATGAACTGGTGTAAACAATAGACAGACATGAGATTTCAGCAATGCCAGTAAGAGACACACATTTGCTACATTTAATGAGGAGTTCCGTTGCCTTTCTCCGAAGTTCTTCATCAGATCTTTACCAAATTTAAATGGGATCACTCCGAGAAACTACTCTTTCAAAAACTACCCAAATCGCTTCTGGTGTGCCTATAAAATTTGAAGAGTTCTCTCTATTTCTCCAGGATCCCATTATCAGGATCCTGACTTGATGATTATGGGACCTTCTGGGAAGTATACCCTTTCAAACAATTAAAAAACAAATTCGGTCCAGTCATCTTCGAGTAATCGGGGAACATTGAATTGAGAACCTCCTCCTTTTTGAAGTCGGTTAATAACGACGTTATGGTACGTGACTCAAATATCCGGATAGCCTTTAAAAGATTTGGCCGAGAATCGGTAATTTGCTTCTAAGAATTGAAGAGTTCCGTTCCTTTGTCATGGATCCCATAATCAGAACCTAACCAAATTCTCATCAAACTACCCTTGAAGTGCCCTTGCCAATAAAATAAAAAAATACTTATCCCCAATAAATGGAACTCAATACACCTAACTGTCGAAATCTGGGAATATTGTACACATCTGCGTACCCCCTCAGAGCATACAGGCGTGATGTTACGTCATGATGTTGTATAAACAATAAACATTCAAGCGATTGCAGCAGTTACTGCAGATTTGCCGTGTATATTTGAAGAGTTCCATTGTATATCTCCGAAGATCCGGATCAGATCTTCAGCAAATTAAAATATAACCACACGGGAAGCACCAGCTTTCAAATTAAAAAAAAAAGAATCATCAAAATTGGTTCACCCAGTCGAAAGTACTGAGGTAACAAACACTGTCGAAATCTGGGTGTATTGTACACATCTGCGTACCCCCTCAGAGCATACAGGCGTGATATTACGTCATGATGTTGTATAAACAATAAACCTACAAGCGATAATAGCAATCACTGCAGATTTGCCGTACATTTTTGAAGAGTTCCATTGTATATCTCCGAAGACCAGCATCAGATCTTCAGCAAATTAAAATGGGACCACATGGGAAGCACCAGCTTTCAAATAAAAAAAGAATCATCAAAATCGGTTCACGCAGTCGAAAGTTATGAGGTAACAAACACAAAAAAAAAAAAAAAAAAAAAAAAAAACATACAGACGAATTGATAACCTCCTCTTTTTGGAAGTCGGTTGAAAAAACTACTTACTAGATCTCGTTTAAACCAATTTTCGGTGGAAGTTTACATGGTATTGTAAGTATATCATTATTTTTTTTAGTTTTATCGTTCCCTTAATATTTTAGAAGTTACAGGGACACACATTTTACCACTTTGGAAGTGTCTCTTCAGTTTAGAAAAAAATATACTTATAAGAAATCTCAATATCATTTTTGAAGAAGACCTATCCAAGTATCCATAGATACCCCACACATATGGGTTTGATGAAAATATTTTTTTTTGTTTCAGTTGTAAGTATGGGGAACCCCCAAAATTTATTGCTTTTTTTCTATTTTTAACCGACTTCCAAAAAGAGGAGGTTATCAATTCGTCTGTATGTTTTTTTTTTTTTTTTTTTTTGTGTTTGTTTTGTTACCTCATAACTTTCGACTGAGTGAACCGATTTTGATGATTCTTTTTTTATTTGAAAGCTGGTGCTTCCCATGTGGTCCCATTTTAATTTGCTGAAGATCTGATGCTGGTCTTCGGAGATATACAATGGAACTCCTCAAAAATGTACGGCAAATCTGCAGTGATTGCTGTTATCGCTTGTAGGTTTATTGTTTATACAACATCATGACGTAATATCACGCCTGTATGCTCTGAGGGGGTACGCAGATGTGTACAGTACACCCAGATTTCGACAGTGTTTGTTACCTCAGTACTTTCGACTGGGTGAACCGAGTTTGATGATTCTTTTTTAATTTGAAAGCTGGTGCTTCCCGTGTGGTTATATTTTAATTTGCTGAAGATCTGATCCGGATCTTCGGAGATATACAATGGAACTCTTCAAAAATACACGGCAAATCTGCAGTAACTGCTGCAATCGCTTGAATGTTTATTGTTTATACAGCATCATGACGTAACATCACGCCTGTATGCTCTGAGGGGGTGCGCAGATGTGTACAATATTCCCAGATTTCGACAGTTAGGTGTATTAAGTTCCATTTATTGGGGATAAGCCTCCTTGAAATGTATTGTTTTTTTTTGTTTTATTGACAAGGGTACTTCAAGGGTAGTTTGATGAGAATTTGGTTAGGTTCTGATTATGGGATCCATGACAAAGGAACGGAGCTCTTCAATTCTTAGAAGCAAATTAACGATACTCGGCCAAATCTTTTAAAGGCTATCTGGATATTTGGGTCACGTACCATAACGTCGTTATTAACCGACTTCAAAAAGGAGAAGGTTCTCAATTCAATGTTCCCCGATTACTCGAAGATGACTGGACCGAATTTGTTTTTTAATTGTTTGAAAGGGTATACTTCCCAGAAGGTCCCATAATCATCACGTCAGGATCCTGATAATGGGATCCTGGAGAAATAGAGAGAACTTTTCAAATTTTATAGGCACACCAGAAGCGATTTGGGTAGTTTTAGAAAGACTACTTTCTCGGAGTGATCCCATTTAAATTTGGTAAAGATTAGATGAAAAACTTCGGAGAAAGGCAACGGAACTCCTCATTAAATGTAGCAAATGTGTGTCTCTTACTGGGATTGCTGAAATCTCATGTCTGTCTATTGTTTACACCAGTTCATGACAAAAAATCACGCTGGTACGCTGTGAAAGGATACCCTTTCACAGCGTACCAGCACGCGCAGCACGCAGCAGTGGTTCACATGTGCATACGCACATGTGAACCACTAAAAAGTGAAAAATAAAAACTTTTTTGCAAAAAATAAAACCGACTTCACACAAAAAAGTGAAAAATAATTTTAGCTTCAGAAGTCGGTGACAAAAAAACTAAATCAATCAAATAAAGGTCACCGACTTCTGAAGCTAAAATTATTTTTCACTTTTTTGTGTGAAGTCGGTTTTATTATTTGCAAAAAAGTTTTTGTGTGACAATCTTGTAAGTATGGGGAACCCCCAAAATTTATTGCTTTTTTTCTATTTTTGTGTGACAATCTTGTAAGTATGGGGAGCCCCCAAAATTTATTGCTTTTATTGCTTTTTTTCTATTTTTGTGTGACAATCTTAATGCGGTTCACAGAATACATCTACTTACCAAGTTTCATCAGCATAGTTCTTATAGTTTCGGAAAAAAGTGGCTGTGACATACGGACGGACAGACAGACATGACGAATCCGTAAGGGTTCCGTTTTGGCCATTTGCTACGGAATCCTAAAAACCGACTAATTTTTGTGCTATCAAAATTAAAATCCCCGATGAGGGCCAAGCCCAGTGTCAATCACACTAAGATATTTCGTAGCTAAGATTTGTTTTAAATTATGTTAGAGATGTTTGATAATTTTGTACTGTGTGCATCAATAAAAAACAAAATCAAACCAGTAGTGTTTCTTTAAAAATATATCACTTTAATTAAAGTTCAAAAATCACATAAATTAAATTACACAATAGTATGAAACTGATTTTTTTACTGTTGACGTCCGGAATGTTATATAATATCGATTGCAGAGATGAACATAACTGATATAACAATAATACTGTACCATTTTATTTGCATCATAGTAACAATATTTTAATACATTTGTTTCTACATATTTTGAGACAAAAATTCATAATTTTCGAAGGATTTGTACTATAAATTGAAAATAAATCCATCTACAAGAAGTACTAGTAGACGCAAGCACCGAAACGTTGATTTCTGCGACATTGTATGTCCTATCACATGGTTTTAACTGATCAAATATTAACGGTTTAGGCGCATTAGGGCTAATTCTCATTTTGGCAACCGACTCCCTAATGGACTACTTCTCATTATGGCTACTTCTCAATTGGGCTACTTCTCAATTGGGCTACTTCTCACTTGGGCTACTTCTCACTTGGGCTACTTCTCACTTGGGCTACTTCTCACTTGGGCTACTTCTCACTTGGGCTACTTCTCATTTGGGCTACTTCTCATTTGGGCTACTTCTCACTTGGGCTAATTCTCACTTGGGCTACTTCTCATTAGGGCTACTTCTAAAAATTATGGAATGTTTATTGAAATAAGTACTATCTTTATGTATATAAACATGTTTATTCATTCATAAGAGATCAATTACATTATTTTATGAATAAATCAACATTAATTGAACCGATGTAAAAGGTAAGTATACAATATTATAAGTATACTTCTTGTAATTACTTTAGTCTTGTTTGAAATTAACATTTAGGTATTTATTTATGTGGTCCTCGTTGGGCGTTGAAGCAGCTGGACCGGGAGCTCCTCCTGGAAGCCTCGATCGTACAGGCCTGGGTGACATCACCGGACAGGCCTGCCGACGTTAATACTGAGGCAGAGTGGTTCCAGGAGGCCATGTCCGACATCTGTGACGTGGCAATGCCCCGAGTTCGGCCAGGAAGCGCCCGACGTCAGGTGTACTGGTGGTCGCGCGAAATAACATTTCTGCGCGAGGCGTGTGTCGATGCGCGGCGCCTGTACGCCAGGCATCGCAGGCTCCGCATTCGCCCGCCGGATGCGGCAGCCATTGAGGCGGAGCTGTACGAGGGATACAGAGCGGCGAAGACCGCCCTCCGGGACGCTGTCCTGCGGGCCAGGGAACTGGCCCGCTTGGAGATGCTGGAGACTCTCGACAGAGACCCGTGGGGGCGCCCTTACAAGATGGTGCGGAATAAACTCCGCACCTGGGGCCCCCCGCTGACGCAGAGTCTCCGGCCTGACCTCGTGGAGGACGTGGTGAGCGCTCTGTTCCCCTCGCGGGGGGAACATCCGCCCCCGCCTATGGCTCCGCCACCTGCGGTGCCGGAAGAGGACCCAAGCGACGACGACGACACTCCGGAAGTGACTGGGGTAGACCTGAGAGTGGCGGTAGGGAGGCTCAAGGCCAAAAATACCGCCCCGGGACCCGATGGCTTGCCTGGCAAAGCCTGGGTCCTGGCCTCGGATGAAGAGGCTCTCGGGCCCCGACTAAAAGGGCTCTTAAGCGCATGCTTGGAGAGAGGCCAGTTCCCGCTTCGTTGGAAGACGGGGAAACTGGTCCTCATCCAAAAGCCGGGGCGCCCTGCGGACTCTCCGTCCGCATTTCGGCCCATTGTGCTGCTCGACGAGGTGGGCAAGCTCTTTGAGAGAGTGATTGCAAACCGCCTCGCCGAGCACCTTGAGGGGATGGGGCCGAATCTTGCGGAGAACCAGTTTGGTTTCCGCAAGGGGCGCTCCACAGTGGACGCAATCATGCGCGTGAGAGCCCTCACGACGGGGGATGCGATATCCCGGGGCGGAGTCGTCTTGGCGGTGTCTCTCGACATCGCCAACGCCTTCAACTCCCTGCCCTGGAGCTGCATCAGGGAGGCACTCCGGTATCACCGGGTGCCGACCTACCTCCGTCGTGTGATCGGGGACTACCTGACGGACAGGGCCGTCATCTACCCCAGTCGCTGCGGAGAATGGAACCGGCGAGAGATGTCGTGCGGTGTCCCACAGGGATCGGTTCTGGGACCGCCCCTGTGGAACATCGGTTACGACTGGGTGCTGCGCGCGGACCTCCCTAGTGGTGTCAGCGTCGTTTGCTACGCAGACGACACCCTGGTGCTGGCACAGGGGAGGTCGCACGAGGCGGCGGCCGAAATTATGACACGCGGGGTTGCGATAGTCGTTGAGAGGATCCGGCAACTGGGTCTCGAGGTGGCATTGCACAAGTCCGAGGCCATGTGCTTTCATGGGCCTCGGAATGCGCCACCATCGGGATCCACGCTGACGGTGGGAGGGGTATCCATCGGCGTCGAGCCGACGTTGAAGTACCTGGGACTCGTACTCGACAGCCGATGGAACTTCGTGGAACATTTCCGACGTTTGGCCCCCAGGCTGGAACGGACCGGGGCTGCCTTCAGGCGGCTCCTGCCCAACCTTGGGGGGCCAAATGCCTCCTGCCGCAGGCTCTACGCGGGGGTCGTGCGGTCCATGGCCCTCTACGGGGCCCCAGTGTGGGCGCGTTCCTTGAGGCGGCGAGCCGCCCATTATCTGAACGCGCCCCAAAAAGTGGTGGCCGTAAAGATGGTCCGTGGGTACCGCACGATCTCCCGCGAGGCGGCGGGCCTGCTTGCCGGATTGCCGCCATGGGATCTGGAGGCGATAGTACTCGCGCGCCTGCACGACTGGCGCGCGGAGGCACTACGCCGGGGGGAAACTCCGCTGCCGCGGCAAATTGCCGCTCAGCGGACAGACCTCCGGCGCGATCTCATGGCGACATGGAGAGAGCGACTGTCGCAACCCCGTGCAGGGCACGCCACGACAGTGGCGGTAAGTCCCCTCTTTGAGGAGTGGCTAGAGAGGCGCCACGGCGTCCTCACCTTCCGCCTGACGCAGGTCCTCACCGGACACGGATGTTTCGGGAGGTACCTGCACCGAATCGGGCGGGAGGACACGCCCGGGTGTCTCCACTGCGAGGATCGACCGGAGGACACGGTGGAGCACACGGTAGAAGTCTGCCCTGCGTGGGCGGAGCACCGCCGTGTCCTCGTAGCGGCGATCGGCGGCGGCGACCTCTCGCGTCCGGCCCTGGTTCAATCCATGGTCCGGAGCGAGACGGAATGGGAAGCCGTCACCTCCTTCTGCGAAGCAGTCATGCTAGCGAAGGAGGTGGCGGAACGAGAGAGGGAGAGATCCTCTCTTCCCGGCCGCCGCGGGAGACGCACCGGGCGTCGGGGGCCACGTGGTGCCTACCGGCCACCGTAGACGCGGGCCTGTGGACGGTTGGCTATGGGCTAGCTAGCCGTCCGTCCGTCTAGAGACGACAGGCCGTGTCGACGGCGCGTTCGTGTTCCACGCGCGCCTCAAAGAGATGTCAGCATAAGAGAGGGGCCCGCAAGGGCCGAAGCCTGCCGGGGTTGCGGGCCTATTCGAAAGAGATACCGCGGCCCCGGAACATAAAGGGCGAGGAAGGAACATGGATGGGTTTTAGTCAGTAAGAGTCTGACACTCCCTCCCGCTCCGCCCAGAGTGGGAGGAGTCATTTGATGATTTCCCATCCTAAAAAAAAAAAAAAAAAAAAAAAAAGGTATTTATTTATAACATACACAAATCAATAGTTCAGGGATAGGTAAATATTAACTATGTGTCACTTCTTTTAATTACTTTAACTTCAATAAAATCAACATAAATCCACACAATAATCATCAAACAATATTAATTAGATATAATTATCTTTGTATGCAAAAATGAAAACAATAATTAACAATCAGTATTAATTAGATTCCTTTATATAAGAAGCTGGTAATAAGTCATTTTCTTTAAAAATGTAATAACTGTTATTTGACCATTTTTTAGTTTCGTAAGTACTTTTTTATACTTTTTGTCGAAATGAATGTACTTGATAAGCCGTTTTTTTTTTTGTTTGTATATGGCTGTTCTTGAGTTTGGAGTCAAAATGCTTGGCTTCTTTTCGGAGCTTCTGTAAGAATAAAAATAAACTTGGATGCTTGGGAATTTTCACATTTATCCGATGGTGCCACCCCTCAAGAGCGTTGTTAGTGCGGTGGCGTTGTCCAGAGAAACTAAGAAGCGCAGGGTTCATTTTTGGATACCACTGTTTTGCAAAGTAGTTTAAAAACGTTTCAAACAATGGTAACAACGATTCATTTTCAATAATCTCTATTAGTTTTTGGCAACCCTCTGGAATATTTTCTGCAGGTAAAAGTGGTAAAATAGCTATTTTTCTTATAATCTGTCTTGTTTCTTTTCTTTTAGTCAAATTTAATTCTTTCGCCTTCTTCCAGATAGCTGTTTGATAGTGAAAATAACACCCGGTTATTTGCGCATCAGGGTACACGGTTTTTACCGCGTTCATTATACCTAATTCATAGTCACATTTAAAGTTGGTAATATTTATTTTCAATACACTTTTCATTATGTTGAAAAGCCTTATATACGTCTCTTGATTTTTATTTGGAAGTAACGCATACACTACAGGTACAATTTGTGTGCTTTTTTTAATCTGCCTGACAAGTATGTTGGGACTGTCTCATGATTTGGTTTTCAGTTCCATTCAAAGTAACAGATGCATTGCATTCCCTTTTGTTTGTACAACGCCACAAAACACTTTTATCTTGGTTAACTTTTTTAGTTTTATTGTATCTATATCCATTGTGCAACAGAGCGTCGTTACCTCTTTGATTTTTCACAAACACAAGTTCTTCTTCCATCTTTTCGAAGTAATGTAAGTCGCAGTGACAATCCGATGACATGACATATAAAAAAGAAATATATGAGAGAATGAAAGAAGGTGAAGCAAAGAGGCCACATAATTATTTAACAGTACCTTTTTTTTTTCAGCAATGTACTATAAATGACAAGTATTACTCTCGTGTATCTAGAACTAATGAATTATTAAATACCATTATTTCCTGGTGCCTATACTTTATTATCTATAACTTATATTCATTGTGGACGTATAAGATGGATGGCAGTATTGTGCCTTTACTAGAAAATCGAGTATATTGATTTGTGTATGCTATAAATAAATACCTAAATGTTAATTTCAAACCAGACTAAAGTAATTACAAGAAGTATACTTATAATATTGTATACTTACCTTTTACATTGGTTCAATTAATGTTGATTTATTCATAAAATAATGTAATTGATCTCTTATGAATGAATAAACATGTTCATATACATAAAGATAGTACTTATTTCAATAAACATTCCATAATTTTTAGAAGTAGCCCTAATGAGTAATAGCTCTAATGAGAAGTAGCCCAAGTGAGAATTAGCCCAAGTGAGAAGTAGCCCAAATGAGAAGTAGCCTAAATGAGAAGTAGCCCAAGTGAGAAGTAGCCCAAGTGAGAAGTAGCCCAATTGAGAAGTAGCCCAAATGAGAAGTAGCCTAAATGAGAAGTAGCCCAAGTGAGAAGTAGCCCAAGTGAGAAGTGGCCCAATTGAGAAGTAGACATAATGAGAAGTAGTCCATTAGGGAGTCGGTTGCCAAAATGAGAATTAGCCCTAATGCGCCTAAACCATATTAACAACCAATTACTCAAAATATTGCAAAATACATAAAAAGGTAGATTAAATTTACTTGAGTAGCTGAAGGGCAGGTTTTAGAGGTTCACAAAAAAAACAAAGATTAACAATGAGGATCAAAAAAGCGAAGACAAAAACAATACCTCAACCTAAAGATTCCTTACACCTTACGCTTCAACTACAATACATCTATAAATGCTAATTTCTTCGTTAAGTATCGAAACAATCGGTATTATTATTTGTGAGGGGTGCACTCTATGACCGAGCTCATTTATTAACAACTAACAAATTGTAGTAACCCGCCCACAGCGACAACATAGCGAAAAGTTTACGTGATGTGAAATATTCACAAATCGACAAAAAACCGTATCAATTATTTTAAAATCAATGTGATAATATAATAACTGATGAATTAATAATTTAAAAACTTGTGAAGGTTAGTGTAGAATCGTTTTGAAGTCGATTTACCGATATTATCATCTTAGTCGATTACCAAGACAGAGTAAAAAGCAACTGAAAAGCCAACATTTTGTATTTCGGTATGGAGATGCGAGTTACATAGTGCGATTAGTAGCATTCCATGTTTGTAGTGTCAATTTTAACTGTAACACTTGGTAATAGGTGTCATTTCGCTATATCTTGGTACGGGCAGGGTGCGTGCGTCGTGTGGACCGTGGAGCTGCGTGTGGGCGCTTAGCTGCAGCAGGAGGCGGGGTTGGGGTCCCTGCCGGAGCGCTTGGTGACGTTGAGGCGCGTGAACTCTTCGGCGACGGTCGGGTGGATGCCCACCGTGTTCACCAGGTGCTCCATTGTGATGCCGCATCTACAACAAAGCAATGACTTTTAGAATATCCACACGAACTTCACAAATGACTACTCTAATTTGTATAAAAATGGTACACTCGGTACCAAATATGCGAGATTTGGAGCTATTTACAATATAATTATTATCAATTTACATCATCATCATCATCATCAGCCTATAATGTTCCCACTGCTGGGACACGGCAATTTACATAATCTGGTTTAATTATATTAAAATAAATGAACATCATATTATGCTTAGTTCAGTTTAATACACCCGCACTATATAATTACGTCCAATGTACGACGAGCTTCCATAATGTGACTAATTAGAACCAGATTCCGGGCTCCTTTTAAGCGGTCCTATCAAGAAAATCCCATAAAGGACTACTCACACCTATTCAGCTTTATTCAGCTTATGCCCATACAAAACAACGATTTTGTATGAAACGCGTACGCATCTGTTCAGCTGAACGCGCGCGTACCCGTCTTAACACTGTTAACACTGACCTGGGAATCGAACCCAAGACCAGCTTCGCACTAGTGTTAGCAATCTCTAAATCTACAAAGGAATGACTCAATACATACTTAATAGCAGCGGCGAAGCCCTGAATGACCTCTCCAGCGACGGGGCCCACAAAGTGCAGGCCGAGGATCTTCTGCGGCGCCTCGCGGATCGCTACAGCCTTCAGGTAGCAGTTCTTGATGTTGCGCTGCGGGATGAAGAATTCCGTCGGCTTGTAGTACGCGTGGTATATCTCCAGGTTGTCGGCGCCGTACCTGAGGAAGAGGTATTGTTAGTAGAGTTGAGGCAATATGCGTCGCTGACCCTAAACAAATTGGTATAAGGGCAGGAAAATGATGATCACATAGGCTAGGTTACCCGCTCCTCTCAAAGCGGTGAAGGAAGAAGAACCAAAAATGCGAAGAAATGGTCACACATCACCCTTCTACCGTTTTCTTCTCATTTTATCGCAATTGAAACTCATATTAAGAGGGCTGTCAAAACTGAGAATTTAGGTGTAGATACGGCCACAAAATTAAAAAATATATGTGCACGAGAAAGTTTAATTATTTCTCTAGAGAGTGCTCAAAATAAATATCTCAATCTTTTTCTTGTATTAGAGTGTTAGACTCTTAAAACACTCAAATACAAGAAAATTGTGATAGCCCTCTTAAGACGGTTAAATTTTACAACTATTAAAAATGCGAAAGTTTGGATGGATGGATCTTTGTTACTCAATCACGTCATAATGACTGAACGAATCTATATGTAA
This sequence comes from Xestia ashworthii, assembly GCA_950022955.1. Taxonomy (NCBI): domain Eukaryota; kingdom Metazoa; phylum Arthropoda; class Insecta; order Lepidoptera; family Noctuidae; genus Xestia; species Xestia ashworthii. The sequence continues at coordinate 2,942,061 of OX465553.1, forward strand.
TTTGGCACATAGATTATAATCTGAAATAGCAGCACATAGGTTACATTTTTTTCGTCACATACACATCAAAATTTCCAAGCGACGCAAAAAAAGTCACGAGCAGTCGCTAGAAATAAGGGCTATAAATACTGTTTATTTTAAAACAAGCTTTTACTGACAACTGCGGTCGTGTCAATTACACGTACGTAACATGTTGATGAACATGGATAAGCTTATTACTAAGCTTAGTTTAGTTTATCCATTGCAACCCTTTAGGGATTCATAATTTTTAGTGTTTAGGGCTTTGCATTGTTAACATTGCATGTTGGCAAATTAATAATTACAATTTTCAACATTGCATGAATAATGAAGATGGTATTATTAACAGTAAGTCAGTCAGTCAGTCAACGAACTAAATAGACGCTTTAGTAATTTATTATAAATTTAGCAAGCCATGCCAGGATAACGCGACACGCTAGCAGCACATTAAACTTTGACGTATCGTGGTCGTCCAGTGATTGTCTATTCTCTTGAGGCTATTCCAACATATTAACAAATAAAAGACGTATTACTCTTATCCGCCGGTTAATTAGTGTGTCCTCCCATGTGCACACAACATTAATATAATTACATAAGAATTAACGTTAATTTGATCTTTTTTAATTTATGTTTCCGTCAGCGAGTACTTTAATCCAACATGGTTTTGATAGGTGCTCATCTGTCATAATTTGTTTCATGTTTTTTTTTTCAGTTTGAGACGTTTTGTCCGACATTTCACTTCGAGAGAAAGATGGCGAATGAAAGGTAAAAAATAACCAGGAAAAACGTCTGATATCGGTTTTAGCTGGAATGTAACACATGCCATGATGTACCTACTACATTAAATATCAACAAGCATTTTGAATTGACGTAATAAAGACATCACAGTAATTTAGCTAGACATTATAATAGTCGACCGATAACACTGAATTCAATTTACTTATCAAACTACAATCATTATAATCCTCACGCGTCTATAACACCGATAAGTTCTCAATTTGCGTGAGACATAGAGCGATGGAATATGATCAGTAATGCCAATCACAGTCCTTGCACGTTACACCCCAATAGCAACCTTATTTTGACACATATAAAGATCATAGAGAATTTGAGAGACTTTTTGGCGGCAACAACCCAACCGCAACCTTATTGTAATGAAAATAAATATTCAAGTCGGAAGTAAAATAACTACGACTGCCGTGTGCACTTTGATTGTCAGTTAATCCACCACCCTTGAGCTTGTATTTAAAATCAATTCATTTCAAACCAAGTCCAAGAGACTATGGCCCGCGGTATCCATCGAAGCGGATACCAGCGGAGTGTTAGCGGAGGATAGACACCATATAACAATCCCAAGACACCAATCGCTAAAAAATGAATTGCCAAATTAGATTTTTAGTTGATTTGAAACCAATAAACAGTTCAGTCATTGAGTTGACTCAGTGACGTCACAGCGTGCTATTGCCATACAAAATCTATGAGAAAACCGCGTTTTGACAGCTCTTAAAAAGTATGTCAATTGATTGGTGTGTCATTTGTCCTGTTGGAGGGACGAGGGATGCGATGTAGATTTCAACATTGTGATTGGATTTACGCACGTCTCCTGTCCGCTCCGCTTGTCTCCACTTTTGTGGAATCCGGACCTAAAGGAAGCTACACATTTCTTCAAGTTGGCAAAGTAAAAACAGCAGTATTTGTCTACACTAATATTATAAAGAGGAAAACTTTGTTTGTTTGTTTGTTTGGTTGTAATGAATAGGCTTAAAAACTACTGGACCGTTTTTAAAAATTCTTTCACCATCGAAAGCTACATTATCCACGAGTAACATAGGATATATTTTATCCCCGTACTCCCACGGGAACGGGAACTATGCGGGTGAAACCGCGGGACGTCCGCTAGTTAACAATAAAGCTGTCACCCAGCTCGTGACGGTCGGCAACCGATCGCCATCTAAAATCGTGCGAAAAATGTTCGGGTTCAACTAGGCTATAATCGACGTCGACGTTAGCCGCGCGACCCTTCTTGAACGTTTATCCTTCTTCAATTTTGCCGCCTGGATGTACGGTAACGACTTATACATGGGTGTAAACCTTAGTGTGAGAAAACCTTTACACATAAAAGTCACATTATGTTCAAGCACGTACTGTAGATAAAATTACCGTATACAATTATATTTATGGCTTCTTACATCATGACACATCATGTTTATACAGCCTTTTGTTGTATATTACACCATAATCTCATGGAATTTACATATTTTTATATTTAACTTGGCCGAGCCATATTCGTGTTTACCTTTCAAGGTTGAAACTAGTCGAACAAACACGTGAGTAAAACTGTAAATTTAGAATTTTAGATAATACTTCCGTAATGAAAAGAGTACGATTATAACGACTGTACGTAATGGCAGCACAAACAAACAACATATTATTCACTAGCTTCTGCCCGCGACTTCGTACGCGGATCCTGTTGCTTATGCCAGCGACAACGGGGTCGTCGAAGATCTGAAACGTCTGATGTCGAATTCTAAGAACCCGGGGACGGGAAAATAACGGATCTTTCCCACCTGAGCAACACATACCATTCGTTTCTTTTTGCCATTTAACAGCTTCACAAAAAGTACCATTTTTAGCCATACCTCCGATGGCGGAATATGTGGCGTATTCAATCATAGGAGACGTAAATGCACTCCGTGCCTTATCAACCCAAGGAAGGTCGCCATGCCCTTTTTTTTCGGTTGGGAAATAATCAAATAATTTCTCCAACTCTGGGCGGAGCGGGAGGGAGTGTCAGATTTTTACTGACTAAAACCCATCCATGTTCCTTCCTCGCCCTTTACGTTCCAGGGCCACGGTATCTCTTTCGAACAGTCCCGCAGCCCCGGCAGGCTTCGACCTTTGCGGGCCCCTCCCTTTATGCTGACATCTCTTTGAGGCGCACGTGGAACACGAACGCGCCGGCGACACGGCAGGTCGCCATGCCCTACGGCTATATCTTGAGACACATCCGGTTTTCCAGATGATATCGACATTCTGTTCAGAGAATGTCGACGTCGATCAGAATTCAAACGTTCGTTCAATGAACGTGCATCGCGCATCACGCATCACGTTCATCACTCGTTTCAAAAGACCTGTTAGTAGATGTGCGAATACGCTGAAAACTCAAGCCTGATTCTGTATCGGTAAAAATTTCGGATTCGCTCACGATCAGCGGACAGTCGCGCATCACGTTCCGCACTTGTCTCTAAAGACCTAGAAGAAGCTATGCGTAGATATGCTGAGAACTCAAGCGCAATTCTCTATCCGTGAACGTCTCCGACTCGCGAGACAATGCGTGACGTTCACGATCAGCGGCCAGTCGCGCATCACGTTCCCTACTTGTCTCTAGAGATCTAGTAGTCGATGCGTAGATACGCTTGAAACTCAAGCGCAATTCTCTATCCGTGAACGGCTCCGACTCGCAAGACAATGCATGACGTTCACGATTAGCGGTCAGTCGCGCATCTATTCTTCACTGGTCTCTAGAGACCTGGATGTAGAAATACGCTGAGAACGCAGGCGTGCTTCGCGATCCGAAGAGGTTTCCACGGAGCAAGTTGCAGCCTGATGTTCTCGAACAGCATCAAGTCTCTCCTGACGCTCTTCGATAGATTCTTGGGATCTTATGATCCTCAATCTTTTAGCTCCTTTGGAACATTGGGAAAGATTTGACCTCTTTCTAGGCATGGTTATAGTTTTGTTGTGAAGATACCTGATCAATTGAAATCTAAGTAACTGCTCCCCTGCGTTACCTGGTAGGCTACCGAGTCACGAAGATAACTGGAAAAGGAAATTAATTCTACAACAGGTGTCCGAGATCTTCGATTTTTATAAGTCAACAGAGAGTGCTCATCAGATTGAACAACTTTTGCTAAGACGTCATTCCTATATGTGTTATGGTGTAGCTGGGCTCTTGGAGTTCCACAACAGGTGTTCCAGATCTTCGATTTTATAAACCAACAGAGAGTGCTCATAAAATTGAACAACTTTTGCTAAGACGTCATTACAATATGTGTTATGGTGTAGCTGGGCTCTTGGAGTTCCACATCAGATGTTCCAGATCTTCAAACTTATACTCTCAGCAGAAAATGCTCATCATGTAGAACAATTTTTGCTATGGTGGCATTTTTGTATCTCTTATAGTTTAGCTGGTCTGTTGCGGTTCTGCATCAGGTGTTCAAGTTTCCAAGATAAATTATAGCCTCATAGCTTCTGCCCGCGACTTAGTTCGCGCAACGCATCGCCTACTCAACGGAAGTTTAAACTGCTTTGTTCTCGCTTGCAACATTTCTTATTGCTGCTCCGCTCCTATTGGTCATAGCGTGATGTTATATAGCCTATAGCCTTCCTCGATACATGGACTATCCAACGCAAAAAGAATTTTTCAATTCGAGCCAGTAGTTCCGGAGATTAGCGCGTTCAACCAAACAAACAAACAAACAAACAAACAAACAAACAAACAAACTCTTCTGCTTTATAATATTAGTATAGATAATATTACTTGCTATACATACTTTTGAGTGGCAGTCTCTTCGCTGAGTCCGACACAGCCGTACTCGAGAGGCGTGAAGACAGTGGTGGCGACGTTGTCGTAGTCCATGTGCTGGCTGGCGCCGGCGAACATGCGGCGCGCCAACAGACGTCCGGCCGCGATGGCCACCGGCGTCAGCTCCGGCCTGCCCTCCAGCACATCTCCCACCGCGTAGATGTTCGGCACGTTCGTCTGCTCCGTCGCCGCCACGATCTTACCGTTCTCCGATAACGACTGGAAAAGATACAGTATGCTTACAGTAAGGCAGTAAGGAACGGGCCGTGACTCTTTGTGAAGAGTAGTTGCAGGGGGAGTAGGTAGGCCTGTTACAGGATCGTAGTGATATATAACAATAGTGTAGTCAAAGTTAACATATAGTATAACATCAATCCCCGTAGGATTAGGCAATGGTTTACTTATAAACGACCACATTGCGTTTAAGACTTATTGTCGGTAATCTACATGGGATACTTTACTTCATATTGTAATATGAAGTAAAGTATCCCATGTAGATTAAGGGTCAGTGAAATGATATGGTATTAGATTTTGTAATTTTATAGAATATACTGTTCTAATGACATCGTAGTGCGTCGTTTTCGACCACATTTCGTCAGCTAACTTTATGTAAATCCATAACTCCAAACTTCTGAAAAACACCTGTCAGAATTTTTATATCTAAGTTTAGTTACATAACCATGTAACTGAACTCTGATCCTCCTGGTAACGCTCATATTAAACAAGGTCACACATTAACGGATTTGATAACAATGATAATCCAGTATAATATTATCAATGTCACGAGTATCTAATACTTGTAGTACATTATGCAGATGCCACAGTACTCATCGATTAATATTTCATACACACATGCATTAAAAGTCCATTAAAAACCCCTGGGTGGTCATTACCGTCGTTATTAATTGGAATATTGCGAATACGGCCTCGCCTAGATGTACTGCACCCAAACAGTAAGATGATCGTAAAATTACGGGTTGTGGAGAAACTATAGCATAAAACAGTTGTTTGTTGGCGTACTTGAGTATGCAGACACTCCTTCAAGTATTTATCTCCTAAATACTATTCAAATTGAGGTTGCCTCCCAAAATTTTCAGATAAACTTACTTATAAGTAATAATATGGTGACCACATTTCACTTTTCAACATTTACTAAACTACTACTACTTTATTACTTTTGTAACTAGAGTAGGTACACTACTGGTATGTTCCCTATGCTCGCGGTATGGACGTCACTTCAAAGACGGAGAAACCTTTTCCGCTGAGCTATTTACCCCAAGTAGTATCAAGTATGTAGGATATGACACTCACGGTAACTCCGGCGGCGTCCAAGTTAAGTGCCTTGGTGAGCGCGTACCGGCCGGTCGCGATCAGCACTGTGTCGAATGTGTCCTCGTTTCTGAAACACGTAACCATTATTAACTTGACGAATTAACTTAGACGTGTAGAATGGTTTCCTGATATTCTGATGGCTTATAAAGGCTGCCTATGGCTATTTTAAGTAACAGAAACATCGTAGGTACGTTGCCATGCAAGAGACAAAGATATAAGGTGTCCTTAGGTGTCTTGAATTACTCTGAGAGACATACTCCATACCGGAAACCAACAACGATGCAAAGGTATAGTTCCTACCTGGAGGCTCCATTACAAACTTTATGACTACTGCAAAAACTATTAAATAGACCCGACATACACCCAGTCCTCTAAAGGTTATGCAGAGACGTAGCTGTAGCATACCCACGTCCACGCATTTGCCCAGTCATTTTTTATTTCTGTGTTATCCCGCAAGCCTATTAAATTACAGCGATCATATTAAGAATCGGGCACAAATCTTAAGACTAGTATCTGAGCTGCTTCTACGAGAAATTCCTGAAAAACCCACTTTGTCTCGACAATCATAAGAAGAAATACATACTGCTCCTGAAGTTCCGTGTTCAACCAGCGCGCCTTCAGTTGTCCGTTGTCGAGTTTCTGGACCGACAGCGGGATGCATCTGTGTTCGAACTTGACGCCCCTCTCCTCCATCTCGTTGGTGACCATGCGAGCCATCTGCTGGTCGAAGCCTCGCAGCGGCACGGAGCGAACCAGCACCGTCGCCGGGTAGCCCATCGAGTTTAGGAAACCGGCGCATTCAAGACCAATGTCTGTGGTAGTGAGTTAAGAAAACGTGGTGGTATTTTGCCGTTTGTGGAACGAGTTTGGTGGATACTTTCAAAAACGATAGTGTTCCAAACGATGTCTGTCCGTCTGTTGGTCATTGAGTTGCCATCTATTCAACAGAAACAAGGCCATGCCAACCCTTCAGTTTTGGTGACACGAAATCAAGATTACATGAGTCCAAGTCGACCTTGGATGGATTTAAACAGTTAACATTCGCATAGTTAGTTAGTTTTTTTCAATGTAATTGCAACCGCGACTAAGTAAAATAACAAATAGGAAACGTATCTCTCTCTAAATGTAGCGGAAAATTACATGTGGATTTACAAGTTTCATTTTGACCTAAACCACAGAATAGCGTAGGTACCTAAACGACATTTGTAAAAATCTTAAAAAAAAAATGCTATTCATGTTGGCTTTGTAGTGATACAATCGCTTTGATTATCAGAATTAGATTATTGTTGCTGATAGCGATTATGTTATTTGAACCAGGGCTTCGATTTTGAGTTGTCATGTTAGGTATACATATTTGTAAAGGGACGGTCCCCACCCAGTTCCCCACTGAAATTACAACCGTATAGAACAAAGACATGATGCGCTGACCCCAAATAAACGAGGTCATAGCAGAAAAGTTGGCGATATTTATAAAGGATACATCCAGCGCCAACGACGAGCGTCTTGCCCGGGGGCCGACTGAGACTGAAGATATCGTCACTGCTGATGCAGTACTCCATGACTCCAGGGATGTCAGGGTAGTGCGGCCTGCCTCCCACAGCAATCACAATGTTCTTCGCCGTCAACTCCTTCTTAGAGCCATTCTTCATCGTCGCGATGATGGTGTGCGCATCCTTGAACTCTCCCAAGCCATTGATGTACTCAATTTTCTTGTCCCTCAAGTCCACCCTGGTCACCCAGTTGACGGACTTGATGTGGTTCTGTACGTTCTCTGTGAGCGCCGGCCAGTTGATTTTGATTTCCTTCACGGCGGGCACCTCCCAACCGTAAGAGACTGCCTCCTGTAAACGCGACAAGTGTTAATTAATGTGACGCCTTGAGACTTACAAATAAACAACGTTTTATCTTCATATTTTCTCAGAGATAGAAATCACGCTATAGATATGAGTTTCTTAACTTTTGTACACAATGATAAATCAGCTGATACTTCAGACATGTAACGTTGCTTGCTCGAATAATTCTCGGCTCGCTTTTTCTTTGAGGATTACACGTGTAAAACATTCAATGTCGGAATTTGAAAACATTGTGAAGGTCTTATTTTGCGGCAAGAGTTTTTAGCTCGCACTGTTTTTGATTCTGTTTCAATACTTCACTGCACGTAACATACATCACTACATATTATAAAACATAGTCTCCGGCCTCGTCTGTGCCCTATGTATGCTTAGATCTTTAAAACTACGCAACGGATTATGATGTGGGTTTTTTTAATAGATACAGTGATTCAAGAGGAAGGTTTTTGTATAATATAATTTTACGCGGGCGAAGACGCGGGCATCGGCCAGAATATATAATTATTAGCTAGTAATATATAATTTAAAGGGCAGAGGAGGATGATGATGAAAAATATGGATATTTTCCTTGCGGTCTCTAAACCTTTCATATGTATTTCTAATTACTCAATCACGTTTCTCGCAAAACGTATGTACGAACGATGCAAGAACTCGGAGAAAAATTGGCAAAATCTGGAGGATTTTCGAAACAATACACCGAGGGTAGGTGTTCGTACTCCCTAAATAATTGATAACTTAATCAGACGAGTGTGGCTGCATTGTAAGCGCTCTATGATTACTATATTATCAGTCGCAATACACTTAATACAGCTTATAGTGTTACGGACCGATTATAATAGGAATACGATTTACAAATCAGCGGTTAACTATTAATACATGAGATCCTCTTGGCAGATGATTTCGAAGGAATACGAGAATGAATAACGTGTGACGCGATTTCTCGACATTGCGCAATACTACAATCAAACCATGCTAATGAACATTTTCTAAGTCTTCAAATCATATAATATTAACGATGACTTGCAAGTTTGTGCCAATATGGTGGGCGTTTGAACTAAATCTGTAGTAACTAATACACATGACCGGCAGAAACCACTGGCAAATCTAGTTCTTGCTGCATCATCTGCTGATATATTTACCTACTCTTATAGGTTTTGGACCATGATGTGGTACATACCTAACCAGCTTGCACTGCTAAATATACAAGATACATTAAATTAAAAATTTAAAAGACCCCCGACACACGTAGGGTCATAATTTTACAAGCCCTTTCATTTGATACCGATTCATCCGTTCGGGAGCTACGATGCCACAGACACACACACACGCACGCACACAGAAGCGTCAAACTTATAACAAAGGTAAACTTTCTAAAGCAACTTCAGATCCTTAAAGTTTGTAGAAAAATGGTGCTGATTGGATTCAATGAGCAAGAAAAATTAAGACACAAAAAAAATGAAACAAAACAAAAAGATAACAAGAAATTAAAAAGAACAAATAATCTTAGTAGCGGCTGTCCAATAAAGGTTTCCAGTTATTTTGCGGGTTTTTAGATTCGAAAGTCATAGCTATCTAGTACCCATCGTTGACGGAACTGTCCCTGACCTCTGGCTTTTAGACCGTCAAGTGTCGTGTCATGTAACACCGCTTCCGTTGAGTATCTGTCGGTCATTACTGTCCTAGGTCAGGGTGGGTGACAGGTGACAGGACCTAAGGGGACGAGATTATTAAATAGCAACTTTGGCCTATTTGTTTTGTTGGGAGTTTATGCGTGTTCAGGCACTGTCTGTGCAAAGATGAGCGATAAATGCAGGAACTGTTGCATTTAATTTAACTTATTTACCCATCGCCATCAGAACTATACCCTTTGTTATCAAATTATGAATAGGGAAATCCCTAATTAGTATCACAAGCGGATAAAAATTGCCAATTTAAATACCGCAATTTATCTAAAAATGCAAATAAACAAAATAAATGAGATAATAATAGGGAAAGTGAAATACATAAATAAAAATTTTAAAAAAATCTGCATTTACCGATTTTTTAATCTCTGTACTCCACCGCACCTACATTCATTACGTAGATAAAGAGATTGATAATATGGCAATTTGTATTATTATGTTCTCCTACAAAACATGTACAAGAGCTAGTCATCTAAACAATACCTATGCTTATGATAAATAATTTATTTTCTTTACGACACTTTGTTTTAACTAAACCCTTATTTATCACCACGTCGCGTCGTCGTCGTCAGTGTAGTCGAAGTATTAGTAAACATCAATCGAATGTATTGATCGCCTAGGCTTGCTAATGTCATTTGTATGGGAAATAACTCGGCTGTTATGATCGACCGGTCCCCGTGACCTTGCGGTTCACTGGTCGAGTGAGGTCAGCTGCTACCAACCGGTGTTTAAGGGCTAGGCCCAAAATAACCACACTAAAGTACCGCAACACTTTATGGTAGTTTGTAATTATGTATAGGTATGTTGTTCACCATTTGAGATTCGGATACAAGATTATTTCTAGTTATAAATGTGAAATGTTAGTTATGTGTGTTAAAAGACCGCCTTGAAAACGATTTTGGGCGATATTTTTTTGCAAAAGAAAGCACTTTACCTAAGCAATTGTATTATTGGATGGTGTTGGTGGTGCACTTAGAATCAAATTCGTAGTAAATGTCGCAGTACGCTTGTTACTAATGCAATGCTTTTGGTAAAAAGCTTCATCCAGAGAGACCAGTAAAAATGTACCTATTAAATTATAATTTATGAAAAGCAAGAACCTCATTTTCTATTTTATACAGTTTTTACACACATTCAGACACAATGCCACCTCTAAACGTATCTGATAGGTACCTACATGGTAGGAACCCATTTGTTCCGGCTGTTATACCATGATGCTACCGAAATCCACATTAAACAATTAATGGTATCATGAAACTTTCCGAAAAAAAATATAAACAACGCAATTTCAAACCGTGAATGTAAGAGAAATTAATTTTAAGACAATTTAACTTGAATTGATTTCGATAGATGTTCTGAAGTAACGGTAATACGTTTTATATTTTGTTTATGATCCTTGGAGCGTGAGAATATCCGAGTGATTTCTTTACTTAGGACGATTTTTCATTGAACGTTGTCTAATTTCGAGTCAAAATTGATCTTTGAAAGGACCAAACTAGCAAAACTTTGAAAGAAAAATATCCAACTAGCTATTATTTTCTTAATGCACGGGATGGTATGGCTAGAAGACTACAGAGATGACGAGTAAAAGAGAAGCATGGAAGAATAAGACTTGCTGCACCGACCACAAACAAATTGTCATAAGGGCAGGAAAATTATGAGATACCTCTATGTCCGTATTGCAAGATGTAGGTGTCTAGCAGTGGCGATACTTTCATACAAGGCTAAAATCCTGGCTTGCTCTTATAACCTACTACTCTTCATGATGCTAGGGTTTCTAAAGGCCTACGCAGACCGGAACGGCATGGCAAGGGATTTAATTTTTTTGCCAATGGACATTCAAACGTATTGATATAGAAATACGACATAAACTTCTATGCTTTAAAATGATGCCGTAGCATGCCGTGGCATCTAAAGGGATTAGCATTGAAATACGGGCCACTGACTTATTTCTATACCAATACGTTTGAATGTCCATTGGCAAACAAAAAATCCCTTGCAATGCCGTCCCGATCTGCGTAGGCCTTAAGTCTTATGGGCTTGCCGTATTGTTGGCCCCTAGGCACGCCACTGGTGTCTAGAGACAGATATGCGATTCACATCACGGCTCTACTCCCACGTAAACTATCATCCTAATGATCGTCATAGTGCGACGTTTCATATGATTAGCGTAACTTGGTCTAACGAATGGAACCCGTTGACAACCGACACTAATCTAGAATCGTTTCGCTCACTGAGCAATGAGCACGAGTGTGTCTAGCAAGATGTTGAAGTCCTAAGTTCAACCAATATATTTCTTTCTTCCTTCCCTCATTTTCAGGTTTCACCTCATTAGTATTGTTATAATTAGTCATTAGGAAACTCGAAAGCCTACCTAGTTACCTTCCAAGGATAAGAACGGGTTAACCAGAAAAAAAACAATGAATAGGAAGGAAAACTAAATGACGTTTGACGTCGATATAATGATGCTATGATGACTCATTATATGGAATTATTTACTACATAGATTCACTATGAATAGTATGATACTGGCACGAAAATGCAAATCATTACGATCCACCAAATGTGTTCTAGGTCAATTCCAATCACAGAGACTAACAAAAAATTAAATAAAACAGGTTTTCGATCAGACTGCAGATGTAATAAATACAGTCTCATCTATAATCCATTTATCTGTTCCGTTTCTAGCCTCAGTGGCTATTTATGTTCCAGCTTCCAGTCGAAAGTCAATAATAGATGTTTTTAGACACAGATGCTTTGGGAATGTTAAGCTAAGATCAGATGGAAAATGCCAGACGCGCGATATAATAAGAATTAATGAAGCCTAACCCGAGGGCTACGAAACGAACGCTTAAAGCTTTTTTCGCTCTGCACTTCAAGTCAGCTTAAAGCGTTCAAAACAAATTGGACCTACTTTACACAAGGATAACGTTGATATTGAATAAATTAATATAGTCCATCTATTTTTGACGCCTGTAGCGAACAATTTCGTGGCCCAGGCATAAGAATTATTAATTAGCATTTTTTTTTAATGTTTTTACAGTAGCGACTTTGCGAGGGTTTGGGTGAGGAGACCCTTCCTTCTCTTGGTTGGTAGGTTTATTTTTTAGAAAAATCGAACTCCCAAGAAGCTTAGAAAAAAACAAACGAGAGACGAAGAGAGAAAAACACCATAGAGGCTTAGAAACAAGCACTATAACAATAGTATAATTTAAATCATTTATTTCTATCCTCGTATCTCAACCTAGATATTAGGAAACTGTCTGAGCAGTAACAATGTTGGTGAATTCAAACATGTACTTAATTCTGCCAGTTCATGAGACAATGCACAATCGCACATAACTGCACCAGTCCCCCTACATTGTACGAACCAACGATACTCAGCTATAATGACAAGCAGATAAGGCATACAAGCACATAGCCAAAGAATGACTGTTGAAAATTTTCGCGACATCATTACATAAGTGATGTGTGTATGACTGTTTGTTTCTTTTTTGTTTGTAAAAAATATTGAATTAAGGATGCTGGTGCATTTATTTGTTTTTGTTAGAAAATCGAAGAAAAAGATCTATTTAAATATGTACGGAATTTTAAAACGAATTTACACATAACAGTGCTCCCAACAGGAGCATTAATCTGTTTTGTAACTTGATTCGATTTTTGTACAGAAACAAGTGAATCTGGATTATAACATTGCATGCGATTGCGCGCTCATTTGGGCACTGGAGAAACACTTTTTGTATTTTTTGGTTGTTTCGTTGATAGAGCACCTACACAATAGTTTAATTGGCTTCCTACTTCAGATCTGGGGCATGTGGCAAAATGGCATATCTCCTAAAGCAGTGCAGTTTAAGGCAAAAATATTAGTCAGATTTTGTCATCCCACTCACTGAAATTGCAGTGTTATTGTTTTCTTATAACAACATAGGCAGCAGCAGCTGCAATATTGGCTTGCAAAATAAACAAGGATACTATTATATCAGATTAGATTAATTTTAGTAACCAATAATATTATGTGCTTCCATTAGTTTTCCTCTTGACTACTGCCTAAATGACTTAAATACATAGTTGTTTTCCCGAATAAACTCGAAAATATTAACTATGGTAAAAATCATATAACCTTCTCCGATGGGGAACAATCCAAGTTTCAGGGTTTCATGTAGGATGTGGGTGGGATTTGGGAGGCTGTAGCATAGGATAGAAGCCAGGAAACTTACCACCTATGAAAAAAATATACAAACCATGTAACATTGTTAAAGTTATAAAAAATTAAAGTAGAAAGACTCATGATAATATTTCAAGAATTTTATCTGAACAAATTTACTGTGTGATTAATTTAAATGAATGACTTAATAATTTATTTAGAAAAAGATTAAAATGATATTATCATATTATTACCATAAGTTTTATAGAATAAAAAGAAACTCACATGAATGCTTTCACCCAACAACGCAGCCTGATGCATCAGCTTCTTGGGTATACAGCCTACATTGACGCAGGTGCCACCCAGGCCCCACTTGGTGCCCTGTGGTGACGGGGTTACATAGTCCAGCACCGCAACCTTCGCGCCCAAGTTCACGGCCTCCTTGGCACACGCGAGCCCGCCTGAGCCACCACCAATAACGGCCAGGTCATAGTCGAAACTTCCATCTACAATGGACATAATAATCCTGACAGTAAGGATGATATACGACACGACATATAATGTACAATTCGGAGTCTCGTGACCTCAACCTAGGCATTGGGTGCATTGAATTTATTTTAAAGACACAATATTTTCAATGAGGATCAGGTACAATTTTTTTTAAATTTCTATGATTGTTAGAAACTACAAAACTAGAAATAACGAAGATACAGCAAATTCAGTGAAATGTGATCATCACATTACAAATCAAACAGTTCTGAAAACTTGCAATAACTCTCGCCATCTCAGAATAGATTTTCTTATCAAAGTTCTTTATAGTTCATATACCTAAGCATTCAAGAATCCAAGTTATGATTTTATATATGATCCTCATTAGGCATTCAGATACAGAAGAGAAATTTATCTTTGCATTCAACAGAGCTGATTGCCCAGAGTTCCAGCAGAAGAATAGCACTAAAAGAAGAAGCTTTATTTAGTCACAAAAGGGGATAAAAAACACTTATTTATTACAAGTGTTGCTACGTGAAATGTGAAAATAGGGTGCTGAGAAAAAAAAATACCTAAATTTAGAATATGCCATCAAAATAATATGGAATGAAATCTTTCTCAAAATATTTTGATTTTATGTGAATTTCATTTCTGTGACTGAGTGCTTCTAAAACATTGTGTTACACAGCTGTTGGATCAATACAAGGAAGCTTGTTTTCTTTTAAGGTTAAGCAATTTATGACCTTACACCATTCCCTGTGGATAGCATATTTTACATCACATTGACAGTGCAAACATTGTTAAATTATTTATATCTAAACATATACTCATAGCAACCCATCTCGTAACAGTTGTAACTACTGCTTGTTCCTTCCCATAGATGAGACAGCATATGCATGACAAATATTACTACTAGGAACGACAGAGTTCATACCTTCCATGGTATTGTCTATAGGCGCAACCAACTTGGCATTACGGCTACAACACAGCCAGCCTGATATCACCAAACAAATTTAAATTGTAGCATTTAACAAAATACCTACATAATAAAAAAAATTAGTAACTTTACAACTGCTACCTACTTTGTCATGAGTTATTTTACCTGAACACGGACAATTTCATTTTTGGAGCTCACATTTACTTTCAAACACTAAATTTACAAATAATACAAACAAATAAGTTAAATATTGTGCAATGGAATATGCCAGGCATTTGGATCGATTCCACCATCCCATTATCGCGAATAATTTCTTTCAGTTTTTGAACAAATTAGTTGCTATTCCACAAATACTAAGCATGCAGTTAACATGTTTTTAGGTATACAATAATCGTATTGTAATTTATTGTACCATAATAATCGGTAAAAAGCAAGCAAAAACTGGGTTGTATGAGTTGCTCAATTTAACGAGTAAGGTTATACAATTATCTGCACTTCAAGGTTAAAACATGACAATCATGGACTACTTACGAGAGCTAAGTGTTCGTTGTGCCAATATTAACACTCTGTCTGTTTTTATTAGCGGTTTTAACAAATTATTTATCCTTACAAAATTACTTAGTATTGTCATTTTGACGTAAATGTGACAGAGACAAGAAAATACACACACCGGACCTTTGGGGTTGTAAAAGATAACTTTCAACAAATGTCAAGGCGTTTCATCTAAATCAGTTCACAAGATGAAGACCGTGTTGATCACCGGTGCCAACAGGGGCCTCGGCCTCGGGATGGTGAAATATCTCCTTACACAGAACACCGCGAAGACAGTAATCGCGACGTGCCGGGCCGTGTCCGAGGTAAGCTAATCTTATTTTTTACTGACCTATAGGTGCCATCACTCCAATTTTAGTTTTAAACACAAGTTATATCCACACTCGTCAACTTTTATATTTATTGTAGCGCACTGTAACTGCACGATGTCTCACGATCAAATACTATTCGATCAAAGGCGTAATGTGCTTTTTGTAGCAAGCCAACAATCCTAGTGTGCGAAAGAGATAGCGAATCAGATTCGTTTGACAGCAGCGAACTGCTGCTATGGGTGACGTCATAATCACTACTGCCATTGAAAATAGTGCTGTGATCGTGACGTGTCACTTTTTTAATGATGTCATCACACGATGACACGAGCGAGAGCAGCCGAATTATTACTAAAATCATAAAATGTAACTGAATGTGAGTTTGCAAATTGAGATATTTTCAGGATAATAAGAACAACAACATCATTCAATTGTCGCCCTCATAGGCAGACCACTTTTACGAGTCATTCGTTAGTGCAAAAAAATATAACGCCAATTTTTTTTGCAACAAGGGCAGCCACTTCAGGGAATACGAGTATATAAGGGATAGGCTGAAGTAAACCCATATTAATTATCGCCAGTGGCATAAGTCGAAGTACCAAATACGGGACAACCTAGGTATTGCGGATTAATGCGGATTGCCACTATAAACTGAGCATAAATTATTTCATTTCCAGTCTCGGTATTTAACACTACTCTCGTCTCGGTAGTGAGATGGTAGTCGCATAAGTCATAACTATTAAGTTAAGTATCATAGAAAAAAAAACTGATATTTATTGACTGTACCTACGTCATAGAAGGTCCATGAAAGACACATAATGTGTGTAGGTATAGTCTATTAGAACTGGTAAAATAAAAGCACTTGGCGGCTTATGCGGTCAAGTATAATATCTAATTTATCTACTATTCCATTAGGAATATTCAGGGTCGAAACATAATAGGCGTTGTTGCCTCATAGATAACTTTATTTATTATCTAACTTTTCAGGAACTGAAAACATTATCGGCTGAAAACAAAAACTTGGTTATTTTGAATTTGGGTAATTTTATTTTGCTTTCCCATTTCTCTAATTCGATTTTCTTAGATTTCCCATAAATGAATTAAAAGAAATGTTTCAGATGTTAAGGATACGTCGTCGTTCGGTGATTTGTCCACGAAAATAAGCAAAGCTGTTGGCAACCAGGGGCTTAACCTGTTGATCAACAATGCTGGTGTTACCACCAAGTTCACCAAGCTGCCATTCGTGAAAGCTGAACAGTTGTTAGATAACCTGACCGTCAACACGATTGCACCAATTATGCTTACGAAGGTAAAATATGCAGCATGACTTAAATTCTTAAATATTTGTCTATTAAGCGTAATCTCATTTGTTACCTCCTTTCTAGCCAAATCATCTTTCAAACAATCCAACTGTCGTTTTTTGGACATTCAACGTTAAAACTTCCCCACAACACATGCCCTACAGCCTGATGACCGGTGCCAGTTTCAGACTACTAAACGTCCCTTTAAGCATTTTCATCTCAGCCATGTGTAGGTACTTTCAGGTAAAATAAGGGTGTAATGTATGCTAAAAACGGATCGATTGAAAATTCATACCATCTGAATAATTTTGGGAGAAGGACGACGTTCGCCCTAATCCCAATTTATTTGGGCGCACCCCCTAAGATTCCTTAGACATTACGCAAGTGTTGCGTCATTTCCACGTATTGACCTAAAGGACGGCATTTCTCAAAAAATAATGACTTAATGATTTCCAGACTTTACTACCCATCCTGAAACAAGCTGCGGACGCCAACAGTGACAAACCCATGGGAGGACATCGTGCAGCTGTCATCAATATGAGCTCTATTCTCGGGTCCATAGCACAAAATGACCAAGGAGGCTTTTACCCTTACAGGTGCTCCAAGGTACGAGTATGTACCTACTACATCACTATGACACGAGACGAGTTATCCCGGTCCCCAGCAGTTATAGTGCTGCATGATTGTTTTGGCCCGTGGCCCTATCCGAAACTAACACCGCTATCTTGTTTTTTTCAATACAATTATGTGTGGAACACATAATTTCACAAATGTTTACCAACAGCGCCCTCCTGTCAATGTCATTCAAGCGCCAGGAGAACCTTATTATCTCAAAATGTTCTTGTTTATAATTATTCGCTCATCTTCTCTTTGTTATTTAATTACAGGCAGCATTGAATGCAGCTTCAAAATCAATGAGTGTCGATTTGAAAAAGGATAATATTCTGGTGGCATCTATGCACCCTGGATGGGTGAAAACAGATATGGGTGGCAAGAATGCGCCTCTCGATGTCGAAACTAGCGTCTCTGGGATATTCAAGACCATAGACAAACTTTCCGAGAATGATACCGGAAAATTCCTGAATTATGATGGCACCGAACTTCCGTGGTAGTTACATTGATGAAAATTGTTCCGTTAGTTTCAACTTAAATATATTATTCCATTTTGTATATATTTTGTTTACTTCGACCCCAAAACGAAAACCAAGAAAGGGTGGTGAACTGGTGACGGACCAGGGTGGCCCAGTGCCCAGTGCCCAATGGTAACGGCCCCGCTTGCCTGTCGTGGATCAAGTACAGGCAAGCGCATTACTTAGTGGAATTTATTTAATCATCGCTGGCATTCGCTGATCTCAAACCGGTGAAGGAAAATATCGTACGAAAATCGGTATATCCTAGAAGTTAGAACCAAAAAATGGAAAACATGTGATATCTTCCAACCTGTACTGGAAATGTGTGGTGGATTACAGTCCACTTCCTCGCATAGACAGGATAGGCTTGTGGTCCCAGGCTGGGACCACAAGCCTACCTTACCGTACCTACTTAAAGGCGGAAATGCTTATTTATGGAAGGATGATTGTATTGAGGTGTGACGTTATCTTGCTCTCATTTTTAATGTAGGCGTTAAGGATGGATTCAAAATATAAGATCTAGTCTAGTTATCTATTTATACCTATCTATTTATTCTTACTTACCTTGCCAACCGGCATGATGAGCTAATTCCTTGCTCAAAGAATGTGGCATGGACTTCTTAGGCCCTGCACCTGTAAACAGTTAAAAAGTTCGTTCTGAGATACTAACATACAAGAATTTGACCTCAGACTCACATTAGGTAGGTATTCTCTTAACCCTGAAGACAGCAACCATTCCCAAGGGTGATCCTGATCACCCAATATTGTGTACTTATAGGCAGCTTGACGACCGCGAGACCAACGAGGCAGTTACAAATGACTAAGTATGTTATCACATTTAATGTGATGAACTGATGACTGTGCTTAATTGCAGACGATTTACTTTGTCTTATTTACTTCATCACCACTGCGCTTAAACGGTGAAAGAAAACATCACGAGGAGACCTGAGTCCCACTGTCCCATCCGGGAACATTACAGGTTGACTATGATACAGTTTGTGGTGAAGGCGCAGTTGCTGCCAGATTTTTTAGAAATATTTAGATATTTATATTGCCAACGAGATAATTATAAGATATTTTTATAGCGATAAGAAAGTATACCTACTATACCTAATAGGGTCCTATGTAAGTTGCAGTTACCTGTAATTGAGTGTGGCGTTAGCGTTACATTACAGGACCAAGTATTTTAATAGTACCTATAGAAGATAAATTGTAATGTAAATACCTACTCGTTGATAACCCTAAATAAATATTTATAGGTTCCCTACCTATACCTTTTTTTTTGGATGGGAAATCATATAATGACTCCTACCGCTCTGGGCGGAGCGGAAGGGGAGTGTCAGACTTTTACAGACTAAAACCCTCCATGTTCCTTCTTAGCCCTTTGTACCAGGGCCGCTTAGGTTCCTATACCTACCATTTAAGGCGACTACATGAGCTAAACACGTGTTTTATAATGCCTAAAAATATATTATGATTCACGGCAATAAACAAAACCAGAAAAATATATGATATTCTTCAAGATATATGCTAGTATCATGTATGATAGTGTTTTGATAACATAATACAATTAATTTGACTCGATAAAAAAAACCACGAACTTAAAATTTACTCTTACTAAAAATTTATTTCAATAAAAAAAAAACATACTAAAATACATGCGATCATTCTGATTTTTCGCCAAATATTTCTACAAGCAAGATATTAGCATTAGGTATAGTGTTTGAGTTTTTTAGTCCAATCAATAGATTTTTTGTAAATCGATCGAAACCACTTATTTCGCACTATTTGGCCCGCAGTGACTGACGTAATAACAACTTTGTAGTGCAAGCTGATTTGAACTTTATTCTAACAGCATTCCAAACAAAGTTTGATCCACCACAAATAGAGTTGCTAATTTAGCTCATTTAATCGCCTTAACCACTGCAGTATTTCTTAAAACTGGTCTTGGGGAATTTAAAGCACTAGAATTAATTCACAGCCAAATCAACTGAACATAAATGAACGATAGGAAACAATGTCATCGTTGAATTTTCAACCGACTTCTAAAAAGAGGAGGTTCTCAATTCTTTTTTTTTTTTTTTTGTGTTTGTTACCTCAGAACTTTCGTCTGGGTTAACCGATTTTGATGTTTTTTTTTATTTGAAAGCTGGTGCTTCCCCTTGGGTCCCATTTTAATTTGTTGAAGATCTGATGCTGATCTTCGGAGATATACAATGGAACTCTTCAAAAATAGACGGCAAATCTGCAGTGATTGCTGCATCCGCTTGTAGGTTCATTGTTTATACTACATCATGACGTAACATCACGCCTGTATGCTCTGAGGGGTACGCAGATGTGTACAATATACCCAGATTTCGACAATGTTTGTTACGTCAGAACTTTCGACTGGGTGAACCGATTTTGATGATTCTTCTTTTATTTGAAAGCTGGTGCTTTCCGTGTAGTTCCATGTCAATTTGGTTAAGATCTTACGCTGATCTTCGGAGATATAAATGGAACTCTTCAAAAATACACGGCAAAGCTGCAGTAATTGCTGCAATCGCTTGGTTGTTTATTGTTTATGCAACATCATGACGTAACATGCCACCTGTATGCTCTGAGGGAGTACGCAGAAGTATACAATATACCCAGATTTCGACAGTTAGACGTGTAAAATTCCATTCAATGGGATCCCGAAGAAATAGAGGTAACTCCTTAACTTTATAGGCACACCAGAAGCGGTTTGGGTAGTTTTAGGCAGAGTACAATCTCGGAGTGATCCCATTTGGATTTGATAAAGATCTGGTGACTTCGGAAGATAGGCAACTGAACTCCTTATTAAAATATGATAGCAAATGTACTGGGATCGCTGAAGACTCACGTCTGTCTATTGTTTACATCAGTTCATAACAAAAAAATCACACCGATACGCTGTGAAAGGGTAAGCACCTGTGAACCACTAAAAAGTGAAAAATAAAAACTTTTTTACAAAAAAATATAACCGACTTCACACAAAAAAGTGAAAAATAACTTTAGCTTCAGAAGTCGGTGACAAAAAAACTAAATCATCAAAAAAAGGTCACCGACTTCTGAAGCTAAAGTTATTTTTCACTTTTTTGTGTGAAGTCGGTTATATTTTTTTGTAAAAAAGTTTTTTGTTTTAATGTACCTTTGTACCTTCTAAGTAAAAGTTACATGACCCGATTCGAACATCGGGTTTACTCTGCTCTCCCTCGTGAGACATGCGTTTATATGTCTAATTGAATAATAAAAGAGCCGGTCTTTGCGCCCTACTTTAGTGTGCCATTGTGCACTGTAGGTATAGCCGTCACATTGCATTTGCACAAGCGAATAAAGGGAGACGCGGCCGATACTTTTTTTTTTTTTGGGACAAGCCCGCCACACACGCCCAAACCACTGTAACTCCTGAAAGCCAGAATCAACAGTGGCGACCACCAGAAAAGCGCCGAGACAATGAAGCTCGACGAAGTCCCAGAGAATGAATTTAACTGTCTTGGATCCCGCAACGAAATTAATCAGAAAGTAACTATAGCAGTTTTTAGGAAAAAAAAACTGTAATTTCCACTTCCCTCCATATCAGCAGGAGACAGAACGAAACAAGGCCAATAGGCACAAAGGGACGTTTACAACTGGGATAGGCCCAGTTGCTTAACTAGCACCACGGATAAATATTATTAACGTTAATGGGTCCTAAGTTGAGAGCTGTTATATTTGATTCCAATAATAGGTATGGCAAAAACGCTTGAACGCACGGTTTGCTCTAGTTTCTACAAGGTCCGTATAGTAAATAACTCCGGATGTAACCTGTACACTATCCAACATAATATTGCGATCATTTCGCCAGAGACTACACTCTCCCACAAAATGTGATGTGCAGATTGTTCATATTCGCAGTCAGATGTGGAACATTGACAAAAAGGCGAGTCAACAAGCTTGAAGGAAACTAATTTACTCTTAAAGTTGCCATGACCCGTAAGAAATTGGGCAACACATTGATCAACCTTCAGCCATGTCCTGTCCAGCCGCTCACGAACGGATGGAAAGAACTGCTGGAGGTGTCTGCCCTTGATGGAATTGTCCCACCTACATTGCCATTCAGATAAAAAAACGCGGCCGAGACTACTTGTGGCACAGCTAGGGTTACAATCCGTCTGGATGTACCCAAATATGTCCTGCTTTGTCTTTTGTCTGGACTCTTCGCCCTTAACCGATCTTAAAAAGAAGGACCCAAAAAAATTAAAATGTAAAATATAAGGACTTTGTTGAGATTTTTCGAATAAGGAAATGGTAACCCTAATTGTAGGATGACAAAAAATAAAACTCGTTTCCTGATGCGATTGGAGCGGTGTGCAATTTAGGAAGAAAATTGACAGTAATCTTTGATTTAATAAAAATCATGCATCGTCACTTTTAGCTGCAGAGTGCTGACTGTGTTATGTAAAGGTGATTAGTCATCGTTGAAGGTTCTAAAGTATTGATTAACTTACTCAGAAGCTGAGCTAGAATTGCGCGTTAACGTTATACCTACAAATATAATAAATACAGAGTCATTATAGTTCGTACCTTAGATCCGAAAACACCTTTTCTTTTTTCTTGGGAAAATAGAACTTTTTACAGTTATGAAAGTCATAAGTAGTACGAGAGTATTATAAGTTTGTGCTTGGGATGTTTACGGAACTTAGCTAGGTAAACTAAAGATGAGCTCTTTACCGCGAAATGATAAATAATGAAAATTACAAGTTTTCATACTTTCTCCACTGATTTAGGCCTTTCTAGGCTATAGTTGGTACCAACATTCTTTTTGGTGATGAAGTTACCATGGCGCTATAAAGTATACATAATAAAATACATATTTATAGTCATCGATCGATTTCCTACACAGCTGCAACTAATGTACTACACAACTGTAGAGCTACATTCTACACGACTGCAAGTGATCGATGACAAAGCGCCCACGCCACGATACGAGTCCTCTACTCGACTCACAGGCAGGCAACGAAGTGTAATTTACGAAATTGATTTTATTGAAGACTCTTTTTAGAATTATTATGAATGGTACGCACAGTATAGGTACTTAAAGAATAATTTGACTTAACTGCTTTGTTGGTCTAGTTGTCACTAGGTGCGCTGGTCCTGGGTTCGAGTCTCGGTCAGAGTTATTTCGATTTTAGGTACATAATCATACCTTTTACCTTAGTATACGTACCAATTTGACATGCTCTACTGTTAAATTATTGAGAGTTGTTCTTCTCCGTGGAGTTTTCTCAAATAGCTGGTACATGAATGGAAGCTTGTATACCTACCTACCTACTTACCTACACATGAGACAATGTAAAATACAATAAAAAGCTGACACGCCGGGTGGGTGTTTCAATTAAGGAAATATCTATTACCTACACTAAACCAAATCCTACAATAAATATCAATTAGGTACCTATATCTACCTACATAAACCAACGCTTACGATAAGCGACCCATTTACAACAAACTGTGAACATGTTTCATTTTAATGATGATCGTTAGAAAGTGAACAAATAATAAAATGTGCATTATGCCGATGTGATTAGATATCTCTATCGTCTACAGTGTGTCGATAGACATTGATTGATTTACCAAACTGTAACGTGTGTGGTGGCACACCATTTTGCTCTCTGTGTCTCCCCCTCTCTCTATCGGCTATCGACACCCAACCCTAGTGAACAGTAGGGATAGGTAGGTACCTTATATGGAGCCAGTCTTTAGCCAATAGAAACAGTAAACCGTGCTGTCTGTGCTTACTTATGTAGGTATCCACCAAGTTGCTGAAATGAGAGTAATAGATAGGTAGGTGCCTATACCTACGTAAACTCTTACCAAACATGCTGCACTTTTCCTTGTGAGGACACAAACTCGACATATCCATGTTTATTTCTATTTGTAGTGTACTATCTAGCTGCTGAAAATTTAAATTAACAGATACACAACACTGGCTGCCCTGATGCTGACTTTGCGACATGACAGTGAGTGAACCATAGATTGGTGGCTAATTGAAAAAAGGCCGAATGCACTTTCTGTTACCTACAGGTGCAGGATGTCACACCGCAATTACCTTTTGTGGACCAACACCGTGCACCACGGTAATATTAGAGTAACTATCCGTATCATACCTTTTGTGGCAACTTCCTACTATTTGTTAAAATGTTACTCATCGTGTTCACACCGCCAATACAATAAATTAACAAAATATAACAAAGAGTAACTTTCAGTTGATCTGGCGCTGACAGATACGTACTACCTACGTTGAGTTAAAATTCTCTAACAAAAGTGAGGCAACATTCATTACTTATTAACATTTATATTAGGGCGGCAACCTTTTTGCTATCGGATGTTACTCAGTAACACTTGAAAACGTTGTTCTACAAAAAGTTAGTTACTGCGGCGTGGATGCACTAGTACATTGAAAAACCTTAGGCCGATAGCACACGCCCAAGTAGCACAAAACTGCATTATAAGATGTCACAAGAGGTAACATCGGTAACTTTAGCACTTATGAAGAGTTATTACAGTACACTCGACCTGCAATAGACCTGTGTAAAGTGAGCTTTCACCTGAATAAGAACGTTATTATGCGTCACGGAGACCACACTGTAACGCTTCCAGCGTTAATATACGTAACAAGTTCAGTATTATACAGCTTTAAGCAATTTAAAGGATTTTTGTGGACTTTAACTAAGCTATATTCTGAATTGAAGACCACAAGTGTACCCTTAGACCACTTGCATTTTAAGAAAGAACACGTGAGCAACTATGATTGTAATCAGTTAACAAAGATAAAATGCCTTTTGCTGCACAAAGTGGAATTTGTGTAATGTTAATCAGCTTGTTACACGCAATCGTATAATAGCTCTTATAAAACCCACATGATCACTGTGGGTGAACATATCTGTATATGTCACCGTAAAATTGTCAAATACGTTATATTGTAACATCTCTAGCGATATTGTAAAGTCACGAATTATTGTCAAATGAACATACTGCTTACAATAAAACGCATTATTTTTCGTGAAATGCATGCGATGGTAGTCAACTCACGCGGTGTGGAGAGAAGGAGGGTCCCCCTTGCCCAGTGGTACCACTCTCATGAAAAGATACCTTACCATTCCTGAGAAATATCGATGAATATAACCTAACCTTAAAACACTTCATATTCCCCTAAAAAGCGTAGTCGACGGAGCCCCGCTTCGCGGGGCCCCGTCTATCGTATTTCCGTATTTCCGGGTGCAGGGTTTAAAGGAACCTAACGGGGGGTGCCCCAAGTCCCGATTATGGGGGCAGAGATACTTCCGTATGTTCAGTTGACAATAATTCGAGATATTACAATATCGCTAGAGAGAAACACGTTATATTGTAATACTAGCTTCTGCCCGCGACTTCGTACGCGGATCCAGTTGCTTTTGCCAGCGATACCGGGTTCGTCGAAATCGAAGATCTGAAACGTCGAATTCTCAGAGCCCGGGGACGGGAAAATAACGGATCTTTCCCACCTGAGCAACACATACCGTTTGGTTCTTTTTGCCATTTAACAGCTTCACAAAAAGTATAATGTTGAACCATACCTCCGGAATATGTGGCGTATTCAATCATAGGAGTATACGTAAATGAACTCCGTTTCTTATCAACCCAAGGATCTCGAAGGTCGTCATGCCCTACGGATATAACACCCGATTCTTCAGATGTTATTGACATTCTGTTCAGAGAATGTCAAAATCCTCGCGCTCTTCTTCTGTCTCTTCATGCCGTACTCCAGCAATTCTTTCTCTCTCACATTCTAACTGATTATGAATATTTTATTGTGTGCGTGTTTGGGGCAATGTATGATAATCTCGAGCAGCAGTTAGTCGCGCATCACGTTCATCGCTCGTTTCAAAAGATCTGTTAGTAGATGTGCGAATACGCTGAGAACTCATGCGCAATTCTCTATCCGTGATCGCAGTCAGGCATCTATTCTTCACTGGTCTCTAGAGACCTGGATGTAGATGCGTAAATTCGCTGAGAACGCAGGCGTGCTTCGCGATCGGAAGTGGTATCCACGGAGCAAGTTGCAGCCTGATGTTCTCGAACAGCATCAAGTCTCTCCTGACGCTCTTCGGTAGATTCTTGGGATCTTATGATCCTCAATCTTTTAGCTCCTTTGGAACATTGGGAACGGTTTGACCTCTTTCTAGGCATGGTTATAGTTTTGTTGTGAAGATACCTGATCAATTAAAATCTAAGTGCCCTGCGTTACCGGGTAGGCTACCGAGTCACGAAGATAAATGGAAAAGGAAATTAAACACTCAAATAACATAAGCCCGATGACATATTTATTCGACAAAAAGAGTTTTTAACCGACTTCTAAAAAAGGAGGAGGTTCTCAATTCGGATGTTTCTATTTTTTTTTTTTTTTTTTTTATGTTTGTTCGGGCATAACTCCGTCGCTTGCCAACCGATTTGGAAAATTCTTTTTTTGTTGGAAAGGGTATTCTTTCCAAATGGTCCCATATCCACCAAGTCGGGATCTGATGATGGAATCTTGGCGAAATCGAGAGAACTCTTCAAATTTTATATGAAAACGTGTTGCGATTTTGGTATTTTCTACAACAAGTGAAGCATTTGCGTTCGATAAAAACCATTCTACCATCAGATCTGATGATGAAGCCAAGAGTCACGGAACTCCATAATGAGACAATGTACCCTAGTCGTGTTTGGGCTTGTTGTAATTGTAACGGTATGCACTTTCCATGTATATCAAGCACATGTGAACCACTAAAAAGTGAAAAATAAAAACTTTTTTTGCAAAAAATAAAACCGACTTCAAAAAAAAACAAACAAGTGAAAAATAACCTTAGCTTCTGAAGTCGGTGACAAAAAAACTAAATCAATCAAACAAAGGTCACCGACTTCAGAAGCTAAAGTTATTTTTCACTTGTTTGTTTTTTTTTTGAAGTCGGTTTTTGGTCAGTACCTAGAGTCAAATTTTCAATGATATACCATCGTCATTGAAAATAAGTCCTAAACTGTTACCGCCTTAACCGCGTGGAGGTACTCCAAGTTTTTGTTATTTTTAACCGAATTCTAAAAAAGGAGGAGGTTCTCAATTCGGATGTTTCTATTTTTTTTTTTATATGTTTGTTCGGGCATAACTCCGTCGCTTGCCAACCGATTTGCAAAATTCTTTTTTTGTTGGAAAGGGTATTCTTTCCAAATGGTCCCATAGCCACCAAGTCGGGATCTGATGATGGAATCTTGGCGAAATCGAGGGAACTCTTCAAATTTTATATGAAAATGTGTTGCGATTTTGGTATTTTCTACAACAAGTGAAACATTTGCGTTTGATAAGAACCATTCTACCATCAGATCTGATGATGAAGCCAAGAGTCACGGAACTCCATAATGAGACAAATGTACCCTAGTCGTGTTTGGGCTTGATGTAATTGTAACGGTATGCACTTTCCATGTATATCAAGCACATGAGAACCACTAAAAAGTGAAAAATAAAAACTTTTTTGCAAAAAATAAAACCGACTTCAAAAAAAAAACAAAAAAGTGAAAAATAACTTTAGCTTCTGAAGTCGGTGACAAAAAAACTAAATCAATCAAACAAAGGTCACCGACTTCAGAAGCTAAAGTTATTTTTCACTTTTTTGTTTTATTTTTTTAGTCGGTTTTATTTTTTGCAAAAAAGTTTTATAATTTTATTATACAGTGAAATTAGTGATACCTTTGCAATAATTTTCACATCAGATGTTTCTGATCTTCGATTTTTTATAAGTCAACAGGAAATGCCCATCAGACCGAACAACTTTTGCTAAGACGTCATCATTCCTACATGTGTTATGGTGTAGCTGGGCTCTTGGAGTTCCACAACAGGTGTTCCAGATCTTCGATTTTTATAAATCAACAGAGAGTGCTCATCAAATTGAACAACTTTTGCTAAGACGTCATTCCTATATGCGTTATGGTGTAACTGAGCTATTGGAGTTCCACGACAGTTGTCCCAGATCTTCGATTTTTATAAGTCAACAGAGAGTGCTCATCAGATTGAACAACTTTTGCTAAGACGTCATTCCTATATGTGTTATGGTGTAGCTGGGCTATTGAAGTTCCACGACAGGTGTCCCAGATCTTCGATTTTTATAAGTCAACCGAGAGTGCTCATCAGATTGAACAACTTTTGCTAAGACGTCATTCCTATATGTGTTATGGTATAACTGGGCTCTTGGAGTTCCACATCCGGTGTTCCAGATCTTCAAATTTATCCTCTCAGCAGAAAATGCTCACCACGTGGAACAATTTTTGTAATGGTGTCATTTTTGTATCTCTTATAGTTTAGCTGGTCTGTTGCGGTTCTACATCAGGTGTTCAGGTTTCCAAGATAAATTATAGCCTATATGTTGCCCAGACATAATATCTATACAACAAAAAAAAACATTCAAATCCGTCCAGGTCGGTAACCATGACGTCTCTTAAAGCAAGATTGTTTTAATCTTATTCCAGAGTGGGAAAGAGACGGAGCTATAGAGAACGTGTAGCGCCATCTCTTTCTCACTCTGGAATAAGATTAAAACAATCTTGCTTTAAGACGTCATGGTACGCCACCAGTACTTCCGAAGATTAGCGTGTACAAACAAACAGACAAACAGACATACTTTTTTTTTGGATTCGTACTCTATTACTGTTTCTAAACCCCCTTCAATCATTATTTTTTATTATTTTTTAAATACATTCAATGTACAGACACAGCTTTTTTACTCTTTTATATTATAACGTGTTTGACAATTTTACCTACATATAATAAAATCGTAGGAAAGTCAAAACTGTACATTGATTTTTTTTTCAAAGAATACTTGGGGCGTGCCGCGTGATCTACAATCGATATCGAAGCCTAAAATATAGTTTTTAGAATTTTTGTCTGTTTGTCTGTATGTATGTCCGGGCTAAACTCAAAAAATACTGAATGGATTTACTTTAAATTTTACATGAATATTACTAAGAGGTTGGGTCAACATATATAGGCTACATATTATCACGCTATCACCTACGTACGGGGGAGGAGCTGTGAATCTTCATGACTGACTGGGTGATATATGCACAACGCACAGCCCAAACCGCTGGGTCTACAGATTCCAAACTTGTCCAGTCGCGCAAGTTTCCACTCGGGCGATTTTATGTTATGTAAACCGCGGAGACGTAGACAGGGTTGTACACCTTCTTATTTTTCATTACTCATACTCGGAACGTAGGTCTGAAGTTGCCTGAGGAGTGGGTTGAAAGTAACACTTTTCAGGGGGTCTAAAATGGCCGCTTTAGCAGAATCGTAAATGAATTATATAATGAATTTTAAATTTTGTTCAATAAAATGAATTACGAAAATTAAAAATTCTTAAAATGGACTATAAGTGAATGGTAACAAAGACCATTTTAAGAATTCTTTAACGTGATTCATTTACGACTCTGCTAAAGCGGTCATTTTAGACCCCCAGCCCTAGGGAGAATCACTTTCAACTGAAAGCTGTCAAATTATTAAAAAAAAAACTAGTTCTATTTTCACATTTCTATTGAACCATGTTCCGACTTCTATACAGCCTCTAAATTACAGCGCGATGTAAATTTGAAATAATATAAAATTCAGTATTAATTAAAGAATATATTTTTTTTAAATAACTTAGTTATAATTTAGTTACAAATATTTCTTTAAAATAATATAGATTTGGGAAAAATATTTAGAATAGCCGGCCACAGAAAAAAAAAACAAAATAGGCGGGAAAGCGGCAATCCGATCTTCATTTTTGGAACGAAGTTCCTTATCGCGCGTAGTGAAAGGGGGCTAGACGGAAAAAATTCTTACGAAAAGTTGTCACGACACTTTTTATTTTTTAGAACAGCGCCATCTAATGTGTATGAGTGGTACTAATAATATTGGTAACTGCGACATCTATTGTTAAAATATGTAAGTACTACTCTGTTGTGTTACTAGATGTCGCTAGTAGTTGGGAATGCACTGAGTAACACCCTCCGGCCGTTTTCGTAATTTTTGCCATTCGCAACGCTGAAAGTTTGTTTTAAAAACCAAAACGGGGAAATAATGTTTTGCTATAGTAAGCTGTGCGGCGTCGCATGTTTCTCTGTCTGTCTCTCTCTCTCATATAGAAAGCAAGCCAGAACTTCGTTCCATCCGGGTGTCCCTTGACACCTCTCAAGTTTTTTTTTTAAGTTGTTTCGTGTTTTTATTTTTATTTTCCTTGTATTCGTAATGAAAAGCACAGTGTTAACCTCGGGTTAAAGACTTATTGAGTCCCTCGAACTATTAGCGCCCGCGCTACGCTTGGGCGCCAAACCCCGTCTCGGGACTAAATAAGTTACTTTCACCCCTAGGGTAACAATGTACTATTGAAGTCCGTTGAAAATACTTACCTACTAATCACGACGGCTGCAGCAGTACCTACTATGTTACAGTATCCAAATGCATTTTCAAACGTCCAAGTAGGTATTTTTCTGGAGTCAATTTCATTATCATCAATCAAAATAATATCGACCTAGATTATTTAGGTGAAGTATAAATTCGAGCGCTCATAGTAGTTCAATGTGTGCGCAGTGCGTACGCGTGATGTTGCTGTGTGCGGCGTTAGATACCTAAATTCGAGTTCAACGAAATGTTACAGCGTCCTTAATTTATCACAAAATATAGGTACGAGCGTGCTCGCTGCACTCGCTTTTCGGATTCTGCTTTTTTTTCATTGATGGGCTTTTCTGGATAGATCGGCCAAGTTACTCCTTGAATCTAGCATTATCCGATTTAGAGTGCAAAAATTTCGAGCTGTTTTCATGGAATTGAAGGTGGAAAAAAATGTACCGGGGCGCCCATGCCCCGGCGCCCCGTTCTCATGGCATGGTGAATGGGCACCGGCACAATTTTTTTTCGGTTGTTCCTTTGTTTGTCCGACTTTGTCCCCCCCGAACCAAAAGTCTGGGTGATGGGAAATTCCCGAGAACATTCTCTTAGGGAGAACATTGCGGAAATGTTCTCGAGAATGTTCTCCTGGCAGAGAATTTA
Source organism: Xestia ashworthii (assembly GCA_950022955.1). Classification (NCBI taxonomy): domain Eukaryota; kingdom Metazoa; phylum Arthropoda; class Insecta; order Lepidoptera; family Noctuidae; genus Xestia; species Xestia ashworthii. The sequence continues at coordinate 2,973,464 of OX465553.1, forward strand.
CGAGAACTTAAAATATGAGTAACAAAACCCTAACTTCATTTAATCCCCTTTTAAAATTTGAATGATAGATGAAATGTAGTAGTAGGTATTATTTTAAATTTTGAAACGTTTTGTGAAGCTAACTACATTTGAGGATTTTTTAAATGAAATACAGTATACATTGATAACCAAATCATCTTTATTTACGTAATTTCGGCTAAATAAAATAAAAATAGGAATGTCATATTAATTTTTCCAAAATAGGTAGTTAGATTAATATTTCTTTAGACAACAATTTCCATTTTATGAACAAAACAATAAATATTTATCTTATAAAATCACATATTCATAGCATAAAATATAAAAATAGGAGGTGATTACTTATGGGTAAATTAAAATATCTACTTAATTAAATCACTTTGGTATATGTTGATTATTCATTAAAGACTAGATAATCAAGGTGTATTCAGGGTTTTTTTTATATGTCTATATTTAATGGGTCATTGTTCTCATCATTGCTGAAGTTCAATGGCTCATATACTTCTTCCTCTTCACTTTCTATATCTTCTACTACTGAATCATCTACGGGTACCATATCCTCCGATTCTGACTCAACATCACTTTCTTCAAAATTATCTGTTTGAGTCATTGCTTGACTATAGTTTACCTGATTTGGATTTGGTGGGAATGGATGTGCACCAGATGTACTTGGAATAGGATCAGAAGAACACACAATTACATTACTTTCTAAATATATTTTTCGGTTAATAATCTTCCAATTATGTGCGATTAAACATATTTTTCCCGCAGTACCAGTAAGAAATCTATTGCGCTTTTTCGTGTGAACGTTGGCAAATGTTGAAAAGGAGCGTTCTACAGAGGCAGATGTTGCTGGTGCAGTTAGTACCTTGAGAGCAATCATACCAAGTTCTGTATCAGTGAACAGTGTCTCCCACCAGGTTATTGCGGGCACTTTTGCGGCCATGGCCCAGATAAATTCCTTACTCCATAATCCTGAACGACACTTATACTCGGAGACTTGTTTAAAAAAATTTGACACCTTATTATTTGTTATTATTTTGTAATACCTACACTATTATAATTTAGAATGGTATTCATTTTCTTCATATTACTTAAAAATGAAAACCTTTTATGTTCAGGATCCAATAAGTTTAGTATAGCTGCTATTTATAGTATCACTTTCCTAATTACAGACAGAGATGTAAATAAAATTCTATAATTAAAATTAAAATCATCATATTTTCATGTTAAAATCGGAAGGAGCACATACAAGTTTTAAGTTCTCATAAGTTCTCATAAGTTCAAGTATGTTCTCGGCTCACGAGAATATTCGGGAACATTCTCGTTCCGAGAATGTTCTCGTTTTGAGAATGTTCTTTTTCCCCATCACGCCGCCGGATACGTGCTTGACTACTAATAATTTACCTCGGTCTTTTAGAAATGTATCTTTAACGAATTCGGCCGCGAACATAATAATGCAAAACCGACGAGCTATCAGTAAAAATATGATGATATGAAAGTTACGGAGATAAACCATTTTCCACAGTATTATCGATCAAACAGTCTGTCCACACTCCACAGCCACGCGGAGCGCTCGACTTGCTTTGATTATTGGATTTTTCCATGTGTGAAGTCGCCCCCTGAGCTCCTATTACCTTTCGGATTACCCTAACCTACTTTTTACGCCATTGTCACATTTATGTGACTAGCAAGCGCGTGCCCTGTACGCCAAACGACACAAATATGTGACAAAATAGTAAATTAAATTGTGGCTTGGCGTGGAGGGCACGCGCGAGCGTTTATGCTGTGGCGGTCAAAAGGTTAAATCATATACGATGCTGTAATTACATACTCGTACTTATTATGTACAAAAAGTATGAGCATGGACATTTTTTTCAGAGTCCAAAAAGAAGAGAGAGAAACAAATTCCCATGCTCATCACACAAATTGCTCCTACCGGGATTCGAACCCGGGACCCTAAGAACGTAAGGCAGTCTCACTATCACTGCAACATTTGAGTCACAGATAACTATATACTAGTCAGAGAGTCGTCAAGGGTAATTATTAATGCAGTAACTTTTATACTCATTACTAAACTACAGATTAAAAATCTTATCATAAATAACTAACTTTTGCTCAAGTAATCGCTGTGACTGAATGGGTGTCAGAATCATTATTGCGGTGTGTTCCTGTTCACTGACCTATAAGAATGTTGGGCGGGGAAGATCCGTAATAAATGCTTCGATACGCCTCAACCTCGATGGAGAGTCAACCCTACGAAAGCCAATGCCAAGTCAATTTTCTAGTCTAAGTTCAGGGATAATCAGATAAATGAAAATGCTTGAATTGGTATCAAAAATCGGATTTATATTTCCTTTTGCTGCAGTAGGTTAATGTCATTAACAATTCGCCAGGTTACAGATGTGGCCGCACAGCCGGTATCAAGCATAACGTGTACTTTTTTATAACAATGATACATTTTTTTCAGACCTAATAACCTAAAACTTACAGAAACTACCTACAAAGATATACAGGTAAAGCCTAAATTATCTACAATCGTCAATAAGTTATATACAGATATAATAACAATACAGCAATGTTATATACACTTAAATTTAATTAGAATTATCTGTAACCTGAGAAACTTTGATTTTTCCTACATTCAGGACAGTACCATTTGCCTTTAGGCGGTACCATGATACCAACGCATTCGAAATGGAACCATTCGATGGGACAACCTTCGGCGTCGCAGGCAATCATTTCCGACACTTCGTCGTAGGGACATCGACAGTAGCAGTACACGCTCTCGCCCTCGCGCGCCTCCCGGACCGCGGGGCGCTGAAACGCGTACGGCAAGCTGGAGGTGCCCGAATTCAAATAAGTTGGAGGCGGCGGTACGGAGCTCTGGCTGTTTGGTTGATATATTTCTAAGTTTCCTTCTTCGCTCGAATCAGAGTCGCTCGACTCCATAGATTCAGTATTCATTAAGATACGCGGCGGCTCGGGATCAGGTATGGGAGCGGTCAACCTTATAGGGTCTGTGTAGTTATACAATCTGGTAGAAATTACAGTTGATGGTACTTCTTTCTTTGCCTTGTGCGTCACTGGAGACGGCAAATCTTCCTTTCTCCACTCCAGTTTAGGTGGTTGTTGTGGTTTTAATGCTGTTAGTGTCACCGGAGTCTGTGCGGCGTGCGTGCGTGCTTCCTCATCACTAGAGTATCCATAAAACTTATTAGGAACTCTTCTTCTTTTCGACGCTCGTTTTTCGGCCGCCGATGCTGAAGAGCTCACTTCTGTCAAGATCGGACTTGGTTTTGGTGCCTCTGGGATTTGTACTGTATTGGATTGTAAGGATATTGTTATCTTATTAGGAATTAAAGGCGGCGCTGCTTCAACTTCAGATTTTAATATGACATCTTTAGGAATGTTAATTTTTATGGGTCCATGCTTTTTGGAATTCTTAGATTTCTTTTTCTTTTTGCTCTTCTTTTTACTGCTGCTTGATTTTACTTTAACTTCAGGCTCTTCTACGGGCTCTATTTGTTCCTTTTCTTCTTCTTTCTCTTGTTTGATGGGTGTTGTAGGTCGACTTAATTCACCGGAAATAGAACCGGCGTCCGAGGGTGCCACAGAAGACGAATTCATCAGCTGGTTACGCTTTTCTTCATGCAACTTGTTAGCTATTTGTTGCGGATGCTCATCATAAAACTCTTCATCAGTTTCACTCTCATCAGTTTCGAGATCTGTTTCCGCAATTGGTGGCTCAGTTTTCTCAGGAATTAATATTGGAGTCTCAGACATTCCCATCACATCTACATTAGAGCCAGTGCTGTACCTCCTATTGGGTAACGTCTTTTTGAGGCGCTTGGTCTTTTTCTTCTCTTTCTCATTTCCTGATTCCTCCGACGAATCAGAGTCCGAGGAGCTTGATGATGAAGAACCACTACTAGATGAACAACTGCAGTTGGAGCCACAGGAGCAGCTCGAATCAGAATCACTGCTGCTGCTACTCGTTGATGATAAATCACCACGTTGTTTCTTAGGAGATTTCTTATTTTTCTTTTTAGTATCACTACTATTGAACAAATCATCATCTCCATTCATATCAGTTGGTACCAAACAATAATCGTGATCAGATTCACAGACATGTTTTCTGATAGGTACTAATGGAGGAGTTTTTTCTTTTGTTTTTTCAACTTTTGCTTGATATTTTTTGAAATTATCCCATATGTCTAAAACCTGCTGCTCGTTCGGTTTTTCGTCAAGTGACTCTGTTTTCTCCTCAGTCTTTGGAGTCACATCAACATCCGCATGATTTGTAACAGTCGATTCTACTTTAGGAGCATCTTCCTCCTTTATGTTATCATTTAATTTATCTTCTTTAACTGTCGGTGGCATACCACTATCGGATTCGTCGCTGCTATCGCTTTCTGAAAGGTTGAGTGCAGGTAAATTAACATCAAGCAAAAGGGCATCCTTTTCTTTTAATTTCTTTTTCTTTTCTTTTTTGGTTAGCTGCTCAGTTCCCGACTCAGCTGTCAGCACGGAAGTACCAGCTTCCTCTTTTGGTTTAATGTCTACCAAATCAATAACAGGGACAGGTTCTTTAGATGTTTCAGGTAAAACTTCAGTTGGCACACTAGGCTTGACTTCATTCAAATCTTCAATAATGAATTTCTTCTTATGCTCATCTAAATGTTTGTTAAGGAGTTTCTTAGAAACAAACTTTTGAGTACAATCTTCTTCTGTACAAACATGGGGATACTCATTGCTGTGAAATCTTTTATGAACTTTTAAGTATACCGCTTTTGTAAATTGTAAACTACATTCTTCACAAACAAATATAGCAGGAGGTGTACAGAAATGATAGACATGGGGCCATTTTTTCTGCAAACATTTTTTACACATCACACTTTCAGTGCCATGTTTCCAGAATAAGTGGTTAGTTATGTCTGGCTTATTTCTATATGCAATGCCACATCGGTAGCATAAATGGTGCAGTTTATGTTTCCAGACATGGTTAGACAGACGTGCTTGGTTGTGACAAAGTTCTAAACAAACATCACAGGTGTGATGAATCTTCCGCAGGTGTACCATCAATCTGAACGGCGATGGGATGGCATCTACATTGCACAAACAGCATCTAAACTTAACTTCATACTCAGAATCATATGTTCCAGGGCATAAATGACATATTAATTCACTATAACTATAAAAATTAGATTTACACATAACACACAGTAAGATAGTTTTTTGATGCATTTTACGATTATGTAAATAGAGATCTTTATGGATAGCAGTTTTGAAGTAACACTGAAAACATTCAAACATATAGTCATACTGTACTTCATCACACTTTTCTACACTGTCATAGGAGTCCAAGTTTATGTAGACTAAATTTAGTTCTGGAGCACCTGTCTTCAATTTAGCTGTTATAGTCTCAGGCATCAACTCCTCTGCAGTAATGCTGTCCACAGTTGCTGCAAAGCGGTGTTGTGACACCATGTGTAAAGCAAGCTGCTCACAATTGACTGCAATCTTACGCACATGATTACAGTATATGCAACTGTAAACGGTTGATGATAAAAAAACCTTTAGTAGATCTTTAAGAGGATATTTATCTAGTGGCTTATCCAGAGATAGTTCTGTTACAGGGATTGTTGGTTCCTCAACTGTAGGTTCGACAGGTGGCTCTAGTTCCATTTCTGTTGGGTCTAGTTTGGGCTCTTGCTTTATGTCTTCAATCTCATCTTCTACTTGAATGTCTTCCTCCACTTCTTGCAATGGTTCTTCTACCTTTACTGCAGGTAGGTCAGCAGGTGGTGTCAAGGGTTCAACTGGTGGATCCTCAATTAATGACTCATCTTTAGTTTTATTTTGTTCTTCTTCTTGAACTGTATTATTTTCATCTACTGTCAGTTTATCACTAACATCACTGTCAGAAGAGTAATCACTAGATGAATCTTTATCTAAAAGTTCTTTGGGAACTCTCACTGTTAACTTGGGTACCCTGTTCATTGTATTAATTTCTTCTAACTTGTTGTCATAAATTGTTGTTTTAACTGTGTTCTCCGACTTTATTTCGGGTGTTTTAGGTGCAGTTTCAAAGTTGTTATTCAAGAGTGTTTTCAGTGTCGTCTCTTTATTATTTTCAATTATGGTTGTCTTTATAAAAGGACTGTCAGGTCTATCATATATTGTCATTTTTATCCGTCTTTTAGGTGTTCCTACTGGCTCAACACGTGCTTGTGCATCTCTCACATACCGTTTCGGTGGTCTTCTCACACGTGTTGGAGGTTTGTGTACTTTTTCTTTTCCAATGGTGGGATCTACAGTGGACTTTATAATAACAGGTGAATTTGCATTATTCAAATTGAATTTTAACTTTATAGGACATTCTTTTTCTTTGTCTACAGGAAAACCAACTGAATCTTCTTTTCTAACAGGTGAAGCCTCTCTTGTTGGTTCACTAATTTCATCAGAAACAGGGGAGTCACTTTCATCTGAATGTTCTAAGCTTTCATCATCACCATTAGGGAACATGTGTGTGGTTCTATCTGGGCTAAAGGGATTTTGTTGCAACGGAGTTGATACAGGCTTTGTGGCAGGGCTCTCCAGTTCCATTCTTGAATCAACTGTGTTGTCCTTACTAGTTGTAACTGAACTATCAGAGGTGATGCTTGTATCACTGATAGCTGGCTCACTAGCATTTGTTTCCGGCATTATAGCTGCAGGTTTATGTGTTTGAGATGTGACAGTCTCAAGTTTAACATCAATTTCTTTCTTATCACAAGATGGTTTTATTGAATCTTTTGCTACACTTGAGGGTCCATTACTTGACAATTCATTGATAGTTTTAGCACTCTTCATGCTATTTGTTTTAACTGCAGTTTTGCTAATAAGAACAGGCACAGGTTTCGGCTTTACATTATTACAATCATGGTTGAAGAAATCATCTTGTTCACTGCATATTTCATCGCATGCACAGCACATCAAATAAAAAGTACCATTATAAACATTGAAGAACTCTTCTTTACTTTCATAGCTGAACTCTTTAACATTATGTTTATTTGTTAAGTGTGATGACAGCTTCTCTGCTTTTGAAAACATACCCAAACAAAAAAGGCAAATATGTCTATTGTGCACTTCTCTCATGTGAAGAAAGAGATTCCAGTTCTCATAATAAGTTCCACAAGCGGAGCACAAATATACTTTCCTAGTAACTCTAGATGGTCCACTGGTATTAGGTTCTAGGCATGGTGCCGCCTCGGGGCTAAGTGCAGGCTCTTTTGCTTGTGCTCGACAAACCAATTGATGTTCTTTCAACATAGCTAAGGTTTTAAATGACATAGAACAACACTTCCGACACTTAAACTTCACCATAGGCTGCAGACCCAGACTCTGTGCATATTCCTTCAACTGGGGTCCTTTTTCTGCTTTACCTTTTTTGAACTGTAACAGCTGGCTTTTAGGGACAAGCCGAGGCACTGGTTTATCACGTTCACTGATGGGATCACTCTCTGCTTGTGATGACACATTGTGGAACTGACTACGGTCTATGTGTTTAGGGATAAGTTTGGGCACTCGGGGCACTGAGTTGGTAGGAGTGCTGCTATCGCAAGCTTTATTCACTGAAGGCTTTCTTTTCTTGGATGTGCTATAGTATTGAAGCGAGTTATCTACAAAAGGCCGTTTACCAAGCCGAATTCTAAGAGGGTTGATGCGTTTTTTGAACTTGTCGTTGGTCGAAGTGTCGGCGGGCTGCCGACAATGCGCGTACGGCTCGTCGGGCGGACTGGACGGCTCGCCAGCGAATTCGTGCCCATTAGCGGCTAATTTAGCGGGGCGTTCGCCGTACAAGTTGGTCAATGATGCTGTTGTGTTTTTATCATCTTTCGTATTGACAATATTACCATCTTCCATAGTTTTCTGGAAAAATATAAACACGTGCTTATGACTAGTAGGAAACAAAAGACGCTCAATTAAGAGGAAATCGAAACATGATTTGAACTATCATCGTATCAACAATAATATAAATATACAATCTTTACCTCGGAATTCGTCCGTCCAGCACGAGTGCAAGAATAAAGATTCGTTTCCATGCATCCGTTTGAACAGCGCAATCCTTACATCAGGCTTACTAAGAGGCAGCCGCGGGCTGATCATTCCCGTAAAATGGCGTCACTTCGCACAGCGAGGAATCGTGATATCAAAAGCGTCGCTGTGTATTGGTACCACTTAAATCACATTTCACAAACATTTTTCAGGTTTTATATTACACTATTAAACACAAAAAACTAAATTAACCCCAATATAATTGTTTATTTCCAAACACATAATCGAAAATCGCAGCGTATTACGAGAAGCTAATTCATGAACCATAGCCTAAGTTTTTACTTCTTAATTTTTTTTTTTTAACTTCTCTTCTCGAGCCTGGCGCCAATCATGAACACGTGGTTTTTAACCATAGACAGCCGTAAAACTCATTTTACCAAAATAAAAATGAATCCATGAATTCGTTAAAATTATAATTCTAAAATATTAAGTGAGAATACCCATTTATAAATATTTTACGAAAAACTAAGATTTGTCACAGCATATTACACCAGCGTGTATCCAAATTTCAGGAACCTTTCACTTGGCTAGGGGTTCGTTTTGTATGTCTGTCTTAGTCGATTAAAATTTTATCGTGAATCTTTATATTTTAATCATTCTTTTAAGTTTATGGTTAAACCACTTTTTTAGGTATTCTAGTGGTTTACTTTGATCTCGTCGACTTGAATCTACGCGTAACCACCAAAAACCGGACGTCATCAAAAACTACTAATCGACTAACTTGCTTCGTTTCCCTTGCACTACGATTTTTTTTTAACTAACTAATATCGTATCTGTGATTTTTTTTGCAAATTTGTCAAGGAAGCTCTTCGTCTGAAGTGAGTGAGGGTGTTAGTTTTTATCGTTTTCTTTAGTGAGATTTTCTTTTCTTTACGTTTGTTATGTAGACAATGCAGATGCAAAATGATGTCTGATCAGTTTAGAAAAGTAGAACCATATTCCCCGAAGTCATCGCCGCGAGGCGCGAGGTCACCAGTGGTTTCTCGCCAGGATTCCTCTGGAACACTCAAAACTACCATCTCGCTCGGCAAGAACCCGTCTATAGTGCATAGTGGACCATTCTATTTGATGAAAGAACCTCCAGGTACAGAATTAATCCATATACAGTACTTTTACAATGATTTATTTACAAGCTTTAACAATATTGGCAATATTATTTACAGGAGAATGTGAACTCACAGGAGCGACTAATTTAATGGCTTATTATGGACTTGAACACTCTTATAGTAAATTTAATGGCAAGAAACTTAAAGAATCCTTATCTTCTTTTCTTCCTAATCTCCCTGGAATTCTGGATGGCCCTGGGCAGGAAGATAATAGTACTTTAGGATCAGTGATAGCCAAGAGGCCTATAGGTGGTAAGGAATTGTTGCCGCTATCAAGTGCCCAGCTGGCTGGGTTCCGGCTGCACCCAGGTCCTTTACCTGAACAGTACCGCTATGTAAGTGCAACCCCACCAAAGCGACATAAGACCAAACACAAGAAACATAAGCACAAAGATGGTGTGCCCCCAGGACAAGAGACACCTTTGCAAGGTAAGCAGAATTACACATTTAAATCCATTATTAGAATGTTGAATTATGATCAAATTAGACTGCCATGAAATGTATGATTAAGATGTTATTAAAGTGTCTTGGTCAATATGATATTGTAGCCTAGTTCTGATTAATTGTGGTGTTCTAAGCTTTAGCACAATGTTTTCAACATTGGCAATTTTGTTCAGTCTTTTTATCAGCTTTTAAAACAATTGATTTTTGAGTCTGTTGTAGTCAAATCTTTGACTCATACCAAGTTCTCAAGCTCAAGTTCTCACAAAGACTGAAATCAAATTTGCATGCTCGGATCAGCATTTTGAGTACGAGTATATTTAACTCAAACTGTCACGTAAGGACTCATTAGTGAGTTGTAATTTTAAGTGCCAGAAAAAGGTGCAAATGTTAAATCTCCTTCCAAAGAGCAGTATTCTCAGACTCAGTACACCAATTTTCAGAATGCATTTTCTAATCTCCTTCTAATATTTGTCATCACATCAACAGATTCCTCAAACCCAGACACATATGAGAAGAAACACAAAAAGCAGAAACGGCACGATGATGATAAGGAACGTAAGAAACGGAAAAAAGAGAAGAAGAGGAAAAAGCAGAAACATAGTCCAGAGCATGGTGGGCTAACCCCCAGCCAGCACCCCTTACCTTAAACTATAGTACCGTAGTGTGTAAGTTGAAGCTATTGAGCCCAAAGAGACTGCGCCATATAGTCTTATTACTCAGTTACACAACAAATGGGCTACAACCAAAAATATATTCTCTTGATATATTTGCTTATCTGCTATTTGCATTGCATCCCTTTTGGTGACAAAGCTGCAGCTATTGTAAATATGTAGTGTCTCTTTTTCATAGCTCAAAATTTATAACCACTTTATGAGTCTCTCACTGCCGTTCTTTTCTTTGAGGCGGAAATCATTTTAAATAGTTTTTTAGGTATAGAATTATTTATGAATAAGGTCATTGGAAACAGTTGAAAGATTGCTGGTTACAAAAAAAATAAGAACTGAAGTGATGGTGTGTTTTATATTTGTAATAGGTTTTGTAAATGTGGTGATGGATGCTAGATAAAATGGGCTTGATAGAAAGAATAACTATTTATTTATAATGATCCCAAAAAGCCATAGTTATCTTTTTGGCGCTTTGTTTTAATTTAATTAAGGTTTGGATTACAAAGATAAAAATTGTTTTTGTATAAACTATGCCATCATTTGAATATAAACTGACTGTAAAACAGGTCTGAATCTGATTATGTAAGCAGACTGAACGGAATGAACTGTGTATGTACATAAGAATTGTTCAGTAGACAAAGCCATTAAATTGATTTGTCTAAACTTAGGATAATTCTCGTCATCTCTTTGGGCTTGACTCTTATGAAATTAAGTATTAAGTAACATATACAGTAATAAATATTTCATTTTACCGTTTTGTTAGATTTTCTTCTTTGTTCCAGAAACCAAATTCATTGTAAATATTCATACATCATTTTGTTTTACTTTATGATTAAGAAGTACCACTCTCATAGACGTAATAAATTTGATAGAATGTTACATGTTGTTTTTGTTCAACAAACGTTAGGGTCGAGAGGCCAGGATGCTTGGATATCTCAACTAATGACTACCATAGTAAGAATCTGCCAACCAAGGAATAAAACACGTACCAACTGCCAAACTGCATAGGACGTTTTTTATATATTTCAATGCCTATCCCTAGGCATTCAAATATTAAAAAATACTTCATCCATATTATATTATGTGCATGATATGGCTTTAGAGAAAAACGCAACCATTTAGACTAATACTAAAAAAGGGTAAAATTTGTTTGTAAGTAGAGGGTAATCTTCGGAACTGCTGATCCAATTCCAAAAAATATTTCACTAACTGGCAGCTAAATTATCTGAGACGGGATTATAAATATACAACGAAAACATTCATCGTACGTCCATGTATACATACGTCATTGTGCTATAAGAGCCTCCATACAATAGGAATGTAACATAATCACGCTACGCCGCACGTTGGTGGGCCGATATGAAATCGTAGAAGACTTAGGAATATGCAAATAAATGATTTGTATTTGAATCAACAGAAACCGACTGAGTTAGTTAAATAAAATAATTGAGGAAATGAAATCTACTATCAAATACAATTTAATACGCTGGACATTACACACAGCGCCATCTAGTGCCACACTAAACCGTGAAATCTAAAGAACAGATAAAAGCACATTTATTCATGGTTTTCCTTACATTTAATGTAAGTATCATGTTTGTTAGAGAGATTTGATCCATATGATTGACCCTATCGATTGATGTCAAAAAGGTACAGAATGTTATTTCAGGTCTGTGCCTTCGGCTTGACCTTTCGTTTATTCTGTGCCTTTCGGAGATAACTACCCCTACATTAGCGTACACACATGCTTACTACTTACGTACTTTATCCTTTGTGTGAGTGGAATCTGCTCGGGGGGCGTGACCTCGCGGCCCGCGCATGCGCGGGGCGCGGCGGCGGCAGGCGCGTGAGGCGAGACTCTCGCCTACGCGTACTAACTACTACTACGCGTACTAACAAGAGCGCGCTCTCGCCGCGAGAGCGCGCTCTTGTTAGTACGCTATCACCACGCTAGCGTGCGCACATACTGCTATTTTGCGCAATAAAATACGCAAACGAGAAAACGAGTAACGTTTCTCATTATATATATTGTAGTCTTTGGTAACGTTGTTGTAACGTTTGTGAAGTGTTAAGTGACTTGCCAGTGGATTACGAGCCAATGTAACGGAATGGTAAGTTTCTGATATTTATTTTATCCTTTTTGTGTATGTTTTTATTTGTTAAAGGAATCTGCTGGGCGTAATTATAATTCTTCTTGCTGCGCATGGCCACGTTGCACATTTGTTCGCATGTCGGTTCGCTATCGCAACCAATGCTGACCAACTCTGTCGGACATTCCATCCACGGGGTGCGTAAGGTATCTGTCCTATACGACACGTCAGCCACACGGCTACTGTCATAGATGTCAGATACTCGCTCCGCAGCAAGCTTCTGGCCAGATCCTCGCCTCACTAACTGCGCGGCGTGGCTCAAATTTTGGGAGGCGCGCCTCGAATTTTGAGCGGCGCGGCTCGAATTTTGAGCGGCGCGGCACGAACTTTGAGGGGGCGCGGCTCAGGTTTTGAGCGGCGCAGCACGAATTTTGAGCCGCGCGGCTGGATCGAAGATCCGCGCGGCTAGATCATTGAGCGACGCCACTTGACTGTTGACCAGTACAACTAACGTATAGGCTGTCCAATGAACCGCCTGCGTCTACCGGCTATAGTCAATTATGGCCTTGACACTAACTCTGACTGGCTTGACAGCTTAGTAACGATCTCGTTGCTTAAATTGCTTCAGATGGCGCAGGGAACAGTCTACACGACGCTTGGAGAGTTGCTTGACGAGAGTGGAGAGACTGAACAGGATGAGGCGGTATTGGAGCGTGTCAAACACTTGGCGCAAGAGTCTCTACCCAAAGGTTGGACACAATGGGAAGTCGTCAACGCCTCAAAAGAACAGATTTTCGGGGAAAAACCTGAGCCTAGTGTTTTAAACAAACTAATGTTCGCCCTCCCCACAGTAGGTTTAGTTCGAGCCTTTGACCCCGAGGCAGATCATCTCTCAGAAAAGGGCTATCGTGAAATAAGGTGCAAATTACTAGATTGGGCATTTACCCGCTCCCTCATATTGGGGCCACCCTCTATTGCAAACCGAATCAGGGGATCAGCAGCTCGCACCGAGTTTTTCAAGCAATCTGTGGATGAATTACGGCCTTTGCTGCACACCCGGGACGAGGCTAATAAGATTCTATCGGGCAGCCTCCCTGAGTCCGAAAAATCCAATCGTAAGAGGAGAAGCTGCTCATCTGTGTATGATCCCACCGAATCACAAAAGCGAAGACGGACGTCACCCGTGCCCTCAACATCACAAGACAGCCGGATCGAGAGCTTGGAAAAGAAAATGGACAGCATGTTTTCTCTCCTCTTGAAAAGGTTTGACACTCATCACCAGCAGCCAGCCAGTCTGGCTCAGACAATTGAACCAGATTCAGATAAAGAAAACTATTGTTCAGACTCGGAGGAACATTCAGGTTCTGAGTCATCGGATGGCTGCTCTTGGTATGCCCCGAATATGGATATTTTTCCGAATGGTCCAGAAACATCTACACCCACTGAGATAGAATTCCGACCCAGTATAAAAGAGATGGACCCTCTTATACCTGAGCCTTCCGAACCGATTAGGAAAGAGGGCATCGATTGTCAAAGACTAGGTTCAGAAGGCTGGAACCGGATCCGATACAAGGAGGTCGAAAAACGTTTGCAGGCTGCCCCTGTTTTTAGTGCCTTAAAGGTAAATCTAGAGCTTGGAAGCGTAAAAAATCAACCGTCCCCTTTCCTTGTTAAACAGGAAGGTATGCTCGGCACTATTAGCCATGGGTTGCTCCTGCAGAGGAAGGCACTAGCTGATGGACTAAATAATATCATTAAGAAATGTCCAGATGCGGGTGAGGAACTGCGTAAGCTTTTAGCTGATGATTCCCAGTTTAAGGTCTTGCCGGATGATTTGCTGCAGTTCGTTTGTGCTCATCGCGCAGAAGCCATAGAAGCAAGACGAAGGGCTTATAAATCGAGAAATGAATCGCTAGGCGCTGCTTTACATAGCATTCCACCATCTCCAACTCATCTTTTTGATGAGAAGCGATTGGGAACATTTCTGAGGGACAACGGGGGACCAGCACAGGTGTTTCCAAGTATTAACAACAGGTTTTCAGAGCGAAAAGGAAATAAAGACACCTTTCGTAAACCAACAGTTCCTTCGCACCCAGCGAGAGGAAGACAGCAGCCCTGGCGCGCCCTTCCTTCAACATCATCACATAATGCATCAGCTCAGCCAGCAGCCCGCCGTACTTCTGGAGGTCCAAAGCTTTCTAATAAGCAACGGAACCGACCCGGAAGGGATCAAAAGTTATCTAGGCGCAGGTATTGACAATTTTCGCGGGGGGCAATTAACGAAATATCTTTGGCAATGGGAAAAATTAGGAGCCCCAAGGAAGATCCTAAAGATCATTTCCGGTTACACAATACCATTTGTAACAAAGCCACCATCTGTCCCCTTGCGCGAAACCCAAGAAAGATTTACGACAAGAAACTCCAAGGCAATGTCCAAGGAGCTAAATGTTCTCCGCAGATCAGGCGTAGTAGAGAAGTTCGATGCTGTAAACGGGTTCTTGTCTCGGATGTTTTTGATCCCGAAAACCAACGGAAAAGTGAGGCAAATATTCGATCTTCGTCGCCTACATTTTTATCTCAAACCTCCAAAGTTTCGCTTAATAAATCAGAATCATATTCCAAATTTTCTGCAGGAGAACGATTATTTAGGAAAGCTAGATATCAGTCAGGCATACTTTCATATCCCCATAAAGAAGAGTCATCGCAGATACCTTGCCTTCGCTTATGCAGGCGAGCTCTTGCAGATGAGGGCCCTTCCATTCGGGCTATCCAGCGCGCCACTAGCGTTCTCTCGAGTCAGCAAGTGGTTAGCGAATTACCTGAGGGAGAGGGGGATTCGAGTTCTCGTATACTTAGACGACTTTCTGTTCGCGAACCAAGACCCAAACGTACTGGAAGGGCAGATCAAATATGCGGTAAATCTTCTACAAAGCCTTGGCTGGTGCGTGAACTTACAAAAATCGGTAGTAAACCCCAGGAAACAAATAGAATTTCTAGGCATTGTTTGGAACACCGAAATAAATCAAAAGAAAAGGTAGTCCGGTTACAGGCAGATCTAGATCTACTCCTAAGAACAAGGCGTTGGTCTTGGCGGACAGGCACAGCTCTGACAGGAAGGCTAGGCTTCGCGTCACTTGTAACCCCGCTTGGCCGATTGCATACCAGACACCTTCAAAGGGCCTGTCGAAAGCTGTCACAGGATCGACCAAGTCAAAAGATTGCAGTAACGTCGCTAGCACTCGACGATTGTTCTTGGTGGATGAAAAACGTCGTAAGCTCGAGCAAGATTTTTGTACCAGAACCAACGATTTTCATAAGCACCGATGCCTCCGACGAAGGCTGGGGAATACAGCTGAGCGATTCTCATCGCTCAGGAAAGTGGACAGACGATCAAATGAGGTGGCACATAAACAGAAAGGAGCTCTTTACTGTTTACATAGCACTAGTCGAGTTTCAGGATGTCTTGAAAGACCAGTCTGTTATGATACAATCCGACAATCGAACAGTAGTATCTTACCTGCGAAATCAGGGAGGTACAAGGTCGGTGCTGCTTATGGAAATGACAAGGAAGATACTGTTATTTGCAAAAGATCACAATACAACAGTTCAGTCATATTATCTTCCAGGACGTTACAATTCAGTGGCCGACAGTCTGTCACGAAACAGGACTTTACCGGATTGGCACCCAAGGGAGGAGGTCACCCGCAAAATATTCTTGAAGTGGGGCACCCCTCAGATAGATCTGTTTGCTACGAATCAGTCAAGAGTAGTTCCGGTGTATGTCTCACTAGAAGCGAGAGATCCCCAGGCTCATTACATCAATGCATTCAGCCGAATTTGGGATTACCATTTAGCATGGGTATTTCCCCCTCCACCGCTGATACCCAGAGTTCTTCACCACCTCAACAGAGCGTCCGGGACATATCTAGTAGTGGTCCCACGCTGGGAATCAGTATTTTGGAGGAACGACCTCAAACGCAGAGCACTAGAAGCACCCTACCAGATATTCAACCTGAGCAAGAATCTAGTGGACCTATCAACCAATCAGCCACCACCAAAAGAAGCGGAGTTGTTTTTAGAGGTTTGGAAGATACGGGGTGGAGCAAACTGGAAACAGGCCTGGACCCTAATGACATTGAATTAATTCAGTCTGCTTGGCGAGATTCCACATGGCGAACATACGGGGCGGCGTGGAAACAGTGGGTCTCGTGGTGTAGACAAAATGGGATAACACCTAGCGGTCCTCGACCCCAGGACGTAGCAACTTATTTAGGATACCTCTCACGCATTAGAAAGTTAGCGCCTGCTACAATTTTAGTGCACAAATCGGTAGTAGTTACTTTAGCAGACCCCACTCAGGAGAATCGACTAGCTAGCCATCCCTTATTGGCGGCCATGTTAAAGGCAATTTACATTCAAAGATGTTCAGCGACAGTGTCAAAGTCGCAAATTTGGAATGTTAATGATTTAATTCAGTGGTTAAAAACTAATGTACCCGACAGAAATAGTATTTATCAGGTCTCCCGACATTTAGCCATACTTCTTTTGCTGGCGTCCGGACGTCGTATTCACGACCTAACTCTTTTGAGCATTGACGATAGACACTGTGAAAGATCTGATTCATCGATTACCTTCTGGCCTAGATTTGGCTCAAAGACCGATAACGCGAAATTTCGCCAATCAGGGTGGCAGCTATCCTGTTCAGGCGATCCAAGTTTAAGCTTAGTTAAATGGGTTCATTGTTTGATCGATTTATCGAGACAAAGAAGAATGGCTCGAACTGATTTGCATCATTTGTTTATAACGACACATGGAGCAGTAAAAGCGGCCTCACGAGCCACTATCGCCGGTTGGTTAAAAGTGCCTTTTACAGAACTAGGGATAGCCAGTAGTCCGGGCTCGATTCGATCAGCTGTAGCCTCCAATGATTTTCAAAATTATATGCCTGTCGATGACATTCTTAAAAGGGGGAACTGGAGAGGCTCTGATAATTTTTTCAAGCATTATTGTAGGCCGGTAGGCCAACCTAGAAATAGTAACGTGAACCCCCTTAGTGATTCGTTTACAGCAATGTAGCTGGGCTTGTTCTTAGTTGATTATCAAATTTTATGTCATACTAATTAAGACTGAATGTTACCGTTTGATCTCATTATTTTGTTTGTTAAATTAGAGAAGATTATTTTTAAGTTTAGTTTGAAACATAATCTAAAAGAATTGTCAACTTTGCTAATGACAATAATCCTGTTTTTTATGTCAAGATACTTTTGTTTCATTTTGACACACATTACCTTGTCACAGTACGCTATAGGGCGCCGGCAGAAGATAGACACGTCTCCGAAAGGTCAAGCCGAAGGCACAGACCTGAAATATAACCGTTTTCCCCCCAGAGGGAAGAAAACGAGTATTTCAGATCTTGCCGAGGCTTGACCTGAGCAAGTCCTTGCCGGCTTTCGGAGCTAGGTACTAACAAGAGCGCGCTCTCGCCTCACGCGCCTGCCGCCGCCGCGCCCCGCGCATGCGCGGGCCGCGAGGTCACGCCCCCCGAGCAGATTCCACTCACACAAAGGATAAAGTACGTAAGTAGTAAGCATGTGTGTACGCTAATGTAGGGGTAGTTATCTCCGAAAGGTCAAGCCTCGGCAAGATCTGAAATACTCGTTTTCTTCCCTCTGGGGGGAAAACGGTTATATTTTTAGGGTTCCGTAGCCAAATGGCAAAAAACGGAACCCTTATAGTTTCGCCATGTCTGTCTGTCTGTCTGTCTGTCCGCGGATAATCTCAGTGACCGTTAGCACCAGAAAGCTGAAATTTGGTACCAATATGTATATCAATCATGCCGACAAAGTGCAAAAATAAAAATTTAAAAAAACATTTTTATTAGGGTACCTCCCCCAGACGTAAAGTGGGGAGCGATTTTTTTTTTAATTTTGACCCTGACGTGTGATATATTGTTGGATAGGTATTTAAAAATGAATAGGGGTTTTCTAAAATCATTTTTTGATAATATTAATATTTTAGGAAATAATCGCTCCGAAAGTCAAAAACAATGTGTCCCCCCCCCTCTAACTTTTGAACCATAAGTTTAAAAAATATGAAAAAAATCACAGAAGTAGACCTTTATATGAACTTTCTAGGAAAATTATTTTCAACTTGATGAGTTGAATAGTTTTTGAGTTATATAGCACTTTTTCAAAAAAACGCAAATGATAACTTTGTTTTTCATACAAATACTATGAAAAACAAAGTTATTTTTGCTGACGAAAAATGTTGGTATTTTTAATGGTCTGGGAAGCTACGGAACCCTACAGTGAGCGTGGCCCGACACGCTCTTGGCCGGTTTTTCGGACTTTAGTCGATCCATCCCGGGTTCGATGCCCGAATGTGACAGGCAAAGTTTCGAGTGAATAAGTACAGTTAGGTTGCTTTTAAAAAAATAAATACAGTCGAATTGAGAACCTCCTCTTTTTGGAAGTCGGTTGAAAAAAAAAACAATATTTCCTTTGAGTAAAATTTGCCTTCTCCAGTATTTAGAGTACTTTCCCTCCAGGTGGCATTGAAAAATTCCAACCTGTATATTTTTTAATTCTCGATTCCACACTACCTTACAGCTGATATTAACACTAAATTCGGTCATTAAGGTACAAGTATTACTTAAATAAAAATTATGAAAATAAGAGTAAGTACAAGGCGTATTCTAAATTACTACGGAAGTGCATGAACAATCTACAGTCCTTGTGTAATGAGAGACACATTACTTTTTGTCGTAATAAAATTAAGGCCACGTGGGATGTTGTAAAGCGCAACATGGGTAACGAACCGTTTAGGGAATATATCAGTAAAATTAGTGATGGTAGTATTACTTTGACATCTGGATCTGACATTGCTAATAAATTTAATAATCACTTTGTTGACATTTCTAATAATAATGATAATGATAATAGCTCTACATATAAAAATAATAAAACTGACATACATAAAATAGAATCAAATGATAAAAGTATATTTATAGAACCCACTAATGCCTCTGAAATATTCCGTATCATAATGTCTTTAAAAAACACGAAATCGGCTGGTTATGACAATATCTCAACCGAGCTTGTTAAAAGAGTAGCTCGTTAAATAGCATCGCCTAGCTCACATCGTCAATTTATCCTTGGAACAGGGCCGCTTTCCTAATAGGCTAAAACTTTCTCTGATAAAGCCGCTATACAAAAAAGGGTCAAAATCAGATGTTGACAATTACCGACCTATCGCTCTCACTCCCATTATATCAAATTTTTTTGAAAAAATTATGTACAGGCGAGTGATGAAATTTCTTATTAAACACAACATTCTTGTTGATCAGCAATATGGGTTTAGACAAAATAAATCGACTACTTTAGCAATATTTACCCTAGTGAAAGCGATGATGACGAATATTAATGATAATAGTACATTATGGTACAAGTGTGTAATGTTGGTGAGTACCGCCGAGGCGCCATTGAGAACCGAGCCGTTAGGCGAGGTTCTTAAGAGAGCCGAGACGGTAATCATCAACACACACGTGTATCATACGACGTTTTTCAACACACTTGAGAATAAAATAATACTAAAAATAACTATAATTTCAACAGTGAAAACGAGTTGTGAATTTTTTTTCGCAATGGCGGGAATAATTCATCAGTTTTCCTATGCGCGCGCATCTAACAATGGCGATCGCCCATAGACTAAAAGAATGAGGTTCCTTTTTTTTTGGCTTTTCGCGGATAGCGTTTCAGCCACGTACGAAATGGGGAATGCGAAGTTTTATTATTAAAAAAAAAGTAAAAAAAAAAGAAAACAAAAGTTGCATTTGAGTGAAAGTTTTATTTATTAAAAACTTATATGTTGAAATTATCTATGTAGATACGAAGTTGTATGAAATGAGCAAGCAATAGGTACATTAATTTATTTGTATTATTGAACACGATCTTTTTTGTATCGAAACTTTTTTAAGAACAAAGCAATTCAACCAATAAAATAAAAAAAAAAACCCTATAACTCACTTGTGAATAATAGCAATGAAAAAGTCACAGTTTGATTACAGGTGTCATTATGTGCCTAATTGCGGTGAAATTAGAGCCACTTTATGAGCAAGTGTGTTGAAAAATATCTAATTGTGCATTGCTCTTAGACTTAAGTAAGGCGTTCGATCGTGTTGATCATGCGCGGCTTCTAGAAAAACTTGAAAGATACGGCATCAGATGTCCAGCAAAAGACTGGTTTCAATCTTATCTATCTGACAGAAAACAGGTGACGAGGTTAACAAAATTAAACAAATTAAGTAACACTTTAGAAGACTTTGATTCTGATGCACGGACTAATCCCTGTGGGGTACCGCAAGGTAGTATACTGGGGCCATTATTGTTCCTTCTGTACATAAATGATTTGCCGCAGTCAATAAAACATCAGTGTGTATTGTTCGCCGATGACACCACAATTATTATTAAATGTAAAATTCACAAAATTTAGAAATTGAAATTAAGCAAACATTAAATGACATTATACAATGGTTGGATGTTAATAAATTGAAAATAAATATTTCTAAAACTAATCTGCTTCATTGCAAAACATTTAAAAGTAAGCCTGTACGCCTTAATGTGGCACTTAACAATAATAATATAGAGCAGGTACGTAAGGCAAAGTTCCTTGGTGTAACATTTGATGAGCATTTCACTTGGAAGAATCACATCGAAATAATTTCAAAAAAAAATAATCAATTCGTATTTGCTTTGAAAAGAATTAAAGTTATTACATCTTTGCGTACCGCCATAATGGTGTATCACGCATACGTTTGCTCAGTAATACGATACGGTATAGTTGTGTGGGGAAACTCTTCCGAAATAGCGAAGATCTTCATCGCCCAAAAGAAGTGTATTCGTGCAATATTCAAAATGCAGTGGTCTGACTCATGCAGGCCTATATTCAAGTCGCACAATCTACTGACGGTCCCATGCATTTATATTTACGAAGTTGCCAGGTTTGTGAGGTCCAATCCTGAACTATTTAAACGGAAAGATAACACAAATAAAAGAAAACCTACACATTTAGATTTTGAAATGCCTGTTCCAAAGCTAGAACTTTTTCGGCGGAGCTGCGTTTATATGGCTCCCCTAATTTATAATGCTTTACCTAGGTCAATTACTCAACTACCCTTTAATAAATTTTGTGTTGCGTTGCGGAAGTGGTTGTTGGAAGAGTGTTTTTATTCTTTGGATGAATTCTTTCAAAAGTGTCCTTGCAAATTTTATACCATAAAGCACAGACATATTTAACTGTTAAGTAGTCTTTAACTAACAAAAATGTAGTTATCTAGTAATATTGAATTATGTTAAATGTAAATACCTGTACATACCTTGCATGCTATTATTGGCCAAATGTGTGTTACTAAATATTTTTCAACACACTTGCTCATAAAGTGGCTCTAATTTCACCGCAATTAGGCACATAATGACACCTGTAATCAAACTGTGACTTTTTCATTGCTATTATTCACAAGTGAGTTAGAGGGTTTTTTTTTTTATTTTATTGGTTGAATTGCTTTGTTCTCAAAAAAGTTTCGATATTCATGCAACTTCGTATCTACATAGATAATTTCAACTTATAAGTTTTTAATAAATAAAACTTTCACTCAAATTTAACTTTTTTTTTCTCTGTATTAAATAATACTTTGAATTCCCCATTTCGTACGTGGGTAAAACGCTACCCGCGAAAAGCAAAAAAAAAGAAACCTCATTCTTCTAGTCTATGGCCGATCGCCATTGTTAGATGCGCGCGCATAGGAAAACTGATTAATTATTCCCGCCATTGCGAAAAAAAATTCACAACTCGTTTTCACTGTTGAAATTATAGTTATTTTTAGTTTTATTTTATTCTCAAGTGTGTTGAAAAACGTCGTATGATACACGTGTGTGTTGATGATTACCGTCCTCGGCTCTCTTAAGAACCTCGCCTAACGGCTCGGGTCTCAATGGCGCCTCAGCGGTAATCACCAACATTACACACTTGTACCATAATGTACTATTATGTAAGAACTTCATGTACCTACCATATTTGATGCAATAAATAAATGAAATGAAATAAAGAAAACGTTTTTTTGTGCTTAGACGAAGGCAACATTAAATAGTTATTTGGAAAAATGAGAATCAGAACTCAGAACCCCATTTTTCTAATCAGTGTAATTTTGTTATACTAAGTCTTAAATTATCAATTGGGGTTTCTTAGTCAAAGTCTTTTCAAAGTTATGTATGTCCAATCCAATGGCTTGCAATTCTATTTTAGCTGATGTGGCTCTTACCTACTGTAATAGGTTTAGGTACTTAGATGGCATTTTAGTTGTTCATTTTGTAGTGTTTATTAGGACGGATATTTGTTAAGGGGCCTGCGGAGCGTGCGTATTTCACACAAAGGTAATACCAAAATAATTTTTAAATCAAACATAATTATTCTCAAGGTAGTGTGTATTTATTTCGATTGGATTACTGAATATCTAGGTTCCCAAATATATATTTTGAATGTACACTAATTTAAACAAGAGAAGTATGTATAATAATTTAAGTATGAGAAAAGTTGTATACATTTCCAGTTTATGGAGATAATCTTTGTACAGAGAGCTTATACATATAATAAAAGAGTAAAAAAGCTGTGTCTGTACATTGAATATATCTAAAAAATAATAATTGAAGGGGGTTTAGAAACAGTATTAGAGTACGAATCCAAAAAAAAAAGTATGTCTGTTTGTCTGTTTGTTTGTACACGCTAATCTTCGGAAGTACTGGACGGATTTGAATGTTTTTTTTTTTGTTGTATAGATATTATGTCTGGGCAACATATAGGCTATAATTCATCTTGGAAACCTGAACACCTGATGTAGAACCGCAACAGACCAGCTAAACTATAAGAGATACAAAAATGACACCATAGCAAAAATAGTTCCACGTGATGAGCATTTTCTGCTGAGAGAATAAATTTGAAGATCTGGAACACCTGATGTGGAACTCCAATAGCCCAGCTACACCATAACACATATAGGAATGACGTCTTAGCAAAAGTTGTTCAATCTGATGAGCATTCTCTGTTGACTTACAAAAATCGAAGATCTGGGACACCTATCGTGGAACTCCAATAGCCCAGCTACACCATAACACATATAGGAATGACGTCTTAGCAAAAGTTGTTCAATCTGATGAGCACTCTCTGTTGACTTACAAAAATCGAAGATCTGGGACACCTGTCGTGGAACTCCAATAGCCCAGCTACACCATAACACGTATAGGAATGACGTCTTAGCAAAAGTTGTTCAATCTGATGAGCACTCTCTGTTGACCTATAAAATAGAAGATCTGGGACACCTGTCGTGGAACTCCAATAGCCCAGCTACACCATAACACATATAGGCATGACGTCTTAGCAAAAGTTGTTAAATTTGATGAGCACTATCGGTTGATTTGTAAACATCGAAGATCTGGAACACCTGTTGTGGAACTCTAAGAGCCCAGCTACACCATAACACATATAGAAATGATGACGTCTTAGGAAAAGTTTTTCGGTCTGATGGGCATTTCCTGTTTTAGATTGAGGATCATAAGATCCCAAGAATCTACCGAAGAGCGTCAGGAGAGACTTGATGCTATTCGAGAACATCAGGCTGCAACTTGCTCCGTGGAAACCTCTTCCGATCGCGAAGCACGCCTGCGTTCTCAGCGAATTTACGCATCTACATCCAGGTCTCAAGAGACCAGTGAAGAATAGATGCCTGACTGCGTTCACGGATAGAGAATTGCGCTTGAGTTCTCAGCGTATTCGCACATCTACTAACAGGTATTTTGAAACGAGCGATGAACGTGATGCGCGACTAACTGCTGCTCGAGATTATCATACATTGCCCCAAACACGCACACAACAAAATATTCATAATCAGTTAGAATGTGAGAGAGAAAGAATTGCTGGAGTACGGCATGAAGAGACAGAAGAAGAGCGCGAAGATTTCGACATTTTCTGAACAGAATGTCGATAACATCTGAAGAATCGGGTGTCTCAAGATATAGCCGTAGGGCATGACGACCTTCCTTGGGTTGATAAGAAACGGAGTTCATTTACGTATACTCTTATGATTGAATACCTACGCCACATATTCCAAAGGTATGGATCAAGATTGTACTTTTTGTGAAGCTGTTAAATGGCAAAAAGAACCAAACGGTATGTGTTGCTCAGGTGGAAAAGATCCGTTATTTTCCCGTCCCCGGGCACTTAGAATTCGACGTTTCAGATCTTCGATTTTGACGAACCCGGTGTCGCTGGCAAAAGCAACAGGATCCGCGTACGAAGTAGCGGGCAGAAGCTACAGAGAGCTTACCTATATGTAATATAATACGAATCCAACTCTTGTTATCGCAGTTTGGCTGGATCTATACTAATGTTACAAAGGTTTGTAAGTTTGTTTTTTGGTGGTAATCTTGGAACTACTGATCCGATTCCGATTTCTTTTTTCACTATTTGGAAGCTACTTATCCTAGTGTCATACTCGTAGTTAAACCGGAGCTGAGATGTTGTACAGGCTACTCACGCCCAGTTCAGCGCCGTCTAACGATGATCGTCGCACGCCGCTCACGTCTTTGCTTGTCTCTGATATCCAGAGTAGACCTTCAGTCTGGAGGTCTACCTACTCTTCCATAGTCCTGACCAGGGTTCCTTGTCAGGACTACGGAATCCTAATGAATGACAACACGATTGGTCACATGTCCTTACTTCCAGTGTGATTTCAGTCATGAATCCGAAAATATTAGCAATATTATTTCAAAGTATATCAGCTACTTTCGGACGACGATGACGGATTTAGAAAGTAGACCCCCGGTGCCCGCTTTTCCGCAGAGTGTGACCTTGCCAAAACAAATCGCCTCTCTTTTCAACTGTTTCCAGTAAAACCTAAGTGGAACGGTTAAGTGTACAAATCGCTCTCCTCTCGTCTCGCCTCCGCGCTTGGGCCTGTGCAGTACTTTTATCCACATTCGATTTTAGACACGAGAATGTTCATTGTTCAAGCCAACCCTCATTTATCCTCTCAACCAACTACTATGGCTTTTTATTGCTTGTAACAGGGACTGTCTACAGGAGATACAGTTCTTGCAGAATCCTCTGCTAGGTCTTCCCATTAGGAGACCGAGATGAAAATAAAACAACACATATTCAGAGCGAAATTTAATCAAAATATTCAAATTTATACAATATTAAGTCTGTTTTCGCTTCATATAAAAAGAATCATTCATAGTTAAATTGAAAACAAATAAATTAGTAATGCAGCACCAAAATACATACATCGTACTTAAAAAAATACTACTTACAAATTATACTGACATTGATCTTCACTACGCAGGCCGAAGAAACTGTATGGCCGTCAGACATTCGCTGGGGTCTGTGTGCAGACGGTATACTATCTTCGTATAGATGGACACTATCATACTACAATACCGTCAACATACAGGCCTAAGGTATATCGAAACGCGCGACGGAATACTAATAACTGTGAAAATGTTAGCGAGCAAACACGCAGAGTTTCGGCTTATTATCAGTTTTGATACAAATAGGCGGCTGACTATAACCAGAGTGATAAGTCGGTGGTGTGTGGTTCTTATCTGGCCACAGTCAGCTAATCTATATTAACGCCAATTTGTACAATATTTTCCTCGTGTGGCGCATAAACTCCGCGTATTTGACCAACACAAAATTGACTATATAGTTGCAATTTAACGTAAGAGTAACATTTTAATAGAAAATCTACAGATATACATACATGTAACACGCATACGCAGTACACATAACATCTGACAAGCGCGCCTCTACCGCTACCCGCATCTCCAATTCATGACTACTCGTAACTACATACACATATAGTATCTCTAATACATTTTGGTGCGCCATGGCACAGTACGTTAAGTGAGCATCACTAACAACTATATTTATATATAAGCGACAAGTTCGATAATCTCCTGTACATCGTTACACACTACGTTTTATTCAGTGTTCTCCTTCTACACTCAACTAGTTCGAGATCTAATCGAAATGTTCACAGTAAAGTAAATAAAGGATGTCACAATAACAAGATAAAAATAATTTACAATGATATCAGTTAAACAGCATGGTAACTTTGTAGAATCGTGAGTAAAAAATCTCGAAATATAAAAAATACAATGGTCAGTCCCACGAAAACTCCCGTCTTCGAGTCCCTAATCCTATTGGACGTTTTACCTTCTCAATAGACTATCACATACTCATGGGATACAATTTTGAGCAATTATATTACAGATAAAAGCATTATAAATAATTAAAATCGCATCAACGACAAAGTGTGAAGTAATAAAGAGTTGCGTCAAAACTTAACTATTTGAATTTGTGATACCAATGGCAAGTAACAAATCGATCACTCCAATTTATGATTAGTATAATAACAAAGCGAATGAATTCGGCAAGCTAAATAAAACTCTTACATACAATACCTATACAGAAAATACGAACATAGTTAAAATAAATAATTATTTATTAAAAGTAAACAAAACATTAATTATACACATTATTCTCATATTTTACAGGGAATATTCAATTATAAAAGCGATTTACAATAGTTATATAACGGTTGTACATAATACAACCAAATTATTTGCATTATAGAGGTCATCCTACAACATTTCCGCTTGGCCGTGATAATTCATTGATGTGTGTTTCAAGCAGTTTTATTAATTACGCAAAAATGTTGTCGGTAGCCACTAGCGTTGGTTCAGACGGGACATTGCATTCAGTCTGACTCATTTTCCTACGTATTTCCTAATAACTATCCAAAATGTATATAGACGTATTAATCTAGTACGAAACTTACCTAGCGCTGTCGCATCTTAACCAACCAAACGATCATATCTTACAGACGATGAAAGCATCGCCGAGCTTTCATCCGAAATGCTTGTATCGAGTACTACTAATTCACGAAGTCTTAGATATGACATGGAGCTCATAATATGAATGGGATATTTATATACTTAGGTATCTATGTAACTTCGTGAATTAGTATACTTTTCACTCACAACATATACATCCACGCCACACGTACGTATCTCTTCGCCCACACGATCATTCTCTCAATTTCTTCACGCAATACTTTTCAGGCGTCTTCCAACTACTTGACAGTTCGCGTAAAAATGTACTGCGTGACTTTGATGGAGTCGAGTTATTAGAATTAATTAGAAAATCAAATTATTATGTTGAGAATGTTAGATTATTATACACTAAATACTTCAATGTTATAAAAGGCAGATAGAACACGACGTCTGTCTCCCGCATGCAAATCCTATGTAACATTTTGTGAATGAAAGTTGACATTTCATTGACAAGAATGTTGATGCGTTTTTTTCTCTCGGTATGTGTCTCAGTCCATACATAAATAGGTATAGTTGGTGCCAGTTAAGATGGAAATAGAGGTCATTCACACCTTCCTACCAAGATTTTAATCATTAAACGATAATGACACTTACTTCGACCAATACGCGATACTTGCTTATATCGCTAGAGTATCGTAGTACTAGTCGGCTAGACATACAGGGGTTGAGAATCTTGTGTGGTTCCAATTCGAATTTATTAAACTAATACAATTAGTTTCTTAGCAAAAAAATAAATAATTTCGAATTTATAAATTTACGTGTGACGTAAAAAAATGCTTCAATGTGAAGGATTTTATCAACATGAATGGATGTAGACTTAGCGTCAGTTCACACCGAGACGCGACAGTACTGGAAGAGGACAGTGCTTTCGCGCTGCGCCGCGCAAGACGCATCGCAACATCGCTAGGCGCATCGTTAAAAGCAAAGAAATAATAGCACTCCGACCGAACGCAAGCGAACTATGACACGGAATGTTCAATCAAAATGGCGCCCACGTGGCGTGACCATAATGTGCTGCACACCTGACGCGTTGACCGCTTCAAAGTGAAAACGGCATAAGATCAGAATTATCATTTTTTGTGATGAGATAGTTGTGTCATAAGAATATTTAGATACTTACTGACTTTATATTTTATTCAGTATTTTATTAAAGAATAATGCATAATTTTAAGGTATCAGTACATTTGCACGAATGGACACTTGTGCGACTGGATTTTAGCGCTACTTGATGGGCACTTAAGTTTACTCTGTGGAGTAAACACAACATCACGCCTGTTATTACTTGAAGGTGGATTTTCTTTGGGTTTTTCCGACACGGGTGTCTTTTTTATGGTTTCTAGGGACGTTGATCACGAAAATGAGTTCAAAATGAAAATCCAAGATGGCGTCCAGGTTTTTTTTCGTTTTTACGTCATGGGTGTCGTTTTCATAGTTTTCAGGGTCGCTGATAACGAAAATGAGGTCAAAATGAAAATCCAAGATGGCGCTGTGGAAAATTTTCGATTTTTCCGCCATTTCATGGTTTTCGGGGTCGCTGAACATGAAAATGAGGTTGATTATGTTAAAGTATATCACATTTAACCAAAGGCAAGGTAAATCATTGAATCTATTTTCATATTCGTCATGCAAAAGTGGCTTTGAATGACCTAATTGAAATATATAATTATTGACCTCATTTTCGTGTTCAGCGACCCCGAAAACCATGAAATGACGGAAAAATCGAAAATTTTCCACGGCGCCATCTTGGATTTTCATTTTGACCTCATTTTCGTTATCAGCGACCCTGAAAACTATGAAAACGACACCCATGACGTAAAAACGAAAAAAACCTGGACGCCATCTTGGATTTTCATTTTGAACTCATTTTCGTGATCAACGTCCCTAGAAACCATAAAAAAGACACCCGTGTCGGAAAAACCCAAAGAAAATCCACCTTCAAGTAATAACAGGCGTGATGTTGTGTTTACTCCACAGAGTAAACTTAAGTGGCCATAAAGGTGCGCAAAAGTGCAGTCACGCAAGTGTCCATTCGCGTAAGGTCCTTTTCGCGCAAAAGTCCATGCGCGCATAACAATATGTCTTTTCGCGTAAGTGGGTGCGCGTAAGAAGTGTCCTTCGCGCAAATGTCTGTCGCGCGATAGTCCCAGATCCTAATTTTAAGATAATTTATTTACTTTTCTAAATGGAAGTAACTCACTAACTCACTAAGTTAGAATAGTGTTAAAAAGGAAAATACAACATTTAAAACAATTAATTTCGTAGGGTACGTTTGCTCGATTTCTTATTTTTTTGGGTTGTGCACTTTGTTGTGTATGTTCATCACCATGTGTCATTTTGGATGTATTATGAGACTCAAGCGATATCAGATTTGCGACAGGTTTGTACGGGTAGAGAGCCAGTATCGCAAATATTTCGACATCGGGATGAAAGTCGGAGCAATGACCTCTATTTCCATCTTAACTGGCACCAACTATAGTCACCATACCTCCTACTGGCCGCATGTGTACGATCCTTGTGTTATTGACGCAGTTTCGCGTCATAACATTTCATGGTTACATAAGTTTCGTTATCTCTGTCACAGGTCCTTGAGGAGCGCCGACTTCGCGTTCTTGAGCTTGTCGAGTCGTTTCGTGAGGTGGCTGTTCTCAGTTTCCAACTCCTCCACCCGGTTCAGTGCTTCCCGAGCCTGCAATACAATTAAACCTCTAAGAATATTGTTATAGAGACGTATCGCAAACGGGATTGGTAGCGTTATGTACAGATTGATGCGTATCTACATATAAACGGTGTAGCAATATTAAGTTATAGAGCGTTTAAATTATTTTGCAACGCTTTTACGGATAATTTAACATGCAGAAGGGGCAAAACGTTATACATATTTACATAATATTTAGTAAACAATTAGCTGTTGATCGACAACGACACACAGGAGTGTGGGATAGATATTATCACAGTATTATGTTGCGTAGAGCATTAAAGCCCGTAATACACATGCCTGTTTCTTGCACGAAGTTGGCTCACTGGCATGCAAGCTACTTGCATTGCTTTTTGCAAGTTACTCGCAGTTACTTTGTGCAAGTTTCAAATAATAATAGGAAAGTCAATAACCTCCATCTGTCGACTATCGCTTGAAAGTACGGATTAGGTAAAAAAGGTAAATTTAACGATCATAAATATTATGAAAAAAATTGCGTAAATTATTTTATTATTGCAAACCATACTTTTCAAGTGACGGCTGACAGACAGAGGTCATTGACGTTCATATTGTTATCTGAAACGCATTATATTTGGGGCTTTACATAGGTAATCGGTTGCGTGTTTAGGGTAGCACACTCCGTGAGTAAGATGTACGCGACTGTACCGTTAACTGTCGTCATTATTGATAACGGCCCAGAAGTCAACGACTTCCTGAAAATTAAATCATTTCATGTATTTAGCAGTGTATTATCTTATGATTCCGCTGCCTAGCTCTTGATACCTACGTATACATTGTAACCTTGCATTTGGAAACGAGGCTCGAAGTCGAATAAACCATAATCTCTCCTCGCTTTTGTAAACGACGCTTCAGTTATAAAATCACTGTTGAAAATAGAAGAACTTTCTATTCGCTGACATCAAGTGTCGGCGAGAGCGAATAGAAAGTACTTCTATACTGGTGTGACAAAGTCTAAAACTATGGTTGCCAATACTACTTCAAAAGCCGTTTGTCTGGTTGCATACACAACAGGGTCTAACACTGCAATACCTCTTAGTTGGAGACTGAGACCATCAATCTTCCTCCTTTCGACTCATGTTCGTTAGGGAAAGTTGTCTAGTTTGATGGTTTTAATCACCACCTAAGAGGTACCGCGCTCCCTGCCGGGGCTGCGGGACTGTTCGGAAGATATTCCGAGGCCCTGGAACATAAAGAGCTAAGAAGGAACATTGATAGGTTTTAGTCAGTAAAAGTCTGAGAGTCCATTCCGCTCCGCTCAGAGCGGGACGTCATCTGATGAAGAGGCTGTAGATATGGTGGCAGTATATGATCGTGTACCTCTCTCTGCAGCTTGCGTCGCTCCTGCTTGAGCTGCTCCTCGTGCTCGTCGGCGTGGTCCTGCCGCTTGCGCAGCCGCTGCAGCTGCGCCTCCAGGCGCGCCACGTGCGCCGCCTGCAGCGCCGCCTCCGCCTCCGCGCGCGCCGCGCGACCCTTCGCCTCCGACACCGACTTGCGGACTGTTTCCACTGCGGACAGATATAACACTGCTTAAACATTACTGGGGTTACGTAAACTTGCCCTTCTATTCGGTTATAACACCGTACTACGTTTCTAAGTACAACTGTCACACCCAGGGCAGTCAGACCCCGTACGTGTAGGAACAATAAACATAAGTTATTCCCATTCAGCTATGTTACAAGAAAGAGTACTATAGCATCGTAGATAGCATCTTCCATAACGTTTAGAGGTTTCGTGTCCTTTTACTCTTCCTTGCTATAATTAATGTACTTAGAGGCACATAAATAGATAGCTATTTCTGCGTAGTTAGTAAACAGAAGATGTGATGGCTAATGGAATATATATTCCATCTACCATCACGTCTCCTATTCACATACATATGTCATTCAAGGCCAAACGATCCTTACAGCTGTACATAATAACAACAAAACACAGCTGATCACAAGGTGACCCCGGTACACTCACGTTCGTTCTCGTATTCTTGGTCGTGATGGTTGGTGACTCCGTTCTGTCGCGCGGCGCGTTCCTCGTTGAGCTGAAGCTTCAGTTTGCGCACCTCGGACTCCAGCGCCTGCTTCGAGCTCAGCAGCTTTTGCAACCGCACGTCTGGAATTACGAGATGTTTACATTACACTTTAATACTTCAAAACTACCTTTTCTTGATAAAGGAGGCGAGTTCTCTTACAGCACTTTTAACTGTGATAGTGATATTTTCCAAGAGGATACATTATAGAGTGTACTCTTCAGTACATTCATCAAGTCTAGCTGAAGAGTTAGTTGAAGGGAAGGAGTGTTGTAGAATGCGAAAAGTTAATTAAGAATTCGAAGATAGTCGAAACCAGCTCTTGTGCAGTTCCCTTTTTCTTGTAATATGTTTAAGGGACTGACCGCACTAATCGACGCAGAATTGGTTTGAGTCGACAAAGTATGGCCTCTTTGCCGCATTTAGTTCGGCGCGATGTTTAGTCGTGTTGTCAAACCGAAACCAGGCCAATTACGTCTTTTTCGCGTATGAAGCTTTTTATGACCGGTTCAAGCCGATTCCGAGCTGATAAGTTTGGTAATTTCTTATAGTAAAAACTTCAATTGGAGGATATTAAAAGTGATGTGTCTTACCAAGCGTGCCCTCTCCCGCATCATTGAGCAGCTGCTGCGCCTGATGCGTGACGAGCGCCAGCGAGGGCACCGCGCCCACCGCGGCCCCCGCCGTGTCCCGCGCGGCCACGTCCAGCGCGGCGGCGTCCACGAACGCGAACCCGGCGCCGGCCGCGGCCGCGTCCCGCGCGCGCACGGCGTCCCGCGCCGCGCTCAGCTCGCGCGTCACGGACTCGTGTTCACGCTTTAGACGCTCGAACGATGAGCATTTCTCTCTGTGTTCGCGCTGGAATGTACATTATTTGTTACTGAGACAGTTAAGCCGAGCAGTCTTTCCGAACCCAAACAAAATTCGTCCATAAATGCACATTTACATTAAATAGCAGAAAATAAATCGATGTTTTATTTATTATTATTTATTTATAGCATCTTGTAAATGAGGCTTTACGCTTCTACAGAAGAGCGCTATCTACCTGCAGCTGTGCGTACTCCTCGTGCAGCTCCTCTATCCGGTCCTTGAGCAGCTCCAGCTGGTAGCCGAGCGCTGCCTTGTCGTTGTCCAGCTGCGCGTTCAGGATCATCGCCTTGCGGAATTTCTCCTCCACTTCCTTCAACTCGTGCTGGAAACATACATAAACTTGATTAGTCAAGTGGTTTGAGACCGGCCTAGGAGACGGCCTGGGCGCGCATTATGAAGGCTGGTTCGAGGTGGCGCAGGAGTACCTGGAAGGCTATGCGGGAGGCCTTTGTCCTGCAGTGAGACATGCAAATGGTTTAAAAATCTCTCATTTTTTTGATACCTCTGGTTTTTAGGGTTCCGTAGCCAAATGGCAAAAAACGGAACCCTTATAGTTTCGCCATGTCTGTCTGTCTGTCTGTCCGCGGATAATCTCAGTGACCGTTAGCACCAGAAAGCTGAAATTTGGTACCAATATGTATATCAATCATGCCGACAAAGTGCAAAAATAAAAATTTAAAAAAACATTTTTATTAGGGTACCTCCCCCAGACGTAAAGTGGGGAGCGATTTTTTTTTTTATTTTGACCCTGACGTGTGATATATTGTTGGATAGGTATTTAAAAATGAATAGGGGTTTTCTAAAATCATTTTTTGATAATATTAATATTTTAGGAAATAATCGCTCCGAAAGTCAAAAACAATGTGTCCCCCCCCCCTCTAACTTTTGAACCATAAGTTTAAAAAATATGAAAAAAATCACAGAAGTAGACCTTTATATGAACTTTCTAGGAAAATTATTTTCAACTTGATGAGTTGAATAGTTTTTGAGTTATATAGCACTTTTTCAAAAAAACGCAAATGATAACTTTGTTTTTCATACAAATACTATGAAAAACAAAGTTATTTTTGCTGACGAAAAATGTTGGTATTTTTAATGGTCTGGGAAGCTACGGAACCCTACAGTGAGCGTGGCCCGACACGCTCTTGGCCGGTTTTAATTTTTCGAAGAATATGACAAGCCGACCCTGATATAATGCTTAAAACTTTTATAAATTTTTGCCGTAACATTCTCATTTTAGCTTCGTTACTTATTAGTTTAGCAAACAGATATTCGGTGGCGAAAACGTACCATGGAACCGCTTAGCTAAACATACACACTATTACACACAGTCCCAGGATTACGCCTCTTCAAGTTAACTCAACATTACTTTTGTAGTATCAAGGATTTGGACAGTCAAAACTAAAAAGATGAAGCTACAATACCTTCACGGTCGCTGGCACGGGCAAAGATCACAAAGATGATACATACCCTAAGGTCCTTGACGCTGAAGCCATCATCGATGGAGTCTTCAGAACTCCGTCTGGGCGAGTGCACAGCCGGGCTGAGCGCCGTCAGCCTCGTAGCGCCGCGACGGCCCACCGTCTCTATAAACAGGCGCACAAACATCATTGTAAGGATTACCACTTCTTCAAGGTCGAAATGGTACGTCTCTAAACTATGTTTCTGTTGAACAACATCATCTTTATTGTGGATATTGTACTGTTAGGTTGTTTTTTGCGCACAACTAAAACATACATTTAGTGTTTCCTAATTATAAAAAATAGTGCACAATGCTGCCGTATTACTATTTTTACTAACCGCTAAAGTAGAAAAAAATGATACAAAAATTTACGGTGCTGTCAAACTGTCAAATTCTTTTAATGTCAAAATTCAATGTCAAAAACGGCAACCGACTTTTTTTAGGGCGTATTTGCTAGTCTATAGTCTTTCTGGCTACAAAGGAGACAAGATGACATGACTGCAGAGATGACGAGTAATAGAAAAGAATGGTAGAAGAAGACATGGCGCGCCAAACCCAAATAATATGGATAAAGGCAGCAAGTTGTCGATATTATTTTAGCCTCTTTCATATTTCATCTGAAAGTACAGCACGGAAATAAAAGTGGACTTTTGAGTAGGTCGGGAGTTCAAACTTCGAACCCAAGCAGTACTTTGTGTGATTAATTTCATCAAAACAGCGAAGGAAAACATCGTAAGGAAATGTTGTAGATCAAAAATTCGGAGACGTGTCATTCCACCAACCCGCACTAAGTTCTCTATCATTGCCCCTGCAGTGGGAATGTTATAGGCTACAGCTGAACATATTATTATATAGTTGTGTTATATATTTTTGTCTTGTATGTATGTAAGTATATTCTTAGGTTTATCGTTTGTTATATTTAATTTGGCTTTAAGTTTGTATGTATTCTATTTTCTCATCTTGTACACACTATGTCTACATCTCTTTTTATCTCTCTCCTTTCGCAGGTATGCTGGAAGAGATTTCTTTAGAAATAAGCATCACCTTTGTACCTATTTTCTAGTCCTTTCTTCTTTTCTGTATGTAGTGTGTACATAAATTGTTAAATAAATAAAATAACTATA
The DNA here is from genome assembly GCA_950022955.1 of Xestia ashworthii. Taxonomy (NCBI): domain Eukaryota; kingdom Metazoa; phylum Arthropoda; class Insecta; order Lepidoptera; family Noctuidae; genus Xestia; species Xestia ashworthii. The sequence goes on from OX465553.1 coordinate 3,009,021, forward strand.
CCTGGTGTCTTTCCCGCATACATATCGTACGCCTTGTCCGCATGGTCCTCTTGTTCGCGCTGCTGCCTCTCCAGCTCACGCATGCGTATCTCCCTCGCCTCAGCGCGAGCCGCTCGTCGCGCTGCTAACCTCTGCTCCGCCTGGAAAGAGCACACGACAAGTTTAGATATAGATTCCAAGAGCAGCATTACTTCAGACCAAGTCAGTTTAGGCACAAGGGTCCAAGGAGTTCTGGGACTAGTCAAATTGTACAAATGACACCTAGGACTGGGAGAATTAGATGGAGTAACCTTACTTCCGTACTACCAGTTTTGTTATCAATTACTTGAATAACTGCCCCGAGAGAAAAGGTAACAAAAAGATTAGTTCTTCGCCTTCTATCCCGTCCCAGGCAGACGTCTCGTCTAGCAGACCGAACAAGATAGATTCAGATCATCGATGATTCAAACTAAATCAGTTGGCAGCGAACATCGAGGGGAACGAAACACAAGCTTAGTTCTTAACGGCTGATTAATTAATTTAATATGATATTTCGTTGCGTTGCCAGCGAGGTGCTCTTGCGCAAACCGTGGTGTGGGCGGAACATCGTGGTCGTAAGTTACGCGTCAACAATTAGCGCGCGAATACTGGTTAGTGTAATCTGTGATGGAGGTGTTAAGTGGATTATGGTATAGATTTTACAAATAGTATAATACTCGTACGTCTTTGCTTACTGTGGCTGCCAATTTTATTACTTCAATTAGTGAGGTGAACATTGAGAAAAAATGCATTTTTGCACGGAATAGAGATACTGGGTGATTCTGCCTAGATTGGTGTGTGTTCTGAATTACTTAGTGTTTCATTAAGATTCTCACTGTTTTTTTGTTGGTTGTATTGTAGTTATTTAGGTATGCAAAGATCTATTGATATTTTATAATCTCTGTTTCGCCGGATGTTCAACAAAACATGTTGAATCCATAAATACCCGATGATGTCAGTTATTGCACAATTAAGGTCGTGGCTCACTTGACAAGCACCGCACCAGCACCGCACCAGCACAGCTCCTGACCGGCGTCGCCTCGAATATAGGCTACGGCGCGCGGGCCGCGCGCCGCAAGCGAGGTGTAAGCACGCGGTGCCCTCGCTTGCGGCGCGCGGGCCACGCGACGGCCGCGCGCTGTCCACTCGCCGCCGCCGTCAAGCTCGCAGTCCGCTCGCTGGCAGTAATAGTCCGGGAGATAGCATTGTATTTTAGGTATCCCTCAGAGTATCAGGACGTTGACTAGTCGTTTCAGTTTCAAAGTGAAGGCTCGAGAGCATATTCGCAAGGAGTTGGCAGATTTGTCTCAAAACTAGGTTTTTGTCGTTTTTCTTATCTCTCTTAACTTTATATATTTTACTATATGTATGTATGTATGTATTTATTTTATTCTTATATATTTTAGTTATAAATAATTTCTAGTCTTTTTTTTCGGTTATTGCACCTACTGTGTATTATCTCTGCATCACCCTAAGGTAGACTGGTAGAAAATGCCTAAGGCATTAAGTCCGCCTTTGTACAGTTTTAATTGTGCATAAAGTTTTAATAAATAAATAAATAAATAAATAATACCTAAAATACAATGCTATCTCCCGGACTATTACTGCCAGCGAGCGGACTGCGAGCTTGACGGCGAGTGGACAGCGCGCGGCCGTCGCGTGGCCCGCGCGCCGCAAGCGAGGGGACCGCGTGCTTACACCTCGCTTGCGGCGCGCGGCCCGCGCGCCGTAGCCTATATTCGAGGCGACGCCGGTCAGGAGCTGTGCTGGTGCGGTGCTGGTGCGGTGCTTGTCAAGTGAGCCACGACCTTTAATCTGAAACGCAATACTAATAACAAGAGGGTCTCAATCGATCAATTAGCCTATCGCACCCACTTAAAGCCTTGGGTCCTTGGAATTTTTGAGCCATACGTATTCAAGGACCAAGTTCAGTTTCAACATATAGTTTGTATGCAGCATGGTTCTTTTGGCACTTGAATGACATTGCCACGAGGGTGCTGTTAACAACATTTATGAAATTGTCTGTAGAAAAGAAAAAAAAAAATCAATATGGCGGCGTTAGTTCCGACTACGACTTAACGCCAAAAGGAACATGCAGCAATAAACATTAACAGACTCATTGAAAGTAAAAATGAATCTCCCACATGTTTAAATTGTGTACGATGTACTAACGACCTTACATCATTACTATGAAAGGAATGTGTTGAAAGGTTGAAAGAGTGTCGGAAGCGAGCCAATAATTACACCTCGAAATGAGGAAGTAAACGGTAAACGGCATAGAGTACTCAGACGTGGAGATTAGCTAGTCATGCTGTCAATCAAGCAAGGAGATTCGGTGAAGGAAGGTTTTTCAAGAAGATAGTACAATCTCAAAAATATTTGAGCTAAGAAATCACATCTAAATAAAGATTACAGTCACTTTAAGAGCTCTATAGACTCGATATACTGACAATCGCCCACAATTTTATTTGCAAACGATGAGATCGCATTTGTAAATAATAGGCAATTTAATACAATGCCATTGAATTTTATACGTATACGTGTGACCTAGTATTAAAACATGCCTGATTCAATGCGTAGATCAACCTGATAGAACAATGCGCGTTACGCAAAATTGACGTAATTACGGCAAACATTAGAGGCTAGAGCAAAAACTATTGCAAATGTAAGTACCATCATTAATTAAAATTTTTGGGACAGTAAAATTTCAAATCTCCGTGAAGAGAGCCATTAGATGAATAATAGATGTGACTAAATGTGTGTTTTGTTTGATGGCGTGAGACAACGATGGGGTCGTAAAGCATGGCCCAGCATGGGTGTGGGAGTGGGCTCGCCCCGCACGGTCTGCTCATACCAAAGCACACATCAATAATTTAGTAAACGGGATTGGGGAATCCCTGCTCTGGACACACGAGTCATATTTTTTTATTTAAAAGTAGTTAGTGGGTGAATTTCTTAGCCGCCAATAATTTAACAAAATATTTTGGAATACTATCTATTGGTGTGTAAAAAACTTACAGAAAGATAGATTTTTTATGGGTCCCTGTCGGAAGATATCTTTTCTATCTAATAATTGGAACTTAACAGAAAGTATGAAACTGTGCAGGGACTGGAGCAGTATCAGAAGACTTGCTTGTTTTACACCAAGCTATTGCTCATTGCCAGTTTACACGTAGTCCTTGCTTATAGGTCCTTGTGCGTTCGTCTGCTCAGTTGACGACATGAAAAATCTTGCTAAATCTATAGATTCAAAATAGAATTCTAAAAGTCGTGTACGGAAATACAAAAGGTACAAATTGGTCTTTCTTTACGCAGTATCTCTATGTGAATAACGCGGAATTTAACAAATAGACACTGCAATAAATTAAAAGACGACGTGTTTTGATAGTTAAAATGATATAATGCGAAAATTATGCGCAATCGACCTCATGCATACGGGCGTGGAGTTTAAACTAACAGTAAAATGCGGGTGACGGGAAGCGGTGGCGTAACAATACGATAACACTGCCCTTCCTTGGTTCACGTCGCAGTCAACTATTATTACTGCCTTATCTTGAGACTTCCGACCATCACTTCCAACCAGCATGCCAAGTACAGTCACCGCGAGTACAACAACACTTTTACCATCACTCGAAACCCATCGATACTACGCCACTGCTCGAAAAAGTCGTAGTTCATAATCGAAACAAGTAACACAAAAGTGCACAACACAATTTTAATAGTACTACACCAAAAGTAGCCAGGCAAGACGCAACACGAACAAAAACCTTAAAAACAAAAGATATCATAATCGGTTAATGCATGAATCGATTAGAGAATGAGCTCACCCAAGTATGATAACGAAAAAATGCGATAAAAAATTCTGAAGAAACTGGTGAATATTGAAAATATTTCTTTACAGAAGTTTACAGAAGATTCGTTACGGGTTACGTTACGTCATAAGCCATCAAATATTTAACATTAAAATATTCATCAAAAATGTGATTCATGCCGCATGGCATAAAGTAAATAAAATTTGTGCTGGCGACGATGGTGACATCATCCTTGAACACAATGCATTAAGGATAAGACGGTCATTCCCCAGATCCGCCGGTCCTTGTAAACACGTGCACGACTCAATTGGTGAAGTTATCGCGCCAAATGAGGAGCATTCGCTTCAAGGAGGTGACGATTTCAACGGTAAAGTAGCTCCCCCGATATGGGCGATAAATGAATAATGTACTAGTATTGCGCCGTTAGAAACCAATTGATTAATATTGTAAATAGAAATGATAGTTATTGACCAGCAAGGATAAACAGAGGTGTTCCAGTTAAAGGGCGATAATCTCGAGCGCGGGCGTAGCGGCAGGTTGCCAGTCCTGTCACTGGTGTTTACCAATCCATTGACATTTTTATTGCTAATGCACTTCAAACTGATTGAAAGATAAAGCGATTATGGTCTCATTTTATTTATCTCTAATAGCCTATTCAACAAGTAAATGGGTGTTTGATTTTAACAACAAAACCGTCGGTCGAGTAGTTCTAACTGAACACTTACTTTCGTCTGATAATTTGTTGGTTCATTTGAGAGACTGTTTTAATTTCCGTCAATTGTTTGATTGCTCAACGAAATGAAATGTCTCATTCATACTAATCACCAGTTGCATAATTTTGTCAAGTTTGTATATTTTTCGTTAGGAATGTACGATGGGCGGAAAAAAGAAAACATTACAAACATACGTGAACAGAAATTCGTGGCATGTGTTAGTATGGCACAAATTTGGAATATGCCTTCGGAATTGTAAATAGAGTCATTTGACTATGAAGAATGAACGTCATACTTGGGAAGACAACGGATGAACGCTGCGTGACAAATCGTCACTGTTGCTCCGCTTAGCGTTAATTGTTTATATTGTTACACAAACATATAACTCAAGGATGCGACGGACTCGGGACGTGGAAAGGAGCAGTGAGCGAATCAGCGAACACATACATCATCAATTCATCAACATGTTGCTAAAGCATAGCACACGTGTTGAATGAAAACATCCCAGTAATGCTATTATTGAATACCTAGTCGATGAGATGGCACAATACATTTAGTTAAAATAAACACCGACGCAGACAAACATTTAGTATGTTTCGGATAAACATCCACAGCTTAAAGGCAACATGTTTTGAGTCACCCTTCCCTTTAGTACTCGTATCATTCAAATCGTTAAAGTTACTTAATACGACAATAAGGACAACAAGGACATACACATGACGGTTGTGGTTGACCAAACAGTCACAAGATCTCTGTAATTAATATGTCCGCGAAAACTTGTTCCAGACGTTCAGTAATATACTTAATCAAGTCTAAGTTACTCACGTAAAGGATCAAAATACGAGTGGCCAGGCAGAACAGTAGCTCAAGCGGTGACATGGTGATTGGTGAGGTTATGTCTGCGCTATGAGGTCACCACAGGCGTGACAAAACCATCACACAAGTGTTCATAGCTAATGTCACGTGTACACTGACCATTATAATATAATAATTTATTACAACATACCACAAGAATAAGGAAGGAGAATAGAATAAACAATACCCCATTGATATTCTATTGAAATTCATCGCTTCGCTATTCTAGTCCATTTATTTGGAGGTGAAAAGGTGACTTACATAAAGGAGCAAGAGTTTGCAGCCGAGTGCTAACAAGCTCTCCGGAAACGTCATATCTATGCAATCTAGCAGCACGAGGTCATCTCACCGCAGCACCACCGGCGCGATTACGAACATACATAAGTACAATACAGAGCTCTAACCCGACTCTGACCACTAGAATATTCTAACAATACAAATCACACAGTCACGACAACATAATAGTTTAAGTAACACTTAATGTGGCAGCTTCTACTAGTTTCCACAAAACACTTGAAAAATACATTACTGACAAAGTGGCGACTAAAGTAAACGATACTCACCAGTCACCTGAGACAACTTTATAATAGGCCACGACCTTCAAATTACACAACGTAGCCAAATATGTATGTACTTATAGTCAGATAAGATAATTCCCAACTAGGTGTGTTTGGGCCAATTAACTAAATTAACGTTTATATTACTAACGAGTACGCAATCATATGGTAAGTAAAGGGAAGGGAAGCCACAAGCAGATGGACGTGACTCACCTGCAAATCGTTTTGGGGAACGGAAAAGATTTCGGACATAGCATGACACAATACAAAATTCAAAGAAGGTTATGAGGTCAACACTTAAAAATTTGCTTTACGTACATGGTTCTGCTGATCGCCGAGAATGCCAACGATAGAGGGATTCTGGTCGCCGTGTGAATCTCGGCGCAAATCCGATAATACTAAGCTTTGGTTTTCCATATCACTCGAATGATCTTCACTATTCTTTCGGCCATTCATTCTTGGCTGCTCATCCACACTACTATTGGTGTGGCCATTAGTAGTAGCATTCTTCTGAATATCATCTTTTACAGCTTCATTGATAGGTATGTGAGCAGGCTTCGCTTCATCAGACCGTTCGACGAGCGTTTCGTCATCGGAATCACCAAAATCACCGTCAGTGAAAGCTTCCCCGCTCTCCTCGTCACTATTGTCAGGCGTGGCTACTTCGGAGCGCTGTCCCATGTTTAACGTCACTGATGACCCGTCAGGTATAGTTGCACTTATTCGTAGAAGACAAACAAACGAAGGTGCGCGCTGGTTTTGAATTCTCACATCTACAGCAGGCGTCAACAAATGTTGTGTGTGCGCAGGCGACTAGATTGCAGCATCGCCTCTGCCGCTTGAATAGAAAGGAAGGACGCAATTTTTGCACTGAGCTCTTCTCGAACTGCACTCGATTGCGAATCGCGATAACATTTATTGTCGCGATTATAGCTTTATCTTATCGGCGATGTTTTCCACTTTATTAAACGCTCCTTGACCAACATTCTTTATTTTAGCGTCAACCAAACTGTTTATTTCGATAGCAATAATTGTTTTCTTTAGAAGCACTTATCACAATGATGTTTTGTGTATGTTTACGTATCTCGGGGAACAATAGAATGGAGTCATTACGAGGAGGCGACAATGAATGCGCGCGATCGTTGTTATAATTGCCGCGTTAGGGCAACCAGCACGCGTGTGGTTGCGGCGACGTCTGCGACCGACTGCGAGTGACCGCCATGCTGGGCCGCACATCACACCGCATAGCAAGCTATGCTATCGCTTGCGTGATAAATCGCATTGTTTAGGACATGCCGAAACTTAAAAAATCAGAAAGTAACCAAAAAAATATGTGAGCTGCAATTTAAGGGCCAAACCCACTGTTTTAACATAAAAACTATTTGTCTAACAAACACGGAGCTAAAGACTACATTCACTTCAGAGCGTGAAAGCCTAGATAAAATGAGCCGCATTCATGTTGCCGTTTCTATTAGCAGAAGCAGGCACAACGCAAGGCATTCGTAATGGGTATTCATTAAGTTCTACATCCTCGAATGATTCTTGACAATGTTTGAGTCGGTGAATCACTGCATAGCGAAGCGAACTGTGGCTATGCGCAGACGCCGAGCATCTTCCGCTCAGCCGCGTGAGACGCGCAATCATTAATTGAGCATTGTTTTGGTCAGCAAGACGAATTCTCGCTGAGGAAATACTTTATGAAGCATAATATAATCAATTAGGAAATCGTTTTCCGGTTACCAGAAAACAAAAAAAAACAGGCGTTAAATTAGAACTATGTGTTTTAGGCCCGTATTAATAAACGTAACTCAGCCCAAGATACCGCACTTGATAATATGAATGTTGAGATCCTGATCGTATTAATAAACGTGATTATACATGTTCTCAAGATGCGGATTAGGTTTACGTCATCAACTGAGTACTGGACTGATTAATAAACGAAACTCGACCCTCAAGTACGCATTGAGCGCGGGTCCCTGAGATGCTATATCGTGAGTGCAGATCGTCCATGACTTGAGGAGTGATTAGCGTGGCGCGAAACATGGAATTGAAAATATTTTGAGTGATATAATATTAATTATTACGATGAAATAGGTTACTATGACGATATTTTGTGGCCTTTGGGATTACGTTTTTCAAAAGTTTATCTATGCGATGCTTTTGTTACCTACCTAAAATTTAAGAAAAAACGATCTAGATTTGTTCAAATTGCAGTGTTATCATTAATCAAAAACTCATTCGTAAAATATAATAACAACAGAGGTCTTCTAATTTCTCCAGAAATAGCCGTACTTTTTACTTTTATGTTTTATGCAACAGCATCATTTTAGGTTAGTATGTAATATCGTAAGTAATTAACTACATACATAGTACAATTTTACAAATGCTTTTATTTTTTGCAAAAAAAGGTTGTTACACTTATTCTTCCATTTTCAGTTTTTCCCAAACAAATATTTCCCATGAATTTATTTTAAGTACATTGTGAACAATACATGTCATAAATGTCGAAATCTGGGTGTATTGTACACATCTGCGTACCCCCCTCAAAGCATACAGGCGTTATATTACGTCATGATGTTGTCTAAACAATAAACATCCAAGCGATTACACCAATCACGACAGGTTTGCCGTCTATTTCTGAAGAGTATTATAGAAAACCGAGAAGTATCATTCAAAACTTCGGTCAATTTGACGACATCGTTCACGAGATCAAGCCCTCAAGTACAGCTAGTTGAGGAGCTGTCTTGGTAACTGAGATACTGTACTTATGCGTCTATTAATTAGCATCAATCTTGAGGTGCTGATGACGTCATAATGGCGTATCAAATGATAACGTACTTGAGTACGGTGTTGAGGGACGTTTATTAATACGGGCCTTAGTATTCTTGAATATACTTGATTTCGTGCTCAAGTGATTGCATTGAGGAAGGTAATTCAGTTCGGTGTTCGAAATTACTCAACAGTTTAAAAAAAAAAACTGGACATGATCAAGATGTAAGTACCTACTCTACTTATCGTATTAAAACCACAATGTTTTTGAATCATTGATCCGACAAATGACATTAACAATAAAACAATCTAATAATAGTGACATTGAATTTATCACAGGAAAAACTTGTTACATACAATATTCCAATGTGCGATAAGCAATAATATAGCGTGTCATATTTATTTTTATAAAGGAAATATTTATTTTGTAGTTCTGTAGATTTTTCTCAATCAATCTTTTAGTCGCTGTTTTACGATGACTTCAACAAAAGTTAAGATATTATGATTGTGATATTTTGTGATCGGAAGCCCTGAGGATTTTTTATAAATAATAACGAGTATTAGAAATTAAGATACGATATGAGAACAAAAAAATGATGATGATTTTTCTATTATAACAGGAATTACTTATGATGTGCTAGGAATTCGGGAAATGATAAACATTATAGGAATTGCCCAATGTGGTTTTTGTAGACCCCTCTGATGGAGGATGAAGCTCACAGTTCAGTTCGAGTATTCATCATCTAGACTCTAGAGAAAGGAAGCATCATTTGAAAAAAGTATGAGAGAAAGTCTCCACCTCATCCAAGATGAACCGTTACCAATTTCAACAACATACCATAGGTACATAATAATTGTTTCATCCGGGAAGCTGGGCAAGAAGTTAGTTAACAAATACTGGCGGCCGGCCGCTGAAGAAATGTAGTTTGCCAATAATCATTGTAGCGAAACTTCTTATCTTGTTCTTATTTAGTTTTTTAGATCAACTGTGTTACTTTCAATGTTGACAGCAAAATGTTTAAACTTTTTTACACGGTTTTGTGGGAAGGAGCTTGCGAATCATGCCGTAACAGAAATCTGGGTTTTTATATCTCCAGGAGTATAGGCCTTATGTCGTAAAGACATCTTTTTTCCCGATACGTATGAAACATAGTAAAAGTTATTTGGGTTCTAAAATACGATTCTGCTAAAGCGGCGATTTTAGACCCCCTGGAATCATGTTATTTTGTGCTCCCCCTGTTTTCTTCTATATATTTTTTACCCAGCGGTTGACGAAATGACATACGAGCGAAAGACTCTGAAATATCTTTTAAAGGTTCTCAATATAAGCCATAGTGAAATTGAGATTACTTTTAGTCTTAGTATAGGCTGACAAGTCGGTTTCGATTTCCGATAACGATCAGCAACGCATCAGTGGTTTTCTGAGCACTCACAGTTTACGAGGTAGCTCTATAATCGGTAAAATAGTTGGTTAAACCTGCGGTTATTACGTGGGGACACGCTAGTACATTAGGTACACGAAGTTCCTACTAAGCTTGTGCAAGCAGTGGGCTTGTTCTATAGGAAGTTAAAATAGCGCAATACGGTTACGTGTATTTTAGTTGCGGGCTGATTAGCTAAGCTGTTTTTTTGCAGTTAATAAAAAAGAACCCATTTCTAAGTTATTGCATTACAGCAGTGGGTTGTATTGTTCTGTTTGTTAGAGTAAGATCACACACATCATCACATTATTGCTTAATTCGGCCTATACCACTTTTTAAAATCTTCACCAAAAAGAAAATTAACCACGTTGAGGTAAAGAAATCGGTGATCACAGTACCTAAATCTTTTAGGAGAGACAGAGGGAGCTGTTACCATCATTTAAAAATGTTGTACAAAATATATCAACATCTTTGTATCAATGTCAGACAATGCACTAGGCAGCAAAGACGACACTGTCATGAAGATCCTCAGACTGAACTGTGGTGGAAAGTCACATCAGTAACTGGCTGGAGAGCATGTGATGTAGCTGTTTAGATAGCTAGTCGGTCTAGCGGCCCAGTGCCAATGCGTTGTTACTTAGGCGACCTTGGTCGGTGCAAGTCGTCATGCAATTTTTATGTTTCTTTATTGAATTATGCATTTGTAGTCGCAAAACCGCTAAGGTGAAACGTTTAGGCTGCGATGCGACCTGCGACACATGAGCGATTAAAACAAGTAAATGAATGCTCACTTAAATGGCTACACTGTACGTCAAATATTACTAGCGATCTTTGATTTATTTATGCGATCGGAACAACATTACTGTAATCACGGCATCGGCTACACCAACATAGCGAAAATGAAGCGAATTTATTAGAAAATACGCCGCGAATCTCGCTTGTAATGTAGCCATACCTACCAAGTTTTTCTCGTTTCACATTACGAGTACATTATTTAAACATTATAAAAATTAAAATCAATATAAAAAACCAGAATTAAAGTCAACATTAAAATAAAATAAATATCACAAAACGAATTAAAATAACCAAATTAACAATAAAATATCACGCGTTTCGCTCTTCCAGTCGCATCGCAAATCGCTGCCTAGTGTAGCCTTAGCCTTAAGGTTAACGAATGAAGGTTAGAAGTTTAGAACAGTATCTCTGAACCTGTTTCATTGTACAATAATTTAGGATTCTAATTTGTACTTAGTGAATTTATAAAATAAAGGAGGATTTGTATAAAAGGACCAAAAAAAGTGAGCCAATTTTTGGTCCTTTTGATTTTTTGTGAATAGTATTCCTCTGCTTTCTATTTTCTCTTGTTACTTTCTACGGAGTAACATTATAATATCCTGTGTGATATAAATAGGGCTTGCTCTCGACTCTCGGTCACAAACAGGACCTCAGACAAAGGTACAAGGACGTCACGGCTACACTCTCAGACACAATACCCGCCCTACAACTACACTTCACCTAATATACTCTAGCTGGCAATGGTCCTTATTGCCTGTACTGAAGGCGCTTTTTCGATTAGTACAGTAATAGTTCTTCTGGGTGATAATAATAGAGCAGTGGAAAGGTGAGGATCGACAGAAATGTGAATAATTTATTAAAATAGTAGACATTATCGTTAGAGATTGGAGAAATTCCAATAAAACCATGTTGTAAAAGACGCTATCGATTTAGAAAATTGCTTGGAAACGTGTGTGTCCGGCCCTAAATTATTTAAATCTTCAGCCTGCAGCTATGTTTTTATGAACGTAACTTAAAATAACTGCTCATAGAAGTGCAATTTAACCAACTTTAATTCAAAATACCTATTTACCACTTAATACGGGCTATTCTTTATACTATTATTACACAGTATAGTTAGAGTTCTCAAATGTATAAAATTATCGATATATTCTTGACGTTTAATTTATTTATGGCCATATTCAGATGGGCATCATCGAAGCAATCGATCACAGTCAACGTTATAATCATGGAAGCAATTTAGAAAATGATTGATAAATAAATTAGAAACGTTACAAGATTTAAGTATCGATGTTCAATGATTTGTAGCTATAAGCCTAGTTAAATCCGGTATAAATGCGTCAATTAACCTGACGAGGACATCACTCGTTCCGCACTATCATTTATTTGATATTAAAACCATTTGATACAGTATCGCACGCACATAAACAGAACGCACTAAACCGAGCCACAACCCGACTAACACTGATAGACGAGCACTGGCCCACTCGGCCAGACGCAAGGAACGCACGCAAAAACTGCGCAAACGCAACTTGACCGCACGCGGGAAAAATAATTGAGATAGCTGCCACGCGACTGTCGCAGAGAGCTACGTAAAAACCGATTGCGGACGATTAACTGTTAGCAGATCGAACGGGATCGATGGACGGCGAGGTGCGCACGCGACAGTACGCGGACGTAAATATCGTGACATTTGCAGCATGGAGCCGACGCCAACGCACGTGAGATGTGCTTTCGTAATAGCAAAGGTGAATGATCGATGCCTCAGTTAATTTAAAATGATATTGATAGTCTATCAAAGCACCGACAACAACGACGCGACAATGAAATGGAGCATATCCATTGCGACGGTGTGGAGTGATCAAAATCAAGTGCTTCGCAAATGAAATCAAGAAGGGGTTAAAGTATCAACTGATTGATAACGTGAATACACAGCTTTGGTTTTATCGGTTATATTAACAACGAGAACATGAATAGTCAATTACCGCTAACGATAATTTTGCTCTAAATCAAAAGACGCGATACAATTTTACGAGACGAGTTTATTTTTAGAATTATTAAAGTGTCCTGTGTGATTCATGGCGAGGCGCCTGTGTTGTGGGGACCACACGCGTTCCTCACTATATTGAGTTTATTGCAAACAGCATGTTTCTTGTAACAATATGTCTCATATTATGCAAATTTTCTGCTTTCACCGCAGTTCGCGGACCGGTCGAGAATCTCTGTGCTACATCTCCAAATAATAAAACTCCTTATGCAGTCGCTGTTAAGTCTGTTATTGTATAAACCTGTTTCAGTAATTGTGTATATCCTTATCCGATTTTGTAATACTTCCAGTTGATTATTGCTGCAAATCCGCCCACATTTGCAATTAGTTGCATTCTTTAATGAGGGTGCCTCATTAAAAAATGTTTGCCTAGCTGTCTACGATGTAATAAATGTTTACTTATTAGAGCTGCTCTATACGGACGTAGATTTTTGTGTTTTCCTTTTATGTTTCCGTATGTATTTAGACATTTTTTCCGGGCAATTATCAACCCAACGATTTCGCTACATGATATATCATAGACAAAGAGATTTTGTGCAGAAATATATTCTGTAATAAACTCACATTTCCAGTTCCCTGAATTTGGTACTCACTAATTTAGGTCTAACTAGACAAACAATCGATCGAGCTGACGAGTCTTCGTCGCTGCTGCTCTCCAGACAGTCGGACAGGGACGGCGAGCGTTGCTGTGCCCACGATTTCGGCGTCTTCTCCGAGCACGGCGACGGCAGCACCAGCGGCGGTGGCAGCCAGCTACCTTGTCCGCGCCACCACGACACCAGCGCCGGAGCCACACCCACTACCATCGCCAACCCCAAACGAACCATACTGCCAAGTTTACTGTCAATTACTAACCAAACACAAAAGAACAAGTCTCACAAGAACATAGTCAACTCCAACGCACTAGGAAGTGCTTGCCGCCCGCCTAGAGCATTGTTCTTAAATAAAAACGTCTATTTTAGATGGATGCAGTCTCACACACTTTCACACATGCAATGTGTCACCAAACCGGCGAGCGGACGCCACGGATTATCCATCAACGTGTCGCGACTCACGACAGCCGAAACATCACACGTGCGCGCCGAACTATAAGTTAATACTCAGTCCACATAAACATTAACTAAGTTGTGCAACGTGCCAAATGCCAGGTATTCCGACGCATACGCGACACGACCGGCACGAAACGCATCGTGCCAAACGAGTGAGTGTTCGCAATCCACTCGCTAATTATCACAAACGACTTCACGAGCCTCCCGGAGTAGTACACGCGCGAAATTGAACGCTTTGTGAAACTGCGTTATTGAAAATGACGAAAGTTGAAAGTTGAATCGTCCGGGTGCAGCTTGGGACGGTATGCCCTCGCGATCGCAGACAGTCGAGTGGCGGTCGTTGACGCTGGAGTCCCCCCTCCGCCGAGCCGCCCAGACTCCCCTCCAGCCGCCCGCCCAAAGGGAACAACCCCTCTAGCCCTACATGCAAGGGAATGTCGCGCAAAATGACTGCTCGCTGAAAGGGCTTCTAAGAAATGTACATGGAAGCTGCTCACGGTTGTGTTTATTTTTAATACCCACATCCGAGGCGCACACCACAAAATGATTGCCTTTCAGTACCGTTAGCGCAATCTGGTGTCGTAAACTAGGTCAGGCATGTATGCAATACTTGTAATAGGCAATAAGCATTTGGTAAAGAACATTGTAACTGCAAACAACAACGTAGTAAAACCGACTTTAGGGAATTATTACATAAACAAGGCATTAAAATAGAATTTCTTAAACATGACCGTAAGAAATGAGGTAACGAACCTATAAACTTGTTTCATAATGATTACATACCTAGTTCCGTAGCTTCCTGAAAAGAAAAGCGAAGACAGCAATAATACCGTATGAATATGTATGATTGTAATACTTTAGTTTCCAACTTTCTAATGAAGTCAATGAGATTAAAGGAGAACAAAGCAAGAGAACAATACCTGCAGTGGGCGTGAGTATGCCGGGGGCCAGCAGGGTAAAACTGCATTTGCACATATAGAAACCACAGGATTGGTCGGGAGGCGGGTCTGCAACGGGATCGATAACAAGATTGGAATTTTATGCAATGAAATGGACATGTATAAAATGTAATCTGTACCCCACAGCCGTAACATCAGGAGTTGAGGCATCATTGTTTCGGATCAAAAGACCAAAACCACCATAAAATATAATCACGATATCGCAACGAGTAACGAAGTTGCATCAGCCGCGGCGAGGCAGAGGGGGATGGAACCAGACAGATCGATGCTGCCATTGACGTCAGTGAATCCCAGACTAGGGGCGGGCAGAAACAAATCCTATTTATATTATAGCTTTCTGAGATTCTTATTAACTTTCTTTGTCTTGCCGTACACAGCTCAGTAAAACAAGTTATTTATTGGAAAGTGGTTGTTTTTAATAACCTCTCAATTCTTTGAGATAGCTGTCAGAGCATCAAGTTCGTCACCACAAAATATTTTGTCTAATTTGATTGCTTTTTTGTTTTTATGGTCGCTTAACGTTGGATTCTTTGTTCGAAACACTGAACAAGCAGTGTTATTGGTTTCTTCCATATTAAGAAAGTCTTAATAGCAGTACCTAAGAGCCCTGAGACATGATCTTCAGATTATCTCGGAAAAAATCTTCTTCAATTCCCAAACAAAGACTTGTTGAGGACAAAATGTTTAGCAATGCAAATTAGAACGTTTGCATAAAATAAACATTAACACTGTCGCGTCTTATGTTTTTTAAACCACTGGAAACAATATTATTAGACTTCATTCTAAACAATACCAATATGACGAGTTCTAGCTTAGATCACTTCTTCTTCTTCACTGTCGGTTAAAAATATATATGAATGTACGTGTAATGTGGTGACATTATTAATTCATTGGTCTCGATTCAATTCACCAGCGTATTCTTCATGGCTAAGGATCGCGGCACGCAATTAAATAATTAATGTCTAACCATGCAGTTTGATAGATAGCTAGAATTTCTATAAAATGTATTGTATACCAAAACTGTAAAACGAGCTCTTGGTTTGCAATATTGCTAATTATATGGTTACCACGGTGGTCTAATCGCTCATAGCGTCAGCCTACCAGACAAATGTAATAGCCAAACCTATTTCGTGCACTCTTACCGCCCACTCCTACCATATTCTCAAAAGATATACCACAGGAGGGAAAGCCAACAAAGCTGCAGCGACCTGAATCGCATAATAACCAAATGTATGTAAAGTAAGAAGCAACGGTGGTCCTTACATAACCCACGCAGGCGGTGGGTAGGCCTCCGCGAGGCTGTGGAACTGGGACACGGATCGATCCGCACAGGGCGACGAACCCGAGCACCAGGCTCCAACTGACCTATATTTACTATTCCCACTTTACAATAAACCCAGTTAAGTTAAAACCGGAGCCATATTTGAACAATAAAATCTTAATGACTTTAGAGAATCGGGCTTAGTTAAATTCACTGTTGTAAAGGTTGTATTTGAAATTTCTAAATTGGAAAGTATGAATTGGATATCTGTCTGGGTTACTTTAAAGGTGGACGCACACTTAATCCGCGCCGAAGGAATCGACCGCGCCGAAAGATTTTTTTCTCATACGTATGACGTCATCTATTCGTCCGATTCGACGCGGATAAGTGTGCGAGGTTTTATAGGATTTCATACAAGTTATTCTAAAATTCGAATCTTTCGGCGCGGTCGATTCTTTCGGCGCGGATAGGTGTGCGTCCACCTTAAGGCGCTACCCCAGGCAAAATTAGCAACTCTATTTGTGGTGATTCAAACTTCGTTTGAAATACTATTAGAATAAAGTTCTAATCAGCTTGCACTACAAAGTGGTTTTTACGTCAGTCACTGCGGGTCGAATAGTGCGAAATTAGTGATTTTTATTCTTTATAAAATCAAATTTCGTCTTTTGGAAAAAAAAAACTAGCATTATGTTCATTATTAAATTGTCTATCCATTAGTATAAGAAGCAAATCAAAATAATGTTAACTTTACGAGAAGAAGCATGTTATAAATATTTTTTTCTCATTTTTGTGGTTTCATTGTGAGGGGATTTATTACACATTATGAGACTTAAATAAAATAAAAAATAAAACTACCACTTTGCAGTCTAAGAATATGTAGAAATTTAATGTATTTTTATTACTTGGTATTTCTTTTGGATAAAGAGGAGTTGGCTCCAAAAAACTGCACAAAAAACGGCTTTTGCCTGGGGTAGCGCCTTAAACCTGAACATTTGCGTATAAATATCACTTTCGACTATGTTCAGCAAAGACAACTCAGCTTTTAACTGCAATGTTAATTACTAGAATAAGTTACACATAGTTTTCAAATGCGAATATATTGATTAGCAAATAAGTACACATAAACCTGTTGCTACTACCTACTTGGATGTAGAATTGTAGATAATACTTTGAAGGGATAGAATTTACTGAGTTGGCATGTTCGCCTTTTAGATTTAATATTGATTTCCGTTGACTTGACTTGAGAAATATTGTTACGAGCTGGGTATGAGATAAATTAATTACTACCGATTAAACAACACAATCACTTTATTAATCACAAAACAATTTAAACTTAATCACAAGAACACTACAGTACACTACTATTCACTTAGATATCGCACTTCAAGTTCACTTCGATTCGCTTCGATGGTAGCCAAAACAAGACTGACTGTCGCGGCCCTGAGCGGTCTATTTATACTCGCCCACAGACACACCAGAATAACCTCGAATATTCTAGAGGGTCATAGAAAACATTAACAAAAGAGTGGGTAGGTAGGTAGGTAATTATTATTACTAGCTACTTGTACAATACAAACAAATATGAACCGTATGCCCTAGGCGTACGGTTGAAATTCTAATGTCTTTTTATAAAGAGGTCGCGAGTTTGTAGGTACCTAGGTACCTACCCAACTTTGAAAGTAATAATAATAGAAATCTCTCGAAGTTCCAACGTACACATACTGTAATCACGTGCTTTCTCGAATGTTCTAGTAGGTCCGATGTAACACTGCCCCCTCCTTAGACATGCTCGTCCCGAGCATCATTAGTCCCGTAGTATCGCGCCAACCGGTCTACATGCACAATCTTAGGCGCACCTCGTGGACCCTTCTGTATTCGGTAGGTGACATCGTTGATCCTAGTCACGACTCGGTATGGTCCATCCCATTTTGCTTGTAACTTCGGAGACTTTCCCTTGCTCCGCCCTGGGTTATGCAACCACACCAGTGAACCCTCGTCGAAACCCCTACCGTTTGCCTTCCGATCATAACGGGTCTTCATCTTCTCAGACATCTGTTGGCCGGATTGTCGGATATGCTCATAAACATCGTTCAACTTATTACGCAATTCATTCGCGTAATCTGTTACACTACATGGAGCATCAGGGGGAGTTCCAGTGATTAAATCAGCAGGTAACCGTAATTCCCTTCCAAAGTTCGCGAATGCTGGTGTCACAGTCGTACTTTCGTGGACTGCACTTCGGTAAGACAGAAGAAACGGCTGTATGTGCTTGTCCCAATCTCTTTGCCGGCTTTCCACAACTTTCGCCAGATATCTCTCCAACGTTTGGTTGAATCGTTCCACCATTCCGTCAGATTGTGGGTGGTAAGAGGTGGTTCTGGTTTTGTGGGTACCCATCAATCGACAAGTCTCTTGAAATACTTGCGATTCAAAATTCCTTCCTTGATCGCTGTGTATTTCTAAGGGTACCCCAAAACGACAGAAGACTTCCTGAACCAATTTATCTGCGACAGTTGTAGCTTCTTGATTAGGAATGGCGAAGACTTCTGGCCACTTTGTGAAGTAATCCATGACCACCAGGAAGTACTTGTTTCCGCTCTCACTTACTGGAAATGGTCCCGCAACGTCTAGTGCTATCCGTTCCCAAGGGGCTCCAACGTTGTACACTTTTAATGCACCTCTGCTGCGTGTCTGGGGTCCTTTCACGGCCGCACAACTGGTACATTTGCGACACCAGTCCTCCACATCATCTCGACAGTGGATCCAGTAAAAGCGTTCTCGAATTTTTAGTAAAGTCCTTTTTACCCCCATATGTCCTCCAGAACATCCATCATGGTAGAGCCGTAGAACATCCGGTATCTTAGCTTTAGGGACAACCATTTGTAGATGGCAGCTGTCCCCTCTAGCGCTTTCCCATTTACGGCACAAGACTCCATCCTGGATTACCAAGCTGTTCCATTGCGCCCAATAACTCTTAGTGATGGAACTCATCGCAGCCACATCACTCCACTTGGTTTTAGGAACACCAGCTTTGATCCACTCGAAGATCGGTTTGATGTCCGGGTCATTTTGCTGAGCCTGCTGTAGGGTCTTCTTCCATTCATCGCTGAGATCCGTTCTAAGCATCCTCACGGGCACTACTTCCTTAGTCTCTTGCCTGGCACAGTGCTTACAGTCTTCAGGACAAGGTCTTCTTGACAAGGCGTCTGCGTTACCGTGAGTTCTCCCACTGCGATGTTCAGTTACGAAGTCAAACTCTTGGAGTAGTTCTATCCATCTTGCCACTTGCCCCTCTGGATTCTTGAACTGTAATAGCCACTTCAGTGCAGCATGGTCAGTTCGTAATTGGAATTTACGTCCCAGCAAATATTTACTGAAATGCTGCACTGTCTTTACTACAGCGAGTAGCTCCCGTCTTGTGACGCAGTAATTTCTTTCTGGTTTGGATAAAGACTTGCTGAAGTAGGCTATTACAACCTCCCGGTCTCCTTTTCGTTGAGACAGCACGCCCCCAATTCCAGTATTACTTGCATCTGTGTCAACTATGAAGTCATTTTCAGTGTCAGGATATCCCAAAATAGGTGTATTGCACAGACGTTTCTTTAATTCCTGAAATGCGACGTCGCAGTCTTCGTCCCAACAGAATTGCCGCTTATCCTCAGTGAGTTTGTGCAGAGGTTTTGCAATGTCGGCAAAATTCTTGACAAATCTTCGATAGTAGGAGCACAAACCCAGAAATGCTCTGACCTGTGTCTTGTCTTTCGGAACTGGCCAATCCTTGACGGCGACTACTTTTCCTGGGTCTGTTTGAACACCTTCCCCCGAAACTATGTGTCCTAAGAAGTTCACTTGCTGTCTGAAAAACGAGCACTTTTTCGGACTTAACTTGAGATTTGCTGTTTGGATTTTCGACAGCACTCGGTTGAGGTTTTTAAGGTGATCGTCAAATGTACGGCCCACGATGATTATGTCATCTAGATAGACAAGACATGCGTCTCCAATCAATCCGGCAAGTACTTGCTCCATCAACCTTTCAAACGTCGCAGGAGCGTTGCACAAACCGAACGGCATAACTTTAAACTGCCATAGCCCTTTTCCTGTTGAGAATGCAGTTTTCTCCTTGTCCTTGGGGTCTATTTCTACTTGCCAGTAGCCACTCTTCAGATCAAGTGTAGTAAACCACTTCATACCAGTCAGCGTATCCAGTGTGTCATCGATCCTAGGCAGCGGGTAGCTGTCCTTTTTCGTGACGTCGTTCAGACGTCGATAGTCCACACAGAAGCGCATACTGCCGTCCTTTTTCTTTACCAAGACCACAGGAGAACACCATGGACTCGATGAAGGCTCTATAACACCGTCCTTCACCATTCCCTCAATCATGGTTTCTACCTCTTTTTCTCGTGCAACTGGCAGTCTTCTTGGTCGCTGACGGATAGGTAACTCGTTACCTGTATTAATCTGGTGCTGCACAAGTCCAGTTCTCCCTATGTCAGCATCATCTGAAGAGAAAGTGTTGGCGTACTCAAGTAACATCTTCTTAGCCTTCTCCATTTCTCCTTTTGTTAAATCGCAGTTTTCCAAAAGCGTTGACACGTCAAATTTTGTAGTACGAATTTTATTTCCGGTAGGCACATCTTGCAATTGACGCATCCAAGCTACTTCCTCGCAAGTGCCGATCAAGGTGCCCTTCTTAATCACATGCTCCTGGTCACTTGGATTCATTATGCGTACTGCTGAGACGTTGGTGGCCTTGACCAGAGTTCGTGCCATCTTCCATGGGAAGTCATTGTTCAACCTTTCTATCAGAACACTTCGATCTTTTTGTCCAGAATTCCGTGGCAAACAAATTGGCACAATCGTTTCTGATCTGCGAGGAAGAACAATCTTCTTCAAGCAGTACACATTCCCTGACGGTGCACCTTCCATGAAGACTTCCTCTGAACCACATTTCAGTACTCCTTGATCAACGTCGATCTCACAACGATATTTCCGCATGAAGTCCAAGCCCAAGATGCAATCGTCCACTATGTCGGCCACGATGACATTCTGCTTATAAAATCTGTCACCCAATTTTAACTCTACCTCCTTCTTGCCTCGGACGTTTATGTGCTGACCGGTAGCTGTTAGTAACTGTATACGGTCGTGCTTATTGAAGTAGTCCCCAAGAAACCGACTTGCTAGTTTAGAATTGACGACCGTGTGAGAAGCTCCAGTATCCAACGTCAGTTTGCATGGCGTTCCATTGACTTCGCCTTTGATGGTCAGGCTGTTCCCGTCATGTGCTTGCGAGATCAAGATTCTCGGGGCTCTTTCAATACCAGCCAGCACCCGCCCCCCAGTCCTGGCATTTACTCGTTTCCCTGCTGTGGCTGGGCAGTCACTTCAGCCACTCTTCCCTGCTGATCCTCTCTCGGGGTGCTGCGCTTAGGACAGCTGGACCGAAGATGACCCCTTTCTCCACAAGTGTAGCACCTAGGACTATACCCCTGTGGGCGGTCGCGTACAGTTGATGCTACAACTTCCCTGACACGGTGCGTTCGGTGGTCTTGCCTCACTGCCTCTACTTCTAAGGCATGGGCCAAGGCGTCCTTCAAGGTCTCATGATGCCCAAGTCTCACGGCAGCTCTAACTTCTAAGTCACGTATTCCATCAACGAAGGCCTGTACCAGATTTCCATCAATTAGTGCAGGGGCAGACTGGTAGGCTTTCCGAACGAGTTTTTCAACTTCCAGAGCCCACTGCTGTAGGTTCTCGGCACTTCGTTGAAAACGATCCTTCAACTTGGCACGGAATACGTGCTCCAGGTGCGCGTCGCCGTATCTGGACTCCAACGCCTCCAGCAGCTGCTCGTAGGTAACGTCCTTGCCGAGCGCCTCCAGAATAGTTAGGGCCTGGTCTCGGAGGCCCAAGGTGAGCGCGGTCATGGCTTGTGGTTTTGTCCATCCATTCGCCTTCATGACGGCCTCAAACTGTATTTTGTACGCCGACCACGAAGATGTGCCGTCGAATGGAGGCACTTTAAAACCACGCGAAGATGGTGCAGCAACCACCGAAGTTACAGCCCCGCCTTCTGTCTTCAGTTCGCCCAAAGCCTTCTTTACCCCAGCAATCTGAACTTCGGCCTCCGAGATGCGATTCTCATGCTGGTGGACCTGATCTTTCATCACTTTCAGGTCCTTGCCGAAAGTTGCATGCAGATCCTTGATGAGGAGCATCTGCTCGTCTTGGCGGCGGACCTGTTCCTCTTTGTCTCGCTGCAACTGCTCTTCCAACCGGCGAGCCTGCTCCTCTTGACAGCGTGCTTGCTCCTCTTGACGGCGAGCTTGCTCCTCTTTATCTCGCTGTAACTGCTCTTCCAATCGGCGAGCCTGCTCCTCTTGGCGGCGAGCTTGCTCCTCTTGACGGCGAGCTTGCTCCTCTTGACGGCGAGCCTGCTCCTCTTGGCGGCGAGCTTGATCCTGCAGCAGCGCCATTAAAGCTGACAAGTCTGGCGCCACTGATGCTGGAGAAACTCCGGATGGGCCAGCGACTGGCTGTGACGTAGGCTGGACACCACCCGGTGTCTGTGTCGGAGAATCTCCAAACCGCCTTTGGTCCATGTCCTGCTGTCGCTGACTCCTGGTGCGGATACCGTCCATGTCGTCCTTTGGTAGAATTGGCATAATTTATCTCTCACTTCTGACACCAATTTGTTACGAGCTGGGTATGAGATAAATTAATTACTACCGATTAAACAACACAATCACTTTATTAATCACAAAACAATTTAAACTTAATCACAAGAACACTACAGTACACTACTATTCACTTAGATATCGCACTTCAAGTTCACTTCGATTCGCTTCGATGGTAGCCAAAACAAGACTGACTGTCGCGGCCCTGAGCGGTCTATTTATACACGCCCACAGACACACCAGAATAACCTCGAATATTCTAGAGGGTCATAGAAAACATTAACAAAAGAGTGGGTAGGTAGGTAGGTAATTATTATTACTAGCTACTTGTACAATACAAACAAATATGAACCGTATGCCCTAGGCGTACGGTTGAAATTCTAATGTCTTTTTATAAAGAGGTCGCGAGTTTGTAGGTACCTAGGTACCTACCCAACTTTGAAAGTAATAATAATAGAAATCTCTCGAAGTTCCAACGTACACATACTGTAATCACGTGCTTTCTCGAATGTTCTAGTAGGTCCGATGTAACAATATGTAGACTTACAGAAAAGGTATTGCTGGCTCTGTGGCCCATAGTCCATACCAAAGCGTAATTAGTTTTCAATATTTGTGAACGTCTACTATTGGTAATTAATGTTTAAAACATCTCTATTTCTAAGCTCTGACCAGAAAATGAATCTTACGTCAAATCTGACGAGAAAAACTAAAATGACTCATTGTTCTAGTTAGATGATCTGTCTATTAGAAATGAATATCGATTACACGAAGGTCATGTCTTATGTTTTAACATGTGCAACCAAGTGCGTCAAAAAAAGAACATTACCAATAGAAACATTTGGTCCTTTCAACACAGAAGACAGTTCAAATAGCTTCACTAGCGCCAATTGGAAAAACGAAAATAATAAAACCAGCTCAACAACTTGGCAATCGCATCTAATCCCATAATATACGCGGGTATCGTAGGAAACGTTGCAGTAGGTCAGTTGTTTCCGGGAACTAACGGGCGTACTTGTCTCGTGAGTCGTGCTTCATCTCATCTTGCTGCATTTTGCATAGCTGAACTTTTTGCATTGACCGCGGAAATCGATTCAGAGCGTAACACTTCGCATATCCGGTCTTTTTGATGTCTTTACCTCATTTTTACATGATTGCTCAGTCTATAGGTACAAAGATGGTCTTGCATGCTTCCTTGGTTAGTATAATTGGACTACAATGCACCACTTATTTCTACCTACCTTATTAACTTTGATAGGATCAACACAACAGGTCAATGGAGGCCATAGGTTCAAATCCTACTTGATTTGAACTCCTGACCTCTGCCATCAATCAACGCGATCTCATTAGGTCAAGAATTCAAGATAGATTAGTGTCATCGTCAAGCTGAAGTATTTCGTAGGCCGGAATTCCTTTGGATATGGATGTGAACGCCCATACCATCAATTAACATACATAAATTGGACCGTTAAATACACCCATCAGCGGAGCTATCATAAACAAAATAGTTGGCATACCAAATCTTACAGAAATAAATATCAATTCTTGCTGGCTGCTTACAAGTAGCAAAGAATTACATCGATCAATGACTCTTGGCTTCAATTGACTGGCTTTACGACCGTGTAGTGAATAAACAAACATTGTTGTCATAATAATGTAACACCTTATAAAGATTAAGTAAGTTAAGTAATATTAATGTTTCCAGTCGACCCACTGACTAAGTACTCATTAGATATTTTGTCCATTGAAATATCAAAAAAACTAGACTGACAGACATCCTTATATATATTTTTAAATACATATAGAATGGGCCTTATTTAGATAAATTTGTGGCGAATAGCGGGCATAACAATGATGATAGAATTCAGATAAGATCGGATTTGAAGAACCTTACCATGCAAAGGGGGATAAGCAAGACAGACGGACTTGCCGAAATAATGAGAATTGCATTTGGTTTCGGTAGCTACCCTAAAAACTTGATAGATGCAGTGCAGAGAACCAGTATCCTAGTTAATAAAGACAGTGCTTAACTGCTTACTTAGAAACATTCCTGGGACAGAGCGGCCGTAATTAGCTGCACTAGCTAGAGTGACGCTCTAGCTAGTGCAGCCGCAGTGCACCAGATACTGTCGCGAGGGTCCCAACTACTACTCCGAATATTCGTAAATAGCGCCAGCGACCGGGCCGCATCAACCGCTTCTATTTCGGCCGCGGCCCGCGAGTCGTTTTGTTTCGCACCGCGTTCCGATGCACGCTGTTGCGCTTACGCATAAATAAATTCATGTCATCACTCAGGGATGGCAAAATGAGAGATTATTGAGAAAATCCGTGTATCGGAAGCGCAGCGCGAGTGGGGTAAATGTCGATATAGCCACAGGTTCGGGATCCGGGAGTCGTAGAAACAGTCGTCCTTGTCGCGACGATGTTTCTGGGAGGCTGATGATGATCCAGTAAAAGCCTACAACCCTTTGGTTGTCATTTACGAATCATAAACGAAAACCCTTTCTGATTTTATATTAACACATATTCTCTTGCTTTAATTTAGAACAACATTTCGTCTAAAGACCTATCTACCGACTCGATGTCTCGAGGTCTATCTACCGACTATGATGTGGTATCAGACTATCATGACTGTGGGTGTGGTGTAACAGTTTAAATAGTCTTAAAATTATTGGTGAACCCTGTTACAAATTACAATAATAAAGTAAAATGAAAAGAAAAATGTATAATGCAGAAACCAGAGTTTTTGACATAAGAATAATTTTACATCATTCATGCAAGTATGAATTAATGACAATGACAATAATTTATTAAACAACCGAAGGCGAACCTACTGTTGTGTTTTGGACCAGCTTGAAAGAAGTCTATACGCCAACGAATACGGTTGATAGATCTAGATTCATATTGTTGTTGTTTTGTTTGCTTGCCAAGTGGACGGTGGTAACCATAGAGTATATAACCACTAGAGAGCTTATGGGCCGATTTCTTCTAAGAACGCAACTCACTACCGCGGGCCGGGGGACGAGGAAGAATGCGCGGCTGCAATTGGTCAGTTCAAGGTCAAGTTGCGTAGGTATGTCTGGTTAGGGATTGCACGACTTGACTAAGGGAAAATAGTCGATATCGATAAAATGGATCTTAAAATAAAAAAAAATAGGTAGGTACTTACTCATTAAAAATCACATAACAAAATTTAATCAAAATCAGTCACTAACAAAAAGAAAACAACAATTGATTCTTATTGATTTTAAAATGAATTAAATATGTTTTTCGAATTAGTTTTAGGGTCTTGATTGATCTCAGTCAAAAATGATAAATTAGCGTCTAATTATCATTTTTGATTATTTATTATTATTTCTGAATTATGCATCTTCCTCATAAAATACAATGATTTGTTGATTCTGTTTCATATTGATTATAATTAGTATCCCGAAATAAATTATACCCAATTAGAGATTGTAATAACGATCTTATAAAATAGTCAGAATTATATCGTATTTCTTAAAGTAATATAAAAATTGTATGATGTTTAATTTTATTTTTATCGATATCAACTTCAGCCATTATAAAGGTAACGGCTCTGATTTTTACGATAAAAGTACAAAGGGAGAGAAAGGGATAAAAGAATTAGAATTTCCTAGTGAAAGAAAGGGACTTTTCCAAAAGACATAAACGCGGGTCACTGTTTCGTGTGTTCTTTCACACTCTACCATTTTAAATAGACCCCTGCGGTTGCTCTTAATCTGATTAAATTAAAAAATAATTTCGTAGTGTTTACTTACTGATGAAAAGGTATGCCTATCCTTTTTGTAACTAGATGTCTTGGAATATTTCCCACACCAGTTTAAAGCGCATTTTGGCATTTTATGCGTTTTAAATTGTATAAATAAATCGCAACAATTTATAATTATTTAGCGTGCATATGGGTCTAAACTTAAATGGTTACTAGTACCGTCGCCTACTTATAGGTGCAAAATTACTACAAGTGGTTTTATAGTCTTTGGTGGTAACCCTATTGAATTAACAGCTCATAAAGCAATAATCACCGGATTAGATGGATCCTCGATACAGTCGATCAGTTCTACGGTATTCACGCACACATTCGATACAATTTGCAAATATTTTATATTGGATCAGCCGATACCCCGCGATGATAAATAATTTACATTTTACAGTTTCAATAATATAAGCTTGCGTTACGCATCAATGTTATTGACCACCTAGGTATGGGTACTGAGCTTATGTTTTACGTCTATGTTTATTAAATTTTCGCTCTAGTGGGAATATCAGGTAATTCTGCTTTGATTAATTTCCACACAGCAATTGCTCAAACCGAAGTAGGTAATTGCTGGCGAAACGGACGGAGTATAAAATATTAGTAGTATAGCAAAGCAATCTGTTCAGATGCAGATGCTTGCACATTTCAATTTGCAAGTATCTGGCAATAATGAATAATCGCACCAGCTGGCCAACAGATTGAAATGTTAAAAAATTCTATCAATATTGACGCTCATTTTATCAATATTGACGGCTGCAAGGACCAAAATTAAGGACAACACTCAAAAGGACCAAAATGAATTTCCCTAGCCAAAATCCAGGGTAATGGCCTCAGCCCTCACGCTATTTTTCATACGGACAACGGCAGATAGATCTACATACACGTGCTGATGTTCTTAACATTATTTTTTCGCTTTATCAACGTTGATAATAATATCATCATTAACATCTCCTGCCCTAATGCTAATTGATTTGGAGTCGGCGCGTGCAGTATGTCTTCGCCTTACTCACTTACCTAATAGTCGTCATTTATATGGTCCATGTTCACCAAAAAGATGACGGTCTGATTATCTAAAAACAACTGTTTAAAACACATTTTTGTATGGGAACATATTATGTCACAGTGACAGCTATTTTTAGATAATCAGACCGTTATCTTTTCGGTGAACATGGACTTTAGTTCCCTACAAAGAACTATATAATTCTTCACACAGTCTTTTCATTGTTTCTTCGGTCTTCTACTCTCATAGCATAGCCTACCACATCACATACATACTAAAAACATTTCGTCATTTAATACTAATTAAAAGTTTCATAAAGGTTCGTTAGCGTGTCCCCTGCATCTACTCGCGTGATAGGTATCAAAGGCGACATCAGTAAAGTCAGTCGGTCGCTTAGGTGTCGCACACGGACACGGAAGTCTATTTCGATCGCGACTTATTTTACTGTAGGTAGGTAGGTACCTACCTCCACTAACAGGTGGCAAATTACACAGTGCTCTACAGAGGCGGGGGTTTTTATACGAAGAAGGTTCAACAGCTATTTGGTGAATGGAGAGCTTTGATCTCAGATCATAGAAACAACAGGCTTTGATGGATAGATACTGGTATTTTAGATGTTGCCAAATGTACACGTTCTAGATCGCCTTTAAACAGTTTGGGATTGTGTATAGAACTTGCCTATGGAATTTGATGTTAAGAAATTGTAGCTAACGCCTGAACCCTACTAGGATAAATCGCACTAAATGGCTAATGGCTGCCTAAAGATCAGCTGTGAATAGAAATTTAGTGCTGAGTTTTCAGCTTATGATACTAGCTGCAGTTTATTACAGATCGAAAGTGTTGCCTAAGCCTTCAAAGTTAATTTTCCTAGCCAATACAAACCCAAGCCAAAGCAATTATAATACTTAATCACAAATCAATGCCAATACAAATAACTCTGTATTTTTTCCAAGCGTAGCATTTAGTTGGCACAGTGTGCGGAGTTTTGGTTCGCCGTATGCGAGGCGTCTCGACTGCCAGGACTGCCAGTCTACGTTGTGGATTATATTCGACGGTCGGACGAGCAGGTGAGACGAATTGTGCATCATAAACATTATAAACACTTTTTATTGGTGCTACAAGGCAATCTAAGTGAAGTGTGCTATCAGTGTTATACTTCGCCCTCTTATCTTTGAGGTATCGCGAGATAATCAAGTGCTGTTTCGTTAGTCAACACTCATCATTCATTATAGATATGGATGTGATTGGCACTTTAGCTTTGTTTTGTATCACGTTTGCAGTATTGATTCATCTTGGTATGATTTGAAATATAGAGACGTAATAATGCTAATTTGTTGTGAAAAATGTCAAGAATTATGTGAGCACCCTGTACCTATCATCAAAGTATAAGTGAGTAACTTGTGTGTTCCAGTTGGACTAGAAAGTAAATAAAAAAGGTAGTTTTAAAACTCCTAAGTAGAAGCGCCACCTGTTGACCACATCAGACAACCTTTCAAGTTTTTTCACAAGCAATAAAATTAATGTCAGTGCATAAATTAGCAAGATGTGTTGATCCATTTGACCTCTAGACATGACTCCAAGAAGCTTGGTCACTTGTAATTGGCTCAGAGAGATTATTTTTCTAGACAGAAGGATTAATAAGTCACATGGGGACTACACATGTCAATAATATGATTAGGTATCTGTCGACTATTGAAGCTAATCCATTTACTGGCATGCATGTATTCAAAACATGTTACACTAACCTTCTTTTCAGCATCAGGTAAATAGTAGGAAGGCGGCCAGCAGTAGGGTACTTATGGTTATTTACACTATTTTCTCCTACCTAGTTGCTATTCACTTGTTAAGTATACAACATTATGAGCAGTGGTGGCCCAGTGGTGGCGGCCCCGACTTACGAATAGTAAGTCGTGGGTTCGAACCCAGACAGGCGGTAATTTATTTCACCACCACTGCTCTCAAAATACGCGCTTTGACGTGGAGTTGCGGACACCAGGCCGTTGTACAATACAAGTATACAACATTTTGACTGTACAGTATTCAGGGTCACATAAGACCAGCCAGCTGTTATTGAACCCAAATAAAAACAACAAAGCAGTTTTTTTTTGTTTTTTTTTTTATTTATTTATTTATGAATAAAAAAAAACTGCTTTACTTTGTTTTTTCTCATTTAGTTATTATTGATTCCCAACATGACTGTAAAGTTTTGCTAGCTAGTTTAATTTGGCTTTGTATTATATGTAAGGCATGAATTCATTTAACTTAGCTGATGATTCACGAAACAGATGAAGCTTTTTGTTTGTAGGTTTCATCTTTTAATTTACAGTATATTTAGTTGAGTAAGTACTCACCTCTCTGGCAATCTGGTCGAGGGCCTGCTCCTCGGCCGTGGCCTTCGTCTGCGTGCGCTGGCGCCGCGACGGATCCATCCCGCACGACACGCTTCACAATCTGCACACAAACAAACTATACTGAACACACTAGCACTACTCAAAGCTGATTTAGATTCTATGACATTTTGTTCCATTTTATTTGTGGCCTATATGTGGTATTCTGTTTATATAGGGTATTGCTCATTGGCATTGTCTAACTTATTTGCTAGCGTTAGCTGCTAGAGCCAAGCCTCTTCCTGTATTAGCCTCATTTCAATGAGAAATTATGTATTGTTCTGGAAACTGATTCTTTGTAACAGTTCAACTGTTACAAAGAATCAGTTTCCAAACAAAAATTAATTGATGCATAAAACTAATTGTAAAAATTGTTAGTTAACAATTTTTACAATTAGTTTTATGCATCAATTAATTTTTGTTTGTTTATGTGGTGACTCCTATACAAGTACTCTTGAGAAGAAACACCATAACAAACTCAGAAGTATGTCACTTTTGACTTAATATCGGTCAAATCTGATGAGAAATAATAAGAATCCACTGTGATGAGTGGATTCTTATTATTATTGAATATACTAGCTCTAATACTTATATAAAAAGAATAATATTCTGTAATTTGTCCCTGTTACTATGACCTTGATCCTACTAATGAGAATAAAGATTACTATTTTAAACAAATCTAACAAACATGAAAAGAGCCTCTTTAATACACTTTAGTTTTAAAAATGTTGAGTTAAACAATTAGTTATTATTTGAAATAGTAATTACTTAAACACTGGTGATAAGCAACAGTGTGTCGCATGCTGACGTAACCTTGGATTAATGGATGGAGTGACACCAATGTGTCAGATGCATGCGTTATCAGCGGGAGCTACCAATAACAAGGCTATCTCTCAACAAAGTATTGTTCCGCTACTATTTCAATTACTTATTATTTCCTTTAGACAAATGCTGAGTTCTATAAAACTTTGTAGTTGATATAACTTCTGTTACTATGGTAAATATTATAATCTGCAGCTTTTCAGATCAAATTAGAAATTGATAAATAATATTTGCATTTCTTATAATATTCATACAGTTACTTACTAAATTAAAGCCATCCAAAATATATTGTATTGTACAACGGGCTGGTGTTCGCAACTCCACATCAAAGCGCGTATTTTGAGTATGGGGGTTATCCAAAATATATTTAAACGGTGCTGTGCCAAACTGATAAACTATTTTTTATTAACTTTAGCATATTAAACTGATAATTACTTAATTGGTTGGGAGTTTTATTTTTAATCCTTAAATGCATTTATAATAGGTCTATCAAATATGCATTATCAGTAGTATTTTCCATCAATTAAGGACCGACCGAAGGTTCGGTTTCGGTTTCGGCTAGTTTCGGCCAAAAAATCTAGTTTCGGCCACAGTTTCGGTTTCGGCCAATAATTGGCCGAACCTTCGGCCCCGCCGAAACTAGGTGTTCGTGAATTGTCACGCATCATTCGTCTTACTTTGACTGAGTGAACGTGATTACCAATTGTGTTTGCTAGCCAGCATGATCGTGATGATTTGAGGTTGTGGTTTTTCTCGCGCAAACATTATTAGGTAAATATTTGTTTTTACTTTTGATTAATGATGATGTATTTTATGGCATTCATTAGAGTCTTGTCCTACAGCGGAAAATAAATAGGTTGTAAGTTGTCATAGAATAGAATTCATTAGATAAAGTCGATCCGTGAACTGACGCGCGGCTGCAGCGCTGCAGTCGTGCGTTTTTTAATTATATGGATTAACCATGTGCGGCAAATTTGAAGGCGCCCTAAAAGATGTGTATTTGTTGTTTGTGATGTTTGTTGACCTGTGATGTTTGATTCAAACATTACTATATTTGTTTGTAATTGTTGTTGGATTCAATTTTGTACCTGTATTCGAACCGCCCCGTAAATCCGATATTCAACTACCTCCGGTGATTTAACTGTTACCGTGAATGACCTTCAGTCATGTCGCATTTTTTCCCTTTAGTACGCCAGGTGCTTAGTCAATTCGGACCCGTAGTACAGTAGTACTGTACGTGAAAGTTTTCTAGTTATACTTCATTATTTACTTGAATTAATTTTCCTTTTAATAATGACTGCCATAGGTATGTTTACCTTAGTGGTTTTTGTATTTTAATCAGTGAGATATTATTTATTTATAATGACTGATTTCTTTCAGGTAAAAAATGACACAAAAAGAAAAGAATACTGTTGAAATAATAAACATCAAATCTGTATGTAATTCCTAAACGTAATTTTTAGTGTTACTCGCTTACGTGTGGCGCTTGTGTGCTTTCTGTTCTGTCACTTACTTTACCGAATAAACCGTTGTTAAACTTTATCTCGCGTTATTAATTATTTCCAACAGGTTATGGGCCCAGTCCGTATACCTATTAGATTCAAAGTTTAATATTTATTATCATAAAGTACAGTACAGCTGTTGATATTTCGTAATTTCATCGAAAATCGTCCCGAGAAAAAATGGCCATGTCTAACCTACAAATTGAGAAGTTAGCCGGTCGGGAGAATTATTCGACTTGGAAGTTTGCGGTAAAATCATATCTCGAACATGAAGATTTGTGGGAGTGTGTCGATCCTGGCACCGAAGTCGACTCCAAGAAAGACGTCAAGGCCAAGTCTAAAATCATTTTGTTGGTGGAACCAATAAACTACGTCCATATTGAAAATGCACTGTCATCTAAAGAAGTATGGAAGAACCTACAAAATGCTTTCGAGGACTCCGGGTTGTCAAGAAGAGTCGGCTTATTGCGAGATTTAATCAATACTACACTGGATAATTGCACAAGCGTCGAAGAATATGTAAATAAAATAATGAGTACTGCATACAAATTACGAAATATCGGTTTTCAAGTTGATGACGAATGGCTGGGAACACTCATGTTGGCAGGTTTACCTGATAATTATAAGCCAATGATCATGGGTCTGGAAAGTTCCGGCATAAAAATTTCATCAGATTTTGTCAAGACAAAACTTTTACAGGAAGTGAAAGTTTCCGAGTCTTCAGCGTTATTTACAAAGCACAAGAATAACTCTAAAACCAATGCCAAGCAAAAAGGAAAAGGGCCCCGCTGTTTTAATTGTAATAAATATGGACACTTCAAAAATCAATGCACAGCGAAGAAATCTGACCAAAACAGTTTTTCAGCAGTTTTTTCAGCTTACAGTAATGTGGAACCGAATGACTGGTACATTGACTCAGGTGCCACATCGCACATGACAAGACGTTGTGACTGGATGTATGATACGCAAGCATCTCCGATTCAGCAAATAAAGGTGGCTAATAATGATGCAGTCTCCGTGCAAAATATGGGTAAAGTAAACATTCAAACCATTTTTTGCAAAGATGAATGTCCAATCCAGGTGAGAAATGTTTTATATATTCCTGAGCTGAGTGTAAACCTGTTATCGGTTAGTCAATTAACCAAAAATGGCTGTAAAGTTGAATTTAGTGATGTGGGCTGTAACATATTTAATGCCAATAAGATACTTATAGCTAATGCAAGTCTAATCAATAACATGTATAAACTGAACACTGTTTCTGCTAATGCTTATGCTGTTGCAAGTGAAAATAAGACAGATATTATTACATGGCATAAAAGAATGGGGCATTTAAACTTGGCTGATGTAAAGAGGTTAGAATTGTGTGCTGAGGGTATAACTATCACAGATAAAGATGTTGATAGTGTTTGTATAACGTGTTGTGAAGCAAAACAAACACGATTACCGTTTCCACATTCTGGTTCAAGAGCAAAAGCACTACTAGAAGTAATACATACAGATCTATGTGGTCCGATGGAGACACCATCTGCTGGTGGTGCGCAGTACTTCATAACTTTCATAGATGATTATTCCCGTAAAGTATATGTGTATTTTCTCAAGAACAAAATGGATATTAAATCGGTGTTTCAGAAATTTAAAGAAGAAGTAGAAAACGAATTAGAAAAGAAAATAAAAATAGTAAGAAGCGATAACGGAAAAGAATACTGTAATAAAGAATTCTCTGATTTTCTAGCAGCTTCCGGCATCAAACACCAGACCAGTACTCCGTACACACCTGAACACAACGGGCTAGCGGAGCGGATGAATCGGTCGTTGGTGGAGCGGGCAAAATGCATGTTATTTGGTGCAAAGCTGCATAAACATTTATGGGCAGAGGCGGTCACTACTGCTGCCTACGTCATAAACAGATCGCCGTCGCGGGTTTTGGCTGAGGTAACTCCCTATGAAAAATGGACTGG
Source organism: Xestia ashworthii (assembly GCA_950022955.1). Classification (NCBI taxonomy): domain Eukaryota; kingdom Metazoa; phylum Arthropoda; class Insecta; order Lepidoptera; family Noctuidae; genus Xestia; species Xestia ashworthii. Next base: position 3,043,395 of record OX465553.1, read on the forward strand.
TAAGAAACCAAACCTTTCCAATTTAAAGATTTTTGGTTCCAAGGCCATGGCACATATCCCAAAACAAAAACGCCTAAAATGGGATCGTAAGTCAAGGGAATTAATTTTTGTGGGATATTGTGACAACACAAAAGGCTATAGGCTGTATGATCCTACAAATAAAAAGGTTATAATTAGTAGGGATGTTATATTTATTGAAAAATCATTAAATAATGATGATAAAAATATACAGCAACCTGTATTTACCAAACAGCTTGTGGATATTCCTCTAAGTTCAGGAAATGATGAGGAGATATCTATTAATAATACTCGGAGTGAGACCCAAGATGACACATTGTCACACTCAAGTACTGACACATCTTTTGATAGTTGTGTATTGAATAGAATGACTGATGATGAAACATATTATCCTAGTTCCAATGATGATAGTAGTGCTGATGGTAGCCTTACAAGAAATATCACTCTAAGATCACATCAGAGACACAATAATTTCATGTGTGTTCAACAGATTTCAGATCCACAGACTGTTGAAGAAGCCTTGTCAGGCTCTGATGCTGAACATTGGAAAGCAGCAATGGATGAAGAGTTTCAGTCATTATTAGAAAATAATACCTGGGACATCACTACTCTACCAGACAACAAACGTCCTATACCATGCAAATGGGTCTTCAAGAGGAAGACTAATGAAAATGGAGAAGTAGTGAAATATAAAGCACGGCTTGTGATTAAAGGTTGTTCACAAAGACCAGGTATAGACTACACAGAAGTATTTTCACCAGTGATAAGGTATGCTTCTTTGAGATATTTGTTTGCGCTGGCAGTTAAATTTGATTTGGACATCTGTCAAATGGATGCTGTGTCAGCTTTTCTTCAAGGCGACATAGAGGAGGAGATTTATATGCTGCAACCACCATTGTATGGTAATGGTAAAAATGTATGTCGCTTAAAAAAATCTTTATATGGATTAAAGCAGGCAAGCCGGCAATGGAACAAAAAGCTTAGTTCTGCTCTTAAAAGTATGGGTCTATTACAGAACAAGTTAGATCCATGTATTTATTATAAAATTGTGGACAACAGTAACATGATTTTTCTAGCTATATATGTTGATGACATAATTTTATTTACTAATAATAAGGAATCCAAAAATTATGTCAAGGAAGAGCTAAAAAAACATTTTAAAATAAAGGATTTGGGAGATATTAATTATTGTATTGGCATACATGTAGAAAGAGACAGGAAGAAAGGAGTTATATATTTAGATCAGAAAAAATACATAACAGAAGTTCTAAATAAATATGGCATGTCTGATTGCAAAAGTGTTAAGATTCCAATGGATACTAATACAAAGTTAAAAGGAATAACTGAGGAATCCAGTATCTTGAATGGAATCCCTTATCAAGAAATTATCGGATGCTTATTGTATATTTCACAAATTACTCGGCCTGATATAAGTTTCGTTATAAACATGTTGAGTAAATACAATCAAAAACCTGAAATGACACATTGGTTGTCTTTGAAGCGAGTTATGAGATATTTGAAGGGGACTCTAGAATATAGATTGAGTTATAAACACAATTCAGAGGAAAATATAACTCATGGCTTCTGTGATGCAGACTGGGCAAGCTCAGAAGATGACCGGCGTTCCTGCACTGGATACACATTCTTGTTTCAGGGAGGAGCAATCAGCTGGAATTCTAAACGCCAGCCAACTGTTGCTCTGTCCACGACTGAAGCCGAGTATATGTCTTTGTCGTCCTGTGTTCAAGAGGCTATGTGGCTAAAGCAACTTCAAGAAACATTTTGGCCTCTACTGAAGAATGAGGCAATGATTATCTACAGCGATAACCAAAGTTCTATTAAACTTTCAGAATCCGATGGTTACCATTCCAGGACGAAGCATATTGATGTGAGGCACCACTTTGTACGCGATAAGGTTGTTAAAGGGGCCATTGATGTGCAGTACATACAGACAGACTTGATGGTAGCTGATGCACTCACTAAAGCGACTCCATATTCAAAACTGGCATACTGTGCTTCCAAGATGGGTTTGATTTGAGTTTAAGGGAGGATGTTGAAATAATAAACATCAAATCTGTATGTAATTCCTAAACGTAATTTTTAGTGTTACTCGCTTACGTGTGGCGCTTGTGTGCTTTCTGTTCTGTCACTTACTTTACCGAATAAACCGTTGTTAAACTTTATCTCGCGTTATTAATTATTTCCAACAAATACTATTTGCCATTTTTTTTAAAAGCAGTATTTTATGAATTAAGAAATATTTTTGAAACATAGGTACTTTAATTGTTGCATTTAATTTTTTTAGACGTGTTTACTGTCTACATACGCCTAAAAACACAAAAGATTTAACATGCTATAAAAATTTAAATAAGTTTCGGTTTCGGCCGAAACTGGGACCAAGACCGAAGGTTCGGTTTCGGTTTCGGCTGAAAATCCTGTTTCGGTCAGACACTACCATCAATCTTATTGATTTAGAAGCCAATGTATTGTTCATCCACTGCCACTGATAGCTTATGTAAATTAATTTATTTTTAACACATTAGGTGACGCTCGATTGTCCTGTTGTTTGTACTGTCCAACAAGCTATTCAGTTTACATTTTACAATGTAATTTGTGGGTTAAATTGTAATGCAATGATTAAACATGAAATATTTGCAGTAACAAATAGTTATCACATTTTTGATAGTATCACAAAATATAAGATGGAATTTGGTATCAAAATACATGATTAGTTAAATGTGTTTACACAAATACACTTACAGATAGCTAGTTCCAATATATAGACAGATGGTAGAACTTATATATTTGTCTCACACTAAAACACTACATTTGTGAGACATGCACTGCATCCAATGACCTACTAGGATCCAACCTAATTCTATAAATACAGAAACACCACTATGTTGACACTATTTTATAAATATTGTTACACTCATCAGTCACATAATGTATTACTTATAACAAAACAATAGCCGTGCTATATTTAACAACTAATATTCATAAACAGTGTGGCCACTGGCTGACCACAATCACAAACTAATTACCATAAATTTAAAAACAGGTTGTCTATAACCTAAGGGTTCATTGCGCTTATCCCGCATGCTTGTTTCCTCAAAATCGTATTGGAGTCACGATCACCAGGAAAACGGGTGGGCACAAAGCCAACATAGTTTTTTATGGTAGTCACTACAATGACATCATTGCATACTTACTGGGACAGTTACAGATGTAAACACATCACTGTAACGCTCACTATCACCTACTTATCGGTCATCAGTCCCGACACGATCTCACGATTATGCTAATCAACTCTTAAAGCGCAAAAGGAACGTAAAAAATTTGCAATATTTTAAGAAATACGGCGACACCAATTCACTGCCTACACGAATCACATTGATTAAGCGTCAATTACACACTTTACACGCAAAGTTAGGGGTTATTTGGCACAGATTTTAAGTCATACAGTCAATTATATAGTTTATTTAACGTTAAAATCGTAAATTATGCCATTTTTACTAAAATTATTTTTTACAAAAGCCATGTATGACATGCATGCCATTGCCATTTAAAACCGTTGCGTTCAAGAATAGCCCGTTGGAATGTCAGTTAAATTTATGGACGCGTTCAGTTATTTTACACTTCTTTCAAACAAGAAAACCAAACAATATTATTGACCTCGTTTTTAAATCATTCTCCTAGGACTAGATCTAGAATTTTTATTTTTTTTAATTCCACTCTTTTTCAATACATTATTTTCTCGTTGGATAAGTTATTTACGCGGTGTTGCCATTTTTCAAACGTCGTTGCCGCGTTGCGTCTTCGAATCCGAGGTAGGCAGAGATCAAGAGGTGCGAGATGAATTAATACTGTCGCTAGAGATTTAGATAGTAAGTACTTTGATTCTTGTAAGACTTACAAGAGGTCTCGAATTAGGAAAGATGTCTAACATGAGAATAGCATTTACTTCAATCTGCTACTATTCAAACAAATACAAACGCGAGTGGTCTATGAAATTATGACCACCAATGACCCAAAAAGAGGTCTTTGCTGGTCATGGCTTTTGAACTTAATCAAGTTGAAATAAGACACATGAGTAAATAGTGAAAATTTATTGCAATTCACATTTCTTAAATGCAATCCACACTTCCATCTTCCATACATTCTTGTTACAACTTTTTTTTCAACATTGTGCTACTTCACACGGAACTATGTGAATGAAAAACATAAAACTAGAGTAGATCTACTCGCTCTTCGTCTTGGGCGTGTCTTCCTTGTAGTATAGAAAGACGAAGGAGAAGAGGAACACGCCCACCATCATTGAGAAGGCGCTGACGTAGTACGGGTACGCGCTGGGGATGAAGCGCTCGTACTGTGTGTGTTGTAGGGGACGCACGGACACCTGGGACACAAATGCAAACATTAGTCATTGGCAAATGGTGTGATATTGTAGTGTTGTGATTTTCTTTTTCACATTCGTAAATAAACGATTCAACAATATTATTTAGTTTTATTGAAGTCCTTTTTTAATCTCAATAATCAGTTGTTCCGATACTTGGGAATGCCTATTAACAACTGTTGAAGTTTGCAAAGCTTTGATGATGATTGTCGCTGGGAAATTGAAATGCCACTAGTTATATTGGGCGTGTTGTACGATTTTCAACTTTCGGCGCTTAGCCTGATGTTTCGTAGCATTTCACTCCTCTGTCGATATTACACTCTTTACTTTTCAACAATATTTATAAGAATTCATAAAAAAATATCAATATTAAACTAACCTGCGTCGAGTGATACAGTCTAGTGTACCCAATTCTGTCATAATCGACCTTGAACTGGTAGACACCCCAAACGTCGGGCACCTTGAAGATAGCCTCGTACACGCCATTAGGCTTCTTCTTCAGGGTGGTGCGGATGAAGGGGTCAATGCGCACGAACTCTAGCTGGACGTCAGTCGCGTCGAATGGCTGCCATTTGCCGTTCTTCAGCTCTTCAATTTCGATTCTGTAAACCTGGGTATATTAAATGTGGTTAACTACTTTTTCCATATTAATAAGACTAAAGTACACACAACTAACTGAGAAAATCAAAGGAGACCTCAAGATCTATGCCATCATAAGACATACATTTTCATTTAGGTAAATTTCTATTCAGTTTTATTGCCTAGGAGTTCCAGGGAATAAAAGTTACTGCAAAATAACCATCTTCACTATCATCCCAATTTACTTGAGATTGGTGCAGAACTGCAGACTATACAAGCAGTGAACGATTACACAAACCAAATAATAATGTTCAACAGAATGCTTACAACAGTGTCTGTGATGGTGTAAGTGTTGGAGGACTTCGTCTCGCCCTGGCGGTTGTGGTTGACGTTGCGCACACGCAGGCGGCCGCGCTCGCCGAACGACCACTCGCTCAGGCGCACGGCTAGAGCTTTGTTGCCAGACTGAGCTGAGCTCAACTTGTCACCCTGAAATAAAGGAATGTGTACAACTTTACACTAATGGAAATATTGACTACTTAAAAAGCAGACCACATTTGAGTTCTAACACTGTTTTAGGCTTTCACGGTTTAAAACTAAACTTAAAAAAAAAGAAAAAGACAAAGAAAGAGGGTAGACAGATTTGTCTGCTCGTAACAATTTTACTTTCCATCCACCCGCAGTCTCCAGTCAACCCGCGATCATGGCGCTTGCAACAGCGTCGAAATATCGGGAGCTCAAAACAATAAATAATCACGGAAGATATCCCGTAAGTGACAATATAAGTTTATTTGAGTTCTAGTTTGGTAAAATGTATCTATGATTGACACAATGCAACATGTTGTAAAATGTCTATACTAAGATAGCAATATCAGAAATAGTAACATGAGTGACACATCGCAAAGTTACTAGTTAAAAGCTCTAATCTATACTGATATTATAAAGCTGAAGAGTTTGTTTGTTTGTTTGAATGCCCTAATCTCAGGAACTGGTTTGAATTGATAAATTTTATCTGTGTTGAATAGTCCATTTATCGAGGAAGGCTATATAACATCACACTACAACCAATAGAAGCGGAGCATAAATGAAAATTGTTGCAAATCGTTTGTGGGCTCTTTATCTTTTATGTGACACAGACGAAGTTGTGTGGGTCAGCTAGTTTTATTATAACAGGCTTCCATAAATAATCATTTATTCAACTGTAAATGAGTTTCCAACGCCAAAATATCTTCTTACCAACAAATACAACTAAAAGTTTACTTACATGAACTTTAGCGACGGCAGAGTTGAAAGCCTCATCAGAGAAGAAGTACAGAGAGCCACTGAAGACGATGCGCGCGTTGTTCCTGGCCTGTAGGGCGGCGATCAGGACGGTCTTACGGCCGACGGCGTGCGGGTATTCCTTCACCTGTGGGCCCCGGGCACAAAAATATAAAAGTGTTACACTTTTGCTGTAGGTAATTTAATTAATTCTATGACTGGCTACAACATTATTAACTGAAAGAGAGCATAATGCTGGATTACATAGGTATCATTAGTCCCATATTACTTAGGGGTTGGCACAACAGGTTTATTTCTTCAATTGCCAGGTCCAACAGCCGTCATGATAAAATATTATTCAATGATACCATGTTTATGCAGATGCTGCTACTTTTCAGTTAAAAATTAGTATTTGATTAGCCTGTGTAAAAAAGCAAAACTTCTAACAAGAATCATCTAGGGATGGTACTGTTCCTTGAGGCTCCTTACCTGACTCTTAGGGTTGTAGCTGTACGCAGTGGAGTCAGCAGTCAGGATAGGGAGGACCAAGCTATTGTCCTTATCCAGAATGAGACCGGTGCCTTCAAACAGCAGGGGTTGTGTGTTCTGTACTCCGACAATGGTGGGTGCGGAGATAAGGTTCTTGGGAGACACTACGATCCTGGTGTGCTCACCATCGTCAGATGCATCATAGTTGAAGTGGTCAATCACTGCTGCAGATTCCTCGTCCATCTAGAATGAGAGCATGTTTTTTAGTTTGAAGGGTTTTTGACTTACCAATAATGTATAAAACTGACACAACACCAAGCTAAGTGGAAGTAATGGGACATGGACATGGAACTTGGTGTAAAGGTTTGCAAAAAAAAAATGCTCCAAACTGGAAGATTTTTTAATGAATTGCAAGGGAATTTAACTTCTTAGACAAAATTGTTGTACAAAGCTTTGTAAATCTAAGTCACTAAGATAAACAAATAACAGACAAGTTAGTCTGTTATGTCTCCAACATCAGATGTTATTTTTTTGCACAAATCAGCCACTTAAGAGCTAGGTGACATCGTCCCACATCGCCGGCATGATGGCGTCAAGCGACCTGCACATTGTGGTGGGATATAACAATCATAGAGATTATTATGTCCACATAATGTCAATTTGGCCATGAATCAAAAGAACTGGGAACATGGGAAACACAGTGGGATGATGCAGGTTAACAGTAACGATTTACCTCAAATCCACACTCGGAAGCGATTTCCCTGTACACGTCGCCGGCGGCTGCGTTGCCAGCCATGAGCAAGTTGCCGCCATCGTCGATGAACTTCGTTATTGCTTCCGTGTCGATCTGACCGCCGAACTCCAGCACAGACGGCGAGAACACAATTAAGTTCTTGTACAAGTATTCCCCATACTTCGATAGCACTAGGTTAGGGTCGTCTGCGAGTTTGTACGTGAGACTGTAGCCCCTATCTGAAAATAGTTATGTAGGTAAATTAGGAATGGCTCAATTAACCGGCTGTTGACTTTGTATGGACCGTTAGATTAAGCTTTTGCTTTAAATTAACTCCAAACTAACGATTTCAAAATAGAATACGCCGGCATCACACCGCCGTCATCGATTTTACTTACCCTGCAATGATTTGAAGAACTGTGAGTGTGTTTCCCTTATGGTAAGATTATCAACAAGAACAAGTGTTTCTTGTTCAGCTAATGCTAATGTAAAGCTAGCTATAATTCCTAAAATTAATGATATCTTCATTTTTTTGTCTTGTATTTTCTGCCGCACTACCAAATTCAATCAATGACGTGTACGTAAATTCTATAGACAAACTCTTTGACAAGACAGAAAAACCAAACTACATAATTTTTCTTTTCTCTATGGAAATAAAGCTTCCCATGAATCGTGCTACTGGCACTGGTAGTGGCAAGCTATACATGAGACACCTCACAAATTCCATGAAGAAAACGAAAATTGGCAACTGGACCGAACCTAACCATAAACAATTCGAGCTGCAGTTGCCGCAGTTGGCAGCATTGGAGATTTTATTAATCTGTGGCGTCAATTTATTTTGATTGACGTTTCGTAAAATGATTTATTTTTGTATCGAAAACCTGCTCTTGGATTTAGCTAAATAAGTAAAGTCAGACGTCCGGACAGGTCATTTCATCAAGCAGTCTTCCATAGGTGTTAATAAAATGATCATATCGCGATCTAAGCACCGCTCGTCGGTGGAAGTGTGTGCAGACTGCGGTGGATCAGGTCAGGGCGATGTTCCAGTTTTAGAATTAGTTTTAATAGTTCCGGTACTAATTGTTATATGTTTTTTGTGTTGTTTGCTGATCGTAGATCCGTCATGGGCGTCGATCAACCGTGGGCTATTGTTGTGTGCGGAGTGCTGTAGTGTCCACCGTAGTATGGGACGACACATCTCTCACGTTAAATCATTGCGGCAGGGATCCTGGCCACCATCGCTACTGGCAGTACGTATACTTAAATTATCTTCAGGTCAGAGGGTCGTCTTTTGTTGCCATTATGAAGTACTCTCAAGACAGGAAACACTGCCCTAATTATATTAACAAATTGTATTAATAGGTTTGGTTTTAATTCAGTGCTTAGTCATCAGGATTACAATGACTTAATTGAACAAGGAATTTAACAACAAGCTTCTGAGTGGGAGCTGAAATTAGAAACATGTCTAGCAACAGTTACAACCAGTTAAACATAAATGAAAGTTATAAAACTAAGAATCTGTCTCCATCTGATAAAAACTTTTTAATTTTATAAAATGCATTTTCTGAGTCTGTTCTACTGTTTAGATGGTGCAAGCACTAACTGCTCAGAATGTGAACTGCATTTGGGAACATTCCTTACTGGATACTTCAGCCCCGAAGCATCTCCGCAAGAAACCACAGGCCAAAGACCCGTTACAGTAAGAACAATCTCATCAAACTTTAGTTGTGTTAATTACATCAATTAAACTATAACTATCTGATAAGGTATCTCTGTGCAAGTATGTCAGTAAATAAGCCTAGATATAACAAAGAGCTGCAACTTTATCTGATTTGAAATTGGAGCAATAATAATTTAAACATAATTCAGTTTGAATGTCTCTTGAGATAATTATGCTCCCATTAAAGATGATAGTCACGCAAAGTGACTAAAATAAGCATAAAGATATATACAGGTCCATATTCTTTTTTACAAGGACGCTGTAACATTTTTCCACAAATATTAGTGTTTTTCAGGTACCATTTTAATGTACAAGCTGTCACAAATGTGAAAATTTCATGGTCTTAATTTAAAAATAATATTTTAGTCTCCAGATTATTATCGGAAAAAATCTATGATGTCATACAAAATATCGCAGAAAATTTAAAAGAGAGGGGTCAGAGTAGGTACCAATTTAGGTAATTTTAAAGCATATTTTATCTTAATAAGAAACTGCGGTAAATATAGTCCTTTACAAGACCTTCAATTTTTTTTGTATCAAAATCACAACATTTTCCAATTATTAGCCAAAGTAAAAACATTTGCCGACTTCTTCATACATTTTAAATAATAAAAAAAAAAAAGCATATTACAAGTTGAGCGATTATATCGCTGATAAAAATGCTTGGCTTAATGCTGGTCCTGCTCCACATGGACAGGGGCGCAAAAATTGATAGCATTAAATGGTATAGTTGGAGCTGCTGAAGATTGTACTTAACTATCTTTGCATTGTATAGATTCAATGTTAGTATTATATAATCGCATAGCCCATATTGTGTGAGTACTATGTACTAGTAAGCTATCATTCACTGGAAACCTACGGCAGTTCTTGACTTGAATGTGCCCTGGCGGTTGAGAGTATGTCATGCTCACTCAAATGTCTCGCTGATGGTGGCGCGTGTGTCGGACCATTTAGTTCCCTTCAAAATGGTTGAGCTGAATAGTGCTGATCCATGCGTCATGTGCGTGAACGGGCGCTGTCAGTTGTGACTGGTCTTCTCTTAGTCGCCATGGTTTATTTGAATTAATTATTTTGTTTTTGAGTTGTATTTTGTTTTGGTTTTGCTATGGACACTTAACGTGCACATCTTGCTACATTGTTCTCACATAATATACCATCTCAACATGAATGATGTAACCAAGATTTTGTAACAATATTTTGATTTAAAAGAGTGTCCATGGAGTTTCTTGCCCGTTCTTCTCCATAGAGATCTACGCTAGGGAATGGGCAACTACAGTACTTTCACAGTTTTTATGTCTTGTGACTGGGACTGTAGCTACATTTAATTTTCATCTTTGTTTCGACAATTCAAAAGTGCCTGTTATTGGCCTACTTGAAATAAATGCTTTGATTTTGATTTTGATTTTTGCACTCGCGGTTCGTCAATCTGCGCTGCGACGCGCTCCTCAACGGACGGGTGTATCGCTCTGTCGCAAAAAATAAATACGATTTTATTACTAAAAAATATTGTAGTGTATACGCGTGTGAGTAGGTTTCGTCATATAGCGTAATCTGAAGGAGTTCATACTTTTTCGGACGATATAAAAATAATTACCAGTTTCATACTTTTATTATTAGAATGAAGTTTAGAAAATATGTTGCGTAAGATCGGGATTTGTGAAATGGATGGGTGGGGTTAAGCGCCTCTTAGTAAGGTTAGGATTTGGATGGGTAAGGTCAAGCTGTTGGCTTGTTGTTGTTAGAAATTATGTGGTATCAAGACACTTGCGCGAAAGATATTTGCACGAAAGATACTTGCGCGAAGCCACATGGTTTTTGGGGTCGCTGATTACGAAAATAAATTCAAAATGAAAATCCAAGATGGCATCTAGTTTTTTTTTTGTTTTTCCATCATGGGTGTCGTTTTCATGGTTTTTGGGGTCGCTGACAAAGAAAATGATGTCAAAGTGGAAATCCAAGATGGCGCCTAGGAAAATGTTTGGATTTTCCATCATGGGTGTCGAAAACCCAAAAAAAAAACTAGACACCATCTTGGATTTTCATTTTCACATCATTTTCGTAATCAGCGACTCCAAAAGCCATGAAAACGACACCCATTATGGAAAAACCACTAATCACGACGGCTGCGGCGGTAGTAAGTTACAGTATCCAAATCCATTTTCAAAGGTCTAAGTATTTTTCCGGAGTCAATTTCTATAACATTAAAAATAATATCCTTACCTAGATTATTTAGGTGAAGTATAAATTCGAGCGCTCAGAGTAGTTCAATGTGTGCGCAGTGCGTACCCGTGATATTGCTGTGCGCGGCATTAGATACCTAGATTTGAGTTCAACGAAAATGTTACAGCATCCTTAAATAGTAAATTCTAATATTTTATCATATTGCCAGCAGTAGTACTACACTTTAAAAGCCAGATCCATTATTTGTTTACTACATCTTTATGTAGGGCTTACTATTCATTCAAACTGGGTACATTCACAAGAAACTTGTTAAAATCTCTATTTCTTTTTCTTTTTTTTCTCAGGAGTAAATTTTTAAATCATGTCAATGCCCACTAAGAATACACATTTTAATTGTGCACAATCTAATTTCAAAATTCACTTTTAGCCCAGTCAAGTCAGAGTTCATTCTGGCAAAGCACCTGAGGCTAGCATATGTGTTGAGGGCGCGAAGGGATGAGCCTCCCAGTGAGTTGGGGCGACAGTTGCACAGTGCCGTCAGGAGCTCATCCCTGGACACTGCCATGAGGCTGCTGGCTCAAGGAGCTGATCCCAACTACTATAATCAGGTGAGTACAATACAGAATATTTCACGTAGTACTTTGATCAGTAGTAATCAGTAACATACTGTCCTTCACATGACTTGCAAAATGTGAATTGGTTGCAATTGTTACTTCAGATCTATCAACCCAATAAAAGTAATTGCATGATGTCAACCGTTATGTACAATTGGTTACAATTTGAATGGCCACATTCTCATTCTGAAACTTTTGCCCAGCTTTATGATAGTAGTAGTATGTTTATTTTTTTGTTTATTTGATAGGGAAATCAAACTAGCATAAATGTAATAAAATGGAAGCAGTATTCTCTTTTGTATACACTCGGCGTCACAAAAATCGTACCTCACCGAAAATAAGTTTCAAGCATGTCCCGCCATCGACGAATATATTATAACCAATTAATATTGGTATCAATTAAAAGTACGTTTAACGACCTTTAAATTAACAATAGTTAAATTCCTAAACACAACAAATCCCAACAACATTTTTTTAACGTTAAAAAATGTTGTCAAAATACGCATTACAACGGCCATTAATTGCACCACACTTACAAGGGTATAAACAGGCTAATCCGGGTCAAATACGCTTCATTCGCTATCCAACCTTGAAGCGTGCACATGTGAACAGCTACAGCAAGAAAAATACCCCTGAAGATGGATGCCACTGCAGATAAAGCCGCTTGTTTCGACGTTTTTACGTAATCGGTTCTCTAATTCTGTTGAGCTGTAAATAACAACTCCGATCAGCTCGCAGAACTTCTGTAAACGTCTACACGATTAGAAGAAGATAGCGGGAAAAGAAATTGCAGCTCACAGGACTGCTATAGGGCTTTATCTGCAGTGATATCCAGCTTCAGGTGTATTTTTCTTGCTGTAGCTGTTCACCTGTGTACGCTTCAAGGTTGGATAGCGAATGAAGCACATTAACGAACGAACGATGGAAGTCGCAGCGCCCCCGCCTGGGTCGCGGGGGAGGGGGCGCCTCGCGTCAGGGGGGCGCGCATGCGAGGGCGCAATATGCTTGACGTGGGGCCAAGCAGATGCGTCACACGCGCGAACATTCCCGTCGCAAGGCGCCGGATGAAGGCGTCCAGGCTCTCAATCCCGAGATCCTGCTGGATGATGTCGTTCCTCACGTAGCGAGGGACACCGACGATAGTGCGCAACGCAGTGTTCTGCTGCGTGCGGAGATGCTTCCTGTGTCCTTCGCACGCGAGGGCGTAGCATGCGGGGCGGCGTACGTCATATCGGAGGTTTTATATACGCCCAACTTGACGCGAACCGGCAGTCGAGACGAGAGCACTGGGCGAAGCTGGTGGTGGGCAACCCCCACCCCGCGCCGCAACCTGGCGAACGTGTGGCCCCATGCAGCCATGGTGAGCCGACGGTCGATGGTCACACCCAAGTACTTGACCCGGGGCGACCACTCGACGTCGGCGCCGTGTAGAGTCAGGGGTGGTGGGAGGGGCGCTAATCCGGTGATCACGACAGCCGCCACTTGGACAGCCAGTCTGGAAGCAAGTCAAGCGCGCGCTGCATCTTCACCGCCGCGAACTTCGCATTGAGCGAAGTGGTTATGTACGCGGCGTCGTCAGCGTTCAGCGCGACCGTTGCGTCTGCCGTCGTGGGGATGTCGTCGCTGTAACGTGAGTAACACGCTGGCGACACACAGCTACCTTGGGGCACGCCAGCCAGCACCGGACGGGCACTGGAGAACACTCCCCCGACCACCACGCGGAAGCTTCTATCTGTAAGGAAAGACTGGACCACTTATATGACGCGGCGGGGCGCGTCGGACGTGGACAGCTTGTAAATCAGGCCGTCGTGCCACACGCGGTCGAAGGCCTTCTCCATGTCGAGGAGTAATACTGCAACCGCGTACTCTTTCTTGTTCATGGCTTGCGCCATGAGGTGCAGTACCCTCGACAGCTGAAGCGTCGTACTGTGTTCCGACCTAAACCCGAACTGCTCGGGCCGCGGGTCGATGTGCGGCTGGAGTTTTTCAAATACCTTGGAGGTGGTCGGCAGCAGTGTTACTGGCCGATATCTCGTCGGCTTCAGAATGTTTTGTTTCGTTGGTGATACCGTCCGCACCGGGGGCCTTCCTGGGCTTCGTCCTCAGGATGGCGCGTCTTACTGCCCCAGACGAGAAAAATATGGCGTCCTCCTCGGGAGCTATCGGCGTGGCGAAGTAGTCCCCAGTGTGAAGAAGAAGTGTTTCTCGACTGCTGCGACATGGTCGGCGACGTTGGTCGGGTTCGGTCGGAACTGACGCTCCAGGTGCTCGGCGAAGACCTCCGCGCGGTCCTCCGCTTTGTACTTGAGCGTCCCGCCGCTGTCTTGCAACGAGCACCCCAGAGCTCCGGGCTGGGGTGCTCGTCAGTTGGCGGCAGAGTCTGTGGGCGGATAGATGGCCAGCTGCCAGCCGCCTCCTGGATGCGATCTTCCCAGCTCTCGGCTTCGCAGCTCCGGAGCTCGGCCTTAATCTTCGGTTCACGATCGATCGGTGCCGAGTGTAGTTTGAATAAATTAAAATAAATTTTGGAGACATTTTCCTTCCTCAAATAAAAAGATATTATTACATGGAAAACCAATATATTTCCTAATTATAAATGTATCATTTTTAAATATTGAGTGAATAAACAGGAATGTTTTCCCTTTAATTGTCAGAAATGTTCTTTGTTTCAGGATCTTAGTCAATATTTTGTAACATACAAATGTTTGGTTTCCATGAATTATGTGTATCCTATTGTTTTAAATGGTAGCCAAAACAATACTTATATCAACTACCCAATACTTAATATGCTTTTAAAACAAAACTGGGTCTTCAAAGCAATACATGGATGAAAATGTTTAAATTTTTTGATTTTACAAATAATCTTTGCAATGATGTATACAGGAGAAAGGGACAACATGCCTGCACGTGGCGTGCCGCGCGGGGCAGCCGGCGCAGGCCGAGCTGCTGGTGGCGTGGGGCGCCGAGCCCACCGCGCGGGACCACTCCGGCCACACACCCGCTGATTGCGCCAGGTAACGTATAACGTATACTATAGCAGCGCGCATAAGGTTGGGCTACGTCGCATCGCAAAAAGCTCCCTACATCACTTTCGTACTTTTGTATTTAAAATCATCTCATACTACACGCACTTTTTTGTATTGGAGAACAATGCGATAGGGGATTTTCAAAGCCATCTTACAGACGTACCTCTGACTCGCCTGTAATATTCATGGACGTGGTTTGCCCCATTTGATCTGCTTAGTAGACAAACAAAATTGATTACACTTGTTGTTATGCTCTTGCCATGACTTGGACTTTTTACTAATACCATCAATTAGTGTCAGTCACGGTTCTTTAGACCACGTAATCACCCGTCACGAATTTAGAAATGTTATCATTAGTAATAGTTCCTTGAGATCTTAAAGAATAAGGAGGGTACTCTTTTCTTCCTTCTCTAACTGAGATGAGAGAGGGCTTCACCAAGCAGGGGGAACGTCAAGGGCTGATTATCCTCATGATAAGTCAAAAAAAGGATCCTGCTGTACTGAAAAGTGAAAACTTATTCGCAATCTCTTGTGACTTGTTATAACATGATTAAATTAGATTCAAGGATGCATTTCCTATTCCAAATTTGTAGCAATAAACATGAACAAAAGATTAAGATTAAGAAAACAGTCTGACAACTCATGTAACATAACATCAAGTATATTTCATCTACAGTGATTTGTGAGGATACCTGCTTTTTATTATTTCGGAGCTCATTTATGATCTGCCTACGATCATAACACCAGAATAGTGGTAACCTTTAGCGTTGTTTATCAATATGGTTGAGACAAGGTCTTTGCTGCAGTTTTACACCTACTAGGCTAATAATATGGAGCTAAGAAAATGTTTTTGAAATGTTAATGGGATGCATTATGAAATTGAAATCTAATATCGTATTTTAAAAGAATAAAAATTCTTGTGACACGGATATTTATTGATCTCAAAACAATGTGGGAATATACACACACGAATATAAATACATACGTACATAGAATTGTCTTTTTAATGGATAAATCTTAATGGTTATCGTTGCACAAATTACATTACGGACATTACAGTCACATTTACCATACGTTAAAATCATAACAACAATCGTGGGTAGTCGCTTACGAAGTAGTTTCTTCTACAATCCGTTCCAATACTTCTCTAAAGCAATTTAGAATTTTACCAACAGATTCCGACTATTATGTGTTTCTTTGGTGTGTTGGATAAAATCTACAATGCTTTATGTAATTGGTCCAGACAGGGCGGGCACACTGAGCTCGCAGACCGGCTGACCGAGCTGGTGTACGAGGCCACAGACCGCATGATCTACTTCCTGACCGGCGAGAAGCCCGACCACGCGTCCGGCCGGCACTACATCGTACCGCGCGCGCACGACACGCACGAGATGACCGACGTCGCCAAGGCGGCGCGGGGCAAACTGCAGCTGGTATGTTGTTTGTACATATACTAAGTGCCAGTTAACTTTCTCTAATATCTCTTCGTACGAACCAAAACAAATGAACCATGTATCGTTTTTTCATTAGATAGAATGTTGAAGACCGCGATAGATGACGATTCAAGACTTGAACAGGCTTATTTTATTTTATAGTTAGAACTTGAATAAATGTAGATGTGTCAATGACCGTAATTGCGATCCTAACTGGCACTAACTACGGTGTATTATAGTGATGAACTGCCTGTCTGATCACGCGCTGGCAGACACTGCACAGTGGTAGCCTCCCGCGCGTACGACCCACACGACTTACATCACTGTTTAACTGTCTAGCATTTTCCTACTATATTGAGGTCGGATTCCAGTCGAGATAGAAAGTGTTTTATGAAATATGTAATTCAAATCGTACAATGTGGATTATAATTACACCCATCCTACATTTGCAATTTACATAGTTTATTTTTGTTTTCAGCTACCAAATCATCTATTTGAAGAGCTTGTTATGGACATCTACGACGAAATAGATCGCAGAGAAACAGAAGCTAGTGAGTAACAGGCATATTTGTTGCAGCAATAATTCCCTTTTAGCTTTTAACGTATAAATCACTAGGGACCCGCCCCGGCTTTGCACGGGTAGAGTAGAACAAGGCGGCTTGACTTTATCCGACACTTCCAACAATAGGCTTGTGTCCTAAAAAAATCTAATTAGTCCGTCAGTTAGATTATAAAAAAATATTTGATCCGTATTTTTTCTTTTGTTACATAAACCAAAATTGACGAAGATACGACGCTTTTAAAATTCGCAATACGTTACGCCGTGCTATAGTTTTTAGTGCGTTGTGACGTCACGAGCCCCCACTCCCGAGTTTTGATGCGTTTTATCTTTGTCAGTACTCAGTGATTTACAAAAACAAAAAATACGTGTCCATTATTTTCCAGTACTCTAACTGACGGACTAATTAGTTTTGCAATTTATTGATGGTGGAAACTAGCCTATTATCGTCATACTTCAATCAATTTACTCAAAACTTTGACAAATTATGTACCTAAACCTTCCTCCCGAATCACTCTATCTATCGGCGAAAACTGCATGAAAATCTGTTCAGTAGTTTTTTGCGTTTATCGCGATCAAACAGACAGACACGGCGGAGGACTTAGTTTTATAAATGTAGTGAGTTTACTTATCCTGCTTTCTCAGCAGAAGTATTTCGAATCAATGGAATTCTCACAACCACGTCAAAAGTGGTGTTTGTTTTGCCTTCTCTTGAAGTTTTCTCACACAAGTCTGTCAACACTTGTTCATTGTCTCTATTGTCTTGCAGTATGGCAAACAAGCGCGACGGGTCTCGAGCGCTCCGGCGTAGTATTCCTGCCGGTGAACCCCGCGTTATCCGCACCTCGTAACCAAGGGAGGCAGAAGTTAGCCAGACTGTCCACCGCGGAGATGGCTACGCTGCTGCGAGACGTGCTCGTCGACGCTACGAGACGGCAACACATTGCTACGCTGCAGCCGAGAGGTGAGTGTTTGATACAGAACAAAATTGCGTTTCAGTGTTCTGCTTCTTTTCGTTTCGATTGCACGATTCTGGGGGTCTAAAATGGCCGCTTTAGCGGAATCGTAAATGAATCACGATTAAAAAATTAAATTCTTAAAATGGTCTTTGTAACCATTACTATAAAGTCTATTTTAAGAATTTTTAATTTTCGTGATTCATTTTATTGAACAAAATTTAAAATTCCTAAAATAGACTTTATGGAAAATACCTTAACTTTTCTATAATGTTTACAAAGATCATTTTAAGAATTTAATTTTTTTAACGTGATTAATTTACGATTCTGCTAAAGCGGCCATTTTAGACCCTCGGTTAGTTTCAGTAAGTGGATTTTCGATTATTTTCAAATTGAGTAGCATTTGTATTGTGAAAAATCCTAATTAAACGTTTTGTGACTCCATACTTGTTTAAAATGTTAGGCTACCTACAGTTTAGTTGTGCATGATTTGCCTAATTTTCCTTCTATTTAATGATTTAATATCATTACCTGATATACTGAATATAATCCATGACTACAGCGCCCACAGCCCTGTTAAACCCGCTGTTATCAGCGAGCCACCTGAAGCATTTCTCGCAGATGTCGGACGATGAGCCGCTGTATGATTCAGTGGCTTCAGATGAAGACTACGCCGCACTAGCTCCTATTGATTTAGATGTGAGTAATATTTACTATACTGTGCTGAGGAATTCATAAACAATACACCCAACGTGACACATTGCCATTTATTTATTTATTAAACACTTTATTGTTAACCACACTAAACAAAGAGGACAAACATTTTTATCATTGCGCTATGTGTGACCACTGTCTTACGGTTTTTATTGTACTAAAGGATCACTTACAGACAGACAATCAACTTGATACTAGTGCCCTAAGTTCAAATATCCTTTTACAGTTATCAACCGTGGTGCCCCGAGCAGGTGAAACAGTATCTTCGACATACAACCCCTCGCTGCCCATAGAGCACTCCTCGATCATAGACATGCGCCGCACACAGTCGCCCAGCGCCCTCGCACACTCCTCCATGCACGAACAGAACCCCGAGATCGAAACCTTGAAGAAAGAAATACACACAAAGGACTCCACCATCACTGAACTCAAGAATCAACTGAAGAGCTTACAAACAATCGTTGAACAACTGACGAAGGAAAACAGCGTATTGAAGACGACCAGCAGCGTAGACGACGATCAAAGTATGACGTCACAAATGTCAATAAATGACAGCTCTATCAATGTTCTAGAATCTTCTAAAGCTCAAGAAAGGGGGAAAAGTCTAGAAACAGAACATTTCACTCGGTCAGATGAAGTCGATGCGAAGTTACTGAAAGCGGCGCAGCGACCGGTCAGTATGTTTGAGACTAGGGAGGGACCAAAGAATAACTGGCAGGTTACTAAACACCAGGTACTAATCGTTATTAATATTATACTAATTTACTTAGATTCATTACCAGTATTAACATGGTAGTATTGAGGTGATAAGAGTAGACCATAGTTCCATTAATAACTGAGTTAACTATTGTAGAAGTTATATAATCAATATAAAAATAGGAGTTTACTTTCTTATGTGGCAAATAATTCTAGTGATAGTAAATGAGAAATATTTGGATGTTGGGCAGAGGATAGCAATATTAACAATTGACAACAAAAATCTACTTATCTAACAGTTAAATAAGATAAACACGCATCGGATTTATATTATATTAGGGAATAAGGAAATAGTGGGGTCTAATACGGCTAATCATAACAGTTCTTGCATGTAGTACATGGTACGAGTAGTATATGGATAATAGCAAACTTCACGTCCCATGGACTGTGTCAGTGATGATTGGCTAGAGAGGGAGTGCCTCATGAGCTAACTAGTAACAGAAAAGTATGGAAGAAAACGTGCTGCACCAACCACAAATAAATTTTCATCCCCCCATCTCGGAAGGAGTATTTTTGCTCTTCCATATCTGAGTGCAAAAGCCGTTTTTATCGTCTTGAGGGTAAAGTAAATTTGAATTTAGAACATCGTGTGCACTAAGCATGTGAATTCAAAACATCATTAAACCTACTTACTTCTACCTCTATGGTGCCGAATTTATCATACATTTTTTTTTTATTTGTTAAGAACTCAGACTCGGAACCTTCTTGGTGTACTCTTTTAATGTGTTTTGCGCGCGCCATTTTCTTTTCACGTCATATTGTTAACACCTTAGGTTAAAAACAAGGAATCCAACTTGAAAACAAGTGAAAAACCTAAAATGACCACTCATTACCTATCTAGCGACGAGGAAGTTTATTTGACGCCAACAGAATTAACTGAAATTGTTAATAATGCGCAATTTTTTTTTGCGTTTATTCATTTCCTCGCTGAGGTGTGATGAAAAGTTACGTGTTGCACTCGAGTGCAAAGATTTTTCACCTCGTGCTCTTTTGATTCCCTCGCTAACGCTCAAGATTGTAAGTTTTGAATCACTCGCTGCGGTCGTGACTCAATTTTAGAATATTTCGCTTGCTCGGTCATCAAAATGAAGCACGCGGTTAAAAAACAACTTTGCACTCTTGTATAACAAATAACTATTGAACCAGGGCTGGAGGGTGGTGTCATTAGAAACACACAACATTGACAAACAATTATCGCATGCTAGGTTTATTTTGGCAAATGCCTCGATTCACCTAATCCTAGTATTTTTTTATAACCAAATGACAAAACTGAGATGCAAATGCACTCCTCAAACAGTAAAACCAGTACCAATCCAACTAACCGAACTCTATTGATCAGTTGACAACGCTATCAAGCCTGGAGCGGTCGCTGTCTCCACTTTCCCTGGGGGGCGAAGGCACAGAACTGGCGGAGGGCGGAGCCCTGCCGCGGGCCGAGCTGGTGCAGCGCCGCGCGGAGGCTGTGACCCGCGCCATCTCCGAGCTGTGGGCCGCCGCGCGCGACCAGCATCCCAGGCTACAGCAGCGAGGGGACTCCATCAGACATGCTGTGAGGGGGCTATTAGCGTTGTTTCCACAAGTACGTATCATTATTACGCTCTATAGGCAACTGAGTAACGCAATTTACCTAAGCGGCCAAAGAACTGTATTGTACAACAGGCTGTCCGCAACTCCACGCCAAAGTGCGTATTTTGCGTATGGACTATAATCCACCACGAGGGCCCAGTGTGGATTGGTAGATGTCACATGTCTTCGAATTTTTGGTTCCAGGACATGCCGGTTTCCTCACGATGTTTTCCTTCACCGTTTTGAGAGCAGCGGTGATGAAATAAATTACACAAAGTAATGCGCCTGCCTGGGTTCGAACCCACGACTTACTGTTCGTAAGTAGGGGGCCGCCACCACTGGGCCACCGCTGCTCTAAAACAAGAAAACAAACAAAGAACTGTAATTTTGTTTCTCTGGTCCCATGTGGGCGCCGATACTGAAATCTAAACTGATGGCGCCCAAATGGGACTAGCACTTAATGCTGAAAAATGTTCCGAAGATTTTCCACTGCCATTAATGTTGTTTTAAAATACATTAGCTTTTATCTAATATTATTAATCATAATATCGTTTTTAACAGACAACTTCCGACCGTGAGCTGATGCTAGTATTAGGCGAGTTACGCACAGCCTGCGAGGAGGTCTCGCTCGCATGTTCAGCGCCCTCCCCGCTCAACGAGGTCCGCGCCGCCGCGTACGACCTCGCGAAGGCCACCAAACTGTTGGTGACGCACTTCCAACCCGACTCATAGCGATCGCCCCTCTGCTACTACACCACCGTGTAGGGCAACACTTCAGTATTCTGTGAAGATAAGTGACTCAATGTGTTCGTGTATTATTGTGTTAAGTGTAGTTATAAACACGTTGTTAAAGTGTCGAGTATTGTAAGGAAAGTGCAAAATGATTTAGCCTAAACATAATCAGCCCATGTTCCCATTGCTGGGACACCGGCCTGCTCTTCTGTGAGAGGGAGTGGGCTATAATTTAGGTAAAGAATAGTGTCACATTGTCATCTGTACGTCGCCTAGTGTTCACTTGCGTATGGGCAAGGAGATGTTGCTATAAGTATTGTTGAAGCTTACCTACTATTCCATTTGTGAGTAGTACAGAAACTGCCAATCAAAGCATTTTGGAATGCATTTTTGACGGTTGGAAATACGTCCGTCGTGGTGAAATTCACAAACTGGGAATTGAATGAATAAAAAAAAGAGGAATTTAGGTCATGTGATCGACTTACAAAAGTTTACAAAAAAAAACGTTGTCTAATTATTAAAATCGGCAGTAAAGAGTGTGTTATTTTGTCGAATCGGTTGTCTTCCTTTAAGTCGGTTGTATATCGCAGCTCAATGTCACCGCAGCTAAGATAACTCGCTATTTTATTGTATTATTATGAATATTGAAGGTTGGTCCTCGTAAATTCGTAGCTATAGAATTACTAAATCGGTTAAAGGCGCTCTCTCCCGGTGAGAGAGCACCTTAAACCAAGATTCGATTTTGTACAGAAACAAATGAATCTGATCTGGTTACATTACAGGTGAATGCTCCTGGTAAGGGGACCCTTTGTATCGCCTAATCGCCTTTACAACAGACGATAAAACTGCATAGTTTTATGAAATAGCTTGTTACTTTAAAGTGCTTCCTAACCAGGAGCATTACATAAATGAGGCGATCCAACCATTACAGAGCGCAACCTGTAATTATACAATCCCTTGTTACTGAACAAAATCGAATCTAGGATTGATTGACTTTACAGTTGAATGTTCTGGTGAGGCGGCAATATCATATTTGTGCAGGAACTGTAAAGGTCTCTTGGATATTGAGCAGTATTTTGTTCCCGAAAGAATGGCGACGTTAATATATTGAAGCCAATCCGTGTCTTAAGTTTTAAAGATACAGCTCAAATTGTTTTTTTTTTTTCCTGTGGCAACACTACAGCTAACAGCTGATTTGAATTAGTCCCTTTATTTTTAATATTAAATATTGTATTTCGTTCATATTATGGCCCATTTCCTATAAAATAATAAGTATTTAGCAAGTATAGTGTGAAATATAGTGTAGATTTGTAGAATTAAAGCAAACTAAGTGATAAACAGCTATTTGTGAAACTGACAGTTGCCGGTTCGGAGGAATCTTGCATTGTCATCTTATTATCAGGTACAATACAACTTATTTTACTTAGTAGTACATTGTTTACGTTCCAATTATTTGCTTTCAATTGACTGGATCACTTTTTATTACGGCTACCTGTTGATGCCGATGACCTTTGAAACGTAAACATAACCCTGTTTGGTTCGGTGACAGAACTTCTTTTTGTCGAATTAAATTTCATTTTTCCTTTAATTAATCGTTGCATAGACTATTCTTCCGCACTTTTTCCTCTCCTATCTTGTCTCTATTCTCCTAAACCATGATTATGACACGCAGTGCCCGCGCTCGCCTCGAAGAGTCCAAACTTAGTCAGGCTTTGAGCGAACTAAAGGCGTGTAAGGAGTCCTGTAGCCAGCTAAACAGGGAAATAGATGACAATGAAAGGGTGCTCTCTGAAGCCCATGAAAGAAATAATAAGTTAAAAATCGAAATGGCACAGTTATACACTCAATTCACTGATGCCATTGAAGACCGGGATAGGCTCCAAGTCATTGTGGACGGGTTCAGTCAATGTAGCACAGAGTATGAACAAACTCTCAGTCACAAACAGCAACTACAACAACAGCTACATGAGGCCAGAAGCCAAATATCAGAACTTGAAACAACCAATCATAACATCACGGCCTCATTGAACCAAAGTCTGTTCAGTGAATTGGTGCCTATTGCTCCGTCAATGGTTTCTGATAAATACCAACCTTACACTGTAGATCTGACAGGTGATGATGAATTAAAGTCAATTAAATCAGTGCAAGTGATGACTAGTAGGAATAAACTGAAAAAATATATTAAAATAAACAAATACATAATGAAAACTAAAAAAATGGTAAAAAAACAAAAGTTTTTCATTAAAAATGTAAAATTAAATAGGGAAAGGTTGAACCTTCTAAAACAATTAGATATGTATTCTTTAAACTTAGATAAAAGTAATAGGAAGTACCAAATTGACACAGAAAATTTGCAGCGTGAAGTGAACCACCTAAATCAAAAATTAACTTCACTCAATATTAAATATACAGCCTCTGAAAACCAAATGAGGGAATATGTATTGGCTATGAATGAGCTGGTAAGTACAGAAACTAACAACTGTGAGCATTGCACACCCCCATGTGTTGAGTCTACACCAGCCCATTCATTGTCTCTGTCTCATACAACCATACCGCAGTCCTGTGTTAGTTTACCATTAGAAATTAGTCATTGCTTAACTGAACAGATAGTCAACAAAGAAATTGTCATCTTCTCTGACGAAATTGGAAAGGATTTAGGCCAATTATTGACAGATAAGTATCCGGGACATTCAATTATGAACTTTTGTATGCCTGGTTGTTCCCTATATGACATCATGAAGAAAATTATTAATTACAGCTTCAACCAGGATTCTATACTAGTAATATTTGTTGGTAATAGGGGTAATGTGAATAAAGGAGAATTACTCCAATATTATAGATCACTAAGTAACCTGAGTTTAAGGAAAATTGTAATGTTCACATTTCCATATAGTAAAAGTTTGCCACAGGAAGAAAATTACTTTAGATATAATATTAATAATACATTGCATGATCTGACATTTAATAGTAATGTATTTCATTTAATTGACATCAACAATTATACTGGTGACAATTTTTATTTGACAAAAGATAGATATCTTGTGGACAGGTGCTATCTTTCAAACTATTGTAAAAGACAAGTAGCTGTGTCGCTATCATATTATTTTTATATTACAGCCAAGAACTTGGCTAATCGAGTTGCCTCTGTTGAACAATGCAATATTCAGTTAAATAACTCTGTCAATAGTTTGATTACAGTGAATGAATTAGTCTGTCATTTAAATTAGAAATTGCGACAACAGAGGCAACCTCTTGCAACATTATAAGGAAGCCAGGTAATGAATCAGGCGAATGTCTTGAGAATTTTAATGGTATCAACCTGGTTCACCAAAATATTCAAGGATTTTTAAACAAAGAATTAGAAGTAGAACTTTTTTTGAATTGTAATAACATAGATATTCTTTGTATAACGGAGCATTGGCTAAAAAATGATCAATTAATTTTCAATTTCAGTAATCACCAGGTTGGTAGTTCATTCAGCAGGGTAAATGCTATACATGGCGGCGCATTAATCCTAGTAAATAACCAGCTTAAATTTAAAGACCGCAAGGATATTGTTAGGCTATCTGTTGAGCGAACAGTTGAAATAGCCTGTATAGAATTGGAGCAGTTTATTATATTAAGTGTGTATAGACCTCCTTCAGGGCTGTATGATTGTTTTGAAAGGGTAATGGATGAAGTATTGCATAAAATCAGTAGTTCCAAAAAGTCTATAATCTGTTGTGGTGATTTCAATATTAATTTATTAGAAAATTCTGGGTTAAGTTCTAAAATTATAAGCCTGTTTCAGTCATACAATCTTGAAAACAAATTTCTTGAGCCCACTAGAATAACACCAACTAGTGCCACCTGCCTAGATAATATTTACACTGATATCATACCTACCCAAAAAGTAATTATTAACTTATTAGATTCAGATCATTGTGGGCAATTGATCACAATCCCAAATGTAAACAAGAAAGTTACTAAAAAGGATATCATTGTTAATCCAAAAAGTAAAAGTCGCCTGGAAACTTTTAAAACTAAGCTTTTATCTAAATTACCTCTTTTGTCAACTAATGATGATCCCAATCAACACTATAACGATTTTTTCAGTATGTATTGCACACAATTTGAAACCACATTTGTCCCTAAGACAATCTCGGTTAATAGTAATGCTTCATTCAATGACTGGGCCACCATTGGTATTCATAGGAGTCGAAAACGTCTGTATGAGCTGTATGAAGAGCGGACCTATATAAACACAGTAGAATTTAATTTGTATGTTAAAAAATATTCAAAATTATTTAAAAAAGTTTGTTTATTAGCAAAATCACGGTACTTGAGTTCAAAAATTAAAAATAGTAGTAATGTAATTAAAATGACATGGAACATTATTAATAGCGAAACGGGAAGGTCTTGCGACCGAAATAGTGATATCAGCCTTGCTATTGGCGATAATATTTTAAAGTTAGACACTCAAGTTGCCACAGCCTTTGAAAATTTCTTTGCGGATATTCCCGTATCGACTACAAAATCGCTTAACTCGTCACCTGCTGCTGCCGAGTCTTTACTAAGGGAAAACGTTTCAGTCTGTGATTCTGAATTTAACTTCCATTATGTCACCGGTAGAGATATTATTAAAATTTTTCACACCTTAAATGTTAAAAAGACCGCCGATCTATGGGGTCATTCTGTGGACGTTGCTAAATCTATTATAAACATTGTAGCTCCTTCTTTAGCCGTAATATTTAACGATTGTATTGACCGTGGTGAGTTTCCTGATCTAATGAAATATAGTAAAATAATACCATTGTTTAAATCGGGTAGTACATCAGACCCCACTAATTATAGACCTATTTCAGTACTACCCACCTTTAGTAAAATTTTTGAAAAATTGGTTTTGGAACAAATGCAAAGTTTTTTCAATAAGCATAAGTTATTGCATAAAAAACAGTTCGGTTTTACAAGGGGTCGTTCAACTACCGATGCCGGTGTTGAACTTTTAGGACACATTTATAATGCCTGGGAGGACAAATGCGATGCTTTGGGAATTTTTTGTGATTTATCTAAAGCTTTCGATTGCGTTGTTCATGAAACATTAATCAGGAAACTACACCACTACGGAATCCGTAACGCCTCTCTGGATCTTCTTACTTCATATTTGAGCAATAGGATTCAAAGAGTTGATGTTAACGGGAAAAGATCTCCCGGATCCGTAGTAAGAATGGGGGTACCCCAGGGCTCAATTCTTGGTCCATTTTTGTTTCTCATTTATATAAATGACTTGCCTTACCTCATAAAGGATAATCATGATATAGTATTGTTTGCAGACGACACTTCTCTTTTATTTAAACTTAAACGTCAGCAGTTAGTTACGGATGATGTTAATAGCGCCCTGGCAAAAGTCGTTAATTGGTTTAATGTTAACAATCTACTCCTCAATGAGAAAAAAACCAAATGTATTAAGTTTACGATACCTCATGTAAGACAAGTGGAAACTAGTGTAGTAATCAAGGATGAAGAGTTGAAACCGGAAGACAGCACAGTGTTCTTAGGCATAACTTTGGATGCCAAGCTTCAGTGGGGCCCGCATATACACAAATTGTCAAAAAAACTTAGCTCTGCAGCATACGCCGTTAGAAAAATTCGTGATTTAACTGATTTGGAAACAGCCCGTTTAGTTTATTTTAGTTATTTCCACAGCGTGATGTCGTACGGTATCCTCTTGTGGGGCAATGCCGCCGATATTCAGACTATATTTGTATTGCAAAAAAGGGCAATTCGTTCAATTTATAAATTAAGTCCCCGATACTCCCTCAGAGAAAAATTTAAAGAGATTAATATTCTTACTATGCCCTCTCAGTATATTTATGAAAATCTTTTGTACGCACACAAAAATATTAATTTGTTTAAAAAATACAGTGATATCCACAACATAAATACGAGAAACAAACACAAATTTGTTATTCCTGTAACGAGGCTCAAGAAAATAGGGGGAACGTTCAGATGCCAATGTATACGCTTTTACAATAAACTTCCGAGCCATATTCAAGCACTTAGTCTAAATAAATTCAAATCGTTTATAAAACGGAAGCTATGCCTGAAAGCCTACTATCATGTTAATCACTACCTCGAAGATAAAAAGGCTTGGGATTAAGCTGCTCCAATGAAATTTGCTCTGCGAATATCGAAGTTTCGGACTTCGCTTGTTTATTATTGATTCCTTTCTTTTATACACTTTGACATTGAATGATTTGACATGAATGCATATTATTTTTTTACTTTATTGTTTATTATTTTGTGTGTGTGTGTGTATTTGACATGAATATTTACTTGTTACTTTTGACATTTAATGACTTGACATGAATACTTATTTCAGTATTTTATTATTTTTTTACATTTTTAGTTTATTTTTATTGTTTTATGTGTGTGTATTTGACATGTCGTATTTTATTGACATTCATTTTGTAAATTATTATTAATTTTATTTTATTTTTGTGAATGTGAGGACCATGTGGGTCACATTATTCTTTTTTTATCTTTTTTATTTTTTTTACCCCTCAACCGTCTGGCAGTTTGAGTTCTATAAGCGACCTACCCAAATGTCCTTTCTTTGGTATTGTTCGTCGTTTCGTTGAGCTCCTTGTGTTATAAGTCGAGCTACACGATAACTGACAAATGCTTGCACTGACTGGACAGGTTCACTCAAATCTGTATGGTTCTTTCTTCAAAAGACCATCTCAGACACTAATATCTACATGCTCCTCATGTGAATTGAGCAAGATTATGTCTGGACTTCAAAAGAGACTATGACCTCTGAGTTTGTTTCGGCTGTTTCTTCTCAGAGTAGTCAGGTACGAAACACCGGCCCCATCTAGTTTAAAAAAAAAAATGACGTGTAAAAGTGTTTGTGAAAACCTACTTACAAAATAAAGATCATTTATCATTTATCATTTATCAATATCATAAAAATATTCCGATGTTAACATTGGTTTATTTTTTTGCAAAATGAGATTCTAACTAAACCTATTGGAGATTGAACAAATATTAAAATAGTTATGACTTCAAACCTCTTACGATATCGGCTAGAAAAGAGATTTATTACGACTAGCCGATGCCCGCGGCTTCGCCCGCGTAAAATTATATACAAAAACCTTCCTCTTAAATCACTCTATCTACTAAAAAACCCCGCATCAAAATCCGTTGCGTAGTTTTAAAGATCTAAGCATACATAGGGACAGACAGACGCGGCGGGAGACTGTTTCATAATAAATATATAAATATATATGTAGTGATTCTAAATAACAAATGAGACAGTATAATATGTATAAGTAATTATATGATCTCGAGAACTGACAAAATATAATAAATATGAATATTATTGAATGTAAGAGTGTCTGTAGTGCATAGTTAGGCAAGTTGTAATACTAACATTTGACTTGTGTGACTTACATGCAAGAGAATATTGCTCTATCGTTTATTATTTATTTACGATATTCGTCACATAAAGGGTAACACTACCCACATAATATTATTCACAAAGAAATTGTTATTTTATATCAATTATAAATAATGACAAAATAATACAAAATGCTTGACGCTTTCGATGTACCTAAATGTAATTGCGGCGCTTAATAGGTAGAAGAAATGTATCAAAATATTAAGTTCAAATATGTACAATTTGTTAAAATGAATAGTTTTGACTTTAGCTTAATTAAGGTCAAAAATTATATTTAAGAGCCTAGTTATGTGAGGCTAGGTAGCAAATAAATGGTGTTAGTGACGTGTTTAAATAATTAAGAATCGTGTTATATATAAAAGAATTTGAAGGTGAAACAACAGGCATTTCTGTTGAGTTGTGCGACAAGTATTAGACTAAATTATTGTTATACTGTGCTTACTCGACTGCGCTATTTTTGTGTTAAAATACTAATAAGTAATTTTAAAACATTTCTGAAGGTCTTTAACAGTCAACCAAACACATGCCGAGACTAATAAAAATAAAGTACCTAACATTACTTTTGCAAAATATTCTAATTGGCTACCAAATAAGTATTTTGTTACACTTTAAGTAGCCAGGGTAAGCGCAGTCGAGTTATATGTGTTCTAGAATGTACCACGATGTGATCATTATGTGGTGAACCCAAGTGCCATTGCCCACAGGGGTATTAAACATTTTCACTTGTTTTCAAACTGGTATGACCAAAGCTTTTTTCCTTAGACACCTGTCCCACTGCTGACAAGAAATCGACTAGACAGATAAATAGAATACTGAAGGGCCCGTTCCAGTGGTCCCAAGTGCGATTGCTGAGCCATGAGGTCATCAGGAATCTCTCTGTAGCAGCCACAGAGTCTGGATTTGTGCCTGGTTGATGACAATAGGCTCGCCCTATCTATTACATGGGACGTAAACATAAGTGACGAATAGTGCCTGTACTATTAGGTACAACCCTGCTTAACCATTCGGAGAACTAATCGTTTCTCGTTGCTAGCTTTACTCGCTTCTCGCTGACGGTGGGACAGTTGCCTTACTACGTTATTATTATTACTCTACTGTCACAAATCTGCATTTTCTACTTACACTGTGTCATTCCATTCAATGTGTTCTATCGTATATTGTAATATTTCTAGATGTACTCATAATACTTCCACTTCTTTATATTAACATGTATCAGTATTTTTGCTCTGTTTGTTTTTTTGCTTTGGGAGGAGACGTATTACAAGATTTAGGATTAAAGGATGACGTATGATAATCCATTGTCCGTTGCTCGATAGCGTGAGTATGTCCATACAAAATGGCACGGTCGACACTCCGCTCGGACCCGACACGGTCTAGTGTGTGTCATCCTTAACCTTCTGACCGCCACAGCATAAACGCACGCGCGTGCCCTCCACGCCAAGCCACAATTTTAATCTACTGTTTTGTCACATATGTGTGACGTTTGGCGTACAGGGCACGCGCTTGCTTTTCACGTATATGTGACAATGGCGTCCAAAAGGTTAATACGGTAAAAAAATATATCAATATCGACTTATGATTTTATACCAACTGATTTATATCATATCATATAGTGGGGTATCACAGGGTTCTCTTTGATACATATAAAATATATACTAATCTTGTCATACGTGTTCCCCAGAGCAGCAAGTTTCTACACGATACCTAGTAGAGGTGCTTGATACGTAATAGTTTCTCCATCCCAGTGCTCTTTGGTACCCAGTACACACTGATCTTGATAACAAATTGTGCCTAAAAAGTTTTATATTCATACATTTGTTAGAAGTACCTAGATAAGTTTCTCGATTCGTAGATTTTATATGAGCGTTTCATAATAATCTATATTACGTTGTTAGATAGGTATTGCATAGTTAACAAGGTGGATTTACTATCGTGGTTATTATATAATGTGTAACAATATTAGCTTTCGTACTATGTTTAATATACGTATGAGTATTATGTGATCACTTTATGTGCCAATGTTTATGTAAAAGACGTAGAATAGTAAGTGGTACTCGATGGGATCCTGTTTCTGTATTCTTGTACATATTTACAATATCCCACCAACACAATAAGCTTTACTTTGTAATAACTGATGGTGTGAGTGCGTACTACAAATGAGTACCTACAGAATAAGAAATAGAGTTGAATAAATGTGAGTAGTCCCTAAGCATGAGCTGCCTATACCATTCCTACTGGAACACGGACCTCCTCTCGGTATGAGGGACTGCTGGTTGGTGCAGAATTGCAGATGTTATATGTCTTCGAATTTTCTAGTTTATAACATTGATGAACAAGTTTTCTCACAAAGTCCAACACCATGAGTGACCGTGACGGACGTAGTAATTACTAGTTGCCTCGACAATGGCGTCCATGTCTCATTACACGAGCCGGTAACGACTAAACAACCTTGACGAATTCGCTAATCGAATAATTATGGCGTGAACTGGTGTACTCGCTTTTTTGTAGTACGTACTCATGCAGCGCCTGAGCTAAACGCTGGATCACAATACAACTAATATTAATATACATAAATGCAATTATTTATATACTTTTGGAAGATTCTCACTGAATAGATATCAAACTAGCTACGGAAACATGATCTCAAGCTGATTCGTATGAAATTTATTGAAATTTTTAACGTTTAACATATTAAAATTTATAATATTATTAATTTTGAAAACAGCTTTTTGTTTTATTTCTCTCTACTGTAGACGCAACGTTCTTTCAGACGAAGGTTAATTGTAATATAAATACTCAAATTCAATGTTAATTTTGAGAACGATAGATTAGATTTAAAAAAAGAAATAGTACTTTTCTAGAAATAGAAGCTCTCTTCGACCGTTACAAAAAGTATTAAAATAAAAGGTGATTAATTTTGGTTGCAATTAATCTATTTATATCCCTCAAAAAGTAACAGATTCAATCTACTTCTGCTGCTGACTGTACAAGTATAAATCATACCAAAACTATAGCTCTACACGATGAACAGGTAGCTAGACATATAATCCAGAACGGCTGTATACTTATCTATCATGCGTAGTCACCGTCCATCGGTGATCGTATTCGCAGGTAAGGTGGGCGTGGCCGAGCGCCCGCGACCTCTGCCCCCCCCCCCCCCCCCCCCCTCCACAAATACGATGACCATGACGTAGCAACGTACTGCGTAGTGCGTAGCTATAACTAGTGGCGCGGTTGATCTCACCTTAACCCTGCATAATGCGTGCCTGCATCAACGCATTGTACTGTTAATCGTGACAGCCTAGCAGGAAGGGATACCCGACAATCACATAACTTAAGAGCACTTCGCTTAGTAACAACTATGTGCATATAAAATTACTCAAGTACTCGTACGCAGTAAATAAGCACGTTTATACATACGCTTTAGCTCGTGGCTAAATACTCGTGATAATAGCCCCACGGGTCGATCTTCAAGGATAAGCAGTGCTTGTCTAGGGTGGTCCGTGGGTGGGTGATCATTCAGAGTTTCCTCCGTGTCTGCGCGTTCCGACTGTCATTTGTAGATCTTGGACAGTTGGGTGGAACAGGTAGTAATAGTGGCCCTCAAGTCTGACAACCAGTACCAGCCTCACCAAGGGGTATCTAGGTATCAGAACTAAATAGGTTGTAGAGATCAGATAGGCTAGCTCCATATAAAATACTGGTGTGTGTGTCACTACAAAAATCGCTATGAAGCAAGCGCGGCGAGGACTTACTTGCAGTACCTATTGGGTTAACGTTGTCTATAGAAATCGTACAGTAGAAAAAAAACGAAACGTCTAATAGACATGCTTCGTTCTTTAAAAAAAAATTAGAATATTTCTTTTTGTTTTCTTCGCTGCTCATGGTGCCCAAGCACCGTATTCTCCAACTCTTACAAACCCGCCCCTAAGCCGACCTAATGACCGCCGACTCCAACTTACAGGCTACTTACTTAAAAGGCTACGAGGATGATTCATACTTAGTTTACCTAAGGACTACGTTAGTATACGTTTATGGGGGAATTAGGTACGTTATGCCGGCCCGCGTCGTTAAGGCGCTACCCCAAGAAAAAGCCGTTTTTTGTGCAGTTTTTTGGAGCCAACTCCTCTTTATCCAAAAGAAATACCAAGTAATAAAAATACATTAAATTTCTACATATTCTTAGACTGCAAAGTGGTAGTTTTATTTTTTATTTTAAGTCTCATAATGTGTAATAAATCCCCTCACAATGAAACCACAAAAATGAGAAAAAAATATTTATAACATGCTTCTTCTCGTAAAGTTAACATTATTTTGATTTGCTTCTTTACTAATGGATAGACAATTTAATAATGAACATAATGCTAGTTTCTTTTTTTTCAAAAGACGGAAATTTGATTTTATAAAGAATAAAAATCACTAATTTCGCACTATTCGACCCGCAGTGACTGACGTAAAAACCACTTTGTAGTGCAAGCTGATTAGAACTTTATTCTAATAGTATTTCAAACGAAGTTTGAATCACCACAAATAGAGTTGCTAATTTTGCCTGGGGTAGCGCCTTAACGGGCAGTTAACTCTCATCCCAAGGGGACACCATGTCCTTACCTTGTAGAGTTACGTAGCGTTGTGCGTAGCGTTCACTGCTAAACGAAAATACTTGCTCACCTTTGATATTATAATATTTTTGTTGAGGATTAAGATGTGAAATAACAAAAGCTAACATTTCAACGCAATCTAAAATCCTCCCGAAACACCGTAATGCCTTCGCAAATGAAACCAAAAAAAAATGTAAAATATACTTTATTATTCCATTATAAAATTTTCTCACGCTCGTAATAGTGTGTTTTTAAATAATGATTACAAACATAATTACGTTATATTCAACACGTTACACGGGTAGGTAATATGGCCTCGATTTTATTTTGTACATTTCAAATGGCGTGTCTTGTTTTTGTAAAACAGAGTAATTACAGCAAAAAATTCTTGAGCTACTCTGATTGCTATAGGTACTCATTAAAGTCGTTGCTCGGTGAACAATGGGATTGTTGGTGTCTATGTTACCGGCCAAACCCGATTTCAGGACAAACTAGTTTTGCCTAGACCGACTTGGGGCACCCCGACACGGATAGATTAGGTTAGGGCATAGAGTATATTAGGCCATACCCTTCGTGGTTATTTTTTTTATAAACCATTCAGAAGTAGGTGCCCCGCTCCGTCGCTCAGGTCTCCCTCGACTAGGATGCAAGAATGAGCTTAAGTTTCAGTTTAGCCTAGGCTAAACTAGTTTGTCCTGAAATCGGGTTTGGCCGGTAACATCTACATGCATATTAAACTCAAGGCTTAGACTCTTATAACACTCAAATACAAGAAAAATTGTGATAATATGTTATATTCATATTATGAGTTGCTTGGTTGTTGGCTTGTTTCCACCATCAATAAATTGCAAATCTATTTAAGTAGTCCGTCAGTTAGAGTATTAGAAAATAATGGACACGTATTTTTTGTTTTTGTAAATCAACGAATATTGACAAAGATAAAACGCATCAAAACTCGGGAGTGGGGGCTCGTGACGTCAGTACTCACTAAGAATGATACCGAACAGTGACGTATTGGGAATTTTAAAAGCTTCGTATCTTCGTCAATTTTGGTTTATGTGACAAAAGAAAAAATGCGGGTCAAATATTTTTTGATAATCTAAGTGACGGACTAATTAGATTTTTTCAGTTAACAAGCATATTAACAAAAAGGTATGGAGTTAAAAATACCCGTTCAGTATTTTACCGACGGTACCTACTAACAATTACAGCAGTCAAAGTTTCGACACAAACGATTTCACTACACATTATTATTTATTAGATAAGTAGGTACCTACCATGTTTGACCTTGACTTAGTAATAAGAAAAACTATTGTATGGCGACTAGCAAAAAAAAAAGTCGCTTTCCACAGTCACATTTCAAATCAAACTTTGGAATATCTACGTACAGCTGCCTACCCTGATACATGGTAGAGCTTACATGCTACATGCTTACCATAGACATAGCCATAGCTATTTATGTATGGTAGACTCTCTCCAGTTTCCAGTCTCGCAGCAATAAGGCGCTGCATTTCCAAGTGACCATCATTTGGACTGACCTATTATTGCCGAGCTTTGTTATAAGTACTTAAGTACCTATAACGATCGAGGTAAATAGGTTAATGAAGCTCAGTAACCCTTAGACTAATTTTCTCTGGTCTGTGCCTGAGAATCTAAAACTATTCCTCCATAATTCTTTCAACCATGATTTTTAGCAAAATCTTGCTTTTGTAAAGTGCTGTTGAATGAGTAGGTACTTTTTATTTTATGTTTTATTTTTTGCAAAATGTTTTTATTTTTCACTTTTTAGTCGTTCACATGTGCTTACTCCTTCACAGCATACCGGCGTGATGTTATGTTATGAACCGGTGTAAAGTAAACAATAGACATTCAGCAATACCAGTCCGTTTGCTATGATTTATTGAGGAGTTCCGTTGCCTATCTCCGAGGTTCATCATCAGATCTTCACCAAATTTAAATGCATGGGACCAGTCCGAGAAAGTACCTACTCTTCCAAAAACTACCCAAATCCCTTCAACTGAGCCTATATTTCAAGAGTTCTCTCTATTTCTCCAGGATCCCATCATCAGATTTTGACTTTATGATCATGGGACCAGCTGGGAAGTAGGTACAAAAAGAAATCCATATCGGTCCAGCCATGTAATAAAAAGAACCTCCTCCTTTTTGAAGTCTGTTAATAATTTGAAATGAAAGTTTAGAAGATGGTAGAGGTGTTACAACTCCATGGCCATTACTCAACAATAGAATCTATCAACCTATCGACATCGCTGACATCCCTCTGTTTATTTTAATTTTACCAGTGAATGCATTGTCGTGCATTAATTAACGTTAGCCTTTTAACTGGAGTAGATAGGTAGGTACCGTGAACATATTTTTGTTGTGGCTCTTGTTCCAAGTCGCATTGACCCCGTTTGCTTTATTACTTACAACATAATGCATATCTGACGTATGACTATGCATGTGTGCTCCTTCGAAAATATTTCTAATGTTATCTCAACAAACACTCAAGCCGTTAAATGCGTGAAGATTTATTAATCATTGAACTAAAATTATCGGCCAGTAGAAGCTGCCATACATCGTTTTCTATACTTCCCTATCGTCTCATGTTTAGGGTTCCGTAGCCAAATGGCAAAAACGGAACCCTTATAGATTCGTCATGTCTGTCTGTCTGTCCGTCCGTATTTCACAGCCACTTTTTTCCGAAACTATAAGAACTATGCTGTTGAAACTGGGTAAGTAGATGTATTCTGTGAACCGCATTAAGATTTTCACATAAAAATAGAAAAAAAGACAATAAATTTTGGGGGTTCCCTTACTCCCTATACTTAGAACTGAAACTCAAAAAAAAAATCATGAAACTCATACGTGTGGGATATCTATGGATAGGTCTTCAAAAATGATATTGAGGTTTTTAACATCATTTTTTTCTGAACTGAATAGTTTGCGCGAGAGACACTTCCAAAGTGGAAAAATGTGTCCCCCCCCCCCCCCTGTAACTTCTAAAACGAGAATGATAAAACTAAAAAAAATATATAATGTAGGTACATTACCATGTAAACTTCCACCGAAAATTGGTTTGAACGAGATCTAGTAAGTAGTTTTTTTTAATACGTCATACATCGTAAACAACAATTTACCTTTCATTAAATCTGCTACGGAACCCTTCAGGGGCGAGTCCGACTCGCACTTGGCCGCTTTTTTTATTACCTAACACAATTTTAATTTGCACTCCGGGACTACTAGAGAGTTTGAAGGATCAGTGTTGTAGTGACTATAACTATTAGCTCAACATAGGTCGGTCTGGTTTTAGGGACCATCGCCCTCGAAATTTCCCTAACAAATCAACCGTGTGGAGTGCAAATTACTAAACGACGCACGCTGTCTGGCCCTTGTGCCCTAGGGGTGTGGAGGGTTCACGAGCATGGCACGCGTGTCTACAAATTATTGAACCTATTAAATATGGAATAAGTGCTAACCTACATAACTCACATTGTATGCGCCGGAAAGCCCTATAACTCACGTTTGAAATAAATAGAAAGGTCGTTTGAGATTTTTAATATCTTTTCAGTGAAAGCACCGTTCGCGCGTTTAGAGGCATTTAAAACTACAAAAGTCTAAACTATGCATGCTCAAGCACGTGAAAAAAGTCTGGGTCGGCCCGGCTACAGAACGTTTTCCGCGTTTATGATAATGGTTTCTTTGAAAATGTTTGTTTGTAAAATAATAACTTAACTC
This sequence comes from Xestia ashworthii, assembly GCA_950022955.1. Classification (NCBI taxonomy): domain Eukaryota; kingdom Metazoa; phylum Arthropoda; class Insecta; order Lepidoptera; family Noctuidae; genus Xestia; species Xestia ashworthii. The sequence goes on from OX465553.1 coordinate 3,080,901, forward strand.
GCGTGTGAAGAACCGCTTTACATACGAGACGCGACACGTTACGGCGACGTCAACCGCGCCTTTGTTTTATTGTAAATGTGCTCAACTTTCTGGAACTCAATTTTCACGTTTTTTACTATGTACATTTTTGTGAAGTAAGTAATGAGGTACCTACGCAAATAAACCACTTACAGGTACGGTTTCAGAAATTAGGTTGTACGCGGTCTCAAATGCAACTTACATTAAAGCACAGAATCGTAAGTTGAAAGACACAGAATGGCGTTAAATCTATATTAATTAATTAGTGTTTTCCTGATAGAAATATATTGGAACCGTTCCCATATTCCCATTATTTGGCTTTGTTCTATAGAACATAAACTATTCACATCCGTAAAGAAACTAAAAGTAGATAAGTACTTCTTCGGTATATCATTTGGTAAGGCTAACTAAAATTACTGAGCTTTTCACGAGCATTTCCATATTGTGATGGCCTGGTTTCCTCCGAAGTACATGTAGCACATGTTTGTGCACTCATAGGTAAGTTCGAAGCCGTAGCTCTCGCCGACGACGACGTGGAAGGCTGGGCCGAACTTCTTGTCCATGGCCTCCTTGACCATGCGGGCGGCCAACTCGTTGTTGTGTGCAAACTTTTCACACGCTGTGACTGACAACTCGACGGCTTCGATGCGCATCTCTTCTGACATGTCTGAATACTGTGGACAAATGGTTTGTTAGATGTTTCCCCGTAGTGCTTACGAGTAAATTATCCTTATTCAACGGCTTTTAGATTGTTTCTTAGCAACCAACCAATTAAAGTCCTAACTCGGGAATCGAACACGCCCTTGCCCTGCCCTTTGACTAAAAGCGCGCAGCTCCATTTCGATTGCTCATGGAATGCACCACTATTGATATACATAAGATCATCTTCGAATCCCATTACCTACCACCAGCAAAAAAAAATGTCTAAAGAACTCAAATACCTACTTAGTCTAAAATTTTACGCCTCATCAGTCTCCAAAAGCAGATCCATTACCTACTAAAGAAGTTGTCTACAATTTACATAACCGATTGTCCAAACACGCGTAGTACGGAGATAGTGCGGGATTGGGTCCACCTGCCAAAACAAACAGATGAAAACATCGCGATCGAATACTCTTGAGCTGTCGGCGAACAAACAAATGTGTTTACTTACACCAGCCGGTAATCTATAGCGATATTTGGACGGGAGAAATTTCTTACCGTACGTTGACTTGCAAAATAATGTTTCTATGTAGGTATATATGTACATTAGAGATGACAAAGGCAAATAGGCAAAGTTAACGCATAATATCTAGCTAGTGGAGGATATACAGGATGATTGTGTCTGCTGGGCCCGCCATATAGCAAATTCGCATAATAAAATTATAGAGGGGGTCATTCACTGAATTTATTTTATTAAACCCTACTTTCCCTAGCCATAATAGTTTTATAGTTTGGGAGATATGTCAATTTTTATACGTCATTGAGATTGTTCTCACTTTTTTTTTGATTATTTTTTTGCATGCCTCGCATGTAATGTATCGGGACTCTCATGAAAATTACCGTCTTATCTGTACACCTACATTATTGGCAAATAAATGATTTCTATTTCTATTATTTTAGTAGGCAAGTACTTAGTTTTTTTTATTATTTGTTGGTACAGTCATAAACATTGGTGATTAAAATACCGATCGGAAGTCGGAACTTCCCTCAAACTAATAAGCAAATGACCTCCTCTATATGCGAATGCTTTGGCGGGTCCAGAGTTCCAGACCCCCATTAATTCACCCTGTATAACAGAATTTTTTACAGTGGTGTAAAGGCAGTAAAGATCTGAAGTTTTGGAAGTTGTTACAAACTGCAATTGCCTGGCAGCTGGACTGAAAGCAGTAAGTAGGTACCTACATGGAGACTACAAACTAATTCAGCAAATTGGATTCAGCTTCAAAAGCTCTATCAGCGAAAAACTAAAATCGGCCAAACAGAAACTGATGAAGCGGGACGAAGAAATACTTGTTTGGATATTTTCTAGGTTTTTTATTCAACAATCTGTGAGATCATTGATCGGGTATATGTAACTCTATCGTCAAGGGTTCCGGTCGAGTGATGCGTTGCAGACAGGCAAGTCGTGCCACTCTCAGGCCTCGGGTCTCGATTCCGCCGAAATTTAATATCCCACGCCCGTTTGATCAATATCATGTTAGTCTACAACGATTAGCCAGTAAGTAAAAATGTAAATAAATAGATGCGTATTCAATTTAGAAAGCCGTAAACCCTAAGTGCGTATTTGACTGTTGCGTAAGGTTAGTGATTCCGACAGTAACAGCATCAACAAGGCTGTTCCCTGTTCCTAGACAGTTTGTACTAAATGTAGGTAGATATACCTAAGTACAGATAAGGTAGTGTGGAGCCAGCTATCTCTTCGTGTGGGTGTGACTTACATCTAATGCTTACGATGATGGACAGTAGGGAAGAAGGTCTAGGTGCTAATAACAACATCCTGTATATAGAGTTCGAGCAATTCTAACAAAAAATGTGCCACAGAGGGGTCTTATAGTGTGCAGTGAGAGTGATTGATTCGAAACCAAGTTCTGCTAACCCCGTTCTGGAAAATATCTCACGGTGCCGGTACTGTGGTGATAAACAAATTTGAAAATATTATGACCTATTCCGAAAATATTTCTAAGGAGAAATACGTTAGTTATCCTTTTTTATTTTTTTATGGAAATCTACAGGACGTTGTTAAGAAAACCTTAAGTGGATCTGTGAGAAAATTGGGACGAACATCATTGAGCTCATGAGGTTCGCAGTCTTACTATGTACATTTACTAGATCTATTCTAATCATTTTATTTAGGCAAGCTGTGTAAGCAGATAACAACGAACAATAACATTGAGACAAAAATGCTGATGTATATAGAATTCATTATATCTTACTCTTATGAGAGGATAGGTATGTATCACTTTCTCCGGCGCCAAACCCCCAACAGCAGCCTCTTCTCCCATTGTCGATAATATTCGCAGATATCCAGATAAACTTGACACAAACTTTACACAACACAAAATCGTCGAAACACGACACGTCTCTCCGTGGACCGTTCACTGCAACGTCTCCCCACTGTTTACCCGTTGCCTTGGAAACCGTCGGAGGCGGGAAGATTCCGATTGATTTTTCTCAGCAGCGCAGTGCACTGTGGTACGATTGTGCGTGGCCAGCCAATGTCGTTGGACACTAAACTACTAATGGTAGTAAATAATGAGCATGTCCTCCAAGGTTACGCGTGGGAGCCTGTGGGTAGGTATATTTTAGCATGGCTGGCACTTATCTTCAACCTTTGATTATAATGACATCATTATCCTGATCAATAACAACCAAATAAAAGATACCGAGAATGGTATTAAAGTGTTTTAGTTCTTGTAATGTACCTGGTCTATTATGTAGCTTTTTAGACGAAAAATAACAAAATAAGTGAAACTTACGAAATTATAAACGTTTTGTGGCGTCCGGAAAATATGCGAATACACGTCGAAGGGTTCACGGTAAAAAAGCTAGCTATTAGTGAAACAAATAACTGTTGCTGCTTATAGCACAAAAATCCACCTTACCATAGCCCGTAAGTATATACAAGGTGGATACGGTAAACGGGGCAGTAAGGGGAACTACCTTAACTGTAGGGGAATTCATTAGACCGTTTTCGTGTAGGTACACAAAAGTGTTACAATCGTTTACCGTATGCCCATACGGTAAACGGGGCAGTAAGGGGAGCTTACGGACGTTACGTATATACTTACGGGCTATGGTAAGGTGGATTTTGTGCTATAAGCAGCAACATTTTTTTGTTTCACTAATAGCATCCTATATATCGGCACCTGTATTAAAAAGACTTTCGTATAAAAAACCTTTTGAGGTTCATCACTATTGCTATAAGAAGATAAGTCAACTCTAGGTAGCCTCTTCAGTATACAATAAATCATAATTTGTTATTACGAAATTAAAATCCATGGTAGAAAATTATTTTTCATAGTAACAACATTCGTTTTTCCTGGCAACGTCAATCCAACAATGGCAACAATCAATCAATGTCAAAATCAGCTGTATGTGTATGTTTGAAGTTTCGCAGAAGTAAATTGTATTGATACAATCTTAAATTATAGTGTTTTAAACCATTTAATTGCAATTACGAGAATACAAATAAAAAATATGGCTTCTCGCTTCAGTGGCGCGTTACAGTTGACCGACCTCGACGATTTTATAACACCTTCACAAGTGAGTACCATAACATAACCTATAATATAAATAAATAAATGGTTTTGTTTCATTTCCTGTAAGGCTCTGACCTTTTTAAAATATTCGACTGTGATCCTTTACAGTTTAGCAATGAAAAAGATCAAAAGTCGGCATTATTTAATGTAGGGGAACTAAATAACCAAAAAAGTTTCCAAAGTGAGATTCTTTGCATTGTTATCACATATAATCGAGGTCATTCTCCGTACTTAGACATATATTCTATCTACAGGAATGTATAAAACCTGTGAAAATCGAGAAAACAAAGACGAAAACCGGTGCAAAGATTAAGATAGGTGAAGACGGATACTTTGATGTGTCAAGTGGGCGAGAGCAGAAACTGCAGAAGGTAGAGATTACGTTGGCAGACTGCTTGGCTTGCAGCGGGTGCATCACGTCTGCGGAGAGTGTGCTGGTCACCAAGCAGAGTCAGGAGGAGCTACTGAGGTTGACTAACAGAGCTTGCATTATGACATCATGATTGTATAAGTAAATTTTTCAAGCATCTGAGTAAATATTTAATGACACACCAATATTTTTGTTAACATGTTATCTTAAGAAAATCATTGTTGAATGTACCTATCTGTTTCTTATTTCATTTATTTTTTATTTGCCTTTTCTTCTTTCATTCCTTTCTTTCTTGATAATCATAATTGCCATGTAATTTCAGAGTATTCTCTGAGAGGAAGTACACAGACAACAAGGGAGTGAGTAAAGACGTTAGTCTGATCGTGATCTCTCTGTCACCGCAGCCCACACTCTCCCTCGCAGCCCGGTACAAGTTGACCCCTGAGGAGGCCACTCACAAGTTAGCAGGTGCCTTTATATTTTATGCCTAACAAAAATAAAATGTAAATTAACTAAAATTGTCTAAGTTTTCATGACACTGTAAAATATATATTGACTTGTCAACATGACTCAGCAAAATAAAATATAATACAGTATTATTAAGATGTAGTTATAATAAAATATGATATCAATGACTTGCCAAGATAGGCAGGAGTTTCTAATTTGTGTGGCTCTGTTGAGAAAATGGATTAATTATACTAGAAGATTGTCTGACAACATTGAATAATGGATTTTATTGCTTATGCCATAAAGCGCAAATTCCAGGAATTGATACATATGGTTCAATGCCTTCATAAAATCTTCTACTCTGAGCTCCTCTTGGAATAAAGAGGGTCTCAAAACTGCTAGTATTTATGTGTTAAAACTGTTCTACAGGCTACATTCCTTATCTAAGAGACTTCAAATAACAAGTGCATATGAAGGGTACTACAACATTTTGCATAATACATTCAAATTCATTTCCTAACTGATTTTATTTCGACCAAAATTAATACCAACCTTATGTTAGTAGTAGTACCAGAGTGATCGGAATAGGTAGAGCTTTTTAGGTTCATTGACCGCAAACATTGATGCTAATAAATGGATATTCCACGGGATTCCAACTGATACTACGGGAATTTATTATTATATTATTTGTTAAAATAAGTGAATTATTGTTGAAGCATATTGATTGCTTTAATTAAGATTTTATTGTAAATACAAATTGTTCTATTTTATAATATTTTGATTTTCTGAGGAACAAATAATTTGTATGGTAATATGTTTTTGTACCTACAACTTCAGAGTAAAAATGTTTAAATTATTATTTTTTTTTTTTTTTTGTGGTTTAATGAATCAAGTTTATCTATTTATTATACTATCGTTAATCCCATCCTTCTTATATTTACCCGTCAGAAAGGAATCTTTCATTAGTCCCGAAGGCGAGAATAGTTTTTTTTATGATTTTTCTACTAAAAACCGAATCCCGGGACTCGGGGAATATCCATATTATTCTAACCTATGGCAAGTACTTAAAACAGCTCTACCTATTCCGACCTATGGTTAGTACACATTAAGTTGATAATCGTAAAGGAAAAGTAGAACTATTGATAAGTCATCAAGTTGTAATACTAACTAAACTTTGTGAATAGGTTTTTAAAGTAACTTTTCCAACAACAAAAAAGTTGTGCACATGTTTATCAAGTTAAATTGTACCTAATTGCAGGATTGTTTCTCAACTTAATATTATCATAACTTGTCCAGGTTACTTCAAGAGCTTAGGTGCAGACTTGGTGCTGGATATGACGATAGCTGAAGACTTCGCCCTGCTGGAGGCACAGCAGGAGTTCTTGCAGAGATATCAGAACCAGCAGACCGACCCCAGCTCCAAGAACATGCCCATGTTGGCTAGCTCTTGTCCAGGTGATAACAAACTTTTGATCATAGTTTATTTATACCTTTTTAATGCTTGTGTTATGAGGTTCTTTTTAATGTTATTGGTTTTTATTAAATTAGAGCAAAATGAATAGTATGTTGTTTTTTATATCTCAAAATCTATCAATAGCTCAATTTATACTAACTGCCTTGGAAGAACAAAATAGAAGAGAAGCAAAATATTCAATGACTTTAAACAATAGACTGTATCATTAATTTAAAAAAGTGTAATATTGTACAAAAATCGTCATTTATGAAAGAAGTTTTTGTCATCTTATCTACAGAACAATTAATATTTTAGTGTAACACAATTTTAATTTAGTTACATTAAAGAAATTGACGGGACGAACTGGACAAGTTCCTTCCGAACTGGAAGAAGGACGCGCGGGTTTGCGAGAAGTGGAAAGAGTGGAGGGAGGCCTTTGGCCAGGAGTGGGACAGAGCAGGCTAAGAAAAAAAAAATCTTTGACAACTATTTTCGACGTTGCCAACTTTCATAATGCAACCTATTCACTTGAAAATATCTAACACCCCCATACAGGCTGGGTATGCTACGCCGAGAAGACACACGGCAACTTCATCCTACCATACATATCGAGTTCCAAGTCGCCGCAGCAGGTGATGGGGTCCCTCGTCAAGCAGTACCTGTCCAAGTGCAGAGAACTGACCCCGGGGGAGATCTACCACGTCACTGTCATGCCGTGTTATGATAAGAAGCTGGAAGCGTCCCGGGAAGACTTCTACAGCGAGATGCTCAGCTGTCACGATGTGGATTGTGTTATTACTGCAAGTATGTATTATTAGGAGACATCGGATTATATGTTAATTAAAACCGTCGAAATATTCCTGCAAATATGCGGCTTAAATGTTTGATTTATAGGAATTATTTGGTGCCAAAATATGCAAAATAAAATTGAAATAATTACCAGAAAATAAATAATACTGGTTCATTCTATGACATGCAGGTTTCCTTACGATGTTTTCCATTGCCGTTTTGAGAGTAGTGCTATTTTACACAAAGTAAAGCACGTCTGGGCTGAACTCAACACCTACAAGTTGCTTCCGTTATAACTGGGCCAATACTTATTTTATTTTTTCTTTGTAATGGAATTTGAGCTTTATTTTGTCTGATATTAAGTTTCTGTCTCCAAATCTCACGTCTGTCTTCTAATGTTATAATGTGTCAAACCTCTAGTTGAGCTAGAACAAATGCTAGAGGTGAGCAACAAGCTCCTATCTGACATCACGGATGGTCAGCTGGAGTGGCCGTGGGGCGCGCTGGGCGAGGCGCCGGCCGCGCTGCGCCGGCACATCGGGTCGGGCTCGGGCGGGTACGCCGACCACGTGTTCCTGTACGCCGCGGAACAGCTGTTCGGAGAGAGCAGTGCGCAGCTCGTTTATAGGAATTTAAGGTGCGTTTTTATACTTAACTAAGTAGTTAAGGATGGCATTAAAAAGTTCAGTACCTACCTAGGTTGTAAATAATTGTTTTTTTTTTTTTAATATTACTCACAAGTTATGTACTTACTATAGCCTGATTACATCGAGGCGAGTGGGCCTTCTATTGAAAACAAAAACCTGATAAAAAAAGTATTTACGTGATAACGCATATAACTACTTAGACAAATACCAACTTTACACCAATTAAATTAAAATTCTGCGAATTCAAACAAATGAAAATGTTCCACAAACAAATTTTCAGTCTTTATTTCTGGAAAGGAAATAGTAAACGCAGGATACTAGCATTAGAACCAAATGCGTCTTAAAACTCTCACCAATAAATCTGAAAATATATACCTAATAATAGAAATAGTAAACAATGTCTATTAAGTGTCGCAACAGTATCGTACGACTTCCACCGTCACAGTGTCACATTCGTACATTGTCACAGTGTGACCCCTCGGCCACCACTCACAAGTGGGCCATTGTGTGATGTGCTACTAATTAGTCAACGGCCAGCCTCGCATTGTTCGCAGACTGACGCAAACACTGCACGCGTTTACATTCCAAGAGTTTAGTGCATAACTTTGTAATCGGACCTACAATTTGAAGACCTTTGCGCCTGACCCGCTGTGCTCCCACGGCAGGCAAAGATTTACGTAACATTGTTTCCCAATTTTTTTAGAATTGCTCATCTCATACATCGGTAGGCAGATGGGCATCTGTGAACTTAGGAAATCTCTTTAGAGACTAATTATAACTTTGTACCTATTACCTAACTACGTATACTTCTTTTGGTAAAACAGAGAAAGAGGAGAGGGGAGGGAGTGGACTGTAATCTTCTTCGCAGGCTTAGTACGGTTTGGTAGAATTCACATGCCATCGATTATTTTGGTTGTACGGTACGGTGGATACCCCACCATCAACCGCATCGACAGGAGTGCTGATGATACAGACGTAAAGCTACATGAATGTTATGTCTTCAGGAATCCAGACTTCCGTGAGGTGACGCTAGAGAAGGACGGCAAGGAAGTGTTGCGGTTCGCCATAGCCAACGGTTTCCGCAACATTCAGAACCTGGTGCAGAAGCTGAAGCGCGGCAAGTCGCCCTACCACTACGTCGAGGTCATGGCGTGCCCCTCAGGTACGGACTCTTTACCTTCTAGTTGCCATCCGAGAAACAGTGGACGGATTGTGCGAGGAATGGTATTGAAAGAAAAGGGAGTTAATGATTAGTAGTGTAATGGTGAGGGGAAAAATGTGTTGCGCTGATCTCAAATAACATGGGTCCAGAACAGGAAGCTGATGATGTATTGGGCATTTGGGGTCAGCAGATTGTGAAAACTATGAATATCGAATTTAGATCAACAAGCTAGCCGGGGCGCCCTGCGGACTCTCCGTCCGCATTTCGGCCCATTGTGCTGCTCGACGAGGTGGGCAAGCTCTTTGAGTGATTGCAAACCGCCTCGCCGAGCACCTTGAGGGGATGGGGCCGAATCTTGCGGAGAACCAGTTTGGTTTCCGCAAGGGGCGCTCTACTGTGGACGCAATCATGCGCGTGAGAGCCCTCACGACGGGGGATGCGATATCCCGGGGCGGGGTTGTCCTGGCGGTGTCTCTCGACATCACCAACGCCTTCAACTCCCTGCCCTGGAGCTGCATCAGGGAGGCACTCCGGTATCACCGGGTGCCGACCTACCTCCGTCGTGTGGTCGGGGATTACCTGACGGACAGGGCCGTCATCTACCCCAGTCGCTGCGGAGATTGGAACCGGCGAGAGATGTCGTGCGGTGTCCCACAGGGATCGGTTCTGGGACCGCCCCTGTGGAACATCGGTTACGACTGGGTGCTGCGCGCCGACCTCCCTATTGGTGTCAGCGTGTCGTTTGCTACGCAGACGACACCCTGGTGCTGGCACAGGGGAGGTACGAGGCGGCGGCCGACAATATGACACGCGGGGTTGCGATAGTCGTAGAGAGGATCCGGCAACTGGGTCTCGAGGTGGCACTGCACAAGTCCGAGGGCATGTGCTTTCATGGGCCTCGGAATGCGCCACCGTCGAGATCCACACTGACGGCAGGAGGGGTATCCATCGGCGTCGAGTCGACTTTGAAGTCGATTCGACGCCGGTGGAACTTCGTGGAGCACTTCCGACGTTTGGCCCCCGGCTGGACCGGGGCTGCCTTCAGGCGGCTCCTGCCCAACCTTGGGGGGCCAAACGCCTCCTGCCGCAGGCTCTACGCGGGGGTCGTGCGGTCCTTGGCCCTTTACGGGGCCCCAGTGTGGGCGCGTTCCTTGAAGCGGCGTGCCGCTCATTATCTGAACGCGCCCCAAAAAGTGGTGGCCGTAAGGATGGTCCGTGGGTACCGCACGATCTCCCGCGAGGCGGCGGGCCTGCTTGCCGGATTGCCGCCATGGGATCTGGAGGCGATAGTCCTCGCGCGCCTACACGAATGGCGCGTGGAGGTACTACGCCGGGGGGAAACTCCGCTGCCGCGGCAAATTGCCGCTCAGCGGACAGACCTCCGGCGCGATCTCATGGCGACATGGAGAGAGCGACTGTCGCAACCCCGTGCAGGGCACGCCACGACAGTGGCGGTAAGTCCCCTCTTTGAAGAGTGGCTAGAGAGGCGCCACGGCGTCCTCACCTTCCGCCTGACGCAGGTCCTCACCGGACACGGATGTTTCGGGAGGTACCTGCACCGAATCGGGCGGGAGGAAACGCCCGGGTGTCTCCGCTGCGAGGATCGACCGGAGGACACGGTGGAGCACACGGTGGAGGTCTGCCCTGCGTGGGCGGAGCACCGCCGTGTCCTCGTAGCGGCGATCGACGGCGGCGACCTCTCGCGTCCGGCCCTGGTTCAATCCATGGTCCGGAGCGAGACGGAATGGGAAGCCGTCACCTCCTTCTGCGAAGTAGTCATGCTAGCGAAGGAGGTGGCGGAACGAGAGAGGGAGAGAGCCTCTCTTCCCGGCCGCCGCGGGAGACGCACCGGGCGTCGGGGGCCACGTGGTGGCTACCGGCCACCGTAGATGCGGGCCTGTGGACGGTTAGCTATGGGCTAGCTAGCCGTCCGTCCGTCTAGTGACGACAGACCGTGTCGACGGCGCGTTCGTGTTCCACGCGCGCCTCAAAGAGATGTCAGCAGAAGAGAGGGGCCCGCAAGGGCCGAAGCCTGCCGGGGTTGCGGGACTGTTTGAAAGAGATACCGCGGCCCCGGAACATAAAGGGCGAGGAAGGAACATGGATGGGTTTTAGTCAGTAAGAGTCTGACACTCCCTCCCGCTCCGCCCAGAGTGGGAGAAGTCATTTGATGATTTCCCATCAAGCAAACAAGCAAGCAAAAAAAAAAAAGATCAACAAGCTACAGCATTTGAAAATAAAAAAATACTGTATTATCTATTGGTAAAATAAGTCATTGATGGCAAAACCACAATCAAGCCATTCAACCAATTCTTTTGAGAGATTTATTTGCTGTCTGTGGTCCAATCAATGGGCGCAAGCGGGTAAATTAGAGAAAATGATGCGTTTTTTTATTGCGATTTTACAGGGTGCAATTTTAGTCATGGGCAATATTTTAATCTAAGGCTCTACTCACGATACTGATTGCATTAGGGCTAATAATTCGGCTAATAATGCCGCGTATGAACGCGCGCCGCGCTGCGTTGATACTTTGAGACACTTAATATCATTACTAAGGTTTTACATACTTGCATTAAAAATGTTTTAGATTTGCGAATTATTAGCCCTAATGCAATCAGTATCGCGAGTACAGCCTTAGATTAAAATATTGCCCATGACTAAAATTGCACCCTGTATAATATTTGGCTTGGATCTGAACTTTACCTCACTTGATGGTAGGCGACAATGATGGATGGCAGCACTCTTGCCTAGAAGAAAAGTTTTGCCCAACATTTTCAATATTGTAGGATGCCTCAACGGCGGCGCACAAGTCCGGCCGGTCGCGGGCGAGAGCGGCCGCGAGCTGGTCTCGCAGCTAGAGAGCATGTACTGCGAGCTGCCGCTAGCTGTGCCAGCTGACAGCAAGCTCGTCCGCAAGCTGTACGCCGAGTGGCTGGACGGGAAGGACTCTGATAAGGCACGAGCTATGCTGCACACTACCTACCATGCTGTCGAGAAGTCAGATATAGCGCTCAATATTAAGTGGTGATTGGTTGTGATACTGTGTGTATAGTTAAGATATTGCGATTCATGAGCGCACGTCAATTCACTCTTATGGCATTGTTGTTAAGGTCTGAATTAGAATGATTGATGCGCGGTCGTGGAGAGCAACTGCAGTACCCGGAATTTAATATGGAACATCGAGTTTGATGTCGACGGTATGACCTGAAGACAGTCTCTTCGTAAAGCTCGGCTGTGTCAAATTAAATCCCGGGTATTACTTTAAGTTATTGTAAGTTTAAAGAGTGTCTTTTCACAAGTTTTGACGACTGTTGGAATTTATTGGTAACTCTGGTAATTTGGACACCCTATGAAAGCTAACTTTAATACTTACCTCAATACATTGCTTCCAGTCACCCGGCGCGGCGCCCGGAACTTGTAAAAAGGCATTAACCCTACTTGTTTTGTAACAAAAGAGCAAAATATTTATACTGAAACTTCCTGAGTCTTCATAACACACCATTCATAAAAGCGTGCGAGTAGTATTGTATGAACACATTCATCAATCCATATTATAAGCATTTTCCCAGTGTTTCTTTTTCAAATTTACACTCGAGCAATCTTACCTGGTGGTTGTGGAGGTCAGATAGCCCAGTCGCTCCACTGGTATTCAGCTGCTTCCGGTAAGACTGGAAACCGACCCCAACATAGTTGGGTAAAGGCTAGGCAGTTGATTATTAACTTTTCCATCGCAGAGTATCTCAATTTCAGTATGAATAATAATGTAAGAAAATAATCGAGCTGTTGTTACTACTTATATTCTATTATAATTGTTGTGTTTCGTTTTAGTTGTAAGCTATGTTGTTGTATATTTGCTTAAAGAATGACATATAGTTGTAAATATCACGATCGAATATATGAACAATACACTTTTTTGAAAACATCGTGTTTGTGTCCACTTCCTATTTGCATATATAATTATGTACGTACAACTTATTCACTATACGACTTTACATATTAAATGGTTAGGTACTTTATAACTCAAGTGATTTTGGGTATTTTTTTCTTGGCGGGTTTTTAGTGCAGTCTAAAAGCATTGATTCACATTTATACTACGATTATGACACATTCTTTACAAACATTAAGAAGGTACAATTTCAGAAGAAGAAGTGCGATCATGGTCGAATCAAATCGAACGAAATCTTCGTGTGAAGTTTACAAAATCAAAATTGCTGTGAAATACTACTTTACGAAAACAATAGAAAGAACAAGTATTTTGTAAGGCAGCCATTTGACATTCCTCGCGCTCAATTTTATTTAAAAAAATTCAGCACACATGCAATTTTGACACGCTTCATAACTTGGTTACTAAACATTTAGATAGCTTACCTGACCGTGCCTAAACCATCCTAGTTGCGAAGTTCTGAAAGATCACTATCGTGTATTTAGCGTTACGTCACGGTACGTTATCGCGCCGCTGCCGTCTCGTGACGTGTGAGTCGGCTTGCGATTAATGAATAACGATCGCACTTATCGATCGTATTCCGTGCAGTGGCTTGGACGACGCGTCGGCGATCAATCTCGTGTTGTACAAATAATGTCTAGTGTTTACATAACAAGTGCTGCACAGCGCGTCTGAACGCTCTCTCGCCGCACCAGTGCGCCATGGAAAGCTCGAGCGTCACCGTGACCAGGATATACTGTGTTCTGTTCTGCACCATCATCAAGGCCGTCATCAGCACGGGGCTGGGCAAGTGCCCTGTCTACCCGCCGCTGCCCAACTTCGACATACAGCGGGTGAGTAGCTTTAATTAATAGTGGCACCGCCTTGCAAGCTTCTAGGACACGTAAGCATATTGCTGACAGTGTAGCGACCCTCTACTTTTTTGCCATCGCCACGCTATTAAGAAAGAGTAACCCTCTAAGGGCTCCATGCATAATGATGCTGTCAGTTTAGCAAATTTTCAGGGGTCTTATTCCTTTGCATAATGCGGTCAACATTTGTAAAGTCACCCCCAACCAATCATATTGCTGGCAGCTACGGTTTCTTGGCAAAATCCTGACAGTTTAGCAACCCTCTAGGGTCCTTAGCATAATCTTGACATATTAGCAACACGATAGGAGGATCCTTAGCATAATGCTTTCAGTTTAGTAACCCTCTAGGGTCCTTAGCACAATCCAGACAGTTTAACAACACGATAACCCCTTAGCATAATACTAACAGTTTATCAACCTTCTAGTAAACCTAAGCATAATGCTGACAGCTATATAGGGGTCCTTAGCATAATGCTGACAGTTTAGCAACTCTCTCGGGGACCTAAGCATACTGCTGACCGTTTAGCAAACCCCTAGAACACCTAATGCTAGCGCTTGAACATTGTGTTTCCGGTATTATAGTTTTGTGTACGTAGCAACTGCTACTAGCACACAGGAGACAATAAACGTCTATTCTACTATCACAGTATCACGTGTGCCAAACATTACGGTGCATTTTTGTATCGTAACGGTTACATTCGTAAGCGTAGGTATTTGCTTAAACTTATAGTCGATAGAGTTCACTATACATACATATGTAAATTAGTATACTCCACGGGTGTTCATACTCGCATGATATTAGTAGGTAACTTTGAATCCTTGAGAAGTTGGTAGGCAAAATGTGCCACTCCTGCTTATATCTGCGGCTAACGGCAGGCGAAATAGAGTCTGTAAATTAACTTTAGACTATGAAGATCGTTCTGTGACGTATCCGTTCTGTTCCGTGTCGGTCTCAGTTTCTTGGAAGCTATTATACGCTTCTGCTGGCCCTCTTTAACTCGTCAAAACACATTCAGCCTATGGCGTATTTAAATATCTCATAATTGTTGATTAAAGTACCTATGTGCCGAATAGGGTAGAGTCTACCTATGGTCTACCCAGTAAAGTAGACCGAGGGCATTTGTAACATCTACTTCAGCTTAAATTTTATTAAGTGAACTGTAGGCGTCCATGACGGTATGTCTATGACAGTATCATGATTCACGAGCACCCTTGTGTCTACTTGTCTAAATTCAACAGCGATTTTGTCGCGGAGTAACGATTGCAACTTTAAGAAAAAACAAGACAGATTTCAAAAACAAAGCTACATATCTTGACCGTTTTAAAAACGAACACATTTCACTGAAAATAATGTGCAATACTATGTTTATTCTATAAAGTTTCAAATTATTATGTTCGTAGCAAAATGAAATTGCAGTCAAATCAGTAGGAAAAAATCGCTTTTTAATACTCCTCGCAACTATTCTAGACACCTCTATAAACTCTCTTGTCCAATGTTTGCCATACCTCTTGGTATAGAATTTTTATCAGTAACGCGCGCGTTTCGTGTGCAATATACGTCTTTAAGTGTAACCACGTTGTTCTTATAATAAATACGCTAAAGTATTTGATATGGTCTTCAACATCACTAAATAGAGTTAAGTTTACCAAAATATATGTAATAAAAAAATCTTCAGCACTAGTTATGTTTAAGAGGGAACAGTGTCTGCGATTCTCCATACAAATTGTCACTGTTATCTTCCTGTGCCTCTAGAGCAAACATTTTTTTAAATCACGGTTTACTGTAGGTAGACACGTCCCTGTAATTTCCTTTTATTCAGCAACTTATAAGTACTTAGCTGTAAAGAAAATATGACCCTCCAAAAATTACAAAATGTGCCCCATTTTTAACCGACTTCAAAAGGGAGGAGGTTCTCAGTTCGTTGGAACCTTTTTTTTATTTTTATTTATGTATGTTCCCCGATTACTCGAAGATGGCTGGAGCGATTTGAATTATTCTTTTTTTGTTGGTATACTTCCCAGGTGGTCCCATAATCATCAAGTCGGGATCTGATAATGGGATGCTGGAGAAATAGAGAGAACTCTTTAAATTTTATAGGCACACATGATGTGATTTGGGTAGTTTTTGGAAGAGTACTTTCTTAAAGTGGTCCCATTTCAATTTGGTGAAGATCTGATGAAGAACTTCGGAGATAGGCAACGGAACTCCTCAATAAATGATAGCAAATGGACTGGGATTGCTGAAATCTCATGTCTATCTATTGTCTACACCAGTTCATAACATAACATCACGCCGCTACGCTGTGAAGGGGTAAGCACAAGTGAACCACTAAAATGTGAAAAATAAAAACTTTTTTGCAAAAAATAAAAATAACTTTAGCTTCAGAAGTCGGTGACCTTTGTTTGATTGATTTACTTATTGTCACCGACTTCTGAAGCTAAAGTTATTTTTCACTTTTTTGTGTTTTTTGGGTCGGTATTTTTTTCTTCACTTAAATCAATTAATTACACTAAGTATTACGAGTATCAACCCAAGAAAAGTATTAAAAGTTAATAACAATTAGGTACCTAAGTACTGCTTGTCGCTTAAAAATAATACTAAACTCCTGCAATTTTCTATGACGTCCGTGATTGTCGCGACCATACTTTGACGTCATTTATCAAAATCTACCTTGTTTACATCTAAGTATTTTTTTGGCCTCAATAAAGTAATTTTACTAATATTGTAAGTGCTTTATTCAAGCAAAAATTGCGATAACGATATTATAATAAAATCGTAGTGCAACTTTACCTAAATTTCAAATAAAAGTTATTTTTTGACATAATGAATTTTGATGTCATTACCGCCGTTATCGAGGACGAGTTTTGAGAGTGCGTTCTGTTTCACCAAAAACATGCTACATAAAACTATAAATTGTAAAATAAGTGATGTATTAGAAACTTAAACAAGCGCACCAAAATGTTTATAAGCGCCAATACAAGGCATTTTTAATAAATAAAAAGAGTTTTGTATTTCTTGCATATTATTCCCTATCATATTATGCCATTGTAGGTGTGTCTTGTAACTAAGGTCAGAACATCGGAAGCATAGAGACTGTAGCGTCCTCGCGATACATATTCCGTTGTTGCATGGACGAAGTAAACAGTCACCTTGCTTAAGTCCGAATGTCAAGCGGTCAACCCGCAGCCATGCATACGCTTAACATAATGCATAACACTTGCTAGATGCTAGCTAAATCGGAAGGAAGCGACTTGAGTTCTGAAAGTTACAACAACTTTACTATTATGCAAAGATTCGATGCACAAGAAAAAGTTACTAGATAGCCTCTTAAATAAGTTCACCTAACATCGGTAGTATTCAATTTAGTACGTAATTAATCAGTTTCACGCAAATATGGCTTAATATATGTATGTGGTTTCATAGAATAGTGATAATGCTTACATGAATGAATTCGACTTAATTAGTACCTAATGATTCAGAATTTGATGTAGTCTAAGTAGTTACCTAACATAAATAAGGAAAACTTGCTGGAATTTGATTAAAAATAATTACATATTAATTAATGATAAGGATAACCTTTCCCCGCTGTTTCAAATATTTCCCTGGATAACGACATCTATAGGTAGGTACCTAGATAGATTTACTAATCTTTATTCTACTTATAACTTACTTATAGGTAGAGATTTTCCTAGCATAGGCAGTGCCACAAAAATGTGTTCACGAAATGAGCCTGCCTGAATGGTAAAATATATCCAATTAAATCATTGGTCGACGAACTTTAGTAGTTAAAAAGTAAGCAGCAACGGTTACTAGATTACTTGTTTGGATTTACTAAAGAGACTTCCTCATTTTCTTACGGCACTCCCTCACCGTAAGTAATCCCCTGTTACCTATTTGTTTCGGATTTGTAATGTAAAATGTAATGCACAAAATCGGCGAATGCTCAGGAGCGCCTTCATAATTACATTTACTTGTACCTAGTATTTTATTTTCAAATATCCCGGATTTTATAACATCCAAGGCATCGATACTGTGGACAGTTTCGTTTATCTGGGTTCTAATATAAATAACGAAGGTAGCTGCGTCCTTGAAATAAAACGTCGGATAGCCATGGCTAAAGATGCTATGACACGTCTCCAGAACATCTGGAAAAATCGTGGTAAGTACATATAAGTTTTAAAACGAAGGCCCGTTTAGTCAGAGCACTGGTTTTCCCGATTTTCCTCTATGGGGTTGAGACGTGGACAATCCAAACAAGAGAAAGACAGAGGATCGAAATATGGTGCTGGAGGTGGATGCTCCGAATTCCATGGACAGCCAAACGCACAAATGTGTCTATCCTTTCCCAACTTGATGTCAAGACCCGATTGTCTACAGTTTGCCTACAGCGTATTTTGTCCTATTTCGTCTACATAATGCGAAGAGGAGATAGCAGCCTTGAAAAACTGGTCATTGTTGGTAATACCGAAGGCAAGCGAGCGCGAGGCCGGTCGCCAACACGATGGTCCGACCAAGTAAAAGAGGCTATGTCCTCAAGCAAATTTCAGCAGGTGGTGATGGCAACTTTGGACCGGAGTAGATGGAGGCAGATGGTCCGCTTGAAGGGGTCCAGTGACCACGATCCTCAGTAATGAGGGACCGACTGAAGAAGAGAGATCCCGGATTCAAGGGCATCAAAAATAGCATAGGTACTTAACGATGAATTTAGGTACCTACAACCAATTTTGTGTTTTATAAAATGAAACGACACCTATGGACTTTTCCTTATAAAGGTTATAATAATATGATGGTAAACCTAATAACCGAAATCATCTTACGGAACTCAGTGTTGGCACAGTGGCTGAGTGATTGGTTGCTGCGCAAGCTGCACCACGTGTTGCGTGTTCGATTCCCGCAAGAAATAAATATTTGTAGTAGGTACCTACAACTGTCAAGTTGCCGTTGTCAATATAACAATACGGTTATTCTATTAAAAATAAAAACTTTTTTGCAAAAAATAAAACCGACGTCAAGAAACAAAAAAGTGAAAAATAACTTCAGAAGTCGGTGACCTTTGTGTGGTTGGTTTAGTTTTTTTTGTCACCGACTTCTGAAGCTAGAGTTATTTTACACTTTTTAGTGGTGGAATTGAGAACCTCCTCTTTTTGGAAGTCGGTTGAAAATTAGGTACTAGAGGCACACTATGATCTTTGATCTCGAAAGTAACCGAATGTCACAGACCTTCAGTTTACACGCATTCAGTATAATAGGCATGACGATGCCTAGTGTTAAAAAAATGCAAATCTATTTAGTCCGTCAGTTATTAGAGTAGGTACTTATTAGAAAATAATGGACACGTATTTTTTGTTTTTGTCAATCAATGAATATTGACAAAGATAAAACGCATCAAAACTCGGGAAGTGGGCTCGAATCGTGACGTCAGAACGGAGTAAAAATTATACAAAGGCGTGACTACGTATTGAGAATTTAAAAAGCGTCGTATGATCTTTGTCAATTTTGATTTGACACAACAAAAGAAAAAATACGGGTCAAATATTTTTTGATAATCTAACTGACGGACTATTTTAATTAGGTACTTGTTTTTTGTCGTCTACCCTATTATTACAGTACTTAATACCTATAGTTACTGTTTGCATCAGCAGCATGTCGTGTTATAGTAAGTAGAATGCATAAGCAAGGCAAAGTAACTTTTGGTGTCACAGCAGCGATATTATGCTGTACAATACATTAGTATTGGAACTCTTCATAAGCAAGCGCATATCTATCTACCACTAACGCTAGGTTGGCACGCGTAACAGACAGATTTCTCCAGTTGCTCGAGGTCGTACCACAGTATAAAAATCGGTCGTACTATCCTATCGCAAACTCAACCTGAACCTGAAACTCAGAAATCGCTCGCTTCAGATGCCAGAGAATCCATTTTTTAGGACGAAATAAAGCACAGAATACTCAAGCGAAAGTAGCAATATTAATATGGACCGGCCATGTATCTAGCCTGTGCATAGAACCGATAACCGTTGGGTAAACATGACCGCCAATGGGCAAAAGTAAGGGAGGACGCCCTGGCACACTTGGATGAGAGTGGCCAAGAATCGAGTTCAATGGCTCGCAATTGTTGAGGCATGTGTCCAGCACTGAACTATTGTAGGTTTAATAGGCTAACGGTGATGAGATTTTAGGAGGCCTTAAAATCTTATCTCATCTCAATCTCATTGTAAATGTACACCTTGTAGGCTGGGTTTAACTCAGGTGGATTAATCACCATAGATCGGAATAGGTAGAGCTGTTTCATGTACTTGCCACAGGTTAGAATAATATCCAGTGTCCCATCGTTGTGGGGCAACACCACTTTTGATTTGTTGTTTATTTATTGTTGTTATTTTGAGGGTAAAGCAGTAATGTTAGTAGTAATTAGTATAATTAACCATGTTCCAGATGAGCGGCACTTGGTACGAGGTGGAGAGATCGTTCTACCTGGTGGAGATCACGGCGAGCTGCACTGAGCTCAGCGTAACGCTCAACGAGCGGGGCTACCTGCTCATCACTATCAATACAGTTAACAAATGGTAATGCTTATATATTATGTTTATACGTAGGTAGGTACTGCTAGTCTACTACTGTTAGCCTGTCATCCTACTGCTGGGCAAAAGCATGTTATTTCTTTTTATAAGGTCCTCTTTCCCTTTTATCGTCTCCCCATACCTGCCCTGTTGGTATCGTGGTCGCAAATGCGACTGCTGAGTGAACTCGGGATCCAGGGATTGATAATTCCTTGGGGCTAAGTGGTAGGTACTGAGTTTTTACATAAGGAATTGTTAACTTGGTAGTGACATCGCCATGCTTCAACAAGCACGTTAAGCTGTTCACGTACGTTATTCTGCGCCTGGAGGCCTACCACGAGCTCTTAACACGATCCACTTTAAGACCTAAACTGAACTGTTCTTCTAAGACGTCAGTTTAACGATTCAATTTTAGGCCATGCCATCTGACAGCGATTGACCACGAACTGAGCCGCTAGTTTTGGTTTCATTCATTCAATTTGTACTTGTTTGGTACCATGACGTCCTTAGAGCAGCTGCTCAACTGAAACGCTAAACGTAATCTGTGGCTAAACTGTCAACTTTAGCGATTCAATAACTTACTATTTCTCTAACATAAACTGAAACGTTTGGTGAATTATTGACGAAAATAAAGTTTTTAGTAGTTTTTAGTTTAGGTATTTTACTGGAATTTTGCAAAAACCAGCCTCTGTCTGTCCGTCTGTCTGTCTGTCAGTCCGTCTGTTCATCTGCCTGTCTACACGTCTGTATTTCCGTCTGTCTGTCCCTCTGTCTGTCTGTATATCCGTCTGTCTGTCTATCTGTCTGTCCGTATGTCCGTCTTTCTGTCCGTATGTCCGTCTGTCTACCCGCCTGTACATCTGTCGTCTGTATGTCCGTCCGTCTGTCTGTCCATCTGTCTGTCTGTCCGTCTGTCCATTAGACTGACGGTAAAAAATGTCTGCGAAACAAAGTTATTTGTGATACTAATAGCGTTGTCTCTTTTTCACCAAAAACGTTTCAAACGCGGTTCAGTCACAAATTACGATCTTTCATTCACTTTTAACGATCCAAAATGGCGCTGAGCGTATTGGCCGTCATGGTACGAGTTTGAGCGCTGGAGGCCTACCACGAGCTCGACGTCAGTTTAACGATTCAATTTTAGGCCGTGCCATCTGACAGCGATTGACCCGAAACTGAGTCGCAAGTTTTGGTTTCATTCATTCAATTTTGTACTTGTTTGGCATTGGCACCATGACGTCCTTAAAGCAGCTCAACTGTCAAGTTTAGCGATTCAATAAAAGTTTTCTCTAACATAAACTGAAACGTTTAGTGAATTATTGACAAAAATAAAGTAATTTTGTGAAATTTTACAAAAACCAACCTCTGTCTATCCGTCTGTTCATCTGTCTGTCTATCCGTATTTTTGTTCGTCTGTCTGTCCGTCTATCTGTTCGTAAGTCTGTCCATCTGTTCATCTATCTGTCTTTCTGTCTGTCCCTCTTATCTGTTCGTCTGTACGTCCGTCTGTGTATCCATCTGTCTGTCTGTCTATCTGGTCGTCTGTCTGTCCGTCTTGCTGCCCGTCTGTGTGTCTGTCTGTCTGTCCGTGTATCTGTTCGTCTGTCTGTATGACTGTGTGTCCGTCTGCCTGTTTGTTTGTCTGTCCGTCTGTATGTTCGTTCGTCTGCCTGTCTGTCCATCTATCTGTCTATCTGTGTGTCTCTCTGTCCGTCTGTATGCCCGACTGTATATGCGTCCGTCTGTCTGTCCATCTGTCTGTGTGTTCATCTGTATGTCTGTATGTCCGTCTGTATGTCCCTCTGTCTGTCCATCCATCTGTCTGTCCGTCTGACTAAATTGACTATTTTTTTGTTTTTTTCGCACTTAAAGTGAAAAGTACAGTAACGAAAAGCGTGTCTGACACTAAAAAATGTGTGCGAAAAAGTTATTTGATACTAATAGCGTTGTCTCTTTTTCACCAAAAACGTTTCAAACGCGGTTCAGCCACAAATTACGATCTTTCATTCACTTTTAATGAGCCAAATGCCACCATTCCTCTCCAGGACGGAAAGCCCATCAACGACGTACGGCATCGGCATCCCGAGCCACAACGCATCCTCCATCTTCCGCTACAAGCTCAACAACCGCGTGCCCTACATCATCGGACGGCTGCTGCCCGGCGCCGGAGTCTACCACGTGCTGTTCACGGACTACGAGCAGTTTGCCATCGTGTGGTCTTGTACCAGCGTCAGTGTCGCGCACTCAGGTAATCAGTGTGTGGCTGCTTAGTTGCCGTTTGTGTGAAAATGTTACCGGTAAACCCAATTTTAGGCCAAACTAGTAGAGCAAAGTGTCATTTACTACCAGTAGCTTACGAGCTGGAACAACTTGCGGTACAATAATAAGTAGTCGTTTGAATAAAAACCCTAGTAACACGGGGCACCTATTTATGTATGATTGAATTGGGATTGGTTCCCTTTACGTCGAGCCATGAACCTTGCTCGCTTCTATTAACCCCTACGTCGAGTCTATAAGGTTTATATAGAGCCCGTGTTATGATCATCCCCTCGACCCTACTCGGCTCTTGTGATCGAATTTAGGTATCGGTCGAGATGTCCCTGAGTAGACTTCATGGGGTCGAGTTGAAAGGTCAGGACACCACAACACAAAGAAATAAACAAACATGGAGATTGAGATTCACGTTTCTTCAAATACCCCAAATATTTGAAGAAACTATTTCTTTTATCAATTGCTAACGTGAAGTCATCATATTCACAGATCACATCTGGGTGCTGGGGCGGCGGCGCGAGATCGAGGCTCCGGTGCGCGCGCAGATCTACGCCATCATGGAGGACCTGCGTCTGGACCCCGACCGTCTCATCATCTCTAAGAACAACAACTGTACCAACATCGCTGATAATAAAGTTTAGATTTATAGCTCATCTTTTATTGAGAGACCGCTACTATTGATAGACCTACTCCCTAACGCTTCGTACGTATATTCGTATCTATCGGTCTCTCTCGTTGACGTCAGCAGATGAACGCGAGTGAGAGAGACTGATAGATCCGAATATAGGGACAAAGCGTTAGAGAGTAGGGGGCCTCAGTTGCTAAATAATAGCTGCCGCACGGGTCGAATTCCAGGTATACGAGTAGTAACCGGCACGAGTCGTGAGCACAAACTGATAGCTGCGCCATAGACAATACCTATATAAAATGACCCACTACTACTGCAAATCTGTGCTCACGACTCGTGCCTGAGCTGAGGGAGAGTGGCGCGTGAGTGGAGAACCGAGCATCAGTGCAACACAGAATCGCGTTTGCATCGCGACAGAAGCGCAACAGTATCGCGTTTGCATTGCGACTGAATCTGGGCCTGTGGGCGAGGGCACACAGCAAGCGACCGCTTCGCGAATGTTTCGATGCGGACGCGCGACAGCATCGCTACAAAAAGTCCCCGTGGGTGAAGGCCCTTAGCACTGCCCTGCAAATTGCAAGTAACGAAAGAAAGTTTGAATTTCGCGGGCTACCTTGGAGCATCAGGTTCAGAGTTCCGGCTGTCATTTGCAAAATCTTTGTCAGTCTAGGCCCTGCTAGGCCCGAAAGTCTGACAACCAGTCTTACCAAGGGTTACCGTATTAGGTAACTTATACTATAAGGTACCTAATACGGTAACCCAGTTAGTACTATAAGGCTTATAGTACTAACTGGGTTGTGGAGGACAGATAGTCGTTCCACGTACAATACCGATATTCAACTGCATCTGGTTAGACTAGATGAATGAATTGAAAGTGTATTTTTTGCCCACGTAGTTCCAATCACTTATGAGGACCGGTTGTCTCAGCCAATCCAAAATCAACCTTTCCCTAAAATTAGAAAAGTAACTCGATTCCCAACCTAATTTCAACTTCCGCCAAGTTAATTTTTGTTTAGCAGTGGCAACCACGGTGCGCTGCGACCTTCCTGTTGTGCGCCAGCCCATAGGTAGAGTAACTTCTGGTTCTCGGACATCATGCGTATTTTCCCTAAGGGGTAAGCAGAGCTGTTTGGTGCACCAGAGATTTTATAAGTTTCCCACGGTAACCGTAATAAGTTTCCACCGGCAGTCGCGATTACAACCACAGTAAAAGAAGATAGTGTAAATTAACTGCTTCGAGTTAAAAATGTATAGATGATATAGTTGTAAACAGTAAGTTAGGTAGTGGTAAAAAATAAAAAAAAAATGCTCCATCATCACACTTTCTATTTTTTTGGAAAAATATCTTATATTTACAGTAAAGTTTAATATGTATAGTAAAAAACTTATGAGAAGTTCAATAACGATTCAATACGAAATAATCATCATCCACTGGGAATTTATCACGAAGGGTCTTTTATGGCAGATGTGAGTTAAGCCCTGTTCAATGACAATCAATATTTTAATTCTGATATTTCAATAGAAAAAATCTTACAGATTCATTAGAAAACATGTCATGAAATTGTTTAGGAATATAATTATTAATTATAAGTTAGACAATCTAGGTTGTATGTGAACAGAGCCCACTGTGATGATTAATAATAATGGCAAGTTGTGCTATAAAACTAAGTAAGTGCCTTCAGAATGTAAAAGTAAATACTTAAAGTATATAAACAACACAAAATAGAGTTCGAAGTTATCTGCAACAACATTAATCTATTTTTTTGGCCAAATTATTCTTTAATATTTATATGTATAGAGTGAAACAGTTTGGTTATTATATTTGGCATAGTAATGGAACAGTATATTACATCGCAACACTTAACAGACATAGTATCAATTACTATCACAACTATTTATTGCTGTCACTGCTATTTATTATTATTTTATATTATAAAGATCAAGTCCTATTATAGTATTGAAATGACTATGAAGATCAAATGGCATATAATTTTACAGTCTTTAACATATTGCTGTAGAAAGACCATTATTTAAGGCAAGATCTATCTAGATTCACTATGTTTGTTACCGTCTGTAACCTTAGGCCTTATGCAACACGAAAATATAATTAATAAAAACAACAATATGCTGCAATCTTCAACATTATTTGTGCAAAACAAAAATAAAGTGCATATAAAAACAATATATCAATAAATTAATTTGAACAATACTTTATTTAAGTACTGAAACAACAAACTGCGAATTATGTCTAAACAGCCGGAATCCTTATCAGTTACAAACCGAGACCATACCCTATGAAAGTATCTTTTCAATACACAACACACATACATTGAAAACTCTGTGAACACATTATAAATTGCTATGAGGTCACAAGCAGTCTGTGGAAAGTATTACCAAGTCTAAAATTCACGCATTAAAATTATTTTCCCCAATGCCAACTCAGGTCCTCACTTCCGTCACTTTGAGGCACGCGACATCGTGATTTCTGTAGTCATACTGTGAATGTGAGGACACACTGTCTGCAGGGCTGGCGCACTGACTGTCGGGCAGCATGGCCCCAGTGCTGCTAGGGTTCTGTGGACCCTGCTTATTGTTCTGTACAGCGTACTGGTGCATCCACAGCTGCTTCTCTTCAACCTCTCTGCTCACCACAACAAACAATTCTTTCTCTTTGCTATCCAACTGTTCTTTTAGGTATGCTATTAGATCACTGCTCTGAAAGTGGAAAGGAATAATTTTATAATATTACAATCTTTTAAATAAATAAATATCCCTGGACATTACACACACCGCCATCTAGTGCCACACTAAGCAATGAGGCTTATGTTGTGGACACCAGATAGTTTTTATACTACATAGATTATACCTACTGTGTATTGTCTCGGCATCACCCTAAGGTAGACTGCTAGAAAATGCCCAAGGCATTAAGTCCACTTTTTAACCGACTTCTAAAAAAGGAGGAGGTTCTCAATTCGGATGTTTCCATTTTTAGGGTTCCGTAGCCAAATGGCAAAAAACGGAACCCTTATAGTTTCGCCATGTCTGTCTGTCTGTCTGTCTGTCTGTCTGTCTGTCCGCGGATAATCTCAGTGACCGTTAGCACCAGAAAGCTGAAATTTGGTACCAATATGTATATCAATCATGCCGACAAAGTGCAAAAATAAAAATGTAAAAAAACATTTTTATTAGGGTACCTCCCCCAGACGTAAAGTGGGGAGCGATTTTTTTTTTAATTTTGACCCTGACGTGTGATATATTGTTGGATAGGTATTTAAAAATGAATAGGGGTTTTCTAAAATCATTTTTTGATAATATTAATATTTTAGGAAATAATCGCTCCGAAAGTCAAAAACAATGTGTCCCCTCCCCCTCTAACTTTTGAACCATAAGTTTAAAAAATATGAAAAAAATCACAGAAGTAGACCTTTATATGAACTTTCTAGGAAAATTATTTTCAACTTGATGAGTTGAATAGTTTTTGAGTTATATAGCACTTTTTCAAAAAAACGCAAATGATAACTTTGTTTTTCATACAAATACTATGAAAAACAAAGTTATTTTTGCTGACGAAAAATGTTGGTATTTTTAATGGTCTGGGAAGCTACGGAACCCTACAGTGAGCGTGGCCCGACACGCTCTTGGCCGGTTTTTTTTTTTTTTATGTTTGTTCGCGCATAACTCCGTCGTTTGCCATCCGATTTGAAAATTTATTTTTTTGTTGGAAAGGATATACTTTCCAAATGGTCCCACAGCCACCAAGTCGGGATCTGATGATGGAATCTTGGCGAAATCGAGGGAACTCTTCAAATTTTATAGGATAACGTACAGCGATTTTGGTATTTTCTACAACAAGTGAAGCATTTGCGTTTGATAAGAACCATTCTACATTGGCTTCATTCTGATGATGAAGCCAAGAGTCACGGAACTCCATAATGAGACAATGCATCCTAGTCGTGTATGGGCTTGTTGTAATTGTAACGGTTTGCACTTTCCATGTGTACCAAGCACATATGAATCACTAAAAAGTGAAAAATAAAAACTTTTTTGCAAAAACAAAAACCGACTTCAAAAAAAACAAAAAAGTGAAAAATAATTTTAGCTTCTGAAGACGGTGACAAAAAAATTTAATCAATCAAACAAAGGTCACCGACTTCAGAAGCTAAAGTTATTTTTCACTTTTTTGAAGTCGGTTTTATGTAAAATTTTTACTTGCGCATAAAGTTTTAATAAATAAATATATCACACAAACATAAATTGCCCCCACCAAGATTTGAACCCGGACCCCAAGTAAACTTTAATGATTAAACTTGACATAGAATTTATATCAATATATTTATATTTTATGACACAAAAATAAGATGAACAATACAGCTTAACCCTTCGGGGCATGAAGATGATTAACTAAGTGATTATTCCGTAGTGATACCCATGTCTGGTCCCGGAGTGGTCCTCACGGTAGAAGACGTCAGATACGCTGCCACATATGGCAACCATTATTTGAGAGGGATAAAATTAAATGTCATATTACCCTTCCTATTAACTGTGGAGCTTCAAGCTTGGAGTCCAGGTTGTAGAAGTTGCCCTGTATCTGCCGGATGGTGATCCAGTGCCGGCGCCGCAGTGGCAGCATCACAAACCCTAGCTTGTAG
Source organism: Xestia ashworthii (assembly GCA_950022955.1). NCBI lineage: Eukaryota > Metazoa > Arthropoda > Insecta > Lepidoptera > Noctuidae > Xestia > Xestia ashworthii. Next base: position 3,108,931 of record OX465553.1, read on the forward strand.
TCCGATGGCACGTTCAGGATGAAGCCACAGATGTTTGATAGGTCCAAACAACCTGGGTCCCTGTAACACCATTTTTCATACTTTATTTATACCGGGTTTTCTTTGCAAACATACAACAGGGCTCCAATAATAAAGCCGTAAAAAACATTAAATATATCCACCATCAATCTATTACTATAGAAGACCCACGAAAACGGAAAATAGTAATTCAATGTCAGAGATGCCAGAAATATGGCCACTCCAAAAACTATTGCATGAGACCATACTGCTGTGTGAAATGTGCAGAATGCTAGATCGACCATTGACGAAGAAAGCGTAGAAGAAATCGTCCGAGAACCTTTTCAGTTAGAATCTCTTGCAATTCAAAATCGGTCACCAACCAATGACAGCGATAGAAGAGCACTAGAAACCCTCGAGAAAACAACGAAGAAACTGTAAAGCGGTCAATATGAAACAGGCCTCCTGTGGAAGAAAGAAGACGAAACCCTACCCAACAACTACAACCAAGCAATTCGACGCCTAGTCAACATCGAAAAGAAATTGGATCAAGATGCTAAAGAACACTACGAGAAGCAAATCCAGAGTCTAATCGAAAAAGGATACGCAGAGAAAGCTCCGGAAACTTCAAACAAAGGAAGAATATTGTACTTACCCAACTTCGCCGTCGTGCATCCAATTAAGAAGAAGCTGAGAATAGTGTTCGACGCAGCTGCCAAGTTCGAAGGGAAGAGCCTCAACAACGCCTTGCTCTCAAGCCCCGACCTATTGCAATCACTATTTGGGGTGCTACTACGCTTCAGAGAAGGACCTGTGGCTGTCATGGCTGACATCCAGGACATGTTTCTTCGAGTCAAGGTCAGAGAAGATGACTGAGACAGTCCCAGGTTCCTGTGGCGCGGAAGCCGAAGAACAGGCAAGCCCGAAGAGTATAGAATGTCGTCAATCATCTTTGGAGCAGCGTCATCACCAGCAACGGCAATATATGTGATGAACAAGAACGCAGAAGAATTCAAGAAGACTCATCCCGAAGCAGTGAAAGCAATAAACAGAAACCATTACATGGACGACTATCTACTGAGTTTCACGCAAGAGCGAACTTTCATCTGAAGGGTTGGGCCAGTAACAATTCGGGGGTACTATCAGATGAAGAAGACACCAATAAAGAAGATTCCTTGCAACTGACGAAGGAAGGGAAGACTCTGAGGCTAAGATGGCTGGTAAAAGAAGATACACTAGCCTTTAACGTCGGGCTGCGCAACACATCAGAAGACCTCCAAGATGGCAGAAGAACTCCAACGAAGAGAGAGGTCACGAGCGCTGTGATGTCTATCTTCGATCCAATGGGTTTTGCAACACCAGTCTTAGTACAAGGAAAGAAGTAAATTCAAGACATTTGGCGAAGGAAGATAGACTGGGACGAATTAATTAATGAACCACAAAAAGAAACCTGGATGAACTATTTAAAAGAAATATCAGCGCTAGCAAGACTGAAGATTTTAAGGTGAGTCTCACCCCGCGGCAGAAAAGGACAGCTGCACACGTTTACCGACGCAAGTGAAGAAGCTTACGCAGCAGTAGTCTACTGGAGGACAATCGAGCCTGGAAGAAAAGTCCATATCTCCATGATCGCCGGCAAAGCAAGAGTGACGCCAACAAAACTAGTATCAATTCCGAGATTAGAGCTACAAGCGGCATTGCTTGGCAGCAGACTAGCTGCCACGGTCGAAGAAGAGTCGGAGCTCGAAATATCGAAGAAGAACTACTGGACCGACTCTAGCACAGTACTGCAGTGGATAAAGGCGGAACCAAGAAAGTTCAAGACTTTCGTGGCCAATCGACTGGCAGAAATCGAAGAGAAGTCCAAGACTGGAGATGGGTACCGACTAAAGAAAATCCAGCAGACGACGCCACGAGGGGAACCCCAATCGAGTTCGCCCATAACGCCAGGTGGTTCAAAGGCCCGTCATTTCTCCATCAACCAGAAGAAGAGTGGCCGTTTCACGACTCCAAACCAGAGGGTATCATGCCAGAAGAGAAAAGCAAGCAAAAGGTGATGGCGATAAAGACTGTAGAAGACGTTCTTCTGGATCCAGAGAGGTTCTCAAGCTGGGAGCGACTACTACGAACTACAGCCAGAGTGGTTGCCTTCACATCCCAATGATTGAAGAGCCGTAAAGCAACCACTAGTGCTACGCGCCGGAGGGACGAGTCCTGGAAACCTCAAAGGAAAACCCAGAAGAAAGACACACGAAACTCAAACCAATCAGCCAACAGAGACAAAAACAAGCGGCAGTACCTACCCCCTGGAAGAAGATCACCTAAAGAAGGCTGAAGAGATATTGATGAAGATGAGCCAGAACGATAGTTTCGCGTCAGATATAAAGAATTTGAAGACAGAAAAACCCTTAGAAAGCGCAAGTCGGCTGAAGAAGATCGACGTCTACATAGGAGACGACGAAATCATCAAGCTAAGAAGCAGGACGATGAAGTTCCACGACACGAATGAAAGGAAGATGAATTCCATCATCCTAGATGGAAAGCAGAAGATAACGCGTCTCATCATACTACATTACCACAAGAAGTTCCTTCATGGAAATACTGCTACAGTAATGAACGAGATTCGACAAAAGTATTGGATCCTGGGCTTAAGAGCGACTCTGAAGGCAGTCGCGCACAGCTGTCAATTGTGAAAGACAAAGAAGAGCTTACCAGAGATACCTCCGACGAGAAACCTACCGAGCGAGAGACTACAGCATCATCAGTTCCCGTTCTCTAGCGCGGCCGTAGACTACTTCGGGCCGTTGCAAGTCACTATGGGGAGAAGGACTGAGAAACGCTGGGGGGCATTATTTACCTGTCTCACCACTAGAGCAGTACATCTAGAGTTAGTGCCCTCTCTTAGCACTAGCTCGATGATTATGGCACTTCGACGAGTGGCAGCCAGAAGAGGAACCCCAAGAACCATATTCAGCGACAACGGGACCAACTTTGTTGGAGCGAAGAGGGAACTGGAAGAGGCCGCACAAGAGAAGGGCATCAAGTGGAAGTTTATTCCCCCCGGTACTCCCAACATGGGAGGCGCCTGGGAGAGACTTGTGCGAACAGTCAAGACGGCGTTGGCAGTGGTCCTCAACGAAAGAAGCCCACCCGAAGAAGTGCTCCATACGCTAATGACCGAGGTCGAACACATCGTCAATTCCAGACCTCTCACCTCGGTCAGTATGGACCCAGAAGACGAAGAGGGTCTAAACTTATATTGTCACTTACGGGATAAGTTTAGTTTTAAACCGTGAAAGCCTAAAAAAGTGTTAGAAGAGGGTCTGACACCGAACCACTTCCTACTGGGGAGATCGTGCGGAACGATGGCGCCGGGAAAATTCGACGAAACGGATCTAATCGGGAAGGCGAACTGGAGAACCACCCAGAGTCTGGCAGACCACTTCTGGAAGAGATGGATCAAAGAGTACCTACCACTCTTAATGCCAAGAAAACTTGAGGGCAAACAAACCAAAGACCCAAGAGGAGACATCGTGCTAATAGTAGACGCCACATTGCCACGAAATTCATGGCCCCGCGGAGAAGTTGTCAAGACATATCCTGGACCAGACGGAAGAACCAGAGTGCTGGACGTGCGGACATCGGGAGGAATACTTCGCCGCCCAAATCGACGGGTCATCGTGCTGGTTCCTGCAGCATCGTTGCCTCCAGAGGCAATCATTTTCTTTGACTTGAAAATATTCTGTTGGCTAAGTACGATTTCAGCGATTCAAAATACGTGTGTGGTATAAGTATTTTATTTTGCATAACAACCCTTTGTGCCAAACTGTGTCAAATGCTTTCTGGATGTCCAGAAAAGCTGATGAGCAATATTCTTTTTTCTCAAATGCCTTCCTTATTACTCTTGTCACCCTATGGACTTGTTCTGTAGTGTGGCATGTTCTTTACGAAAGCTGCAGGAATTATGGACTTTTCTTTCAGGACATTGTTGAGTCTTTGCATTAATATTTTTTCGAATAGCTTAGACATAACCGGTAGTAAGCTAGTCGGTCTCCATGTGTGGATCCATCCTGATTGTAATAGCACTTTATGTCGACGACTTCTATATGTTGGGAAGTTCAGTGGAGGACATAGAAAGAGTCAAAAAGACAATCGCCAAAGCGTTCAAATTTAAACTTTTTGGTGAGGCTAAGGATTGAATGGAATCCATATTACGCGATCCAATGGGCAGATAACCCTATCACAGGCAAGCTTCGCCAAAATGATTCTAGAAAAATATGGAATGCAAGACAGCAGCCCATGGTAGCCTGTAGCTACTCCAATAGAATTGAATCTACGACTTGCAAAGGGGGAAAGGCATGAGGATTTTTCTTTCCAAGAAGTAATAGGATCACTCAGGTATTTATAAGAGGTGCTGTGTCCTGGCATGGCTCGCAAACAGCGATGCGTAGCCTTAAGCACAGCTGAGGCTGAATATACATATAGCCATTTGCGAAACCTCAAAAGAAATAGTCTGTGTTAAAGGCTTATTAGAAGAGTTAGCTGGATTCAACAACTGCGTTACAGTGTTCAGCGACAGTCAGAGTGCAAGTAAATTAGTGAACTCTTCTGCGATTGGTAGAAGGTTGAAGCACATCAACATATGCTACTATTTCATAAGAGAGTTGGCTGAAACCGGTGTGATTCGTATAGAATATTGTGAGATGAACCAGATGCCAGCTGACTGTCTCACTAAAAGCCAGGCTTGCATTAAGCTAAAGTATTGCATGGAGCGCATGAGGATTCAGTGGGGGTGTTGAAAATAGTTTGGAATCGTCATGCCGTGCGTCCCAAAGCTTATTTTATATAGTCTTTGTGTTTGTTACTAGGTGACAACTTGTTATAATTTGAGTGTGTCAGTTTAAAATAATTTTTAAATGTAATGTCTTACTATAATACAATGATCTTATTTAAACCAACTGAGTGTTAACTCTGTTGTTTAGCTCCCTTTAGTACACTAATTTACAACAGTTCCCAATCCTTTGAGGCGGAGCTGTCAGACGGATCAATGTCTAGTTTTTCTGGGCGTAAGAATCTCTCCATTTTATTTAGAACATTTTGCTGATTAAATTGATAAATAAGATAACAGTTAAATAAATAAATAAATATCGCTGGGCATTAACACACAGCACCACCTAGTGCCACACTAAGCAAAGCTTGTGTCGTGGACACTAGATAGTTGATACATATTTACTTTTTGTTTGTAAATACATACTTATTATACATATAAACATCCATGAACCCAGGACCCTAAGAACGTAAGGCAGCGTCACTACCACTACGCTATTCGGGTCGTCTGTTGTATATTGTATATGTCGTCTGTTGTATATTGACAGAATGAAACAAACAAATTACAGTTTTATACATATTTAACCATAGAAACACCAATGAGTTTCTATATCACCACATAGCCAAAATACAGGCTATGCCTAGTTCGGGTAATGATGCTTATATGTATAGTTGCCACAATCCAATTGTGAATGAATAGTACTACGTTTTTGGAATAAAGTATTACTAAACTATACTCACTTCCTCTTATCAAACCAGACAGCTTCACAGCCCTTTTTCTGCAAAGCTGCCATTATGACATTGATATCATAGTTGCCCAGCCCCAACATGGAGCGGTGTGGGTTTATCCACACATTTGGTGATAGCCTGCTGCATATTGCATCTAACTCTGCCTTCGAATACGTATTTCGCGTCTGGAAACACAAATCAATCTCAATATTATAAGTCCAACATCAAAAATAACCAGTTTGACTTTGAAGTGTTGAACAATAGCGCGCTTCACGGCCAAACCTGACGTATTATAGTAGCACTCATTACAAATTCAATAATTACCTGGAATAAATTGTTAAGCGCGTGCAAAGCGCATAACTCTTTAACCTGTTTTTCATGATAAATTGTTTGTTTCGAACTCATCGCGTACACGTCCCATTCAAAGAGTTTCTTCTGAACTAAGCCACATGATCTTCGCACACGAAATTCTTAATTACTTTTATGCAGGAATTTAACTAGTTATCTCTCTAACTTATAGAATAATAGAGTTTTTGTAATAATTAATCGCTATAATTTAACACAATTTTCTTTGACAACAGTACTGACAGCTGTATGTAAGCTGACCATTCGATAGAGTTGGGATAGGTAACGCGAACGTTTTGGCTTGTTTTTAAGAGCGAGTTTTTTTGCAAATTAGAAAGCGGATGAGACCTAAGACAATAGAATGCAATGCAGTGATGATGAGTGACCAAAACGGGCTGGAGTTAAATTGCATAAAAAAACAGTTACTACGAGTGCGAGAATAACAGTCGGTTTATCAAGTATTATGTGATTTCTCTGGCAGCCGGCGGGAAATGTTTTTCATCATTACGATTTTGACATTTCTCACAACTAATATGATATTAGTTGTGAGAAATGTCCAATAAATGAGAAATGTCTAATATCCAATCTGTGATTTCTCAGTTCATCATTGTTATCATGCTATGTCTATGTCTTTGTCTCAGTTTGACATAAACGTAGTGATTATTAATTGACCATGGTGATTATATCACAGATTACTATATTAGTAGCTAGCTACAGATACGACAGTGACTTTTTGGTAGTTTCCAAAGGGTCCGTTTTGGCGCTGTTGTAGCCATCGGGGATTTGACAGAAGTATATAGATAAAGTTATGTATGTAAGTGTAATAGTGATTGCAGGAATCTTGTTATCGATAACTAGTGATGCTCTTTTATATCGACTTTTTCATTGATATCGATACTTTAATGGCCCCTTCATATAGTTGATTTATTTTTGAGGTTCAGGTAATCACAATAAAATAAAAATGATAAATTATAGGTTTTATATTAGTATAAACATTTTTAAACTAACTGATTTAATTTTTTTGATGGCGTCAATCCAAAAAGAATGATGTAGTAAGTCTTCTTTACAGCTCGTCTTAATTTTCTCCTTTTTCCACCACCAGGATAGCCATTAACACTGTCAAACAGTTCATCAAAAAATTCAACAACTTCAGCTGTTGTGGCCATTGTAGCTCCAGAATCTAGACCATGTAATTTATCTGAAAATAAGAATAACGAACACATTAGTAAACCAATCCTAGTTTTGTAGAAATGGAGACACTTTGTATATGAGACGTTACGTTGCTGGACTGTTAATTATAGCCCTCGCAGTTGCCACAACAACTAAGAAATGTACGTTAATAAAGTAAAAAAAAAGGTCCATCAGCATGACGCACAACAAACAATTTTAAGTGATGACATGACAAAAGTTATGGGGCACTAAGGAGCCCCACACTGCTAAGAATATTTTCTGAGGGTGCCACAGTGTAGGGAATTTCATTTCCTATATTGGATTAAAATTAAAACATTAGAAGATATTTTATGTATGTATATCTATACCTGCCGTTCCAATCAAAACTGATGATGTTATGACACTGTAATCTTGCTCCTCGGAGTAATTATGATCAACTGTACCAACCAACCAACCACCCTGAAAAATTGAGAAATATTGCTGTATTTATATAAGTTGTACTCATTTTAATAAAACCAGCCTATAACTGACCCACTGCTGGGCAAAGGCCCCTTCTCAACAGAGAAGGCACGAGCATTGATTACCATACTTGCTCAAGACGGGTTGGCGAGATGTACTCATACTTATACTAAAATAATACTGATGAATGGGACTATATTTAGATAACCATACACACCAGTTGTAGTACATGTAGATCCGCCTCATCTAGTGCCTTGAAATAATTATGTTCAAGTATTACATCCCACCCTGGAAACATATTTGATACAGTTAAAACAGTAATTTTTAATATTTCGAAGTTGATTTTATGTTTTCCCTATAGGTACACTCTGTATATGTTTTTTGTATATGTCCGCTATAATATGTTCTTTACGTTCTGTTGGTTTCTAGTTGATTTAAGTTTTAATAAAAAAAACTTATAACATCTCAAATCAAGTAATCAAAATAGTCCTCTTTTTACTTGATCTGAGTACTTTTAACAAAACGACTTTTACATAACCTAAAAAGTTTAACAAAACTCACCAGCTACACTAAGCGGAACGCCTTATGCAACTTCTTCTGTTTTTCATAGACACGTTTCCTGAGTCCAATGAGGACGGAATTTGTTGGCACTAGGAAGCCATCCACAGATTTCTAAGTTCAATGTTCTTGGGAAAACTCACTGTTGCATTGCAACCACCTACACAGCACTTTCGGATTCCCATGACGAATAATCGCACATTTAACATGCACAATCAGTATTGTCTCAAACTACAGAGGAAATTGTGTATCTCAACTCAGTAAAATACGAGGAAAATTAAGGAAAATACACTCAGAGGTTAGAATTCTCTGAAGATTTTTGACAATGAGCGCATTATATACTCAAGTGTCATTTGATTATGACTTCAACTTCAACTTCAACTCTTAGTTAATGGCTTTTGTGGAAGATTTACCACAATTTTGCCAATATCCCGTACATTAAATGTAAAAAAAAATTAAATCTCACAAAAACGTGTGACACGACCGGATCGGATTATGACACTTGAGTATATAATATCCAAGATGGCGGCATGGCGCCGGCGATGCTACACCAGCGCCAAAACGGACCCTTTGGAACTAAAGCTGTCACAGCCGTGGATTATATACTCTGTGGTTTCACCAAAAAATCCAATTTGATCAAAATAAACATTACGTATATTTTGTATTGATTACAATCAAACAGGCTACGCAGTTATGTTTGAAACTGATCAATTAGAAGGTCTACTCCCTGAAGATGAGCATGATAATAACTTATCTACTGCTATTAGGTCTTCAGTGCATCAGTACAAACTTTCTTTGTCAAGGTATTGGGTCCTGAGTTTTCTCACTCAAAACAATTTTTAAACTCTGTCTGACCGTTAATCTCTTCTAGATCGTCAAATGTTGCATCTTCTATATTGTTGAACGACTGTTGGAACACAAATCAAGAGTTGTTAAACGATGAAGCAGTAAATCATATTCTTAACTCAGTCAATGCTCAGATGCAAAATGGTGACACAAGCCAAATGAAAACATGGAAAAGTACTTTGAAGTAAGTATAACTATCATACAGATTGCTTACTCCAACTCCGTAAATAATTTTGACGAAAATTTTATGTTTACAGCAAATTTAATGCAGAATCTTTCCTTGAACAGGCATTGTCAGCTTGCAATCAATGTAACTCTAGCACAAAAAATGGCTTTAATGAGTTTCAGACAAACAAATGCATGTGTAATTTAGGCTTGGCTGATTCAACAGATAAAACTCCTAGACAAGTTGTAGAGACTAAAAGCACTTCATATTTTGTAAAGAATTTGAATTCAGAAAATTCAAGTCAGGAGTCAAGATCTGGAGATGATCAGAATCAAGTTTTTAAGCCTAGGTTTGGGCGACCAAAGCATATTAGCAAGAATGTCAACCAGCCAGTTATATCAAGTACTCCCAAAGCTGAGGAAGTTGACTTTGAAAAGGAAGAAGAAGAGAACAAAGCTCACAGGAACAATGTGGCCAAGATAATGTTCAAGACAGCCAAGGAAGCATTGCTAGCTTCTAACCCTGCAGCTAAAAGAACATTGGGGACATCAAGGAAAGCTCAGGCTAAGTTTGTGTCTCCTATGCTTGGAGCCCAGTAAGTCAATATTTTCTAAAACCATGAAATTATTATTTTTTTAATTTTTCACTTTGAAATTCATTCAAATGATTATCATTTCCAGGGACAAACAGGAGACTGTTGAGCCAGAAGTCACAGATGAGCGGCTCAAACATATTGATCCTAAAATGATTGAGTTAATTGAAAGTGAAATTATTGATAAGGGAACACCTATAGGTAAGAAAAGACAAACAAAGAACTGAAATACCACACATTATAAAAATAAATATCATGTTTATGATTTCTTTCAAAAAAGGAACTTTTTAATAAACTATAGTCAATAATAAGTTTGGGTATCTAACTAAACTTGCCATCTTATTTATCTCTCCAAAACCCACAGGCACACTATGATTTTAAGGAAAATACACTACAATGGTAAATATTAATTCAGGTTGGGATGACATAGCTGGTCTCCACCACGCCAAGTCAACTATACAAGAGGCAGTAGTGTGGCCGCTGCTCCGTCCTGACATTTTCACTGGATTGCGGCGGCCACCCAAAGGTATCCTCTTGTTTGGACCTCCTGGCACTGGAAAGACATTAATTGGTAATATTTTATTCTTTGTTTTTAAATTCACTCAAAAAATCATCAAGCATAGGTTGGTGTTATGTACCCCCCATTAAGCAATTAACATAACATTCAACATGTTTAGATCTTCTGCACGAAGTACTAGTTTTAATGATGTTTAAAACATATACTGATACTCAAAATACTTCTAGGTCTAGTTTAGACAACAATGAAGTTTTCTACAGTATTTTTTTTGTGTCTGCTTCTTCCACATTACGCGAACGCCGAAATTTTGCTTCCAGTTTGGTCAGAACTGGATCGCATCAAGTAAACCGCAACCCCGTTCTCTCGGCACCAGTTCTGTACTTTTTTGGTTCATAGTTTGTCACTGAATTGTATGTTTGTTGTAGGTAAATGTGTGGCGGCGCAGTGTCACGCAACATTTTTCAGCATTTCGGCGTCGTCGCTCACGTCTAAGTGGATCGGCGACGGAGAAAAAATGGTGCGCGCGCTCTTCGCCGTCGCAAGGTGTCACCAGCCCGCTGTAACTATCTTTTTATGTAACTAACTAAGTCCTCAAGTCTGTAATCAATGAAAATGGGCATTTTCATCGAAAGATATTCTAAAAGTTTTCTTTTACATCTCTTTTATGCTGCAGCTCCTATCTTTAAGTTTGATCAAGATCCTTCTGTGCAAAGCAAGTTCTAGCTTCTACCTTGAAGTTACTTGCTTGCAGCCTCTTGTGATGTGGCTGGCTTCGAGCTAGCAAGTATGCTGCATTACCATTCATGCTTAACAGCAGATCACTTCTCTATATTGCACTCCTTTTGGTGGAGCAACAGTACTAATTAATATGTGTTGTATGTATAATGTTTCAGGTAATATTCATAGATGAGATAGACTCTTTGTTGACCCAACGAAGCGACACTGAGCATGAAGCAACCAGGAGGATCAAGACGGAATTCTTGGTGCAGTTTGATGGCGCAGCTACCGGTAAACTATATACATATAATAATATGGTACACTAAATTATTATAAACTTTTCATAAACCTGATATCTTGTCTGTAATCATAATATATAATTTATGTTGATGCTTATATTTATTTTTCAGCTGAAGAAGATCGCCTGTTGATAGTAGGCGCGACCAACCGTCCGCAAGAGTTGGACGAAGCAGCGCGCAGGCGTCTCGTCAAACGTCTGTACATACCACTACCTGATGCTGAAGTGAGTGTATTATAATTTACTTTCTCTTTGTAGACTCGCCGTATATCATTGCGACACTCAGCATCGAGGGAACGACGCGACGTAGATGAAGAATATTTACTTACCATACAGTATGTTAGTTTAAACGAGGGACTTATTCAATCCCGCAATAGTCCATGCTTACATGATACTAATAAACATATGAACAAAAAGAAAACACTAATACATAACAGATAGATCCATACCAAAAACTTCGCCTAAGTTTCGCAACGTGTGCGACATGCGCTTATCGCAGAACATGTGTGCGGGTCAATGACCTTTCTAGGTATAATCCATTTTCCCTTCATACTTTAAATCTGGCTTTGGACAGGCAAATATCTAGGTAACTAGGTAGGTACTGACCGAATGTTCGCAGTCGTTGATTGACACCTTGCATAATAATTAACGGTTCCTCGCACAATATCACTAGATAACACTTAAGCACGAACCATAATCCCAATATTCTTCACTGGATAAGTAATTTTTGGTTATTCAAGAACATGTTTACAGGACACTCTTAATATCACGAAGTAAGCGGGGTTGTTTGTTAAATGCGATACGCGGAAACGCAATATTAGACATGCGGAAGTAACAGCGCTCGCGCATACACTGAGGTCAGCGCGGGGTGGCGCGGGGGTGTGCCCTGTCGGCTGTCGGTGCATGGGCGACAATACAAAGGAATGGGGCGGAGTTTGCGCACGGAGCTCAGGACCGGCACGTGTTTTGCCGCGTGACACCTACTTGCGCGCTCAGTGTCCATGAGTAATGTATTTAATTAGACAATTATGTCAAAAATTAAGGTTATAGGTTTTTTACATATTTGGGTTGAGAATCGAATACTGAATATCTTCCCTCAATATGTCCCTCGTTTACTTGGTTACTTTTAACCAATTTCAAAAAAGGAAGGACAGGGTAACATTAAATTAGCCAGCGAAACTCCGTATAGATATTATTTAGAGACAAACGTTTATTTGCCTCTGATGTTTGCGAGTCAATTTTGCTACTGATTTGTTTTTTTTTTTTGTTATAATATTATCTGCTATCAGCCCTATGTTAGCTTTAATCAGATTTGTTGTTTGTCCTCTCTTTTCGATTTGCACATCCAGTGATGTGTCATCTCCTGTTTTCAAACAATCATCAGATTGAGGCTAATCTAGTCCTTTTCAATTGGAACATGCAGTTGTTGGTGTTCAACAGTGTTGTGGCCAGATGATTTCTGTGTTGTCTGAGTCTTAGCTTGTATGCCTCACAGGAGTTTTCTATTTCTTCTCTGACTGCTGGAGTTTCCAAGTACTCTTGGATTTCTGTGTTCCCTATAAACCATGGTGAATTGCTCAGGGTCTTCAATACTTTGTTTTGGAAGCGTTGGAGAATTTCTATATTGGAGTGACTTGCTGATCCCCAGAGTTGTATGCCATATGTCCACACTGGTTTTATAATGCTTTTGTAAATGAGAAGCTTATTTTCTAGACTTAGTGACGACTGTCTACCTATTAGCCAATACAACTCACAAAACTTTTTGTTTGCCTGATCCCTTTTAGCCTTTATGTGCTCTCGCCAAGTGAGCCTCCTGTCCAGATGCATACCCAGGATTGTTGATTTTTGCGGCAGGACAGCATCATCAAGCGTCACAGGTGGACAGGTCCCTCTCTTTAATAATAAATAAATATCGCTGGACATTAACACACAGCGCCATCTAGTGCCACACTAAGCAAGGCTTGTGTCGTGGACACCAGATAGTTGATATGCTACATATATATACTTTTTTTGTTGTTGTAAATACATACTTGTTATACATATAAACATCCATGACTCGGAAACAAATGTCCATGCTCATCACACAAACATTTGCTCCTACCGGGATTCGAACCCAGGACCCTAAGAACGGCAGCCTCACCCACCATTACGCCATTCGGTCGTCAACGTAGACAGCTGGGGTAATGCAAAAGTTATATGAACCGATTTGGCAGGGCTAGCTCTTATTCTCCACTTCTTCAGCCAGGATCCAATTTTCACCAGATGCTCTTGTAATTTTGTGGATGCTGTTGTAGGATCTTTGTGGCTAGAGAGGACTGCAGTGTCATCTGCATATGTTGCAGTGATTACTTCTTCTGAAAGAGGTAAGTCAGCAGTGTAGATTATATATAAAATTGGACCCAGTACCGAACCCTGGAGTACTCCTGCTTCTATTTGGCAGATGGATGATAGGCAGCCTTCACATTTAACCTGGAATGTCCGGTGTTGCAGATAGGACTTTAGGAGCATGTAGACAGTATTCGGCAACTGAAGTTTTATCTTATATAAGAGGCCTTTATGCCAGACACAGTCGAAAGCCTGCTGGATATCTAGGAAAACTGCTGCGCAGTATTCTTTTGTTTCCAGCGTCTGCCGTATTGTGTGAGCTACTCGGTGTATTTGCTCTGTCGTTCCATGATGCCCACGAAAACCGAATTGATGATCTGGTATTATATTTTGTTCTTCAAGAACTGGGAGAATCCGTCTCAGAACTAGCTTCTCGAGAAGTTTTGGCAGTAAAGGGAGAAGACTTATTGGCCTGTAAGATGTGGCTTCTGTAGGAGGCTTTCCTGGTTTGGGAATCATGTTTATAATGGAAGCTTTCCACAGCTTTGAAAAATATTGAAGTCTCAATACTGCATTAAAAAGGATTGTCAGTAGGACTATTCCTTATTTTGGTAATTGTTTCAGGACTTCCGCTGTTATCAGGTCAAACCCTGGCGCCTTCTTTTGCTTTAGTTGTGTTATGGCTTTCCGAACTTCTGCCGGTGTAATCAGTCTCAGAGGTAGTGACAGTTGTTAATCGCTGTCCAAGATTTTACTAAACTCTTCTTCTGAGTGTATGTTGATTGGGTTTAAAGGCGTTCTTTAGAAACTCAGCAAATAACTCGGCTTTATCTGCAGGTGTTCTTGACCAATTTCCGTTTGCTTGTTTTAGTGGGGGTATGTGTTTCGTTGGCCTTTTTAATGACTTGGTCAGCTTCCAAAGTGAGTAGTCGTCTGCTTTATACGGAGATAAGGTCTTTAGTTTGTCTTGCAAGGTGTTATTCTCATTTTCTTTAAGTAACTGTTTTAGATTTTTCCTGCTAGTGTGCCACTGACGCCTTAAGGCGCTTAGACGAGCTAAATTAGCAACTCTATTTGTGGTGGTACAAACTTCGTTTGAAATGCTGTTAGAATAAAGTTCTAATCAGCTTGCACTACAAAGTGGTTGTTACGTCAGCGACTGCGGGCCAAATAGCGCGAAATGAGTGGTTTCGATCGATTTACAAAAAAACTATTGATTGGATTAAAAAACTAAAACAGTATCATGCTAATATATTGCTTGTAGAATTATTTGCCAAAAAATCAGAATGATCGCATGCATATTAGTATGTTTTTTATTGTTTGAAAGATATTTTTAGAGGTAAGTTCGTGATTTCTTTTTATCGAGCCAAATTAATTGTATTATGTTTTCAAAACAGTATCATGCTAGCATATATCCTGAAGAATATCATATATTTTTCTGGTCTTGTTTATAGCAGTGAATCATATACTTTTAGTAATTATAAAACTCGCGTTTAGCTCGTGTAATCGCCTTAATCGCCGCTTCTCAGCTATCATCTGTTTAATTTCCAGGGTGATGTTTTGGCTATGTGGTTTGGATTCTATGTAGGGAGTTGATAGCCAGGCCGATTT
Organism: Xestia ashworthii; assembly: GCA_950022955.1. NCBI lineage: Eukaryota > Metazoa > Arthropoda > Insecta > Lepidoptera > Noctuidae > Xestia > Xestia ashworthii. The sequence continues at coordinate 3,124,088 of OX465553.1, forward strand.
TTGAATTAAATTGGTAGTGTAACACGCAGCATTTTCTATGTCATCTTCCGTTTTAAGAGGTATACACAGGTTAATTTTTTCTTCAATGTAATCTCGAAAGGCTTCCCAGTCAGTTTTATTGGTTGTATAACGTCTCATGCGGTTGTTTCAAGATGACTGTGGTGCTTATTGTGTAAATTATTGGTGTGTGATCAGAGGAGCCATCTAAGCATGACTCTACTTTACTGTATAATCCTGGTATGTTTTTTGTGACAAAGAAGTCACGAAGGTCAGGTATTTTGTTAACATCCGTAGGCCAGTATGTAGGTTCACCTGTGGACAGAGTTGACAAGTTATTTGCCTCGATAGATTTTTTTAGTTCACGGCCCCTGGTTACGGTGAGTCTAGAACCCCAATCCGTGTGTTTGGCGTTCCAGTCGCCACCTGCTATAAATCTGTTGCCTTGCTTCTTAAAGAACTCGGTAAACTTTTCCTCGTTGATTTTGTGTCTAGGAGGTCAATATACCGCCGAGATGTTAATAAGGCCTAATCGATCTTCTACTCTTATAGCCGTGGATTGTAGGTGTTCTGTCACAAAAGGTTCCAGTAAGGAGTGTTTGATGGTGTTTTTTATTACGATAGCACTGCCTCCATGTGCTCGACCATCCGGATGAGAGGTAAGGTACACACAGAACCCTTTTTTTTTTTTTTTTTTTTTTTTTTTTGGGATGGGAAATCATCAAATGACTTCTCCCACTCTGGGCGGAGCGGGAGGGAGTGTCAGACTTTTACTGACTAAAACCCATCCATGTTCCTTCCTCGCCCTTTATGTTCCGGGGCCGCGGTATCTCTTTCGAATAGGCCCGCAACCCCGGCAGGCTTCGGCCCTTGCGGGCCCCTCCCCTTATGCTGACATCTCTTTGAGGCGCGCGTGGAACACGAACGCGCCGTCGACACGGCCTGTCGTCTTTAGACGGACGGACGGCTAGCTAGCCCATAGCCAACCGTCCACAGGCCCGCGTCTACGGTGGCCGGTAGCCACCACGTGGCCCCCGACGCCCGGTGCGTCTCCCGCGGCGGCCGGGAAGAGAGGATCTCTCCCTCTCTCGTTCCGCCACCTCCTTTGCTAGCATGACTGCTTCACAGAAGGAGGTGACGGCTTCCCATTCCGTCTCGCTCCGGACCATGGATTGAACCAGGGCCGGACGCGAGAGGTCGCCGCCGCCGATCGCCGCTACGAGGACACGGCGGTGCTCCGCCCACGCAGGGCAGACTTCCACCGTGTGCTCCACCGTGTCCTCCGGTCGATCCTCGCAGTGGAGACACCCGGGCGTGTCCTCCCGCCCGATTCTGTGCAGGTACCTCCCGAAACATCCGACACACAGAACCCTGGAATACGTATTTCACTTCTTGCGGTTGTGTGTGATTCTGATATCAGGCATATGTCGATCTTGTTTTCTTTTAGGAAAACTTCTAGTTCATTTGTGTTGGGTGCAATGCCATTGATGTTGCCAGGCTGCTATAAATAAGCAAGTCATTTTGTAAGCTTGGTGACGAGGCTGGTAATTAGACTCACTAGGGAGCCTATTTGTTGGATTAAGAGGTCCATCTTTTCGCTCTGTTTGATTAGAATATGATGTAGTGACTCATGCTGTTGTTGGTGAATTTGTGGTAGGTCATGGGTTGTAGAGTTTGGTCCGGATATTGCTTCTGCATACGATTTCTCATGCGAGTTTGTTGGTGCTCGTATGTTGAAGGTAGATGTAGTAACTGGAACGGCCGGGTCGTTTGTGGTAGTTTAGGTACACACCCTTTCTCGTGGAGTGCGGGTTTTGTTTCTCCGAGTTAAGATCTCTTTATAGACCTCACAGCCTTTATAGTTGGCTGGGTGGTCACAAGAGCATAGTGCGCATTTGGCTGGTGTAGTTCTATCTTTCTTTGTGCATTCTAAAGTTTTGTGGCCTTCTCCGCATTTCACACATCTATAAGGTCTCATGCAATTGTTCTTATTGAGTGCCCATATTGGTGGCATCGCTGACACTGAACAATGCTTTTAGATTTGCGGGGGTCTTGTATTTTAACTTTTTGGTGGAAAACATATTGAATGTTCTTTACCTCGCGATTGCGAATGCTTTGTTTGACATTCACAAAGAAGGTCGAGGTGGGTCTTTTGTCTGAGCCATAACGAGCAGTAATTATCTCGCCAACGATTTCGTTGTTGGAGGCTTCAACTGCTTCCCTTATAGCTTGATGAGGGGTAGTGTGGTGGAGGTCTGTGATAACAAAGCGGTAGCACTTAGCGTTTTTTGGTGTGAACGTATATTATGTCCAATTAATCCATTTTCTCTAATGATATCAATGGTTTTTTTATAGGCTTCTATTGTGTTTAGAATAACACGTATTGACAACACGTATTGTTGTTGACTATCCGGTATTTATATTCAGGAGGGCTACTGGCGGTCTCTATCAATTTGGTTAATTCCTGATACGAATAAAGTTCTTTTGGAATAACTGCTATAATCTTCGTTTATAGAATATTTTTTCTAGTAGTTTCCCCAATGCTTGTTTTCCAGGCTCGTAACCAAATAATTACCAATCTTCTGGCGAACGAGAACAACGACTTGACACCGCAACACATATCAGAGGTCGCGAACCTGACTGATGGCTACTCCGGCGCAGACATGAAGTCTCTCTGCTCAGAAGCCGCGATGGGGCCCATACGCTCCGTGCCGCTCTCGCAAATAATCAGCATCGATAGGAATAAGGTTTGTAGTAACAAAAATTACCTTCTCTCTCTCTCTGTCTTTCACTCTAAGTCTATAAATCCTCATTAGACAAGTTTCTTGTGAATATTTCGCTAGTAACAGTAACTGAATGCATGAATTTTCAGACATGTACAATTGTACACTTTTCAAGCAATTTTATAAGTGGACAATGATAAAGATCAAAATCAATTGTCCCAATATGATAACTGAAAATTTGATATTTTAAAAATGATTTCAGGTGCGCCCCGTTTGTAGACAAGATTTTGTAAATGCCTTACAAAGAGTGAGGCCAAGCGTGTCGCAAGATGACCTAGGACAATATGTGAGATGGAATACAACTTATGGCCAAGGATTTTAATAAATTATTATTTTCATTACTTATGTGCTTTATTAATTGAAAACCTATCTGGCTAAACTGCTAGAAATTTCCTGTAAGCCGCATCTGCAGTTAATTGTCCAACGTGGCTCTATATGGTACGGTCCAACAAGCTATTTAAGTACTCTGTGCTATTTGGTTTACAGTTTAACCCACAAATTGCATTGTAAAATGTAAACCAAATAGCCTGTTCGACCGTACGTGGACATGGTAAAAATAGAACTGCATGAAATCATGGTGCTTCATCAAAAAAGTCATTCAATGTTCTTTCTGTTTACTAAAGAATTACAATAAGGAAAACTTGGTAGTGAGGACTCTGCGGCCTTGTATCTTATGTCTATGCCCGAGCCTGCAGAGCTCACTCCGTGTGTAGGCATGAGATAACTACCTACCGCTCCGCGCACTCAGAGAGTGCAAGTTCAGTGGGGCTGTCGCGCTCGTGCCGTGCATATGTCGCGTTTTTTTTTCTCGCTCTTTCGACTGGTCGCTGGGGCGTCGCGACCTGCTTATGCTTCGTGTTAGTTTACTGACTGATTTATTGATCATCGGATAAACTGTTGCGTGTATGGATGCTTATATAAGGTGTTAAAAAATCAACTGCAAGAAACTTGAGGAATTGTTTGGAATCACAAATAAAAAATAATAACGAAAAAAAATTATATAGGTAACGATCCGTTTCAAAGATATGCAATATTTTCACTGCGCTCAAAATTATTAAATATGCGCACTTGACTGTACACCGTGCTGGTCATTCACCCCGTACGACAGGGGTGAACGACAGGACAGCTGATCCTAACTTTCCCATCACATTTTGCAGACTTTGGACTGGCAATTCATCGAATTACTTACAAATAACTTATTTTATTGACCATATTAATGAATTAAGTACTGTTTTTTAAATTAAGTAAGTTTGATAAGCTGTTTTGTTTAGAAAAAATTGAATCAACCTATTTACAATCATTTAAAAGCTATTAAATGAAGTGTTAATTTTTACCTTATTTACAAGGTGCTGAAAATGTTCACCACTTTGTCCAATGCACAATTTAGTGAGCACGACGTTTTTATTACATTCGATTGCACTGCGAATAATGTGTCTGTCACTTTTAACTATGTCGAATGCGCTAATTATGGTCATGATATATCACACTACCATATCTAAATACTCCCGATTAGAATACGTAAACGGCATTGTTTACACGAGGCTGCGCGGGCGCGCGTAAGTAACGCGATGACACAGGGCAGCACAGCACACCCTTCCCGCGCGACAGATATCGGACGACTGAAGCACAGAACATATATATATAGACTGAAGTGGGTGGGGGGGGTAGGTTTGCGGGAGTTGAGGGAACGGATAGCGAGCCGCGTTGCTGGCGACGAGGCGCCGCGCCGGCGCAGCCCTGCGTACAGTGCACATCAAACAGTTGTACTAAATTGTTTTTTTTTAAGTAAAAACTAAAAATGTTTTTTTTATATATTTCTTTTTTGATACCGAGTACGTACACGAAATTCTTGCAGTTAATTTTTTAATACCATACATGTACATGTAATAAATGTAGAAACAAAATGTCCTTTTTTTATTTACCAGCTGATTGTGAAAGGTAAGTTTATTTTAAGTTTAATTTAATTATTAGGTAACAATTAGCAATTTAAAAGAAACTCATAGTTCAGTGCAGTAAACGTTAATAACAATAAGTTAGGTAGGTAGACTAATAGGTTCAAACAGTGAAAAGCGAAAATAACTTGGAACAGAATGGATTGACAATTTTTGTACGGTTATACCACAGTATAAAAATCATACAGTAGGACGACGCCTTTGATCTCGTATAAAATGCCGACATCGTCTAGACAGTAACGCATCGGCCAGGGTTGTCACAAGTAAACAATATTTATGAAATTATTTATTTATTGCATATCAACATCGAAAGTAGTATTGTATGTAAAACAATATTACATACCTATTAATGTAATAATTAAAACAATTTTTAACCCGCTCTTTACTGCATGAATTATTAATAAGGAGTTGACTATAACAATAAAAATGCAGATGAGGCGTATACAAAGAGATTTAAAAATTGAACTGATGCAGACTTGATAACTAGTTACTGTGACCTAACTGTACTGTAATCTTGTTTATGTGACGTTTTTAAATAAATAAATAACTCAGTTGTCAGTGCGACATAACGGTTCGGAAAGGTCATGGTTTTTGGGGTCGCTGATTACGAAAGTTGGGGTCAACCATGAAAACGACACCCATGACGGAAAAAACAGAAATAAACCAGGGCGCCATCTTGGATTTTCTTTTTGACCCCATTTTTATAATCAGCGACCCCGAAAACCATGAAAACGACACCCATGACGGAAAAAACTCAAAATTTCCATGGCGCCATCTTGGATTTTCTTTTTGACCTCATTTTCGTAATCAGCGAACCCAAAAACCATGAAAACGACACCCATGACGGAAAAAAACTCAAATTTTCCATGGCGCCATCTTGGATTTTCTTTTTGACCCCATTTTCATAATCAGCGACACCAAAAACCATGAAAACGACACCCACGACTGAAAAACCAAAGAAACAACCAGGGCGCCATCTTGGATTTTATTTTAGACCCCATTTTCATAATCAGCGACCCCAAAAACCATGAAAATGACACCCATGACGGAAGAAAATCAAATTTTCCATGGCGCCATCTTGGATTAAAAAAAAATGACGTCCACCATCTTGGAATTAAAAAAAAGGATGGCTTTTTCATAACAAGCACTTCAATTAAACTCAAAATTGACATCCAAATCTTATTATAAAAATTTACGTCCACCATCTTGACACGGAACATACAAACAAACACTTTCACATTTATAATATTAGTAGGTTTTCCGAACAGGTGCCCTGTGCACAAAAATGATTTATTTACGGTGCGCCGCCGCGCCGAAAATAAATAATTTTAATAGCGTAGCAACGTGGCACATTACAAATAAAATTATTTATGCACTCTACAATAACAAAACAGATTTATTTATACCATGTTATAGTTACCTACCTACTAGCATTGAATACGGAATACCAGGGGGTCTAACTAAAATGGCCGCTTAAGCAGAACATAATATTTGACCATTAAGCAACGAGACGCCGAATAACAGACGCTAACGCGGGGCGTCAAAGCCAAAGCACAATTTTTAGATCGGGAGCCAGCAATGTACAACATCAACAATGCACGGCACGAGAATGCGCGACATTGGAATGTACGTCATTGGAATTCAAAACACGTACGCGGTTATGTCGCGGATTCTCGGCCTGGACCAAGATCGCCCGGCTTGATATTGTACACCATGACAATGCACACACCAGCAACGCACGACACAGGATTGCACAACACGCAATGTCTTCAATTATTTGGGTGTACCTTGCTTGTCCGACCCAAGAGTGTACAGCATGATAATTGGCGACATCGCGTGATTGGCCGATTGGTTGACCAATCAGGTGACTGGAAATTTTGAACTAGATAGTGCTGTTCCGAAAGACGATTGATAGATTGATTGCGTGATTGAAAACGCTTAAAATATCTTGATAGTGATATTTCATTGTTTTTATTTTATTTTATAGGTTTTAGGGGTTTTTAGTAGCATAGTATTATTATTAAATAAAATACACATTGCTGTTATACGATACCAGAGAGAAGTGTTTTTTATTTCTTAATATCTCCTACCACAGACAAAGGCATAGAGGTAAACAGTCTAATCATAGAACAAACAATGTAGCAGCATTACAAATATACATATTTATTTTGATATATTGTATTTAACAGTAGTTAATTATTTTATATTTGTTTACAAACTTTTTTTTTTCGTATTAGGTTTACAAGTGTAGCTTTAGCAGGTTGGAGTGGAGCTGTTTCAACAAAACCTTGCTTGGCTTGGATGAAAAACTTTACAGGAAATAAAATGTTGTTCTAGTTGCAAACCATGAGATGATGTAAAAAAACCCCGCGTAATACTGAAAAAAAAAATCTGATCCCGCGAAATTCAAATTTATAGTTACACTTTTTCGCCTTTTGCGCAGGGGGGCGATTCTCGAGCAGTAGATATAATATCACATTCGATAAATATCGCAAAAACTGTCAAAATATCGATTGAATGCAAATTTCCCTATTCTCGAGAAGTCACTATAGATAAATATCGATGGCAAAGCGTTAGACATGCATCGAGTGATCAGGAGCACTCGATAGTGACATATCGATTGACATTTTAGAACAAAATACGAACTGAAATAAATTATTGAGTTGAGTATTGAGGTTGCTTTTGTTAAAACTTAAAACGGTGAAAATGTCTGTGGACGAATTTGTTGCGGCTTTTGTAGTAGATCTAATCGAGGAGGCTGAAATAGCAGAGGCAGCACCGCCACGACGACGAGCCCAATGGAGAATGGATCCATGGGACCTAAGTGATGCTTTGTTAAAAAAAAAACTACTTTACGCCATTCTTGCCAGTTTTTTTTCCGCCGGGAATAGAATTAAGCTCGTCACCAATCTTGGTCCATCGGGCTGTGGACTCTTTCATTGTGAAGGAGGCAGAGAACTTCGCCCCATGAAGTTCTGGGTCTGCCTCCAAAATGCTCACCAAGCGAGCTTTTTGAGCTGCGCTCGGGTAAGCTTTTCTTTTTTTTGGGGAAGAGCTAATTTTTTCAATATTTACTTTTGTTCGATTCTTCACTTTTGCCATCAGAGCAATAAATTAACTCAAACTAAAACTTAACTTTAAAGGTGGACGCACACTTATCCGCGCCGAAGGAATCGACCGCGCCGAAAGAATTTTTTCTCATACTTATGACGTCATCTATTCGTCCGATTCGACGCGGATAAGTGTGCGAGGTTTAGTAGGATTTCATACAAGTCATTCTAAAATTCGATTCTTTCGGCGCGGTCGATTCCTTCGGCGCGGATAGGTGTGCGTCCACCTTAAAACTTTTGGCAGCTCTTGACGGAGTTGTCGGCTGTTATTGACACTCCGTTCCACAAAAAGTATGCGCATGTAATGTTAAGATTAACTTTTTACATGAAAATTATTTTAAACTAGTCAAATTCATTTTACATTAACCACTTAATGTAAAACGAACACTAAAAACATTCTATCAATCCAAATTATCAGCAAATTTGTTAATTTGAAGAAAAAATAAAGTTATCGATTATCAACTCGCCAGTTGATGAAAAACGGAACGTGTTGAACGATCCTTGGCAGCGACAAAAACGATATAATCTGTGCAAAAGATTTGAATGAACGTAAAGATAATATTATCTATTACCATCTCGATTGCCAATATATCTATTGCCCACGAGAATACGGATTTTAGCACGGGATCGATATTTTTAATAGACATGACACTTATCACATGCGATATTTACGTGACTAGATATTTATCATATCACTCAAATATCGCATAAAATGAGAATTAGCTCCCTGGGGGGCGATTCTCGAGCAGTAGATATAATGTCACATTCGATAAATATCGCAAAAACTGTCAAAATATCGATTGAATGCAAATTTCCCTATTCTCGAGAAGTCACTATAGATAAATATCGATGGCAAAGCGTTAGACATGCATCGAGTGATCAGGAGCACTCGATAGTGACATATCGATTGACATTTTAGAACAAAATACGAACTGAAATAAATTATTGAGTTGATTATTGAGGTTGCTTTTGTTAAAACTTAAAACGGTGAAAATGTCTGTGGACGAATTTGTTGCGGCTTTTGTAGTAGATCTAATCGAGGAGGCTGAAATAGCAGAGGCAGCACCGCCACGACGACGAGCCCAATGGAGAATGGATCCATGGGACCTAAGTGATGCTTTGTTAAAAAAAAAACTACTTTACGCCATTCTTGCCAGTTTTTTTTCCGCCGGGAATAGAATTAAGCTCGTCACCAATCTTGGTCCATCGGGCTGTGGACTCTTTCATTGTGAAGGAGGCAGAGAACTTCGCCCCACGAAGTTCTGGGTCTGCCTCCAAAATGCTCACCAAGCGAGCTTTTTGAGCTGCGCTCGGGTAAGCTTTTCTTTTTTTTGGGGAAGAGCTAATTTTTTCAATATTTACTTTTGTTCGATTCTTCACTTTTGCCATCAGAGCAATAAATTAACTCAAACTAAAACTTAACTTTAAAGGTGGACGCACACTTATCCGCGCCGAAGGAATCGACCGCGCCGAAGGAATCGACCGCGCCGAAAGAATTTTTTCTCATACGTATGACGTCATCTATTCGTCCGATTCGACGCGGATAAGTGTGCGAGGTTTAGTAGGATTTCATACAAGTCATTCTAAAATTCGATTCTTTCGGCGCGGTCGATTCCTTCGGCGCGGATAGGTGTGCGTCCACCTTAAAACTTTTGGCAGCTCTTGACGGAGGTTGTCGGCTGTTATTGACACTCCGTTCCACAAAAAGTATGCGCATGTAATGTTAAGATTAACTTTTTACATGAAAATTATTTTAAACTAGTCAAATTCATTTTACATTAACCACTTAATGTAAAACGAACACTAAAAACATTCTATCAATCCAAATTATCAGCAAATTTGTTAATTTGAAGAAAAAATAAAGTTATCGATTATCAACTCGCCAGTCGATGAAAAACGGAACGTGTTGAACGATCCTTGGCAGCGACAAAAACGATATAATCTGTGCAAAAGATTTGAATGAACGTAAAGATAATATTATCTATTACCATCTCGATTGCCAATATATCTATTGCCCACGAGAATACGGATTTTAGCACGGGATCGATATTTTTGATAGACATGACACTTATCACATGCGATATTTACGTGACTAGATATTTATCATATCACTCAAATATCGCATAAAATGAGAATTAGCTCCCTGTTGAAGTAGCATAAAATCTACCATATTCGCCAAAGACACAGAGTATATAATCACTATGGCCAATGAGTTCAACAAGTCGTCTGGTCGAGTGGCACAGAGCGTTCGAAGCCAGCTTATGGGTTTTCTTTTTGTGTTTTGTTTTTATTTTATTTTTAAACACAAATGACTGACGTTGCTCAAAAAGTCGCTAAGCTGAAGTGGGACTGGACTGGCCACGTCTGCCGCATGCCCAATAAATAGCCTCTTTATGGAGTCCTGACACAGCCTGAAGGCGCCGCGGCAGACCTCGTAGCAGATGGCGGGATGAGCTGGATAAAACCAACGACCAGTGGTCCTCATTAACCTTGGATAGAAAAAACTGGAAGTCATGGGGAAAGGCCTTTGCTCAGTAGTGGGATGACGCAGGCTTATGTTGACTTACTTTATGTGTTTGTTTGTTTTTTATATTGACTTTTTATACCGACTTGGGAAACCCCGACCAATTTTTTATAAACCATTCAGAAGTCGACCGGGACTCCCTCGACTCAAACTCGTTCGGGATCGAGTGCCAAGGCAAATGAAAAAAGCGTAACTGGTGCGAGGCGGTCGTCATCTGCTGGAATGTCCCAGGTGTCCCTGCACCTGCACTCATGACGACCTGAATAGCGCCTCTGCCGGCTTGGTTGCGGTTCGAGTGTATAGTTGAGGGCAGTATGGCGGAAAAATTTTCACGGGTTTTCTTTTTCGGGAAATTTAAGTATATTATTGCAGCACCTTATTAACTAAGTCCTCAGAAACCATTTAGGTTCAGAGAAGCATGAAACTAAGCCGCACCGTTTCCGAGTTAGGAGCTTTTTAGTTTTTTTTTGTTTTAACAAAACCCTCTATTTTTCCAAAATGTTTGCTATGATGAAAAGCTTTTAGGAAAGAAAATGTGGCTCTAGTCGCAAACCATGAGATGATATAAAAAAACCCGCGCAATATTGAAAATAAAAAAAATATTGTAAGCCCGCGAAATTCAAATTTTCTTATTGTTGATCCGTGGATTGTATTGATGATTTTGATGATTAGGCGTGACGAAAGGTTTTGAAATCCTCTTCCCTAATGTGGGTACACATTTATTATTTACGAAAAATCCTTTATTTCGGTATTAAACTCAAGTTTAACGAAGTTTAAAGCCATTTTTCTAATACACTTCTGGACATATCTATTGGCCCACCTTGTATTTTCAGTTTCGTTTGGTCCTAGCTAAAATGTCATATTAGGTCGAGCAAAAAGTTTTTTATGCAGTTTTGAACCTGGCACATTCACAATTTCATTCAATAGTCTTTTTTTTGAATTTCGAACACAGAATTTAAAGAAACAAAAGACAACTTGGAGCCTGTTTGTTGATATCAAAACTTGGTTTTATTGGTTTACTTGGATTTAATTCTTGAAAAAGTGATTGATATCTTTGGTTTTGCATCAAACATTACTTATTCTTAACATGAAGGTGAGGTTCTATCAATAATCTATGGATACTTCACCTGAAGTCGCCGCCCAAGCTGTGGCACTTATTAAGGCCGGACACAGCCAAAGAAACGTGAGTGCTCAACTTAATTTAAGTCGATCTGCGGTCCGAAATGTTTATCGGAGGTACCTAGAGACTGGCGGCTTTGTTCGTCGCCAAGGAAGGCCACGATCTCGGGTCACAACTGAAAGGCAGGATCGATTCATCGTGACGACCAGCTTGAGAAATCGTCACCTTACCTCCATTGAGATACAAAACCAACTTCGCGACTTCCACGGAGTATCTGTGAGCGCTCGAACTGTTCGGAGAAGGTTAAAAGAACGCGATATGGTACCACACAAGCCAGCTATAATGGGCCCAAACTAACGCGAGCCCACCGAACAGCGCGCCTTCATTTCGCACGCAGTCATTTAAATTGGACACAGCAAGATTGGAGCCGTGTACTCTTTTCTGATGAGTCTAAAATTGTGTTACATGGCAATGATGGAAGGAAGAATGTCTACCGACGTAACGGAGAGCGTTTCGCTCAATGCTGCTTTGAAGAGAGGGTTGCTTATTGCGGTGGCTCATGGACTGTCTGGGGGCGGTATATCCGCGAGCGGCAAAACTCAACTTGAGGTTGTTACAGGACCACGGCTGCCAACATTAAATGCTGAAAGGTACATTCGTGAGTGCTTAGAACCTCACGTTATCACGTGAGGTTCTAAGCACTCACGAATGTACTTTTGTCAAACTTGGGCCCACATAGTCCGCGTATGGGATACCATACGCGGACTATGTAGCCCAAATTTCCTTTTTATGCATGATAATGCAAGAGCCCATGCGGCCGGCAACGTCTGGGAATATCTTCGGGATGTGAACATCACAGTTATGGACTGGCCAGCCAGAAGCCCAGACATGAACCCCATTGAGCATATGTGGGACGAGCTAAAAAGACGTGTTAGGGCTCGTCAGCCAGTTGCCCAGACGATGCAGGAGTTGAAAACTGCCATAGAAGAGGACTGGGAGATGATCCCTCAAAATTTCATAGAGCGGTTGATAAACTCTACCTATGCCTAATCGTATGAGAGCTGTGGTAGATGCCCATGGAGGCAACACGCGTTATTAAATTAAACCTTTATTTGATAAAACATGTTTTTTATTCAAAAATCAATTGCCTTTAACAAGGCGCATATCCGACTTGTTAGGCGTAGCTCCATGTCGTATGGTATTCTGAATTCAAATTTAAAACAATACGATCGAAAAAGATGGTAAAATGTATAAGGTTTAAAACTGCATCAACAGTTTTTTTTCAATCTAGCAATCATATTTCGGTAGGGGCCATCGAAACCTAAACTCTAAGGTGGGCCAATAGATGTGTCCAGAAGTGTATTTTTTCAATATTGCGCGAAAACAGCTCTCAGGTGTCATGGCGTCGGCTCTGACGTCATATCTAGTAGGTAGTGATTATATACTCTGTGGTCACACTGGTCACACCCATGGTACAATAATATTTGACCATGGTTACACCTAGGTAAACAATGCCATTGTGTCTATGCGTAGCGAAGAAAGTTAACAAAATATTAAATTTAAAACGAATTCCAAAGTTTTTAAGTGGTGTGCAGTATCAATAACAACACCCAACAAAGTGTTTGTGTATGTACCAAACAAGGAAATAATAAGAGATAAGTGGTTAAAGCTTGCACGGCGAAACTCGAACGACTTAGTCACGAATTCGCCACTTTATTTCTGTGAAGACCACTTTGATGTGAGTATGTTAACATATATTGATAGGTCCTAAACTTAAAATGTTTGTTGGACGTGAAATAGTTGAAAATATTGAGGCTATGCAATTTTGAGGTTATGTTTGTTTTGGTCTTGGATGTCATTCTTACTAACGATCATAATCGTTAACTTGTCTTTTTTCAGTTGCCAAATGATATGGAAAGCTATATGAAGAATCATGTGATGGGGTCACAAGTACGTATGAAACCAGGATGTATGCCCCATAATATTTATGTGCCAACCAGACAGGAAAACCGACCATCTGATACAACAGAGCGACCCTATGTACGGTAGCTAAGAAACGAAGAATGATGATTATTGAAGTGTAAAAAGGAATTAGAAGAAAAATGTACAGTTATAAAACAATCAAGTTTCAAAGAAATTGCATCCAGTAGTTCAGGTATTTATTATTAACATGTTTATTAGAATATAGCATTGATAAAAGTAATTTATTCTCAGTGTTTATTACTTATGTACATTGTAGGTACACTCAAAACTACATAGAGTTTTCTGTGACCTAGTAATCTCCTACTTGTGTTGATAATAATTCTAACATTGCACTTTGGTGAGAGCCAAGAGTAAATAACAAGCACATAGAATTTAGTTGGTTTTATTTCTCATGACACTGAGTACAGAATAATAGAAAAATGACACATAGTGTTCCTAACAAACATAATCCAAACATCCGTTATCTCTCATACCAGCCAGTCTGAATAACACTTGCAAACCTCTTCTTAAAACACTTAAATAACAAAATATTTGTTTTACAGTTCAGCAGAATGTAGCAGAAGTTCCCCAATTAACACCAAGAGTATTGGATTGATCAGTTCAAGTACATATATCACCAAGAGTATTGGATAAATCAATTCAAGTACATAATATATGGAAAATGTTTAGAAGTAAAGCTTACCAAACAAAAGTCAGTTTGGGAAATCAGATGACGTCACCATCAAAGCGCTACATTCTGTATCTACATCACCATTTAAAATCAAGCATTGTGGTGTTAATATAAACCCATCAATACCAAGTAAAAATTATTTGAGTAAAATATTTATAAAATTGGAACAATCAGATAGCGATACGACTTATACTCCCAGTGCAACTCATGCAGAATCAATATCTGTAAAATCTCTTAAATGGAGTCTACATTGGACTGTAGCGAGATGATAGAGGATGACAAAAGGAGAGAAGATTTAAACGCTTTAGAGTCTTGAAGAAAATTCAAAACAGTCCCCGTTCTTATATCTTGTTATTATTTAGTTAACTTGATTCAAGAACAAACAAATATACCATTTAACCATATTTTACTGTCTTAAACTTGTGGTTTGATTAATACACAAGATTCTCTTATTAAATAAAACACAAAAAAAATATCAGCATTTTTATTTTCTATTCTATACTTTTATATATCAAAATACATGGGTTTTCCAAAATTTAATAAGTAAACACTTTCAGGAAGGCCTAACATATATTGCTCATCAAAAGTTAGGTAGGTATAAATAATTATTATAATTTCTACTTTTATATTAGCAGAAAAATTTGGGTCTACAACGCCAAAGTAACACTTATTTAGACCACTCAGGTACATTTGCATTCGAAACTGGGCAAATAATTACTTGTTGGGTTTCCCATTTTTTATGTAATTGAGTTAAGTTTTGTTACTTATCCATCAGGAGAACTGCTATCATCCAATGGGATGTTTTTAGGATATGAACAGTCCAGTAATCAACATAATATGTAATGTTGGTAAGCCTCTTGCCCGGGTTAACCTTGGCCCGGACCTAGGGGCGCAAAGGGGCCTCACCCACCCAACTAACCCCCCGACCATAAAAAGGCACAATTTGGCGGCTATTAATCTGGCAATATACAAAATTATGGAGCCTGTGCTATTCGACAATGTTTAGAAGATGGGTGTTCCTATTCGGTTGCATAAATCACCGGACGAGTGAGCCGGCACGCTGAACTCTACTATGTACAGTACACTGGATGACTGGACCATATACTACCTATGCACTGGATTGGCTGTCGCTAGAAAGAGAAAGGAGAGAACTGCTGAACGTTATATGGCGGGACCACGCCAGTTTTTGCGAATATCATGTGAATAGGATATAATACAATATTTCTACTATTTCATACTTTCATAAAAAAATCTATACCCATAACATTTTAAAATATTCTGCAAAGAAAGTGGTCCCGCTATTTTTATATCAAAATGACGGGACCACTATTCATTTGATGAGGAACACATGGCGGGATCTTAGGCCGCTTTCACACTAGGACGTTAGCAGCGCGACAGTAGCGCAGCAGAAGCACAAATGCCTTCACATTATAAGGACAGCCGCGCCGCAGCATATGTTTTAATATGAAATTCTGACAGCGCAACCGTCGCGCTGCCAAAGTCGCCTTAATGTGAAAGCGGTCTTCAGTTGAATAAACAAAATTTCAAAGACCAATTTAACCACTAGACCTTGTGGTGCACCTTGGCGATTGGCGGAGGCCTATGTCTAGCAGTGGACTGCAATTATGATGATGATGAACCATTAGCTATTTTTATTAGATCATCAACAAATTAACAGCCTCCATTGTCTAGTGATCCGAGTGTTTGGCTCGCGATCCGAGGTTCTGGGTTCGATTACCGGTGGGGACACTGTCTCACAAAAAAATATCTTATGGGACTGTTCCAAGTTTAGTTAGGGCATTGCAGGTTAAATAAATAACCTGATTGTTTAGAAAGTAAGATGATTCCGTGCTTCGGATGCGGACGGCACGTTACTGTTGATCCTGGTTATTTTCTACGCGATGTAGACGTAACAGAGACACAGTATTCGCTAGAGTTTTAATGCATGTTATGATCTCGCTGAAGTCAAAAGCAGATTTCATTTGATGACGTTTTGCTGACGGTATCACTATCTACTAACTTCATTCAAATCTGTCCAGTCCAGTAGTACTGGAGATAGAATGGTTGAATAGTACCTATGTTGTGTGATAGAACGGTTGTAATTTAGTCAATAAAAAGAATCACACTAATATTATAAGGGCGAAAGTTTGTGAGGGTGTATGTTTGTTACTCCTTCACGCGAAAACTACTGAAAGAATTTGGATGAAATTTGGCACATAAATAGTTTATAACCTGGATTAACATATGATACTTTTTATCCCCGTAGTATGATCGCGTGGGACAGTTATCGAACTTCACGCGGGCGAAGCCGCGGGCAGAAACTAGTTTTAAATTATTCTGCAAAGACAGTGGCCCCGCTAATTTGATATCAAAATGACGGGACCACTAATTGAAGCAATGGGAGCAACAAGGGCGTTCGGCACCCAAAGCCCATTTTAATATTATTGCACCAAATTAAACAGTGCGCTATCTAATATTGTATGGCAAAAACTCATTTTGATGCAGTGATTCTAGATGGTGTGATAGATAATAATTGAGAGGATTTTGCTACGCTGACCTGTAGTCTGCGAAAGTTTATTTTAATGTAAAAACATGGCTGAAATTATTGAAATCAGTGATTTTGTGCAGATGACGACCAGACTGATTAGGTTCCTCCAAAAAAGAAAGGAAAGAAGAAGTTTAAGAATATAAAGTTATGGAAGAAAACAAGCCCACAGATATTATTTAAACTTTTAAATAATGAAAGCAAATGAGTGTTGTGATTTACTTTTATAAAAAGATGACTGTTTAAAGCACCTAAAGCCATCATTTATGCCTTCAAAACCATTTAAAATATGAACGCCCAATTAATTTATGGGTAGGATGCAACAAGGGCGGATAACATACCTAAAAAATATGTTATTTTGAAGTTTCTAACTATTTGAAATTAATAATAATATTATAATCTTACAACTTACTCATTGTTACCCGTAATTTTCAAAGTTCTAGGGATTTATCTTAATTCATTTAGAATTTATAACATACCAAAAACTTTAACTTCAATTATCTCAAAAGTTACTTTTTGGTGTAACGCCCTAGTTGCACGCAATGCTTCAATTCATTTGATGATACAAAATTTCAATACGAAATGGTACGACTACGTTTGAATCATTATTATG
The DNA here is from genome assembly GCA_950022955.1 of Xestia ashworthii. NCBI lineage: Eukaryota > Metazoa > Arthropoda > Insecta > Lepidoptera > Noctuidae > Xestia > Xestia ashworthii. The sequence goes on from OX465553.1 coordinate 3,141,385, forward strand.
CTTTTAAGACTGTAATTTAAATAAATAAATGTTTCTTATATTTACATCAGAAAAGAGCCTAAAGAAAAAGTAAAGCCTCTATTAAATTGTATGAGCCATAAAATGATAGGTACTACAACGCATAAAATTATACTTTTTCTTCAGGCGCTTTTCCTATGTAAATTTAATAAACATTTATTTATTGAAACTATTTAAAAGTATAATTATACGTAATTATAGTTTTAAAACTTACTAAGTATTTCGTATTGAGTTTTTGTGTGTTCAGTTTAAAGGATTTTAAACTGAATACACAAAATGTCGCCATGTGTTCCTCATCAAATGAATAGTGGTCCCGTCATTTTGATATAAAAATAACTAGACCACTTTCTTTGCAGCATATTTGAAAATATTATGGATGTAGAATTTTTCTATGAAAGTATGAAATAGTAGAAATATTGTATTATATCCTATTCACATGATATTCGCAAAACCTGGCGTGGTCCCGCCATATTGACGTTCATTTTAAATTAACTTACCTACTTCATTATACACTATATTATTTAGGAGGCCTATGTTCAGTAGTGGACTTCCTATGGCTGATATGATGATAATATATAAACTGCATTTTTGTTTATTTAATGTTACTTTTATGGAAAGAAGCAAGCTAGGTACGAATAGAGATCAAGAGATGATGTATGTATGGTCACGGAATCTGTGTGGAGCACAAGGGAAAGGAGTATCCTGCAGGACATACCTACTACGGACGAGGAAGAGTGAAAAAAAGATAATGAAATTAAATAATTTAATTAAATTTCATCATTCTCTTGCCCTTATCCCAATTCATTTGGGGTCGGCGCAGCATGTCTTCTTCTTCTCGTCTTGGTCTTCCTATACTCACATACCTACCCATCTACATTCATACTCAAAACTTTCCTCACTACATTTTCTTACACATATTAAGTACCTACCTATTTCCTAATTTTAATTACAAATAAAATTATGTAACATTCAATTAGTAGGTGGTACCTACTATTTTAAAGGCTATTTATCTGTCATGGATTTCTAAAATGTGATCAGATATGAACTTACAGTAAAAAAAATAAAATATATTATTATTGTCTGTATCAAAAATAAAACTAGTTGGTTTTTAAGAGTATTTTAGATGGAGAGATAAGCATTCATAGAACCGCCATGCTAATCATAATGGAATTTAGCTGTTTTTGAAATCCCGGAAGGGAATTGACTTTGTTCTGTATATCCTTTAGGATTTTTTCGAACCCTTGTCCCTCTACTTCCTGCTCCTCTTCCTCGGGCTCTTCATCTTCACAATTATTACAAAAAATTCGTGTTGTACCTGCTTTCATGTCTGCTGCCAAGCCTTTTACACAATTCCTATGGAATGTTCCTAGGCAAATACCTTGGCATAGAAAAGGAGATCCATTACTCGCCAGTTTCTTCTTACACTTTTGACACTACATACCAATCCAATAATAATTCTAAGAGTTTTTTCAATAATTTTATTTTCGTTACTTGACAAGTCGACTGACAGGTCGGGTTGTTGACTAGGTATAACCAATTAACTTTTTACTAAAGTGTTCTTTCCTTCTGCGATGAAACCATATAATATATATATTGTAATGGAATTCCAGGCTTGCGGTCCCCTTGAGCAGCAAGCAGCGACACAATCATGGTATGGACTATGTTCGGGGCAAATATTTCATTGCTTTTATAATTATCTCCATCAAGTTTGAGTCGAACACATCTTACGATCGCAGTGAAAATCTAAAATAAATAAGATTCATTAGAAAGTTATTATGATGGCAGCTAAAGGTAACCTTCTACAAAATTCCTAGGTTTAATAAAATAAACACTGATGAAATTTTTTCATAGCTCGACTGCTAGCACTTAGGTATAGATATAGTACGTACCTACTTATATATTGCTATTTTTATTCTGTATTAAAGCTATGTGCTATGTTGTAGATCTTGTCACTGTCTCCACAGCTGGTGTTTGTGGGTAATTATGTAGGAATGTTTTGTGGATAGGTATTTATTTATCAGATAGTAAGGACCTACATATTAGTAAATAATATAGAGTACCTACAAGGATTGATTAATTACATCACAAACAAAGCCATAGGGATCAAACTGACAGCCCCCAGATAAAGAGCTCTAATAATTTACACACTGATAATCATAGGGTATCATAATAGGTAATTGAGACGATTTGTAAGTTACGGAAAGAATCAGAGAATAATGGGTCAGTGTCGTCTTATGGGCACTATGAAAAAAATACTTAGAAAAATTTCGCGACAAATTTCGAGGTAGTTGGTCACAGTTCTAACTTAACCTATAGATCCCTTTGACATCGTTTTTACGACAAACGGTAAGTCGGAGACAAACAAGACACTTTTAGCCTTATATTTAGTATAATAGCATAGGTACTTACTTGATCAATGAAATATAATTTCTTGTTGAAAACGCTTGCACGTTGCTGATGTTAATCATGTTTGTTGTCATTATCTTTTCCTTTCTTCCATCTCAGGACCATTTTCTCTTCCGGATTTAGCTGTAGGAGGGTGCCTTACAACCAGAACTCAACAAGAAAACCCAAACAGCGTTTTTAAACTTTTTTAAAAACACTGGTACACAAATAATTCACAGATTATTATATTGATTGAACGTCAACCGAAACAAAATCAATCATGAATCAATCATATTTGTGATACCTCCCGTCCCTAGTGTCACATGGCTTTTTACTTTTTTAATGTGACGTCACTGTTTGTTTTGATTCCAATTGATGTGCTGTGCATTATCAGGCCGGCCAATCCTGGTACAGACCGAGAATGCGCGACATGACAATGCACGTCATTGGAATTCAAAACAGTCACGTGATGTCGCCAATTATCATGCCGTGCATTGTTGGATCGGACAAGCAAGGTCAGTGTTGCCAATTTAGCGACTTAGTCGCTAGATCTAGCGACATTTCGTATTCTACAGCGGCTTAAATTATGCATCTAGCGACAAAAAAAATCTAGCGACTATTCTAACGACTAATAAAACGTAACAACAACAAACGTACATCGCAGCCTCAGCCTTCAGAAATTACTGTCAGTTCCAGAGTGGATGCATCAACCATTTCATTTCAGATTTTCATTACATTAGCGATAGTTCTGATGATGAATGAATCGTGATTATCAGTGTTTCTTTCAGGCAAAATTCTCCAGGGGGGCAATTAAGAGACCTGGGGGGGCGGACTAAATAATTAAAACAAAGTAATATTTAAAATTAATTCCAGTTATTATTAGGTAATATAGTTCAAAAACTCCTACATATTTTAGTTCTTAGTGATTTCAGGGCCTTTAAAACTTTAAAACTGTTCAAATTTTGATGTAATATGAAGAAAATGCAGTAAAAGTTAATATTTAGTTAAGATAAAAGGTTTAATTATTAAATTTATTATTAAAACTTTTGTGTTTAGTGAGATTGTGTTCCTAAACGAACGACGCGTAAAACTTGACATTTTTTGACACGTAGCTCACTCAAGGTCAACTTTGTTTTGAAGTAAGTTTGTTGATACGTAAACAAAGGATTAAATTGAAATAAACTTGATGAGGTGCTTAATTTTTGATAATTATTTAGGTCTATAATTAGAAGGCAACATATTATTAGAATATAAGTATATAATTGGAATACAAAGTCCTTTAACATACGTAATGCTATTCAGTTCCAAGTGCCCCGGGGGGGCGGTAAGGCTACTCCAGGGGGGCTTTGCCCCCCCGGAGTAGTACCTGAAAGAAACACTGGTGATTATGATTCGAACTATCGCTAATAATCTGAACTTTTTCATCTTAAACTGTTTTAGTGTTAAGTTTTTGATTTTTTATTTGTGAAATAATAATATTTTAGTTGGTTTTTATAATTTTCAATTGTTTATCAAAATTATAAGTTGGAAAATCAAATAATTTTCTCTTATTCCAACAGACCAAAAAGCATGCATTCTAGCGACTTCTAGCGACTTTTGATATTTGTCCGTGGCTAACGACATCTAGCGACTTTTCAAGCGTAAGTTGACGACTTTTTGACAGATAGAGTTGGCAACACTGAGCAAGGTACAGCCGAGTAATTGGAAACATTGTGATGGTTTCTTTTACATGGGCGTACACACTCGTGTTGTACAATCCAGTGTCGCGCATTGCTGGTGTGTGCATTACAGTGACGTGCATTATAGGGACTCGTTTAGGTCACGTTTAGGTACTTATAATGTCGGCTTTCTTCAAGATCAAAGGATTGCAACTTCTGTACTTTTTTATTCTGTGTCTATGGTAGCTGTCATAATGACAGAGACAGTACTATTGATTGTCATGTCAATGTCAACAATTAGCACTGTGAATTAGCAGATCAGCTGTGCAATGTTTTGGCGCGTACATACTCAGATTTATATAAATGTATGTATTTATGAATAATCTTGTAACTTTCGAAGGGCTTTAAAATAAATGACCTAATCAATTGAACAAACAATTTGCCATAAAATGCAATGAAGTAAAATCAAAATGGAGCAAGAAAATCGTGTTGTTGTGCTGATAGATATGGACTGTTTTTATTGCCAAGTTGAAGAGAAACTGAACCCAGAATTAAGAGGAAAACCTATTGCTGTAGTGCAGTACAACCCATGGAAGGGCGGAGGGTAAGTGACTTGCAAGAACTAGGTAAAACAATAATTCATGTCGATTACGATTTAAAACTTGTCTGGACTTGTCCTAGATAAATGTTGTACAAGTGTCTTATTGCCAATTTGTCAGGATCATAGCCGTAAACTACGTCGCTAGAGCTCAAGGCGTTGGCCGCCATATGAGAGGAGATGAGGCCAAGGAGAAATGTCCTGATATAGAGCTACCTTCTGTGCCGTGCCTTAGGGGCAAAGCTGACATTTCCAAGTAAGTACTTATTTTGATCAATAACCAATACTTCTGCAGTTTGTTGTTGTTCTGGGTCTATAAACTTTCACAACACATCATGGTTCTTTACCTTTTGCTTGACAATTAGCTGTCTACCAAGGTCAACAAGACCATCAATCTTGTAAAACCAGTTTTGTATAAAAGCACCACATTAATTAATTCTTTAACTCTGACATGCCAAGTTTCTGATAACATTTCGTATTTTCAGGTACAGGGAAGCTGGTAAAGAAGTAGCAAGAGTGTTACAAAGGTTCACACCACTCCTAGAGAGAGCTTCTATTGATGAAGCTTATCTGGACATCACTGCTCCTGTTAGTAACCTACTAAACTACAAATGTTTCATAATTTCACAATAGCATGCTTTGATAAATTGTATGACTTTAGGCTGCTTTTATGTCTTTATTTATATAAACACTGTTTCTCTTATGGGATATCTTCCGTGATTGAAGAAATAATCACAGAAGATATCCCGTAAGTGACAAAATAAGTATTTTTTATTTATATACTAGCAGACGTCCGCAGTTTCGCCCGCGTAGTTCCCGTTCCTGTGGGAGTATGGGGATAAAATATAGCCTATGCTACTCAGGGTTAATGTAGCTTTCCAATGGTGAAAGAATTTTTGAAATCGGCACAGTAGTTTTTGAGTTTTAGTAAGAACTTTATACGGAAGAAGAACTATTTAGTTTGAGGGAGCGCAGATTTATAATAAATTACCAAAAGACTTATGGGATTCTTCATCTATTAATATATTTAAAAATAGGTTAAAGTTGTATTTGGCGAACCAACAATAATGTACCACTACCTACATTTTGTACTCGATTGTTCAAACGACAAGTAATTTACTACTTAAGTTTTTTTGTTATGCTAAGTTTGTGTTCTTTTTTGAGAAATAAATTTCTTAAAACTGGAGTTTATTCACTACAAACATACACACAAGAATACTTTTTCCTCTTAATAGTGTAGATAATAGTAAAATAAACCTAATTATGTCATTGTGAATGTTGTTTATTTGCAAATGTGTATCTTATTTTGCAGTATAAAATAGATTTTCATTCTTTTGTCCCACAGGTGCAAGAAAGACTAAAGACTCTCAACGTGAACACAGTTCACACAGACATGATGCCCAACACCTTCGCTCTGGGTTATGACTGTGTGGATGAGTTCCTTGCAGATGTACACACATGTGGTGTTGAGAACATTGAGTTTGACTATGAGCATGCCAAGCGGTTGCTTGTAGGTGCTGTTATAGTCAGCGAGATTAGGGCTGCTGTTTATGAAGAAACTGGTACAGATACTGCAATAAACTTAGTCTAATTCCCGTATTTACCACTGTGCATTCCCACTGGACAATCCATCACTTTAAACAAGTTGATTTCTCATTTCTCCCACCTTCTTTTCGTAGTTGAAAACTTTCATCAATCAGACATTTGTGATTGCTCAGTCAATCAGTCAGTCAGTGTTGTTGTTATTTTGCAGGTTACAGATGTTCAGCTGGCATAGCTCACAACAAAATATTGGCTAAGCTGGTGTGTGGCATGAATAAGCCTAACAAACAGACAGTTCTACCCGCACATTGTATTGATATACTGTACAGGTATGTTTCCAGATGTTCATAAAAGTTAAATAAAAAAAATATATCTAAAAGTCATCCTAAGATCGTCTTTACTCAAATTCGTTTGATTTTCAGCACCCTACCTTTGAAAAAGGTAAAGCATCTTGGTGGAAAGTTTGGCTACACAGTTTGTGAAATTCTCAAAATCCAAAAAATGGGTGAGCTTCAAAAGTTTACCGAAAAAGACCTACAGGCAAGATTTGATGAAAAAAATGGGTAGGTATGCTAGAGGCTTTATTCCTGTTTACTATTTCTTTCTTTTGAAAATTTAATTATGGTACTTCTTATAGAACATGGCTGTACAATATCGCGCGTGGAATAGACTTGGAACCAGTACAAGCGAGATTCAACCCTAAGAGCATTGGTTGTTGCAAACAATTCCGAGGCAAGGCTGCTCTTCTTGACTTAGAGAGCGTGCGGAAGTGGCTCAAAGACCTTGGCGACGAAATAGACGACAGACTTGATCAGGACGCGTTGGAAAATAACAGAACGCCGAAACAAATGGTTCTCAGTTATTCTTCACAGCTTCCAAATGGGAGAGATTCAAGCAGTTCTCGTTCCTACAATTTTATAGCTGATGACGAACTTTGCGCTGATTTTTTTTCAAGTAAAGCTTTAGAACTTCTCTTGGAAAGTTCCGAAGGAGTCAAGAGTAAAGGTAGATTTTACATGATACAAAGTGCTGATTGTTTGGTTTGTATTATTTTGGTTTACATCCTGAATCAATTTGTTTTTCTAGAAGGTGAAGTCAACAGGCGGCTGAAAGCTCCAATAAAATTCTTAGGGATAAGTGTTGGAAAGTTTGAAGATCATACAGAAGTGAAGAAAACTAAAAAGATATTAGACTATTTTTGTGCTGGATCATCTAAAGATGCCGAAGATAAGCCTAAAGACAGTACGAAACAAGAAAAAGTTACAAGTGAACAAGCTGTTGTGAAGAATAAAAATACCACTAAAAATGAAGGCAAGGAATACCTTATGCAAAAATTCTTTCAAATAAGTGAAAAACCTCAAACTCAGTCTATACCCCAGCTGACTCAAATTCAAAGCGATAAAACAGACAACCCATCAATTCTTGAATCTAGTTTAGATAAGCAGGAGTCATTCTTTGCAAAAATATTGAACCAAAACAAGAAGGATCCCAGTGTGAATAGAATAAGAGACTTAGAATTGGATGTCGAGAAAACACGGACTACGACGCCCGTTTGTGATGTGGTCGCGTTTGGGGAAGATAGCAATGAGACACATTACTCAGGATCAACAATTGCTGATGAAATAAACAACAGCGTCGCACTGTTTGAAGAAGATCCCCAGGACATTGCCCGTATTACTAGTATAAGAGAGTTACTGAGCAGCTCTAGAATAGTTCAGGAAGATGCAGAAGACAATGGTTCAGAACCAGAACAAAATATTGGTGTAGAAGCAGCTGTCAGTGCCCAAAATGAGAATGAACCACCACAGGTTGATACTTTCAATTGTCCTGAATGTAAGAAATCAATACCAATGGACGAGGTCCCCGAACATTCAGATTACCATCTTGCATTGAAGTTGAGAGAAGAGGAAAGGCAACAGGTTCGCAAAGAAATAAAAGAAAAGAATAATAGCGTAAAAACTAAACAGAACGAAGAAACAAAGAAAAAGAAGCAACCAGAAGAACAAAACAGCTCAAGAAATGATACTACATCTTCAATTGCAAGTTTTCTAGTAAAAATCGACGAAAATGTTCCAACTGAGACTTGTTCAGAATGTGGTAAAAAAGTTCAACTGGAAAGATTTGGTGAACATTTAGATTTCCATGAAGCACAGAAGCTAAACAGAGAACTAAATAAAAAATCAAATCCAATGTTTACTGGAAGTAATGTAAAAAGAAAACGTAAGTCAAATTCCCCAGTGAAGAAGAATAAAATGCCGTGTCGCTCTATTGACTCTTTCTTCAGATAATGTAATTAGACTTATGATATTAAATGGAATGGAAACGCAGTTTTGTTGTTTGAAATGTGTATATTAGTGTTAAAAAGATTTACACAGCGTAGATCTCATTCTGGATCTTCCTCCATGCGTCAAGGGGTCCGTGCTCAGGGCGGTACTTGACGTTGCAGCCGTCGTAGGCGAGGCGGCCATCGTCACGCAGACCCTCGTACTCTTCACGCTCATACTTGGTGAAGCCCCATTTCTTGGAGACATAGATCTGTAATAATAAATGGTGAATGTTAGAACACAGAACATCTTTTAGTTGTCAAGCCTGTTTTACTTTGAAAACCTTTCTGTGTTATCACAGTAATGGAGGTCATTAACCTCTTCCTCCTGTTATAGTCGTTGTTTTCAATAGGGTTCTCATACTACACTTTGAACTTTTTTTTTTTTTATGTCAGCCTGATCTGTCCCACTGCTGGGCAAAGGCCTCCCCCATGGCTTTCCAATCCTGTTTGCAATATGCCCTTTCTGACCAATCCATCAAGAACGAGTCCAGATCGTCACGCCAACTACTTCTCCAAAAAGTTGGTTAATAAATTCATGCATACCTTCTGGCGACCGGGGAACTTGAACTTAGCACGACGCAGAGCCTCGATGACCTGAGCCTTCCAACGGTCGCTAGAGCGCACGGACATGATGGGTTGTCCGATGCGTACGCGTGCTACGGTACCTTGCGGCTTGCCGAAAGCGCCTCTCATCCCGGTCTGGAGCCTGAAGTGAGAAGATTTTTAGTCACTTGCTAAGTTACATTGATCATGAAGGTTTAAATATTAAAGTAAGTTTCAGGAATGGACTGGTAAAAGCAAATAAAGGAAATAAATACCTAACATTAGTAATTCAGGGGGTTAAGATGAAAGCGTCAGGGTGGCCCGCGTAATTCTAATTTTATTACGTTTTTAGCAATATGTAGGCCAGTGCTAGATTGTATGTTGATGAAAATATTGTTCGCGGCTGTAAGATGTATAGTTCCAGAATTCTAATCGCCAAAATCATGAATACAGCCTTCCAAGTTCACAAAAGTCGAGGATCAACGATGATTTTAATTCTGTTACTACATAATTAATAAGTCTTACAGCAACATACAACTGGGGGTCTAAAATGGCCGCTTTAGCAGAATCGTAAATGAATCTTTTAATTTTCGTGATTCAGTTTATTGAACAAAATTTAAAATTCTTAAAATGGTCTTCGATTCTGCTAAAGCAGCCATTTTAGACCCCCTGGTCTACACTGGCCTACAAATTGCAAAAAATGCATCAGCCTTAAGATATATTTTCATGTCATTGTCACTACAACAATTTAGTAAAGATGATGATAGCAAGTTTGCAAAATAAAATCTAGCAAATGTATAGTCATCTTGCTTTATCATAGACATAATATTTCTGCAAGTCACTGTTAGGATTAGTGCTATGACCTATGAGTCACTTCAGGATAACATGATAGGCACAATGTTAATGCTGAGTTTGCATATCACAATATTGTGCAACCATGACAGAAACATTTTTGTTTATCTCTATTTACAGATGACAATCAAGTTTTTACACAGCTTTTATCTAGTGGTTATGATAGGAATATCTATTATTTAGATCGCAATATCACACATTTTATGCCAATAAAGAATGTGCAAATCAGCATCATTATTTGCAGTAAGAAAGTAAAATTTGGTCAGTGGGTGATCTTAGGAGTGGATTTTTTTTTGTATCTCATAAATAAAAGGAATGAGTCAATGGCCTTTTAGAGAAAATTGTAAATAAATACTTATAAAAGAGGAAAATTACAAATCAACACCTACAGAACCTAACAAAATTACAGCAGACTATATGGGAGATGCATTTGGCCAAAACCTCTCATATTTAGCATGGTATGCAGAATCGACATAACATTATGGTATATTTTTCTTCAATACTCCCCTATTCATCTATTTATCCTTCACAAGTTCACAGTCTATCCATTGTTTCTTTGGTCTTTACTTTTATACCATACCCATCTACACACAACTTTTCAGACACCACATCACTTTCAGACTTCCTCATAATAATAATAAAACATTTAGTTCAGGTACAATCCATAGAGCATAATCGTAATAAAATAAAGGGTCTTTTAGGTACTCATTTCTTATTTTACCCAATCACTTAGCACCAATCCCCCTTAGAATTCTTATCTCAGCTACATGCAAATGCCTTTCATTCATTCCTTTTATGGTCCAACATTCTGATTTGTTCAGGAAAGCAGGTCTAATCATGATTATATAATTATAAACCTCGAGTTTCAAGGGGCATGTAGGCATAACTGAACTAAATATTTTAAATGATATCTTAAGATTCTTTGAGGTGAATATAATCTTTAATTCAACTACCCTTTAAAGATGAGAACATTCCCCCACAAGGATTGATTTTACATAGTTTTCTCTCACCTTGTCAAGATTCATAAAAGCATTACACTGATGAACACACTAATTTTATGTCTGTTTAAACTTTGTCAACTATGAACAGCAAATGTTGATGGTCTAGTGATAAGTTACCATACAATTAGATTCCAAACATAATGCAATTACCCCAAAGGGCTTAGTTAGGTTATTTTAAATCATGAAACACAGAGGGTTATTCCCACATGTGCATGTTTACAAAATTGTATTTGTCTCTGTAGTAGGACTACTAATGTCCATCTCTGTAAGCAACACATACCATAGTGTTCACAGGCTTGTAAAACTGAATTCCTGAACTTAGCTCATAGATCATGCAATTTAAGAAAGTTTGCTAAGTTTTAGTACCTCAGTCTAGCTAGTGAAATAAGTAACACAAAAGATGCTTACCTATCAGCTCCAGCACACGATAACATTTTGTTGATGCGGATGACATGGAATGGATGCAGCCTCATACGAATGTGGAACTGATCCTTGCCACAGTTCTTCACGAGATACTTGTTGCAGCAAATACGGCCTGCTTCCAGCGCCTCAGAGCTGAGCTGCTCGTACTCGTCGGACACCAAGTGCACGCATAGCGGGAAGTCGTCCACCGTCGCCTTCTTCTTACCCAAGTCGAAAATACGGATCTTGGGGTCGGGCACACCACGACAGAACCGTGACTTTGGGTACGGTTTGTTTTTACAATACCGATAACTGAAAAGCACATTTCTCTAATTAAAACTTTGTTCAAATCATGATCAAAACACAAGTTTAGAGGTTGTAAATTATTTACCATCTCGCTGGCCGGCGCCCCATTGTGATCTGAAATAAATCAAAAATTAAACTTAGTAAGTCTTACACTACAAGTCTTTGTAAAATCACAGAATAATATTCATCACACTCCGAGATTACATTAGATTTTATATTAAAAACTTATCAGCACCTTCACAAAGTGACACCACTTCCACGAAAAGACAGACGCAAGTCGGTTTGACGTTGACGTAGACGCAGTTTAGTGTGGCGAGCTCAAAAAAAAATCGTGTTTTAAATCAAAAATAAAGACTTCAGAAAAATTCCAAATAATATTCTGGGTTTTTCTAGGGATTGGGATCTTTATCGTATTGTTGATTTTCAATGCATTTCAAAAAACAAAGTTTTATTTTACAATTCACTCCAACTTTAGGACTGGTTTAGAGCTACTTTATACGTCTGTGGTTTAGAGTGTGTCCGTTTCGATGCCATGACGTTTTTTTTTTAAAAATAATAATGCCATGATTTTGTAAAAAATTGTAAAAGTAGACTCCCGAAAAAAGCGCGGGAATCATCGAATTTGGCGGGCGTGATTTTTCTTTCCTTTTCATAAAAATATTAAAAAACGTTGGCTATTGGAGATAAGTTGTGTAGATATATGTAAATATTCATTAGATTAGTTGATATAATTGTTTGTAGATATCTAGTTCTTCATTTAGGGTAAGTTTTTTCTATTTTATTTTTCTGGCCATTGGCCAGTATGGACAATGAACCGCCAGATCCGGGGGGCACAGTTCCCTCGGTCGGGCATAATATAACAATATATGAATCCAGTATGGATACGGACTCGTCCTTAAACCGATCGGAGCGGAAAAGGGCTAGAGCGCCTCGTAAAGTGTGTAAAAATTGTAACAAAAGAAGGCGAAATGGTCGCTCATCAGGAACAACAGGAACAATTAATAATGAATCGAATTGTCATTGTGAAAATGACTTAGTTAGTCCAAAAATAACGTCAAACGTACCGGTTCAATCAATTTTATTTCAACAAGAAGCCACTCCACGTTCTGTGGATGGTCCCCAGACTGAAATCCAGAATTCAGATCTTCCCCAGAAGGCGCCACAGGTTGCTAGGGCTTTGTACGAAGCCACAGACCTGTCGCCATACGTTGTACATATTCAAAAAAATGTTGATACAAATAACTCGGCTCAAACATTACACCCAATAACTTTAGGGCACTTTTTAAAAAAACGCAGATTTAACCACATCATTAACGGTTCACTAAAACGCATTGGTCGCAACCGAATTTCACTAAGCTTCTCCCATTACGTAGATGCAAACTCCTTTATAAAGGACCCAAGTTTGGCCAAAGAAAACTTGAGGGCATTTGTTCCATCTATAAATGTGTGTCGAATTGGAATTGTAAAAGGCGTACCTACCGAATGGTCTCCGGAGGAAATCATTGAAAATATGTCCGTCCCCGCTGGATGCGGGAAAGTCATTAAAGCCAGACGTCTTAATTATAAAGTACACGAACCGACCCCTGTGTGGAAACCATCCCAAACAGTCGTGCTCACCTTTGATGGACAAATTCTACCAAAACGTGTTTTTTGTTGTTACAATTCCATGCCTGTGGAATTGTATACATTCCCTACAATTCAATGCTTTAATTGTTGTCGATTTGGCCATACAAAGGTACAATGTAGGTCGAACCCTCGGTGCTTCAAGTGTGGGGAGAAGCATTCTGCTGACACTTGCAGTATTGAAGACGAGAGTAATAGTAAATGCTGTCATTGCGGTGGCATTCATTACGCCATCAATAAAAAATGCCCAGAATTTGAGAGACAAAAATCTATTAAACATTATATGGCCCATAGCTGCGTGTCGTATGCTGAAGCGTCGCAACTACATCCACCAATATCGAAATTGTATGCAGATGTGGTAACATCTGCCCCATCACATACCACTAAAAATCCTTTTTATTCACAACCTTCGCCCCAGTCACGTAACACAACAATTGTCTCCTCTCAAAGAAAAACTGTATTCCTCAAACCTCGGGATCCCCCAAAAACAACTAAGGGGTATGACCGGGCAGCTCATCAGGCATTGATCAATAATGAAGTTTCTGTGTTAGGGAATGGTGTTGCATTCCAAAATAAAACAACAAATAATAATGAGACTCAAATTTTAAATTTAATAATCCTGTTAATTAATACCTTGTCTAAAAATAATAATATTGAACCGTCCAACGTTGCCACTGTAATTGATACTCTATCTAACTTATTTAACCTTAATCATAATGGATCCAAATCTTCCCAAGATTGTTCAGTGGAACAGTCGCAGTATAGTGAGTAAAAAATCTGATCTGTCCTACATATTGAACAAATACGATCCCTTTGCAGTCGCTCTCTGTGAGACATGGCTTAAACCAGGGTTCTCTTTTAGAATTCCTGGCTATGCGTGTCTAAGAACAGACAGAAGCGATGGGTATGGCGGTGTCGCCATACTTATTAAAAATAACTTGTCTTTTCAAAGTTTTCCTCTTCCAAGTCTCAGCGACGATATTTCTGCTGTCGCTGCTATTGTAAATAAAATCTGTTTAGTATGTATATATTATTCTCGTCCCACTGTAAATATTCTTTCTGAAATAAATAATCTCCTTTCAATTTTACCTAAACCATTTTTGGTAATGGGCGACTTTAATGCACAACATCAGTCCTGGGGTAGTTCTAGTTCCAATTACTATGGGGAAAAGTTATTGGAAATCCTAGACTCTAATAATTTGTGTATTTTAAATACATGTCTCCCAACACGCCAAACGAACCCAGATGAGGGAGTAAGTGCCCCTGACCTCTCAATCTGCACACCTGATTTAGCATCAACATTATCCTGGTCTCCTTTACAGTCTTCTTATGGAAGTGATCATTACCCTTTAATAATTTCTTTTCCACATAAAAAACCGGCTGTTTGTAATCCAACTCCACGTTTAAAGTATAGACTTCAAAATGCAGATTGGGATACATACAAAAATTGTGTAGAAGAAAGAATCCTTGCTATATCTAATTCTTTACAAATACATGATCCCCAGCTATTATCTAATCAAATAACCAACATTTTAATAGAGGTGGCAGATAATACTTTCCCTATTAAGAATGGTGCTTCAGGCAAAATTCCTTCACCACCCTGGTGGGATGCTGAGTGCACTCAGGCCATTAAAAAAAGAAAAGAAGCAGAAAAAAATTATGGTCATACTATGACTCGTCACAATTTTGAAATCTACCAAGAAGCTGCACGTACAACTCGTAAGCTCCTTAGAAAAAAGAAATTTGAAGGTTGGCAAAGATTCTGTGCATCCATCTCGCCAGAAGTTAACGCATCCCTAGTATGGCAAAATATTAGGCGATTCAGGTCAGCATTCAGTGACACAACAACCTCAAAACTACCACTAGAATTAGCCAATCAGTTTATGGATCATTTAGCCCCTCCTTCAGCCCCAGAACAGAGATCTTTACGTTTCCCCTATGTCCCTATTCCCAATTCTGAAATGAATTCTCTCTTCACACTAAGTGAATTGAAAGGAGTCCTTTCTCATGTTAAGGATTCAGCTCCTGGTGAAGATGGTATACCATATTCATTTATAGCTAATCTGTCTGACTCTGTTCTTTTAATATATTTAAACCTCATCAATACAGCTTTGATATCTGGCAACATTCCATCAAGTTGGAAGTCTCAAACAATTATTCCCATCCTGAAACCAAATAAACCTTCTTCTAATGTTACTTCTTATCGACCGATCGCACTTTCTACAGTTCTTGTTAAAATCGTTGAACATCTTATTAAGAATCGTTTGGAGTGGTATTTGGAAAGCAAAAACTTGCTAGCCACATCACAGTTTGGTTTTAGAAAGGGTAAAAGTACGATGGACAGCCTTAGTGTGTTCACAACTGATATTCGCTTAGCCTTCTCTTCTAATAATTCTGTAATTGCTGCTTTCCTCGATATTAGCTCTGCTTACGATAATGTCCTGGTATCAATCCTAGAACAAAAGCTAAATTTATTACAAGTTCCAAAAATGCTGTCTAACTTCATAATTAATATGCTCTCAGAGAGATCTTTAAATCTTCATATGGAAGGGTGTACATTCACCCGGTTAGTATGGAAAGGTCTCCCTCAAGGTTCAGTACTAAGTCCAATTCTTTACAATATTTACACTTATGATTTGGAACCCTCTCTTAATAAGTCAGTACAAGTCCTTCAGTATGCAGATGATTTACTTCTTTATTTATCTGGTCATTCTGTTGAAAATATTTGTACTTCCTTAACCTCTTCTTTAAGTTTACTGAAGACTTGGCTGGAAACCAATGGTCTACACCTGTCAATTGATAAAAGCAACATTGTATTGTTTACTAGAATGCGTAAGCCTCTTAATGTCACAGTAAGTTATAATGATATTCCCATGCCCATTAAAAACCAGGTTAAATTTTTAGGCCTTGTTTTGGATACACATCTTACTGGTATACCACACTGTGATTATATAGCTGCTAAATGTGAACGTCATATTAACATAATTAGATGTCTTGCTGGTGTTTGGTGGGGAGCACATCCTTTTTCATTGAAACTACTTTACAACACCTTGATAAGAAGCGTATTGGACTATGGGACTTTTTTGCTTGAACCTGCAAATGTGGCTGGTCTTAAGAAACTGGACAGTGTTCAGTCTAAAGCACTTAGAGTGGTTTCAGGTGCAATGAAAAGTAGTCCTATTAATTGTCTTCAGGTGGAATGTGGAGACCCTCCACTACATTTACGACGCCAATTTCTATCTGATAGATTTATGGCTCGGTGTTTGCAATTTACACATCATCCTTTGCGAAATAAACTTTCCATTCTCTCTGAAGAAGTTATTTCATCCAGTTACTGGAGGCACAAAGATACTCCGTGTTTAGTGAAAAGCTTCAGAAAATATAATTTAATTGAAGCTCCCTGTCACCAATCTCAATTTCTTTCAATATTTCACTGTAAATACAGTTCATTAATTATGTCACCAAATATACATTATAACCTTAACATTTATCGAGATGACGTATGTCATAACCTTAACTTCAACTTCACTATGGATAGAGACTGGAAGGGCTGTCAGCTCTTGTTTGTTTACAGATGCTTCGAAGCATGGAAGAGACTCATGTGTGGGAGTAGGTGTATACCACTCCCAATTAAATATCGTACAAAAAATAAAGCTCCCGCCCGAATCATCTGTATTTACGGGAGAATGTTACGGTCTATTCAAAGCTGTCGAATATATACTTATGATGGGCTTACGGAATTCACTTATTTTAACTGATGCAAGGAGTGCCTTACAATCTTTGGCCAAATTCCCTTTCTATTCTCATAATTCTTTTATTATATTTGAAACTCGTGAACTCCTCTATAGGTGTTCTATTAAGGGGTATTCAGTACATTTTGCATGGATACCCTCGCATTGTGGCATTTTAGGTAATGAGAGAGCTGATCAGTTAGCTAATGATGCCGTTTTTTGTGGAGATGTTTTTCCGTACAAAAATAACTCCCAAGATCTGGCAGCTCTGCCCAGGGCTTATCTACAGGAATCCTGGGGTCAGCTTTGGTCCGAGCAATCAGTGAAAGGGAAATTTTATCGTACTATTCAACCATCCATTTTTGTTAAACCTTGGTTTAGCAAGTACAAACTTAGCAAAAAGATTACTTCAATATTCATACGTATGCGATTGGGTCACGTATGCACTCCTGCTCATCTTGCCAGGCTTGGTATTGTGCAGAACCCTGCGTGTGAATGTGGCGCTGAAGTGGGAGATCTGAACCACCTTATTTTTTCCTGCCCCCTTTATGACCACTCCTCACTTTTTCAAAGTCTTGTTTCCCTCCGAGTCCCTTTACCCACTTCTATCTCATGTATTTTATTTAATTTTAATGTAGATATCTATAAAACCATAGCTATATTCCTTGTAAATAATGATATAGCTATTTAAACGTTAATTTATAAATTGTAATTATGTACATAATTTACCATGTAGTTTAATTTACGCACCAAGTCGGCCTTTTTGTTAGGCCCATGGTGACGTTAAATAGTTAGTTCTCTGTTGTATTCCTTGTTTTAATTTTATATTTTTATACATAACAACTAATCTTCTTTCCATTTCCAAATTTCCCGTTGTAATATTTTATCATTTCGCGAGTACTTGATTCTTACGTTTTGTTATCAAATAAAGTATTGTCAGTGGCAATAAGCACGAATAGTGCAACGCCAAAACAAAAAAAAAAAAAAAAAAAGTAGACTCCCTTTTGGGAGTCTACTTTTTTTTTTAACCATAGCTTTGACAAATGTATGGTTTTCCATACATTTGTCAAAGCTATGGTTAAAAAGTTCTAAGGGTTTGAACGTGGCCGCGCCATTGAAACGCTCCGAACCGCGCGGCCACGGAGATCTTTAAAACTAACCCCTTACCGCATGAGTTTTTATTTTTTTCTGGACAAAATATATTTGATAGTTCTTGACATGTACTATTAAGTTACTTCAAGCAGTTTTCCAAAATCCGATTACTTTTCGAAATATGATAAAAAACTTATTTTTCCCATATATGGCATATTAAGCAGTAAAAGCAACTAAAACCAATTGGACATAAATGGCATAGTATGCATTGCAGTAAAGGCATCTGAAACTTATTGCCATATTTGGCATCGCATGCTATAAAGGTAATTTTAAGTCAATCCTCAGTTCGTAAATTAGAAGGTTTAAAAAATAAAAGTCATTATTTAATGAAAATATAAGATAAATTTAATGAGATCTGTTGCACTTGGAACTTCACATTTTACACAAAACTTAGTAAATAATTATAGCGTCTTACAAGCTAACTACCCGTGCCGCAGCGTAGATTCGCCTCGTCTCGTCTCTTCATTCCGTAAGATGAAACGATCCATTTTTCTGAAAATTTATCAAATAATGCTTCACTGCATACATTCCCAAATCTGGCCGAATGACAAAATAGCTACTAATGCATACAATGCCAAATATGGAAAACTAACTTTCACGTTACTTCATAGTATTCCACATTTGTCATGCTAAGGTTTGGCATGATTTTCGCTAAACTATAACTTTTTACTTACATGTTTTCCGTGTTTTCAGTCCTTTGATAGGTCTTCTTAGCACCACGATATGAAGCTCGAACGAAAACTCGACACACGATCACAAAATGAATTTTAAAAACATGCAAATACCAACGACAAATTTCAACTGCCACCGACTGACTTTGACAGGTTATAGTTTCGTTACGCGGTACACTAGATGGCAGCACATATATGTTTATTGCAAAGACCTTATATTAAAACTTTAATTTATATTAAGCTTTTATACTAACCTTATATTAAAGTTTTAATATAAGGTCTTTGGTTTATTGAAGCTTGGTAGTTGCCTGATCTGTCCTAATATGCCGATATGGGTAAAATAACATATTTTTTTATTTCTGAACGTTTGAAAATAAGTACCCACATTTGGGTAGCTATGCGGTAAGGGGCTAAGCATTGCAGAGACCTGAAATTTTGCTAAGTAACAGATTGAATTTGTAAAAATATAGAAAATAATCCTGGGTTTATATTTTAGGAGCTGTAATACTAATACGCCATGGCCGCGCCATTGAAACGGTGAAAACACATTTTCGGCGATATGTAGCTGAAAAATCATAGCAGAGGTCTGAAGTTTTTTGTAAAACCTAGATCTGAATTTGTCAAAAACAGGTAAAAATGCACAAAAAAGGTTAACATTTCAGGAGCTGTAGAACGGAATCTTAAATATGTCTTGAATATGTCAATATGTAGATAGGTTATATTCGTTACATAGATAAAAAAAAAATACGATTTTTCGTCACTCTAAACGTGTCCGATTCATGAACTTTTTAACCATAGCTTTGACAAATGTATGGTTGGTTTTGGGAGTCTACTTTTACAAAATAATGGCATATTTTTTAAAAAAAAAAAAAACGTCGTGGCCGCGCCGTCGAAACGGGCACGTTTAGAGTTAGCCCATGTAGTAGCTAATAGCAACAGTGCGCCCATGTTCCTCCACAGAGTACAATTTTAGAGTTACTCGCACATGTGGGTTGGACAGTAGCTGGCATCCGAGTAACCATAAGCTGGGAATACACAGCTTGCACGCTAGCATAGACCCTGCTCTTTGCATGTGCAAGTTACTAGTATGCACCAACTAGCATGCCTGTAACTGCCTGAGCATGGCATACAAGGAGCTAGCGTTGATTTACTTGGGCATGCAAGTAAATCAAATATAGCCGGTATAAACGTGGGGTTTTGCCAAACTGACACGTGTGAACAGACACAACAGCTTCGGGCATGCCAGTAGCTGACAGTATAACTTGCAAAATGTATACAATGCGGTGTGCCGGTTTCTCGTACATGACAGTAAGTTTCATGCTAGCTATATACTTTCCCGATTTACTGGCATGTGTTTCCCCGCCTATGACTAAAATGACGGCTGTGGACGCGTTGTATGTAAATAAGTGTGACTCATAGTGGGGACGCTCCTTTAGGTGTAAACCAAACGGGTCCATTCCGAGATACGAAATAATCACTCACAGCGCTCACAGCAATATTTTGCGTTCCGATAAAGATTTCACGATTATGACAGCTAAGATCTGTCATTAGGTCATTTGACAGCGCTCACGGTGATATTTCTTTGGGGCATGGATGGTCGGTGTAATCGCAAGATGGCGCGTGTCATGACGTCATCTATGACGACTCAAGGAACATCGATATCGCGCTTGTGATCGCGCTCAGGAATTCGGAACAAAGACTACAATATATATAATGAGATAGACGGTACTCTCAACCGTATTTCCGTCATCATACAAGCAGCGCTCTCTATCCGTGGTGGTTAAATCAAAATCTAACAAAATAAATACAAAAAGTGTGTCGTGACCGCGGTTTGATCTTACGATCTGCAGCTCCTAAGTCAGAGGTAGTCATCATCGGGCTACACGTTCTATTGACAACTTGCCCAAAATAGCTGTTCTATTGCATGCTATGACAGTTGTCAGTTGGTGACAGATGGTTAATAGTGTAACCATGAATAAAATACGTCTCTATCATTGATTGATTTATTTTTTTTATATTTGCTTAGATTGGTGTAGATTAAATAAATATGGTTTCTCTATCTAATTTATCAAAATTGTTATTTTCAATTAAATCATAGCACTGTTATAAAGTGGCAACCCAACCAGTAAATAATTTCATCCTCAAGGATAGCTGGCGCTAGTTTCCGTACAAAATTTTCGAGCAGGCTCCAATGTTCTAAGAGAGCACGGCATGATTCGGAACAGGTTTATGGACGCTCAAAGCGTTTACAGCCTATCTCGGAACGCGGCCTAGTTGTTCCTACTGGTTTAGTACTTCTCGAGTTTTATTTCCATTTCCGGTAGTTAGTTTCTGTTTCTTGACGATGATTTGCCTGTCAAAACTTTGATGAAAATCATAATCTGTGTCTCTGTGATGAAAATGTCAGCTGTACTAGAACAAAATAGACGTATTCTTGCGTGAAATTAATCAGAACAATTTAGACAATTCATTGTTCAAAATG
The DNA here is from genome assembly GCA_950022955.1 of Xestia ashworthii. Classification (NCBI taxonomy): domain Eukaryota; kingdom Metazoa; phylum Arthropoda; class Insecta; order Lepidoptera; family Noctuidae; genus Xestia; species Xestia ashworthii. Next base: position 3,162,675 of record OX465553.1, read on the forward strand.
GGAGCTTTAACAAGTAGACAAAATGCTGGTGTCGAAGAAGCCGATGTAGTGTCCAATCACGCCTATAAATATCCACCCAGATCAGGTAAATGGGACTTCTTTAATTCGATTAGCTTTATTTATTGTGGTGTCGTGTTCATTATGCCAATCAATTCTTATTGTTTATTTTACCATAATTATAATTTATACCGTTTACTTGAGAAAAGCAAATAATAAGATATCAAAGGATGCAAATATTGGTCTCTAACACTGGGATCACTTTGTTAGGACTGCCAGATCCAGTGAACAATTATTATTATTGTGTCGTGTTGATTGATTAGTGAATGAACTTGAGTTGCATAAATTAACAAAAGGAAATATTTTCAATTTAATATTAATATCATCCTAGGATATAATATTGATTAATTTATTGTTAATAGATCATAAAATTGTTACATTTCCACATTCTATTTGTAAGTAAGTTAATGCTATAAGGAACATTTAGAAACTGATGATGCAGGTAATTACTTCGGGAGCCACTTCATTATGGGTGGCGAGAGATTTGACACCCCTCAGCCTGAAGCATACTTATTTGGAGAAAATGCTGACCTGAATTTCCTTGGTAGCAGACCAACACCTGTAAGTATCATAGTAGTATTATAATTAAATAGAGAATATCATGGATTATTTAGATATTTAAAAGTAAAAATCATTCAAGAAACAATAGAGAAGCAGCAATCAGCATCAAAAAAATGTATTTGATAATAACTTTGATATTGAGAATCAGTATCCCAGGGGCTGTTTGTTTTACAATTCTTAGTATTTTCACTTTTTTGGCTTAAATGCCTCCTTTTACTCTAGTTTACAAAGTGCATTAAAAAAAATTACACATTGGTACGTGAAAGTACAATTTTAAAGTGAAGTAAAAGGGCTTATGTGACACAATAATATATCAATATGAAACTTTGAGAGCATGTATTGAAAAGTTGTCAATTTGCACATTGGCCCTTATACATAGGACCCATCGATATATAGATTTATTTACCTTATTCTTATTTAAACAATACAAGGAACAGTGTATTGAATTACTTCATGCCCTAGCCATTAAGAATAATCAATGTTTTGTGTTATTATCTGAGTTATCACAATTAAATTAATATCAATTGACATGTCCTCAGTTCCCGTACCCCCCGCCACAGTCTAATGAGCCTACTAAAACATTAAAAAGTCTAGTAAATATACGGAAGGAGTCGTTGCGTTTTGTACGCTGCCCCGATCCTGTGGACAAGTTGGCAGAGAACAAGATTGGAGATGGCATGATCAAGTCTGGCGACAGTAATGGCAAAGGGACGTATTATAATATTGAGTTTACGTTCGACTGTGATGCAAGATGTGCCATTACAGTATTTTACTTTTGTACTGAGGAAGTGACTCCCACTGGCGTTGTGTAAGTATCAATTTGTTTTGTTTTACTACAACATTGCCATAAAATCTGTGATTATGGTTCTCTTGGGTTGATTTTAATCAATGGTTATGTGACCTTGTGCTGGAAACACTTTGTTATTGTCATCAAATAGCATTCTAATTGTTTTTAAACATGACAGGAAGCTGGTATAATTATCTGTTTGACAATCCAATGATTCATAAGTTCGTAACCTTTAATCCAGTTTTGAAATGTTAAACTACACAAATTAAATTAATACCAACTATGTATACACATCTACAGGTTCAAATTTAACTTAAACTTAACTTGACCACTATGACAGGTATCAATATTTGAAAGAAAGAAAGAAAACATATTCATTAGACTTGCACAGGAAAAAGCAATAAAATTAAATTGAAAATCTATACTAATACTATAAAGCAGAAGAGTTTGTTTGGTTGAACGTGCTAATCTCAGGAACTACCGGCTCGAATTTAAAAATTTGTTTTGGGTTGGATAGTCCATTTATCGAGGAACATCACGCTATGACCAATAGGAGCGGAGCAGCAATAAGAAATGTTGCAAGCGGGAAATTCACGCAAACGAAGTTGCGGGCAGAAGCTAGTTGAACATATAATTGGTCCTGTATGAGAAAACAATTTTATCTTAAGTTGACCTCATATATCTACACATTAGCCAGCCAATATTAGTACCAGTCTCTGAGTTATTGGTAAAATAAATTATTCCCACCACACCCCTTTCCCACCAGTTACTATCCGCGCGACCCAGCAATGAATTCCCAGACGTACCGCTACAAGAAGGGCGCTAACCAGCAGTTCTGTCAGATTTTACACGTGTTCGACCCTTCCAAGCACCCTGAAGAAGACCTGGTGTACAACGCAGACAGGGAGATCATACCTATCGCTATCTACTGCGTCGTAGACGAGGGACAAGAAGGTAAGTACCATAACTTGGTCTGAGGCCCAGATCTAAATATAAAAGGACCTTGGTCTTTGCTCAAGCTTAGCTCAGTCACACTTCATCCGAAAACAAATCTCGTATAATTATATGTGTTCAAGTGTGGTTCAAGTGTATGAATATTAATTTTATGTTGACAAGATTCATTTTCAAAAAAGAAAACAGTAGGTATCATAAAACATATAAAAACGGGTATTTATCGCGAATTTACCTTTAATTTAAGCCCGACGTTTCGACCGGATTGCACCAGCCGTGGTCGCGGGGAGACTGAAGCTCCTTTAGAGTATATATGTTCTGTGGACTGAAGTGTGGAGGTACCGCCACAGCAAAGTGAAGGTGTTTATTCAACTACCCTCACTTGATCTTCATAAATGTTAATTAGGGCCGGTTCACACTAGGACAGCACACTACACTAAGCGTGTCCGTATACTGAGGCGATTTCACTTGACGAGTACACTTAGTGATCACTGGATTCCAAGCTGAAGAGAGTTCACTTGTTCACTTTGCTGTGGCGGTACCTCCACACTTCAGTCTCCCCGCGACCACGGCTGGTGCAATCCGGTCGAAACGTCGGGCTTAAATTAAAGGTAAATTCGCGATAAATACCCGTTTTTATATGTTTTATGATGTGTTCTGATAGTGAAAGTTTAAAAAAGACAAAAACAGTAGGTATGAGCTCATGTTTGATAATATTAAATTATGACGATTCGACCGATTAAGGCTGATGCTCTAGGGTAGCCCGCGAAATTCAAAGGGCTTGGAACATTTTTGTATGAAGCCTAGCCGGATTTTATCCCGCTATTTTGGTTTTTTTTTCAAAGTAGCGGCTACGCATTAAACCTATATCAATCGATAGCTGGTATCAATATAAACAAGTTTTGTCTGAGACAAAATGTTCTACAGTGTCACGTTTCCGTGATATGAGCTGTCAATTCAAAGATGGAATCTTCAGCTAACGATGCCATCTCGGAAACGTGACACTATAGAACGTTTTGTTTCATACAAAACTTGTTTGTTTTGATGCCAACTATCAACTGATATACGTTTTATGAGTGTCTGGTCAAATCAAAGTTGTGCTGAAGATGCCATCAGTGAATGGAGTTTAGCTTTGATAGCTCATATCTCAGGAACGTGACACTTTAGAACATTTTCTCTCATATAAAATTTGTTTGGATTGATACCAGCTATCGATTAATGTAGGGATTATGCGTGGCCGACAGTTTGAAAAAATTCAAAATGGAGGAAGAAAATCCGACCATTCAACTCCCTTTCTTACGTTTTTTGCAATTAGCAGGCCAGTGCTAGGTTGTATGTTGATTAAAATATTGTTTGCGACTGTAAGACGTATAATATACGTCTTACAGTCGCAAACAATATTATGTAGTTACCTACAGAATTATAATCATCAATACAAGTTCCAAGTTCACAAAGGTGTAGTAATTACTTTTTAAGGTCAAAATCGTTCCTATACCTTTATTAACTGGGAGGGTTTCATTGATGATTTTGATGTTTATAATTCTGTAACTACATAAGTACATACAACTTACAGCCATTTCGTAAAACAAAACAAAAATGCGACGGAGCAGTTGCAGTTTCAAACGATTGCGTTTTTATTCGCAATTAAATTAAATGACATAGTGCCGCCGCGCGCCGGTTGGCGTGATAGGCAGATGAGGTCAACAACAGTCTTGTCACGACAACATGTATTACTGCGTTCACCAACGACCATCGTTGGCGTTCACAGACGATGGACCAATTTTCATCCTTATTAATCAGGGCACTAGGTTGAAAAGCGGACCTAGGATTAAGTTTGTAACTATTTGATTTTCCAGTAACAAATATGTGTTTTTGCAAAAACAATTTCAAAACCTATGCATAAAGTTTAGTTTGTGCTACTTAGTTCTAAAAAAATAGCATAATTAACCGTCCTAAGTCGATCTTATAGATACATTCACAAGATCAGAAAAGTTTCATGGATTTTGTATAAATCTATCCATGCTCTGAGGCAGTGAACAATCTATGTAATTGATAACCAGACTTACCAAGGGGTATCGTACGAGTATATTACCCAGTACTAAATGGGTTGTGGAGGCGGTAAAATACTGGTATTCAGCAGCATCAACATTAAACTGGAAGCCGACCCCTACATAGTTGGCAAAAGGCTAGGCAAATGATGATATCAATTGGAAGCAAGTTATCCAATTATATAATCCATCTTGATGCACCGGCTCTCTGTCCCCTCTGAATTTAAGTGGATCTACGACACGTAACGTGTAATTGACTTGATAAAGGTGGTTATTTTGCTGCCATTCCGGTCGTCCCCGAGTCTTCTAAGAGAGCCTATTATTATTACACTACATAACTATTGGTTTACTGGTTTTGTTTGTCTTGCTGGTGAATAAAGCGATAATAAAATCAATCTAAGTAAATAAACATACATACGTGTACATAGGTTAACTTATGTATTTTTCCCAGGGTAGGCAGAAATCAATATTGTATGTATTATCTACTTTTATACGACCAGCGTCCTCCTAAACCAGGGTTGCAATGAAACTAGAATTTTCTTTTAAGTAGCTCATCACAATTGTTATATTTTCCATCACCAGCTGAAATAAGGCAGTCTCACACGACCATAGCTGTGGTGGAGAAGCACACGGACGGCACGTACGTCCTGAAGGCGCTCAAACAGAAGTTGTTCGTCGACGGGCTGTGCTATCTGCTGCAGGAGATCTACGGCATTGAGAACAAGAACCTCGATACTAAGGTAAGAAGCCAATCAATGGAGTGATAGAGAAAAGATTATTAGAAAGTTTTTAAGACTAGTCAAGCAAATAAAAGTAAAGGCTGTAATTATTGTTTTACTTAAATAAATTTACCCTGGCACCCTAAACACAAGTTAAATCTTACATTGGGTGCCAGAGCTCATCGTAAACACTCTTTTCCCTAGTTGTAACGCCGCATAGTGCTTAGATAAGTGTTCGTGTCGTGTACAATTATTGAAGCTATAAATTTTTTTTTTTTTTTTTAAATAAGCGTCCAATACAGTTACTGGGGGGATGGAGTAGTACCCTAGTTTGGCCAGTGTCTGAAAATCATATGACTCGATACAGTAAGGCCGCAAATTCGGAAAAGAGTCCCTCGCAGGATGCAGTGGTACTGCACGCTGTCAGAAACGCCCTTTCGAATCTGTGGCCTAAGTCAGGTCTACGTTCATTAGGTGTCTACTGTCTATCTAGACGGTGTTTGTGTTACACTAGGCAAGAGACTCCGTTTTCTCGTTGCAAGCATCTTTAAACATTTGATTATACAATAATCTTCCTCCCACACAGCCGAGCTCGGACGAAGAAACAGAAGACGGAGGCTCAGAGTGCGTGATCTGCATGTGTGATGTCCGGGACACGTTGATCCTGCCGTGCCGCCATCTTTGTCTGTGCAACTCTTGCGCCGACTCGCTACGCTACCAGGCTAACAACTGTCCGATCTGTAGGGCGCCCTTCCGCGCCTTGCTGCAGATACGCGCGTTGCAGCGTAGAGCGGATAACGCTCCCTCTGCGCCGGCCGCTGCCAATGATGTAAGTCACATTGACAACGAATTACGATGGAACTTGGCGTAAAAGCTCTAATAAACGTGTTATTTTATTATACTCAAAACGGTGAAGGAAAAAATCGTGAGGAAACCGGCATGTACTAGAACCAAAAAAAAAAATAGAAGACATCTGACATCTATCAAGGAGGCCTGTGTCCCACCAGTGGGAACATTAATAGGTTGATGATGATTATGATACCCAATATCATCATTTTGCGCTAAGCACTACGATTTTCTCAAATATGTTGAGGTCGGTTTCCAGTTTGGTTTAACCAGATGCAACTGAGTAACAGCGTCTTACATAGAGCTATCTTACAAGCGCCGAGCAAAAAGAAAAAAGTTGTGTTTGTCATTGATAATGGTGCCATCTAGCCGATTTCGACCCTCACAGCGACTGCATTCGATGTCTTTCTAGGTTGGTTGTTGAGAGCTTTGGTGTGCTGCTCTGTTATGTGCTTGGCATTAAAGAACTAATAAATACGTCAAGTAATGTTGTCAAGTATTTAGGATATTTCAAAATATAGGACACTTACTTACTTTTTGTGATGAATGTTCAATACAGTTAGGTCCATGTTCACCGAAAAGATAACAGTCTGATTATCTAAAAACAGCTGTCACTGTGACATCTTCCCATACAAAAATGTGTTTTAAACAGCTGTTTGTAGATAATCAGAGCGTCATCTTTTTGGTGAACATGGACCTTAGTATTATCATAACGTTTATATACAGGGTAGCACCGAGAACATCCCAGCGGGTTACGAGCCGGTGTCTCTGCTGGAGGCGCTGAACGGTCCACACCCCGCGCGCGCACTACCCGCCCCGCTCCCCGCGCCCGCCATCGCCAGCCCCGACACCGATACAGCTTCACAGGTATACTTCCAGCGCTTTTTGTACACTACACTAAATACCACACAGCAAAAACTGATATCGTAAAATTATGACTTTTTGACACAGAGTAGTGAGTACATGGAGTACTAATATTTCAGAGTCATTCTGACGAAACAACCTCTAACCATGCTAACACAAATTTGAATTAAGAGTATACATTATTGTAAAACATTGTTTAGTTCAAACCATCCGTATACATATTTTTTTTTTGGTTTCTACGTCATTTATAATGCCTGTTTGCCTTTTCGATATCGAAGGCGGCTGAAATCTTAAACCGCTGCAACTTGGAGCGCAGCTCGTCCACAAGCCTGGGCAGTAGCGGCAGCAGGAAGGCTAAGAGCGGCTCCAAGGATGACGTCAAGAGTGTGCGCGACAGATCCGCTGCGCAAACTGTCACTCCTGAGGTAACAATCACCTTAAATGAGTCACTTTTTTCTATTTGTGACAGTGGCTTAAGTATTTTAAAAGAATAACGATAGAGTTTTTGGCCCATCTTCATCCATACGAAACTACCTTTGTGAATAGGCAATAGTTTAAATTCTATTTATATGGTGATTCTTCTCGATTGTATGAAATTGTCTTGTAATAGCCTAATTGAAATAAATGGATGGACCAATATCACGCCGTTGACGCGTCATTAGTTTGATACATCGTAAAACATGCATGCAGATATTACATCATTTTCGGGTTTCGTTCAGTTGAGTGGCTCGAAGTTGTGAGCTATGTGTGTTTATAGAAGCGATGTTGTCCGCAGTTCCGTATGTCCGTGCTGCTAGCTCGCGAGGAGGAAGCCAAGCGCGCCGAGGAGAAAGCGGCCGCCGCCAACAGTCCTCTGCTCTACAACCACAAGCTCATCAACGGAGACAAGATCTCTAAGGTATTGTGGCGTACATTATCCAATTCCCCAGAAGAACGCTAGCGGCATCTATGATGCAAATAAAGAATTAAAATCAGAGTTATCTGCGAGATAAGCATAAAATATAGAAAATCTCGACTACCTCGGCCCACCAGACTCAACACCCACGTCAGAGCTGAGGGCCCCTTTTTAACGGAGTATGAGGAATTTGACAATTTATTTCTCGCACCCCTTCTTTCGGATGGGAAATTATCCAATGATTTCTCCCACTCTGGGCGGAGCGGAAGGGAGTGTCAGAGTTTTACTGACTAAAACCCATCCATGTTCCTTCCTCGCCCTTTATGATCCGGGGCCACGGTATCTCTTTCGAACAGTCCGGCCACCCAGACAGGCTTTGGCCCTTGCCCCTTGGACGGACCCCTACCCTTTCTACTGACATTTCTTTGAGACGCGCGTGGAGATGCACGACTGCGCCAATTTCTCACACCCCTAGAGTATTTTTTTTAAACCCCTTTTTCTACTGCAATCTGTCCCAGTTTGAGGACAATCATCTGTACTTTGGATATTCTCGCAGTTAGACTTTCCGGGTATGCATCCAGTGATGCACCCTCTCTTAGGGTTAACTTGATGTTATAAACCATATGAAAACGGGTATTTATCGCGAATTTACCTTTAATTTAAGCCCGACGTTTCGACCGGATTGCACCAGCCGTGGTCGCGGGGAGACTGAAGTGTGGAATTTTTTTTTTTTTTTTTTTTTTTTTTATTTCAAGTAGGCCAGTTACAGGCACTTTTGAATTGTCGAAACAAAAATGAACATTTAATGTAGCTACAGTCCCAGTCACAAGACATAAAAACTGTGAAAGTACTGTAGTTGCCCATTCCCTAGCGTAGATCTCTATGGAGAAGAACGGGCAAGAAACTCCATGGACACTCTTTTAAATCAAAATATTGTTACAAAATCTTGGTTACATCATTCATGTTGAGATGGTATATTATGTGAGAACAATGTAGCAAGATGTGCACGTTAAAAGTGTCCATAGCAAAACAAAATACAACTCAAAAACAAAATAATTAATTCAAATAAACCATGGCGACTAAGAGATGACCAGTCACAACTGACAGCGCCCGTTCACGCACATGATGCATGGATCAACACCATTCAGCTCAACCATTTTGAAGGGAACTAAATGGTCCGACACACGCGCCACCATCAGCGAGACATTTGAGTGAGCATGACATACTCTCAACCGCCAGGGCACATTCAAGTCAAGAACTGCCGTAGGTTTCCAGTGAATGATAGCTTACTAGTACATAGTACTCACACAATATGGGCTATGCGATTATATAATACTAACATTGAATCTATACAATGCAAAGATAGTTAAGTACAATCTTCAGCAGCTCCAACTATATCATTTAATGCTATCAATTTTTGCGCCCCTGTCCATGTGGAGCAGGACCAGCATTAAGCCAAGCATTTTTATCAGCGATATAATCGCTCAACTTGTAATATGCTTTTTTACATAGTGTGCGTTTAATGCATGTTTTAAATTTCGTCTCATTCAGTTCAAGAATACTTTGTGGAATTTTATTATAGCATCTCAAACAGTACCCCATGAAAGATGAGTCTACTTTAGCGAGTCTAAAGCCTGGCTGAACTAATTGGTCCCTATTTCTAGTACTGTAATTATGTCTGTCACCTCTTTTACCAAAAAGATGCAAATTTTTTCTAACGTACATTATGTTTTCGTAAATGTATTGACAATGTACCGTCATAATGCCAATATCCTTAAACAGTTCCCTTAGAGAATCGCGCCTACGAAGATTATATATAGCTCTGATGGCTCTTTTCTGCAGAATAAATATAGACTCAATATCTGCAGCCCGTCCCCATAGCAAAATACCGTAAGACATTATACTATGGAAGTAACTAAAATAGACCAGTCTAGCGGTATCTACATCAGTAAATTGACGGATTTTTCTAATGGCATATGCTGCTGAACTTAGCCGCCCCGCAAGAGATGTTGAATGCTGATGTTGATGTTGAGCCTTGAATCAAGCGTAAGCCCCAGGAAAACCGTTTTATCTACGAATTCAAGTTTCTCATTATTCAATAATATATCACAATCACTACCCTTAACATTCGGTAAAGCAAATCTTATGCATTTGGTTTTTTTTTCATTTAATACCAAATTGTTTGCTGTGAACCAATTTTGGACCTGAAGTAGGGCATTATTCACGTCATCTAAATTTTGTGCCCGTCTGTTTATCTTAAAAATTAAGGAAGTGTCATCAGCAAACAACACCATATTTTGAGGTTGGTTTTTCAATAAATAGGGTAGATCATTTATATATACTAGAAAGAGGAAAGGACCCAATATTGAGCCTTGTGGAACCCCCATTTTTATTTTTAAACCCTGTGAATTAACACCATTTATCTGAACATGTTGTTGTCTATCATTCAAATATGATCTTACCAAACTAAGTGCAAGTTTACCCAGTCCGTAATGCTCAAGTTTCAAAAGTAATGTGTCGTGATTTACGCAATCAAACGCTTTGGAGAGGTCACAAAAAATTCCTATGGCATCTTGGGACTCTTCCCACGCAGTAAATATGTGCTTTAATAAGGTTACACCGGCGTCAGTTGTACAACGTCCCTTGGTGAAACCATACTGTTGATCATGTAAGATTCTGTTGGTGTTAAAATGATAGAGCATTTGATCAAGCATTACTTTTTCGAAAACCTTGCTAAAAACTGGCAACACGGATACAGGTCTATAATTGTTAGTATCTTTACTGTCCCCGGATTTGAAAAGAGGTATGACTTTACTGTATTTCATTAAATCAGGGAAAACTCCTTGGTCTACACATAGATTAAAAATTAAAGCTAAGTATGGGGCTATTGTCTCAAGTATGGATGTACAAACTTTGATAGACATTCCCCATAGATCTTCGGTCAGTTTGATTTTTATTTGCCGGAAAGCTTTAATAACTACCATAGGGTTAATGTGTTTAAATTTAAATTCAGCCAGGCAGCCAGACACATTCGCCTTTAATAAACCCATTGAGACTTCAGGAGAGGAATTTAGAGCCTCCGTAGTTTTTAATGGTATTTCTGTAAAGAAATTTACAAATTCTTGAGCTACTTCCTGATTAGAGCTTTTAGGACCACTTGCTGTATCTAATGTGTAGCTAGTGTTACGTATTTTCTTCCTATTAGTCTCGTTATTTATGACTTTCCAAACTGTCTTTATTTTATTTTCTGCTGTTTTGATCTTGTTGCTAATGTGCAGGGCTTTAGCAACCTTGCATGTATTTCTAAAAATTTTTGAATACTGAGCAACATACTTGTTAAAAGTTTCAGTGTTAATAAAAGGCTTAAGGCCATAAAGCTCAAATAGTCTTTCCCTACTTTTTCTGATGCCTCTAGTTGCCCAATCGCTAAATATGAATTTAGGGCAAATACTTTTTGTCTTCTTTTCAAAAGTTTTGTTGAATTCCGTGTGAACTATTGAAAAGAAACGATTATAAAATTGGTTTATATTAATATCGTCATGGCTCATAACACTTAACTTGTTCTGTAGGGAAATATTAAACCTATTTAATTTGCTAGAAGTTATAGGTCTAAATTTAATCTGTACTTTTTGCAATGGTGTATTACAACTATAAGTTACAGTTTGTCCGCTATGGTCAGACGGCAAACAATTTACTATGGCTTTATCTAAGTAATCACAATCGCAGAAAACATTATCTATACAAGTAGCTGAAGATGTTGTGATTCTAGTAGGTTCAATAAAAACGTTAGTCAGGTCAAATGACTTAAAAAGATTTAATAACCGACCACTATTTGAATGTTCTTCTAAAATATTGATATTGAAATCACCACAAATTATTGTAGATTTATTACTGGCTGCAAGTTTTGCCAGGACATCTTCCATTATTGATTCAAATATGGAAAAGTTTTGATAGTTTGGGGGTCTATACACACACACAATTACATGCTTATCTAGCTCAACACAGGACAGTTCGACGCAATGTTCAACCGAGAGACCTACTATGTCATTACGTTGCTTATATTTAAAACTATTTTTAATTAATATTAGGGAACCTCCACGAAGCATAGTTTTACGGTTAAAGCAGCTACCCACCATATAGTTCTCATAATTAATAAGCATTTGGTAATCTTTTAGCCAATGTTCAGTAAAACAAATGATGTCAAACCTACTTTTTTCTAAAAACAATTCAATTTCTAATAATTTGCAAGACATTCCTTGGATATTTTGGTGGAATAATTTTAAGGTGTTCTGCTGAGGCCCTTTTTTATTAACTAATTGAGTGCAAGAATTAATAGTACCTTCTGTTGTCTCACTTTCTAGTTTAAATTTATATTAATATTTGGAGTGAGGCCGGAGACTCCCGTGCCATCCTCAGACAACAAGACCCTATCTGTAATAGACCCTAATTGGGGATTCACCACGGTGACAGATGGATCCTCCTCATTGCAATATTTGTAAACATTTATAGCACTACTGCTATATTCATTTAAAGTCACCTGTACATTAGTAGAATTACTAATAGTCGCAGTGTTAATAATGGAACTAAACTTAGACATACTATTTATGTCTGTGTGAATATTAAAAGCTAATAGCGAAGCTATTTTGTGTCTACATCTAATAGGTAGATACACCTTACCCCGTGTCGACTTAAGTTTACCAACAATAGTGTTGATATCTAGATATACAAGTCTGTCACTATAGTGACCTGCCAGAAAATGTACATGGTTATTTAACATATGTATATAATTGTTTTTTCTATTACCCAATTTTTCAAAATAGGGAAAAGCACACAATATGATTTTACTACAGTTTAGCTTTAACAACTCTGATACACATTCAGTGATATCTTCCTTTTTAATCTTAGAACTATTACCCATACATATAGTTATGGTGGTATTAGGATTACAAACAGTTTTTGTTGCAGATGCCATAACCTGTTTGTAGGTCGACCCTGGCATACAATAATTTTGAGTACAATAACTCAGGCTATTACTGATCAATTTCCCAAGCCCTCTACCTATACTATCAGAGAACATAACTGAAAGATTAGAATCTAGACAATTAGGTGAGACAAAATTACCTAAGTCAGGTATTGTATCTTGGCTGGAAACACAGTCCTGAGTTTTCACAGCTTGGCACGGGTCCTCCGTTGCCTCAGGCTGAACATCATTCCTGGATTCCCCCTGACAAGTACACTGAATGTTGTTGAGAGTCAGTGAGTCCACTTTGTCTACCAATGCATTTGTAGCAAGAATATGCTCTTTAATTTGATTTTGTGAGCGTTCATATTTGTTATATAAAGATTTTAGTGACTTATTAAGAGCCTGTATTTCTGATTGTAAGCGCTGAGTGTCAATTTCATAAATGTTTATACTATCTTCCAATTTAATCTGATAGTTATTTAATTTATTAACTAGAGAAACACGTTCCTTCCTTAATTGTATATTTTTGGAATGGTGTTTCTGTTGTTTCTTGTATTTATTACATTTTTTAATGATTTTATTTAATCGTGCATATTTCTTAATTTTATTCTGGCTTATTTTATGACTGTAGTTATGCTGTAGTAAGGAGTCCTCTGTAAGGTCTATTGTTGTAATGGAATGAGGGTTACAATTTGAATTTACTAATTCCCTGTACAAATGTTCAGTTTCCATAGCCTGAGTATGATCCTGTTCCTTTTTTAAATTAAAAAGTTTAACATTAGCATGGACTAATTCCTCCTCTAGGTCCCTAATTTTACACAAAGCCTCCTCATATAAGTTGCTGCAGCTGTGGAACCCATCCGTGACCACCCTTAGTTGATCCCGTTCACTGACAACATTCAGGTAATCCTGATGAAGGTCTACTAGCTCTCGTTTTAAGCTGGAGTTTTTGCTGTTAATATTAATGACCTCCTCCTCACTGTCTTCTCTCTCCTGCAATAGCTGTTGGCATTGGAGTTTTGAGTCCTTTAGTTCTTGGAGGGCCGTTCTCAAATTTAGCTCCATATCCTGAGCAGTAGCCTTGCGGGTCATCACAGGCATGGTTTCCGGATTGGTTTCTGAAAATTGGAAATAAGGAAACGGTGAGAACTAATAGGATAGACCAATTAAGAAAATTTAGAGATGAAAGGGAGAAAAACAGGGAAAAAAAAAAAAAATGTTTGCTTTATTAAAAGAAATGAGGTAGGCTGCTGGATAGCTTAACAGGATTGATATTTAATGACTGAATTCTCAATTTAATAACATTAATAATAAGTTTACTATCTTACGATTTTACTTTTTCCTAACGTGGGTAGTAGACTAAAAACTTATGATTTTTAAAATATTACTTTAAGTAGTTAATAATTTAATTGTAATGAACATATTATGCTTATATTAAAAAGATTGATGTAAGTACACCATGAATAAATCGTTACAAGTTTACTTTTTACGAAATGACATTTATCAACAAAACAATTTAGAGCCAAAACTTGGTTTCAAATTGGCAAAAATAACTATTTTAGAATTGGAGTGGACGTGTTATATTCTGAGAGGGAAGATTGTGTGCATAGGTAATAAGGACATAATATATTATGTGTGAAGTAGGGTTTGTAGTAAATGTTTTTGTCTGGGCAAGTGTTTTCGTCCTCGATTTTGCTTCCACAATTGTCAAGCAAAATGAGACATAAACGTAGCCGGTGTGTGTACGGGATGTTGCTCAGAGCTCTGAGCAGTGTTTAAGTGATGTTTAGTATGTAAATAATACACAAATAATAGGTAAATCAAAACGGAATACTCCCCCGGTTCGAAGAGTTCAAATCCACAGTCCAATAGTTGACAGCCGGTACTTGATTTATCGAATTATCGATTGTTGCGAGTTATCACAACATAAACAGGTCACAAACACTACGTGTATCACTTTATACATTAATTCTACTATACAGAGTAGATTTAAAACAAACTAAACACAATAAATCAATAATTTTAAAATAAATTAACTACGAGGCCGTTTTTTCACGACCTGTCGCCAGTGTTGCCCAATTCGCGATAAATACCCGTTTTTATATGGTTTATGATGTGTTCTGATCGTGAAAGTTTAAAAAAGACAATTAACTTGATGTTATTGTGTCCTGTGGTATCCTTTTCTTCAATCGCCTCCCATGAGGTTTCCTGGACATAAGCAGTCTTGCTAGGTTGTTAGGATGCTTGGTTAGCCTGTACTGATATCTCTTGGTTTGCCTAAAACCCCTAAGAGTATAGACAAATCAATTTACCTACTGAATAACATAATTTAACATCTTTGTGATTTCTAGTCATCCTTGAGCCTGGAGTATCCTGGGGACATGGAGTCTGTTCAAGAGGCGTCGGGCTCTGATGATGAAGCGAGGGCGACGCATCCAGAACCAGATAGCGATGCAGAGCGACTGTCTCCGCTGCTGACACATCCTACTGCTAATGGGGTGAGGGTACTTACTTTTTTAGAGATGCTTTACTGAGTATCGGTGGTATGAAGTTGGGATGGTGCAAGAAGAAGCATCTGTCCTGAGACCGACGCTTCTTCTTGCACCATCCCCAGACTCATCACCTGAATGATGAGTCTGGTTTTCACCGAAGCAGAGACGAATTGAGTGTGAGATATGTGAGAATCGACCAATCATATTAGTCCAATTGCGCTTCGCGTCTTGTGATGATCGAATTTAGCATCCTCTCTGCTCGTCCAGTCTCCGCTTTGTAAGCGAAGGTGACACACCCTGAGTGGTGTTGCTGAGCTGGTCCTTGTATGTGACGCAGACAGTGTCGAGCTCGGGCAGCTCCCCGCCGGGCGGACTGCACGCCGCCAGCTCCGCGCTGCGCCTGTCCGCGCCGGCGCTGGCGCACATCGACGACACCGACACCGACGAGCCCGACCACAAGCACAACTGTCAGTATGCCGCTACATAACACACCTGCACACTTACACTATAACATACGTTTTAGTGCCACGGACTAGTATACGACTGCATTGCTAATGTGTACACTGACTGACTACAAATTATACCAGACCACGCGTCGCTGGGCTATTCGGGATACTAAAAGTAATATCTATACCAACACTTTTAATAGATCAAAAACGAAAATTATAGAAAAATTTCAATCCAGCCACATAAAACTGAATGTATAAATTAATGAAAGATTCAACTACTGTCTACTCTTTCGAAGAATCTAGATGTTAACTTATATGAAAAAGATAGCCGCAACATTTAATGCTTCGCCTTTGTACGTACTACCGCGCCCTTGCATATTAGCACTCCATTCGTACACTACTCCGTGCCTACCCAACACACATACTAATATAAATCTGTCATGCTCCTACAGTCATGTCAAGTCAAACTTCGACCGTCCGCTAGTAGGCTGCTATTTATTTCAACCAACTTTCAATTTGTAGATATTATTACGTGGAAGCTTTGCTTGGAAATAAGGGTGATATTGCACTAGCACGTGGAAGCTAGTATGATTTTGCCCTACATGCCCATTTTGAATGTATAGAGGTGGTTGTTCATTTCGTTATTCAGTAATCGTCCAATTTGAAGCTTATGGCTTAGGGCAATTAGTTAAGATGATTGCAACGTAAAGTACCAACTAGAGACATCATGTTATTTCCCCATACATAAAGCTCGCGTTCAAAGCATGTTTAAACTGAACCACGCTGTTTTAGATCGATAGTATTCTCTTAAATAATACATTATAGCACTAAATCATAATGTCGTTAAAGGCGTTTTATTAAAATGTGCCAATTAATAGCAGTCATCCATAAATTCGACATGCTTGTTCTTAGAACTTGATCGCATCCTATCAGAAGGAACGCGCGTGGAGCGACCTAGGCAGTAGGCATGCAAAAGCAAAGTCAAGTGTAATGTCATCGTGAACAGTTGATAATTGGGTGTAAAATCGCACGCAGCGAGCGGAACACAGTCTCGTAACGATGTGGAGTCGCCGGCAGTCGCCGAGGACTCAGATTATTTCACGCCGGAAGACACCAACACGACCATTCTGACCGTTCCTAAGACGAACAAACTTGCAGTAAGTCCGCCATCTTGCATCAGCTGTCATCGTAGTCCGTGACGTCGTCATTGAGCTTTGTTTGTGTGCGTGTTCATTCGGTTTTGGTTTACGCGATGTTCTTTTTTTTTCCGCGTCGTGTTTAATTTGCACTTTCATTATGATCATGTACCGCATATCGCATCCGTAATATATGAATGTTGTGGAGGACACACTGGCACGTTGCAGGGGCCGAGCGATGCACTGCGTTACCCACATAACGTAGCTTGAGGTCGAGGCATTGCGGGGCTTTTTATAGAACACACTTACATGTGCATGTTATTGCCAACTACCGTGTTACATGGTTCTTATGTTCCTAATCGGAGTTAACACCGCCATTTTTTTGAATTTTTAGAACTTTCCACAGACAATTTCACTTATTAATAATATGTTAATTACTAACATCCTGGTCTTGTCAATGATGCCACAATAACCATGCAGCGCTATAGGTACAAAATGAGTCTAAATGTTTTAACATATCACTCTCTGGCAATAATATGCACATAATATTAGAATGAAGATTGAGAATTTCTATGCGCCATGTTTTAATATGATTATCTGTTACAGGAGCCGACTAACAATGGAGATTGTACTCCCCAGCGTTGGGCTTTGCCGCATCACGTCACCTCATTACCTGGTATGTAGCTTAGCTAATAGACTATTTGATCTGCGACATTTTGACCTAAGTACCATAATCTGTGGTACCTTACACTTGCACTATGAATATTGGTCTGCGTCAGGATGGCTGGACCAACAGAGATTTTGGAAGTTTGAGCAATACCAAGTTTTAGTACCTATTTTGTACTATTTGGTACCAGATATCAAATAATTAGTACCTCGCTAAAGAGGGGAAACTATTACGAGGAAATTGGCCAGCCATTCTGAAGTCAGAATGGCTGGACCAAGCCGGTTTCACCTAGTTGTAGGCGTTATAAGTACTTCATCTTTTCGTCAATATTTTGTACCTCATTGGTACCTCAACATAGGCTTTTCTTATATTTTTTCGATAAGCCAAAAAAATTTTACACCTAGAAGATATTTTGCATGCAATCTGGAGCACCTTGATTTCACCTGTAGGCGTCAAAATTAGTTTATCTTTTCATTAAAATTTAGTACCTCATTGGAACTTCCACATAATTATTATGCTTTTCTGAGATTTTTTCGATAAGCCAAAAATAAGTTACACTTACAATAAGACCTCGCACTTGCCGGTTTTTCGAAAAGCACGTAAAGCCGTTGGTCCCGGCTGTCATTTGTAGGGACCAACGGCTTTACGTGCTTTCCGAGGCACGGAGAAAACTCGCTATGCTAGATGTTCAGTAATCCATAGACCAACCTCGGCAAACGTTAACCTTGAAGATCGACCCGCGCGGCTGTTATTATTTAGCCACGAGCTCCTCTAGTTCTTTCGTTATAAAGTACTTATAGGCTTTGTTATATATGTATGTGTGAGCAGCGCGTATGTGAGCGTGGGCTGTGTCCCTACCCAAACCTCTAATGCAGGATTAAATCAGTGTGCTATTAGCCGTGAGTAGTTTCACTTGTCCCCTACGCACCTACATAACAGTGGCGACGAGTTACCCACAGTAGCAAAAAGTAAAAAAAAAAGTCTGTTGAAAAATGGCACAGTCATTTTGTGGTATTTTGTCAATTTTCGATCATAATGTTAATGATTGGAAGACCTACAAAGGTCGCGTGACACAATGGTTCATCGCAAATAATATCGATGCAAAAAACGATGCGGCGGGAACCAGGAGGCGAGCCATTCTACTCAGCGCACTCAACGATGGTACATACAAGTTGGCAGCAGATTTAGCCCTGCCCAAAGACGTACAAGAGGTACCATACGAAGATCTGGTGACGTTGTTGGATAACCACTTCACACCAAAACGTTGTGGGTTCAGCGAACGACACAACTTTTACGCAGCTTCGCAGCAGCCTGGCGAGACACCTACGCAATGGGCAGCGAGGTTACGTGGACTAACGGCGCATTGCGGATTCAGCAATGTTGAGGAGGCCTTGCGTGATCGTTTCGTGATGGGGATGCTAGCAGGTCCTGAACGGGAGAAACTATTTGCGCTGGACTTGGAGACCTTAACCTTGGCGAAGGCGGTGGAGCTAGCAGAGAGCATTAGATGCGCGCGGGCAGGCGCTGCCGCTGCTGCTCCTGCATCTACAGATCAAGCACAGGTGTTCAAGATCGCGAAAGGACAAAATAGTGTCAACACGACCAATAGTGCCGAGAAAAAAAAGTGTTCAGGCTAATCACGAATCGTCTCAGTGTCGGTTTGCCAAGTATAAGTGTAAAAAGTGCAACACAGTAGGGCATTTACGAAGAATGTGTAATAAACTTAACTACGTGTTAACGGGGGATGTGAGCGAGGACGATGATGGTAAATCGCTTTATAACATTTGTTCGGCTCGGGGAGAACCTATGACAGAAACGGTGACGATAAACGGTCGGAATTTAAAATTTCAATTAGATAGCGGATCGGCGGTGACGGTCATATCTGAAGGTACATATAAAAAATTGTTTTCGGGTATACCTTTGCATATTTCTAACAAAAGATTTTATGGTTACACGGGAGCCGATATGCAGTGTGTAGGTTATGTGCGTTTACCTATAACATGTATGAATCGCACACACACACTTGACGTGTTCGTCATACGACACGGCGGCCCACCGTTGCTAGGTCGCAACTTCATATCAACATTTAAATTAAAGTTAACACCTGTAAACTTTCTTAACCATGCTCAAAGTGCAATTGACCGGTTGCAAATACAGTTCCCTGAAGTATTTTCAGACAAGCTGGGCGCTTTTAAAAACTATAAAGTTAAGTTGCAACTAAGTAATGATGCAAAACCGATATTTTTTAAAGCGCGTCCCATTGCGTTTGCGTTGCGCGACAAAGTCGATAAAGAGTTAGAACGCTTGTTAAACCTCGGAGTGTTAAAACCGGTTAAACATGCGGACTATGCATCACCTATTGTGCCGGTACTCAAACGTGATGGTTCCGTCAGATTATGTGCGGATTATTCTGTGACCATTAACAAACAATTAGTAATAGAACAATATCCTCTACCGACGGTACACGAATTATTTTCAAAATTACACGGAGGCCAGCAGTTCTCGAAAATTGATTTATCCATGGCCTACAATCAATTCCTGCTTGATGACGAGTCACAAAACATAACCTGTATTAACACTCACCGCGGTTTGTTTAAATATACGCGTCTTGTATTCGGCTTGTCGAGCGCGCCGTCTATTTTTCAGCGCGCGATGGAAACCGTGTTGTCCGGGTTAGACGGAGTGTTATGCCTATTGGATGACGTGCTGGTAACAGCAAGCACTGAAGATTTGCATGTGGAAAAGCTACACATAGTTCTCAAGAGACTTCAGGACGCGGGACTAACTTTGCGAAAGGATAAATGCGAATTTTTTAAAGACGAAATAAAATATTTAGGATATATTATTAACAAGAACGGTCTAAAGAAAGATTCGGCTAAAGTAAAAGCAATTGTAGACGCTCCTGTTCCAACTAATATTACCACCTTGCAATCATTTTTAGGGCTTGTTAACTACTATCGAAATTTCGTCCCTCGAGCATCAAGCATTCTCAGTCCCCTGTACGACTTGTTAAAAAAAGGAGTTAAGTGGCATTGGACAGCAATCCATCAGAATGCATTCAGTGAAATAAAGAAATGCTTAACGTCGGAACAAGTGTTAACACATTTTGACCCAAATTCAAAAATAATATTGACGGTAGATGCGTCTCCATTTGGTTTAGGCGCTATTTTATCACAAGTAGGTAGTGATATGTTAGAACGTCCCATATCATTCGCGTCCCGCACGCTCACGTCAGCCGAAAAACGATACTCGCAAATACAGAAGGAAGCCACAGCGATTATATTTGGCATTAAACGTTATCATCAATATTTATATGGCAGATCTATACCGTTTGTATTACGTACCGACCACAAACCCTTAATCACTATTTTTGGTCCCTATAAGGGCACACCTGAAGTATCGGCTAATAGACTACAAAGATACGCAATGTTCTTAAGCGCGTATAATTACACAATTGAGTACGTAAGAAGTGCCGACAACAACGCAGACTATTTGTCACGAGCGAGTTTAATTCATGATCAAAAACAGATAGAGGAGCGAGGGGACAGCGGCGCTCACGCGGCCGCATCCGCGGCTCCTATCGACCGGGCGACTTATGTTAATTTTGTAGTTGAAGGCAGCATACCAGTAACATTGGACGAATTACGCAAAGAAACTGCCAAAGATATTATTTTAGCAAAGGTAATTAATTACATTCATCAGGGGTGGCCTAGACAATTGTTGACGGATTTATATATTAAGCCATATTATCTCTGTAGGACACAATTATCACATGAAAATGGTTGCCTCATGAGAGGACATAAAGTGGTTATCCCGGAAACGTTACGCTCTAAAATTTTACACGAGTTGCATAATTCGCATTTGGGCATTGTGAAAACGAAAGCTGAGGCTAGATCACGATTTTGGTTACCAGGGGTAGATGCGGCCCTGGAGGCAATGATCAACTCGTGCGATATCTGCCAACAGTTACGGCCGTCCCCACCGCGAACGCCGTTAATTCCGTGGCGGTACCCACCAAAGCCATTCTATAGAATACATATCGATTTTCTAGGCCCGTTAAATAATCAGATGTTTTTCGTAGTTGTAGACGCATACACCAAATGGGTGGAGTTGTACGATGTTACTATGTCTACAACTTCCACAACCGTCATAGGGAAACTATACGATTTTATGTCCAAGTACGGCTTGCCACATACAATTGTAAGTGATAACGGCACCGCGTTTACGTCATTTGAGTTTAGAAATTTTTGTTTAAGAAACGGCATCGACCATATGACGTCACCGGCCTACAATCCGGAAAGTAACGGGCAAGCAGAAAGTTACGTTAAAATCGCTAAAAAAGGTATTAAATCATGCGTAATTAATTCGCGCAATAAAAATGATTGCAAGTTAAATATATTAAAATATCTTTTTGACTATCGTAATTCGGTCCATTCTGTCACGGGGTTCTCACCGGCTGAGCTAGTGTTTGGCCGCAAGTTGAGGTCACGCTTAGATCTGATCAATCCGAAAACACCATCGGCCTCTCTCACATCCCTCACTAATAATGTTTACCGTCAACAGTGTTCGCAAATTAAAGCACGTGGAGGTTGCAATAAACAAGTGTTTAAACCAGGGGATCAGATAATGTACAAAAAGTTTCTAAATAATGTTACATTCCGTTGGTGCAAAGGTATCATTAAAAAGAGACTGGGTAAAGTACTTTACCTCATTCAGGACTTGATTTCGACGTGTGATGTGAAAAAGCATAAAAATCAAATAATATTATTCAAAGATGGCAAGGGTAATGTTTCACAACAGGCGGAGGCGCAACATCATTATGACTTCAATGATTTTAACAACAGTCGTACCGAGCCATTGCCTGGCGACCATCGGGTACAGAGTCCCGCGGGGGAGGGAACTGACAAGGCAGATCTGCAATCACCACCGTCTGCAGACACAAATACAGTCTCGGATCCAATTTCAAGGAATCCAGAAAGACTGTTGAGAAACATTCCCAGGGTCGATTATAAACCTTTTCTGTAACTTTTGTATGTTTCTATTGTTAATGAATATTGTATTTTACACAACTTTATATAATTTTGGTCAAATAAGGGGGAAGTGTTATATATGTATGTGTGAGCAGCGCGTATGTGAGCGTGGGCTGTGTCCCTACCCAAACCTCTAATGCAGGATTAAATCAGTGTGCTATTAGCCGTGAGTAGTTTCACTTGTCCCCTACGCACCTACATAACAGGCTTTAAAAAAAACCGGCAAGTGCGAGTTCTTATTGTAAGCGTAATTTATTTTTGGCCTATCGAAAAAATCTCAGAAAAGCATATGTGGAAGTTCCAATGAGGTACTAAATTTTAATGAAAAGATAAACTAATTATAACGCCTACAACTAGAACAAATCAACGTGCTCCAGATTACATGCAAAATTTCTTACAGGTGTAACTTTTTTTTGGCTTATCGAAAAAATCTAAGAAAAACATATGTTGAGGTACCACTGAGGTACAAAATATTGACGAAAAGATGAAGTACTTATAACGCCTACAACTAGGTGAAACCGGCTTGGCTGGCCACTTTCCTCGTAATAGTTTTCCCTCTTTAGCGAGGTACAAATTATTTGATATCTGTTACCAAATAGTACAAAATAGGTACTAAAACTTGGTATTGCTTAAACTTCCAAAATCTCTCTTGGGCCAGCCATCCTGACGCAGACGAATATTGGGCTTCGTGTACAGTCACGACCATTTACATTTACGAACATTGAAAAGCGATTTTCAAGGACTGTATTGATTAACATTTTCAAGAACATAGTATTACATGCTATGAAAAATATTTAGTTTTAATACCGCTAGACAAAAATATCCAGGTCTGAAAGCAGGACACAAATCCCACCGTCATGCATATGCACATGCACATATGGGCCCACCCTCCCGCCCTCATGCATATGCACACATACAAAACAAGTGAGAAATAATTAGCATGCCATGCAACCAAACCTTTACTCGACACGTGTTTCGCCCCTCCACGGGGCATCCTCAGGAGTTGTTGACTCGTCGAGCGTTCCAACTCGAATAACGCCTCGAGTAACGCCTGACTCCATAACTTATCTTAAGAACATAGTATTTTGAAAGCCATACTTTTACTAAATAGGTCTTATCTCAAAGTACAAGTAGTAACCGTTATATCACGAGAAATAATCGCCTTTGAATGGTGCTAAGTGCATACAATTCATTGCTCGTCAGCGTACAAGAAGCCGTAGTATACAAACAATATTTTGATTTAAAAGAGTGTCCATGGAGTTTCTTGCCCGTTCTTCTCCATAGAGATCTACGCTAGGGAATGGGCAACTACAGTACTTTCACAGTTTTTATGTCTTGTGACTGGGACTGTAGCTACATTAAATGTTCATTTTTGTTTCGACAGTTCAAAAGTGCCTGTAACTGGCCTACTTGAAATAAATGCTTTGATTTTTTTTTTTTTTTTTTGAGTAATCCAGGGAACAATGACGAGTTGACGACTGGCACATCAAACGTGCACACACTAAAATACGGGGCATCAGCGAATAGGGTTCATTGTAAATTCATCAGGATATTGGCAACCATTACATAAAGTAACATTTATCCAGGAACACCCCTGAGCCAGTCGAGCGTGCGCTCTTCAGGCGACTCGTACAGTTCAACATCATCGACCCGGCAGCTACTGGCGCCAGTAGCTGGCTCGCCACTCGCCACCGACACTGCCTGCTAGCGACCACCACTGGCGCGTCGTAAACCTCACCCGTACCAACCAGCAAAGTTGTACAACCATGTGGAATTCAAGATACCACCTTACTAAGGAATGCTGCAAACTTAAGGTTCCATAAAACTGGTCAAATGATTGACTAGTTACAATCCATAAAGGCCTTAATAATCGTGTGAACAACGCCTAACACAACGGATATTCGGTGAATATGCGACTGCGACCTAGCCAGACGACGTATGCAACATATTTACGCAACATTTCGTAAAACAATATTAGTTTAAGTTTGAAACTGTATTCGTGTATGTTATTTAGTGTAAGCAATTAGACTGCTGTTTTGCAGCTATATGTATTTATGCTATGTATACCTATTATAGTATGTATAGCTTTAGGTCATAATAAAATATCTACAAGTGTAAACTTTTAGCATGTAAGGCTAAAATAGGCATTTTAAGGATTGTTGCTGCAATAAGGTATAATACATATTTATAGCTATTACCTTGAGTTGTGCTAGGCTAAAAATTACGTTAAGTATTCAAATTATATCTCCTTTGATTTGCATAATAAATTGTTTATGAATTTATTAAGTGCAGCTGTTACACAGTATGACTATTTCATGGTGACGCAAATTCAGATTTTGTGACACTGAATAAGGCATAAAAATGCAATATGCAGGATGAAATGTTGTTGTTTATTCAAACTTGCCAGAAGTAAAGTGTAAATTATTCTGTGGGGTGAATTTTGATCATGTGTTCTGTATATATTTGCAATAATGAGCCCACATCCGTCCTTTTTTGCGTACTTGCTGGACACAATCTGTCGTGACTTTTTCTCGACACTTTATGCTCAATTTTTAGCTTTTATATTTTTGGCAATCATTTATTTTATTTTGAAAGTAAGGTGTGTTTAATCATTACGAGTAATGAAAAAAAAAGGTAAATTATAATAAACTTATAAAAATATTAGGCTAGTTTTTAAATTAAATATTTATAGCAATGGTGTAGCCACTTCTGCTGGACTATGTCTTTGTCTAATACATTTTCATGTTAAGGTCTCTCAGGTTATCAATTAATCACCCTTGGGTGATGGTTGTCCAAGTACTGGCATGATTTTGCAAAGCAGACCCTATTATTACATTACAGGTGAATGACGGAGATGAGGGGGGAACACCTTAAACATGAATCATGTAATGATAAATATTTTTATCGTGTTTTTGTAAATATTGTAAAGCTACAAGACAGTGGTTTATGGTGAAAGGTATAATTTAATAATAATAATAATATAATATTCCACAACTATCACACAACGGCATCTAGTCCCAAGCTAAGCAGAGCTTGTGTTATGGGTACTAGACAACTGATAAACATACTTATATATTTCTAAATACATACATATTATAGATAATACACCCAGACACAGAACAAATGATCGTGCTCATCACACAAACATTTGTCCTGGGTGGGAATCGAACCCACGACCTCCGGCATAGCAGTCAGGGTCACTAACCACTAGACCAACAGGCCTGTCTATTTAATATGTATTTTTGAGTAAGATATTTGATATTAAAGTATAGGATCTACTACATTATTCCATTTGTATAAAAATAATGGGTAGGATATTATTTATAGACTGATTAAGAACATTCCTCTAACTCCATTTGCAGAATCTCAAATAGTATAAATAATGTAGAAAAATATGCATTCTGCACATACTGTTTTAGTGTATTACTGCCTAACTAATAGTTTCTTGCTAAGCTGTATAAAAAGTGTATTGTTTGATAAATAAACTTATGTTCCACAAACTTGTTTCTATAATAAAATGAAGGTACCTTTAGTATAAAAGTTTATTGTGATGTTATTGCACTTATATTTTAATATATGCTGATTAATACAAAACTACAGCAGAGTAAATAAAAAAATAACCAAGGATTTAAACAAAAATCTATATAGGTATGTGTAGCTTAACACTAAAAATATATTAAATTGATCTATGCACATAAATCAATTTTGTGTAAACTTGTGTATAATAAAAGTATTCAAGTCTGTTTTCTATTAAAATTATGACAATAATTGACTTGAATAAAACTACATCTCAGCTTTGGTTAGGCATTGTTTGCATATTGAAATTTGAATTTTCTGAATGACAATTATCAGAGGTGCTGGGACCAGGCACTTTCTTCATGGCTTGTCTACGGGCTGCATATGCAGACATTCTGGCTAGCCTGGCCTGTCTCTGCTCTGGTGATTCCTTGGCCAGCCTTTTGGCAGCATAGGCAGACATTCTTGATAGTCGTTTAGCTCTCTGCTCACTAGTCTCTCGTGATAGTCTTTTAGCTGCATATTCTGACATGCGCCGCAGTCTGCTAGCACGCTGATCAGGGGTTTCGTTAGCGAGCCTCTGTGCGGCGTAAGCAGACATCTTTGCTAACCGCGACGCTCGTTCATCTGGCGATTCACCCACAACAGTAGACGAATCTCTGCGACGTCGCCTCCGTTTAGGGGGCTCCAGCAGTGAGAGAGGGTCCAAATCCTGAGTAGACGACATCGAACTAGAATCATCCATTTCGTAACTTTGATCACAACTTGTTTCATCATACTCTGTTTTGATATTATTGTAAGACATTTGTTCAAGTTCCGAATTCATGCCTTTACCGGTAAACGTGTTGTCCATTTTGCTATATTCAGATTTTACAGTAGAGATCCACTCATTATTAGCTTTCGCTATCACCATTTTCTTCCAGGAACAATCAGATGAATTCAAATCACCCATATTGATTGTTCAAGGATAGACGTATCCATAGAACCATAACGAGCTCGACAATTTAGAAACTGATTCAAAAGACTAAATACACTATCAGATCTTTATTTCACTTCACAGTTATATACGTAATACAATCGATTCTCACCGAAATAAAAATAATACAATCTATAATCACCGACAGCGAATGGCGAATTGGCGACGACAGTGACTAGGCATGGGCAAAAAACATCGATATATCGATATTTTTCCATACAACTATCGATAATATATCGTCGATATTTTTAATCACGATATATCGATAATTGATATTTATTTTAGAGTATCGAATTCGTATCAAATTCGATTATTTTTTAAACGCAACTTTGGTTTTGTGTCCATATCTGATGACTACTGGTTTGATTAAATTGTATATAATTATTTAGGCTCAAGCATCAATAAAAATACGGTTTTCTTTTATTTTTTTTTTACGAAGTTTGAATGCTTTGGGAATATGTTTGAATAATCATCCGAAAACGGACGATATATCGATATTTTTCTCTCGATAATTATCGATACTGTTTAAAAATTTCGAAACGATATATATCGATATATTTTTTCACTTGCCCATCCCTATCAGTGACTGACAGCCATAGAGTAGAATAAATATTAAATATTTATATATAGCTGACAGCGCGCTCGGCGCTGCGCGAGGACAGAGCATTGAGATAGGTCAGTGGGACAGAGTATATCACAGATTAGATATTAGTAGCTAGCTAGAGTATTATAATCACTACGTTTCGCGAGGAGAGAGTTGAGACCACAGATTAGATTATTAGTACCGGTACTATAGCAAAACGGAATGGAACGCATAATATTGCTGTGAGCGCTGCACGCTGTGAGTGATTATTTCGTATCTCGGAATGGACCCTAAAAATATTAATTCGGTAGCAACACTGAGCGTGTGAGTTAAACGTAGTGATTATATACTCTGTGGTGTGAGTTGTCAAAAAGTTGGCATTTAATCCATCTGTTTTATTTAGAAAATCTATTTTCAACTCGTTCCGCGGTTAACATTCGGGTATTTATCTTATTTTATTGAATATCATTACGAAAATATTAATTAAATTACAACTTGTCTTACAAAGGCATTTATTTGTATCATACGATCATTAAATTTCCAAGTAACAAGTACAGCATCAATGATCAAAAATATAGCTATTTATTTCAATATTTTTATCTTTTGTTGTCTTTGTGTTAATTTACCTCAAGTTATTTTGTTTTTTAGGGACTGTGACACAAAAGACTGTGCTTAGGGAGCAGTAACGTGATGACATAATGGTGTTATAGTTTGATGCTGTTTTGTTAGATTGACAATAAACATGGATAGTATACCCGAGTCACCAGTGAAGATGAGCCCACTTGCGGAGCCCGAGGGGTTCCTAGAGAGTGAGACAGATTATACGAGCATCAGAGGAAAGGTAAACATTAAAATTGTCTTTGTTTACCAACATATTATTCCCGCGTAAATTACGCCTACTCACATCTCGCTTCTAATTTGATTGTATGTTGTATGATGGATCTATTGGATGTTAAGATTTTCATGCTGTAGAAATCACATAGTACTACGAAGTGCCTTCACTTCATTTACCCTGCCCTGAGATGAGCCCCTGGGGACAATATTTAAGATGAAATGCAAAAAATTGGAAAAATTAATATTTTACATTAAGTACCTATAATTTATTTTTATAATCAAAAATAATATTTCTGTGATAAATTAATAAACTGCTTAAATATTAAAAAAATAATATCAATAAAATTATTTCCAAACAAGTTATTGCACCATAACAATATTGCATCACTTTGTTTATAATTGGCCCATCCTACACACACAGGCACACAAAGTTTGTGAAGATGATATTGAATAACTATTTATCAATTAAGCTATAAAGATAAAGAGATAAATACCATACCTAATTACTTAGTTTTAGAACTGGCCACAGCTAGTTCTATCAAGATAAAAAAAAAATGCTGAAAATTATCAACAGAATTCACATTTCACAACATCAAAACAATGTTGCATTGCAGCACTTAAATTTGAATCATTTTTTGCTTATGAATGAAGCTTGTGTTGCAATTTGGTGACTTGTGTTTATTTGCAAGAAAGGATTAAATTCAATAATGCAGATTCTGGGTATAATGTAATTTTAATAGACCATCCAGTAAATAATATTATGAAAGCAATTACATCCTACTTAAGACTCATTGAACACATTTTCAGGATCCTCACAGAATAATCATAGTGCTTGGCCTCCAAAAGTTAGTTGCATTTTTTTCACTTCAAATCTAAGGTCACATATTCATTTTAAAGTTCTCGTTTCAAATGTTTGAACTGTTTACATAAGGGTTTTATTGTATTTTAGACATCAGTAATAAGAGATTTACTGATAGTATTCAATAATAGACTTACAAAAAAGAGGCTGTAATAACAGATCGGTGCATTACATCCTTTAGACTAAGTGATCAACAATCAAGACGATCAAAATGAAAAATTCCAACTTACTTTTGGAGGCCAATATTTATTTTAATTAATTTTTTAACATAATATTTTAATTTACTTAATTTTCAGCAAAAATAATATTGGCTTATTAAGATGGATGCTCCAAGGTAGCCAGCGAAATTAAAATTTCTTATGGTTTTGTCACTTTGCAGGCCATTGCTAGGATTTATGTTAATAAAAATATCATTCACAACTATAAGACGTATGTAGTTACAGAATTATAATCGTAAAAATCATCAATAAAGCCCTCCAACTTCACAAAGGTCGAGGAATGACTGGCCTTGAAAAAATATTTGAATTTCATTGGCTACCCAGATGCTTTCACCTTAAGTAATTGAAAATGAATTCTTTTAGATGGTGCTCGTGAGCCCTACAGGTGATGAATATGAGCTGCTCCGCAAGCAACTTTTAGAGAGGCTGGAGTCAGGCAATGGAGAGATAATATACGACATAGGACTAGGAGAAGGTAACTATTTAATTTTATTAAAATCAAATTAATCAAGTCAGCTTATTGCAGTCCACTGTTGGACATAGGGCTCTCCCAAACTGCATCACAACACAAAAGTCCTCTGTTTTTTGCATCTAGTGTAAGTCAGCCACCTTTTTAAGTTTTTCTGTCCATCTTAACAGTAGAGTGTCCAGAACTACAAACACTATTACAAATGACAGTAACATATTATCTCAAAAAGATAGGTATTGTAGAAAAACAAATTTAAGAAAAAACTAGTTTAATGAAAAATAACATCATGTCTTCTTCAATGGATGTTTAAAAATCACATAAATTAAATAAACTAATATCTGTGTAGCTGATAAAAACACTGGTTGACAACCACAAAACAATTTAATATAATTCCTGTTTCACAGTACAAGAGAATATTCTTTTTGAAAATACATGTAAACAAATATGAATTAATCAAAATGTTGTGGTTTAGCATGTGTTTATTGTATGCCTGAATCTATTACAATACCAGGCAAAATTTCATCATTGTATTATTGTTAATGTGTAAATACCTTATTAATTTATGAGTAACGCCTACCTGATTCAAAAGTAAGAGGAAAAGCATGTAATATTCAACATTTCATCATACTACCCTAACAGCATTTGATTACACCACAAGTCCACAACTAAACAATATGTGTCACATATTTAACAATACCTTTTAATACAAGAGCATATAACCTCACGGCTTTTCGCTATGGAGAAAGGCAAAAACAACAGAATGCCACTTACAACAAACCTTACTCCTATTGCATTGTCCGCTTCATACATCTGGTCAGTAAACACACGCTACATTTGGCTACAGTTTCAATTCTTGGAATTATATAGATTGCACACCCAGCAAACCGCAGTGCAGCGCGCCTTTACAACTTTTGCAACTATGTTGTAAGCTTTTTGTTTCCCGTGATGTGCACTGGCTTAGGCTGAGTCAACACCTTAATTACGTCACCAAATATTTTGATGATAACTCAATGATTAGATTAATTATTTACAATTTCATAAATACCATGTTTAAGTAGATAAAGCAGATGTCATGTTGCAAGTTGCAACTCTAACAAGCCTCATATCTTATCTAGTGATCAGTCGTACCCTCGTGCATGTGGATGCGGTAATATGGTAATATCGGTGTCTCTTAATGGAGCGTTGAATGTTACCGCAAATGTAATGCGGGCGACTGATCGAATGATTCACGCACGGTGTAGTTGCAGAGCTTGAAGAATTGAACCTTGAACTTGGTAAATCGAATAAGGCAAACTAATAATACGCGACACCTTGATGTCTGACTTCGTTTTTGAAACCCTTACGAATTCGAATCAATGCTGATTTTGAATAATAATAGGCGACACCTTGATGTCTGACTTCGTTTTTGAAACTTCAGCGCTGAATTCAAGATTGCCGCAGTGGCTGAGAGATTACCTACTGCGTGTCGCGGGTTCGATCCCCACACGGAACAAATATTTGTATGGCCTACAGGTAGTTGTTCCGGGTCTGGCTGTTAGCGTATGTGAGTTTGTGAACGCAACCTCGATACAGAAGAAATCCCTAGTGTAGGGCAACGTTTGCAGAAAATAAAAGAATGTCTCGCTTATGTTTTAGCACACATTTAGGTATCGGCAAGTTTTAGTTATATCTCATAAAAGACTCTTTCAAAGTAACTACTCTGCAATTGTTAACTTGTTTCTTTTTTTTTTCTTTCCTATTTTAGCACCTGGTCTTGTAAGTTAAGTTAAACAAACACGCAAACCGTGTCAACGGCAGATTACATGAATCTGTTCAAACATTAAACTAAATTGACTGGAGCACGCTAGAGTTATCGGCCGTATATTAAAGTTTTTTTCGTTTGTACTAGACCAAAAAATATGCCTTTTCTAAACGCCTATTTAGCTTTAGGAACTTATTAGTTTGCCTTTGTTTGGTAACTCTGAAAACACAAGCTAAGCGTTATAGGAAAACATCGGGAATCCGCAATGCCCTAGAAACAAAAAAATCGAAGACACTTAACATCCACAAATATGCACGTGGCGAATGTGAACGAAATGCTCCCTTCCACAGAGTGATGCCTCCACTCTGAGCCTCTCCTGTGAAGGCCCTTGTCTTAGTTGTGGCAATGAAACGGGCTGATTATTCTTCAAGCACTGAATACACGTTTAGTGTAACTGATTACTTCAACGTTCATCCTAATCCGCACCTACCATAAAAAAACTTTTTTTGCAAAAAATAAAACCGACTTCAAAAAAAAGTGAAAAATAACTTTAGCTTCTGAAGTCGGTGACCTTTGTTTGATTGATTTAATTTTTTTGTCACCGACTTCAGAAGCTAAAGTTATTTTTCACTTTTTTTTGAAGTCGGTTTTATTTTTTGCAAAAAAAGTTTTTATTTTTCACTTTTTAGTGGTTCACATGTGGTTGATACACATGGAAAGTGCATACCGTTACAATTGCAACAAGCCCAAACACGACTAGGATACATTGTCTCATTATGGAGTTCCATGACTCTTGGCTTCATCATCAGATCTGATGGTAGAATGGTTCTTATCAAACGCAAATGCTTCACTTGTTGTAGAAAATTCCAAAATCGCTGTACGTTATCGTATAAAATTTGAAGAGTTCCCTCGATTTCGCCTAGATTCCATCATCAGATCCCGACTTGGTGGCTATGGGACCATTTGAAACGTATACCCTTTCCAACAAAAAAAGAATTTTTCAAATCGGTGGGCAAGCGACGGAGTTATGCGCGAACAAACATAAAAAAAAAAAAAAAAAAAAAAAAAATATAGAAACATCCGAATTGAGAACCTCCTCCTTTTTTAGAAGTCGGTTAAAAAGAAATTGTATTGAGTTTTAGCCGTCCATTTTCACGCACAAGCTATCGTAAGACGAGCATGCATTTGCGAATATTCACGCGCACGAAGTTACTTCGATGGCCCAATATTGTAAGTCCTAAATTCTACTAGTTTTCACAAACTCGTCTGCGTTTGCTTTCGATTGCTCGTAAACGAATGTTCACAGCAAAAACTGACAGAGAAAAGTTTAGAATTCTAGGCGCCAACATACTAAAACATCTGAATAAATTCGCAGCAGTGCGTTTCACCTTATTGTAACCAGACCTCTGGTCATTATCTCTTGGACAGGTAGTGTCTTCATGTCTTGGATTACGGGAACCTTCTTCCTACACAACCCTTTCTTCTAAATAAGAGAATCATGAGGACCATGTTTAGTTGCAATTTGAAAACAGCTCATACATCGCTAGTCATAAGGTTTAAGGTCTTTGTTTGCGCAGACGGGCGTGGTCTAACAGAAGACGAGTACAGCGCATCAGTAGCGACGCTACAGTCGCTGGTGAGCGGCGAGCGCGTGTCGTGCGTGGAGCTGCGGCGCTGGGAGTGCGGCAGCGGGCTCACCGGCCAGTACCTGCTGCGCGCCGAGCTCGACCACACCGACTTCATGGAGATCAGGTACAGAGATAGATGACCAGTAGTAGTCGTAAAGAACCTTATCCCTGAAAGTAATAACCAAGCAATGTACCAATCTTTCCGCCAATCAGCGTATAGTTGAGTTCCAGGTTGCTCATTGATTTCAAGTATTCACGTTAAGTATTTCAGCTTGGCTCTAGGATGGTAACGAACCTACGATGCCTCTGGTAATACATACGGTCAAAGGCGGCGCGCGGCGGTGACCATTTACCATTGAAACTACTTCCTATCCACCAGTAATCCAGTCCCTCCATGCACAATTTTGGAATTCAACTGCATCAGATTATACTCGAAGATAATGCTAACATAGTTGAAAAAATGCAAAACAGATGATGATGATGGTACTCCGTTCCACTTGCAAAGTTTCAAGTTAATAGTTGTTCTTCTCTTTTAATCGTACAGAGTGGCAGTAGTAGGAAACGTGGACGCGGGCAAGTCCACCCTCCTGGGCGTATTGACTCACGGCGAGCTGGACAACGGGCGCGGGTACGCGCGGCAGCGACTGTTCCGGCACAAGCACGAGATGGAGAGCGGCAGGACCAGCTCCGTCGGCAACGATATACTGGGCTTCGATAGCATGGGTTAGTACTACCCGAACATTAAAAAAAATCCATACGTGTCACGATATTATTATTTATTATAAGCCTATATGGCGGTCAAGAGCATCGGTGGCCCAGTGGTGGGTGGCGGCCCCGACTTACGTTCAGTAAGTCGTGGGTTCGAACCCAGGCAGGCGCATTACTTTGTGTAATTTATTACATCACCGCTGCTCTCAAAACGGTGAAGGAAAACATCGTGAGGAAACCGGCATGGTCTAGAACAGCGGTCGGCAACACGCGGCTCGCGTCTCCGCCCGCGAACGTCTTACTTGCGGCCCATGAATGTTTTGTAAATAAGTTTAATTAAAATATCAAAATAAATGAATGAATGAACTGCGATCGACTGTTTAGTGTGAATTCAGCCTTAAAGTGGCACTAGTCGCCATTTTTTCCATATAATTTTCGGGAGGGAATTACTTCACTGTGACACTAAAGTTAAATATAATTATACATATCGTTTTGTCTCATTATTAATTTTGTCTGTGCGAAAACAGAATAGTAAAATAAAACTACCAAAGATTCGTTTTTATTGCCAATTTTCCGAAACAAAGTCGGTACCGACAAAACAAATTATCGAAAAATTAAAAAAAAAATGATTTGTGATTGATTTATGCAGTCGTTTTTTATAAAACTCGATTTTCCAAAGGCCTTTTCGTTTTTTTTTTTCACTTTTCGTGTTTTCTGTGAGATATGACCGCCAGAGCGGTCCGCCTTTAGTTTATTTTGCCACCTTGTGGCCCTTGCCTGCTAAAAGGTTGCCGACCGCTGGTCTAGAACCATAAATTCGAAGACATGTGACATCTACCAATCCGCACTGGGCCCGCGTGTTGGATTATATAGCCCATTCCCTCTCATAGAGAGGAGGCATGTCCCAGCAGTGGGAATAATAAGAATAATAATAATATAATAATGGCCGATGATGATGATGATGGCGGTCAATGTCCAGCAGTGGACATCTTTCGGCTGAAATGATGATGATGATAAGCTTATATTGTCCCACTGCAGCGCAAAGGCCTCTCTTCCCTCCTTCCACATTTCGCGATCTTGTGCGATTGTGTCCTTTGCGAAAGAGTCTAGCTCATCCCGCCATCTCCTTCTGGGCCTGCCGCGTTGTCGTTTCCTGCTATTTGTTATCCACTGAGTAGTAATTTTTGCCCAACATGCGGCAGATGTGACCAGCCCAGTTCCACTTTAGCCTAGCAGCTGTAATACCAACATCAGCTATTTGGGTTTTGGAGCGATGTATAGAGTTTCTGACGCGGTCCGTAAGTTTGACACCCAGTATGCTTCGCTCCATAGCTCGTTGGCAGACCCCAAGTGCGGACTTCTGACGATTTGTAAGGAAAATGCACATGTCCATGAGCTTTCGCTTCAGTGTGAGAGGGAGAGATCCCTTCATATGATGTTTCCCTTCATTCGACCAATAGCTCTTCCAGACGTTCTCGGTGCGTCGAGCAACTTTATCTTGTCTTGCCTGGAATAAGAGACTATCTGGGCGAGGTATTTGTACTCATGGACATATTGAATCACCACACCCCTAGGCAAGTGTTCAGTAAAGAACGCGATTTAATTTACAAAAACAGAACGCATCTTAAAAGGGATCAATTTGATTGGTGGATTGTGTCACGCGCCATCTTCCCTTTCCCCGTTCCCACACACTCTCACTCGAATAACCGCCGGCCGGCATGAAACGCGCGTCAACAACGAATACCAAAAAACCAGGTGAAAAAGTGTGTCTGCAACCCCCCTGACCGTCTCCAAGTCTCCAAGAACCCGATCCTCGTCTGTCTCGGTAAGTGACTTTCAGTTTCCCAATCAAATTTTGGTCCATTCGAGCCGCATTAGTTTGGTCACGACGCCAACGGCCGCCATAACTTTTTTCGTAAAATAAAACTTTCGCGAATTGTAACTTTGTAATTCTGTTTGATATTTTTAAAATGGCTAAGAATAGTCAGATGCTGATATTAAAATTTGAATTCTATGTTGATAAGATAGAAGGAATTTACAGTTCACTCAGTTTAGGTAACATAAACGATTCTTACGAAATCGAAAGATTCAAGATAAAATGTGCCGACTTAGACGAAATTAAACAAAATGTTGAAGAATGTTATCTAGCTATATTAGCTCAATTCAGTTCAAATCCTGATCAGTTGGATATTTACAAACAAAAGTATGTTAAATACGAGCAGCAATTTCTAGAAGTAAAATGTAGGTATCGGTCATTTGTTCCGATAATGGCCGCCAGTTCGAAATCTAGTTTTAAATCGTGTGATAGTGGTGACAGTAACAATGTTAGATTACCAAAAATAAATCTACCTCAGTTTTCAGGCAATTATTGTGACTTTCCTAACTTCATAAACTTATTTGATAGTCTAATACATTGTAACCAGTCATTGAGCCTTGTCCAGAAAAAACATTACTTAGTTAGTTGTCTTTCACGCGAGCCGTTAAACTTAGTTAAACATCTAACTAATATTCCGGAAAACTATGAGGTGGCTCGGTCAATACTTATAGATAGGTATGAAGACAAGAGAATGATAGCCGACTCACATCTGAGCGCAATGTTGTCTTTACCTAATGTATCACATAAAAGTCCTACACAGTTACGCGACTTTGTAAGTAATATTCAGGAACACACACGCGGGCTCACTAGTCTTGGTTTTCCAGTCAAAGAGTGGTCATTATTGTTATTACATATTTTCGTAAGGAAGCTAGATACCGAGTTGCGATCTAAATTTGAAATTGCTCATCAAAACGTAAAGATTCCAACATTTGATAACTTCACTACATTTTTAGATAACATGTGTAAAACTCTGGAGACGTCAGGTATTAACATGCAACAAACACAATCGCAACAAAGCGGAGGTAAATCTACCCCCCAATATAGTAAACGTAACACACATCTAACATCCTTGCAAACAAGCCGCGATAAGCCGGTCGAATCACATAATCTTAAGTGTCCTTTATGCAGTAATAATCACCTTTTATTTAAATGTACACAATTTGTGAATATGGATACTCGTGCTAGGCATGAATTCGTAACTTCTAGAAACTTGTGTTTTAACTGTTTAAGACCTCATAGAATTGCTGATTGTTTTTCTAAATCTCGTTGTCAAGTCTGTCAACGAAAGCATAACACGTTGTTGCATAGATCTAACGAACAAAACACATCCGTAGACTCTGCTCAATCAGTTCAGTTAAATAGTAATGAAAACATGCCCATGTTAACAAATAATTGTCACACTCATAACGCGGGTAATACAGGTGAATCCTTTGCTCATTCACAACCAAAGTTTTCGAATCTCGCTCCATGTGACTCAGTAGTGCAACCGACAAGCATACACGCATCTCACTCGCACTCGTACGTCATGCATGGTACGCATGGCGCGGAATCGGTGCGCGATAGCGGCACGCTTCACTCACTGCTCGCAACAGCCATCGTGAACGTCGCCGTTACTAAGGACGGCTGCACTCAACAAGTGCGCGCATTGCTTGATCCGGGCAGTATGGCTAACTTTATTTCTATGAACGCGGTTCAGAGACTCAACGCGAAATATAATAAGTCGTTCGTATCGATTACAGGTATAGGGGCGTCTAACAGTTTTAATGCAAAAGGACAATTAAAGATTTATCTGAAACCCAACAATAATAATAATTCCTTTTTATGTGTAGACATGTTTGTGTTGCCGCGTATTACTACCGACTTGCCTACAATTTCAATTAATAGTAACATGTTAAACAGATTTAAGAATTTAAAGCTAGCGGACCCGCAATGTAATGTTAAGGCTCCCATAGATATATTGTTAGGTGCGGGTGTATGTGCCCACATATTTCAAGGTAACAAATTAGTACTCGGTGACAACTTACCTATAGCTTTTGAAACTTTATTCGGTTGGGTTTTAATGGGTGATTTTACTTTAAACAGCGATGTTACACCAAGTTATCAGTCGTTTTCGTGTGTTACTAATATTGACGCGACGTTAAAACGTTTTTGGGAAATAGAGGAGGTTTCTTACAATAAAATTCAACATCCAGACGATGTTTATTGTGAGGAACATTTCAAGCGGACGCACTCGCGTACCCAAGATGGCCGGTTTATAGTACGCTTACCTTTCAAACAAGGTGACCATGATTTAGGTGAAACAAAATCTTTAGCTATGAATAGACTTCTTGCCTTGGAAAGAAAGTTTGATCGTGATCCCATTCTAGAGCGGAGATACAAAGATTTCATGCGAGAATATCACACTCTGGGCCACATGCAGCCAGTTGAGACCTCAACTGCACAGCGTTTCCCAAAATACTACATTCCTCATCACGGAGTGTATAAACGAGACTCGGATAAGATTCGTTGCGTTTTCGACGCATCTATGAAGAGTAATACGGGAACCTCTTTGAATGATGTTTTGTTAGCTGGACCCAAACTTCAACAAGATATTGTAGACATTATTCTCCACTTTCGTTTGCATCAAGTAGTCTTTTCTTCTGACATCCGCCAAATGTACCGTCAGACGTTGCTGCATCCTGATGATCGCAATTTCCAATTAATTTTGTGGCGAGATGATAACTCAGCTGATAATACAGCTGATAACATAGCTGACAATAGTGTCAAAGAATTCCAACTTAATACAGTAACTTACGGTGTCACTTCGGCTCCGTTTTTAGCAATGCGGTGTGTTCACGAGCTTGCTTGTCTAGGACAAAATAGTCATCCCCGCGCGTCTCAGATTTTAAAATATGACATATTCGTCGACGACATCGTGTCCGGGGCGTCATCTTTGTCCGAGGCTAAGGAAATAAAAGCCGAGCTCATTGATTTGTTAGCACAGGGTGGGCTGGAACTCCGTAAGTGGTCCAGCAACCATCCGCAATTACTTGCAGACTTACCGTCAGAGTATTGTGAACTTCAATTTAACAACAATGAAAACACTTCATTAAAAATATTAGGTTTTAAATATAATCCAGTTTCAGACAATTTTAGTTACCAAGTTTCAATAAAGTCTAACAAATGTACAAAACGAGAAATTTTATCCAAAATTAGCGGTATCTATGACCCAAATGGTTGGTTGGCACCGTCCATTATTAAAGTAAAATTGTTGATGCAACAGTTATGGATATTGGGGATACAGTGGGATGAATCGCCACCTGATTCTATTATTTCTGTATGGCAATCCTTTTGTGAAAACCTAAATTATACAAGTAATTTATCTATTCCCCGTCAAGTTTTATCAAGCAAAGTAGTTTATTTTGATCTGCATGGTTTTAGCGACGCATCTGATTCAGCGTACGCAGCTTGCGTTTACATGCGTAGTACTTACAACGACAACAGGGTAACCATCCATCTTCTTATTTCTAAGACACGAGTCGCGCCTATAAAGCAAAAACTTACAATTCCTAAACTGGAACTCTCCGGTGCTATATTGTTAGCTCGGTTACTAAAACGCGTTTCCGACAGTTTACGTTTAAGAACGGAATTATTACGGCACATTTATGCATGGTGTGACTCTTCCATCGTACTGTGCTGGTTGCGTACGGAACCTCATGCATTACAAGTATTTGAATCCCATCGGGTTAATGAAATCCAAAACACACTTTCGCCTGATATGTGGAGATATGTGCCTTCCGAGTTAAACCCAGCTGATTGCGCATCACGTGGCATATCTCCTCAAGATCTTGTCCATCATGAGCTGTGGTGGGGTCCCAACTGGTTAGCACAGGATGAGTCTACATGGCCTGGTCCATGTGATCAAATTTCTTATAACACTTTGCCTGGTTTGAGAAAGCAATCAAAATTAACAGCGTCATTAGCTACAAATAATATTCCAGATGATCATTTTATGCTAAATTTTAGTTCATTTACGAAACTTACCCGTGTGACTGCGTGGTGTATTCGATTTGCTCGCAATTGTAGACGTTTTAAAATACACAGAACTTATGGTAATTTAACTAGTAACGAAATTGAAAATAGTATTTTAACTTTAGTAACGGTAGTTCAACAGTATCATTTTAAGCAAGATATAAAACTTATTCTTAACAATAAACTATGTAGCACGGGTTTAAGACGCTTACATCCATTTATAGACCAACATGGTTTGTTGCGAGCGGGGGGTAGGCTGACGCACTCCTCACTTACTTATACGGCAAAGTATCCACTTGTGTTACCTCACAACTCTCATTTCACAAATGTATTGATAGACTATTATCACATTAAGTATTTGCATGCAGGTAATAATTTATTAATGTCACTATTACGAGAGAAATATTGGATTTTGTCAGCAAGACGCGTTATACGTACTAGGATTTTTAAATGTTTACGTTGTTTTCGTTTAAAATGTCAACCACCTGAAACATTTATGGGAGATTTACCTGCTACTCGAGTCAATCAATCTTTAAGGCCGTTTATTTCTATAGCAATTGACTTCACAGGTCATTTCAATCTTAAACTTAGTTCAGTTCGTAATGCCAAGATTGGTAAAGCATACGTGTGTGTATTTGTTTGCTTCACAACGAAATGTGTTCATTTGGAATTAGTTAGCAATTTATCAACCGAAGCATTTCTCGCTGCCTTAAAGCGTTTCGTGGGCAGACGTGGTTTACCCAAGCAAATAAGAACCGATTCTGGTACAAACTTTAGAGGTGCTCGGAACATTTTGTATTCATTTGCAAAGGAAATTAGTAAAGATCCAGTGTTAAATAATTATTTTGTTGATAACTTTATTGAATGGAGCTTTTCACCACCTCTTAGTCCACATTTTAACGGTTTAGTAGAAGCTGCGGTAAAATCTTGCAAAACACATTTGAAAAGGGTTATCGGTGATCGTAATTTAACTTTTGAAGAACTGACTACGGTCTTAGTTCAAATTGAATCAGTACTCAACTCGAGGCCTTTGTGCCCTTTATCTGATAATCCTGATGATCTATCAGTATTGACTCCGGGACACTTCATAATTGGCACACCTTTGACATCTATACCAGAACTACCTACTAATAAAAGTTTAACTTTAGTTTCGCGTTGGCATTTATTGCAATCAATAGTAGCAGATGTGTGGAAGCGATGGAGCCATGATTATCTCCATACATTACAACAAAGAAATAAATGGAATTCAACCAAGTATGACATAAAGGTCAATGACCTCGTATTGCTTAAAGAAGATCATCTACCACCTTTGCAATGGTGTCTGGGCCGTGTAATAAAAGTACTTCCTGGACAAGACTCAGTGGTTAGGGTAATTGAAGTTAAAACAGCCAAGGGTGTATACACTAGGTCGTTGTCAAAGATCTGTCCGTTGCCATGTAATGACAACATAGCTTTTCGTTCACTTCCAGTAGAAACCCAACATTAATTAACCTTTGTTTAGTAATACAACTAGTTTTAGTATCTCAAGCTTATATTTTAATATTTAATTTAACATTGTTATTAGTCAACATATCATACAGTCCACTTAATATAATTAAAATCTACATCAACTTTAAAGCATGTTAGAATAAAGCAATGTAATTAACACCAGCATCTGACTATCTAATAAAAAAGGGGTAACCCCCTTTTGGGGCGGGGTATGTTCAGTAAAGAACGCGATTTAATTTACAAAAACAGAACGCATCTTAAAAGGGATCAATTTGATTGGTGGATTGTGTCACGCGCCATCTTCCCTTTCCCCGTTCCCACACACTCTCACTCGAATAACCGCTAGACATGTGCGAAGTCGTTACTTTCCAGTCACCGTGACTGTCGTTCCTGTGACTTGAAAGTAACGTTAAAAAATAATCGTGACTTTGTCACGACGGTCACTTTCGGGCTACCAACACAATATGTAGTATTATTGTGCCGAGAGTGACCGACGACGTGACAAAGTCACGATAATTTTTAAGTTCCCTACGAACTTAAAAATACGGCTAGGTTAATAAATTACTTTTACTAAGGTAGTTATCGTCAACTGAATCGTATAACTAATCATGATCCGAGTGATGACTATCATAATAATAACATTTTAAAATTCAATGATTGATTTTATAATAAATGAAACTTGAAATAGCCAACAATGTTATTTCAATAGTTTTAAGTTTTATTAAAATGTATGTCCTAAATTAAAATATCATGACGCGTTTGGTCTTTAATCCGCCGTTTCTAATAGTCACGCCAATCGCCATCACTGTGATCAGCAAGAGCGCGGGTTAGGGCAGGCGCGATTGGCCGGTGGGTGTCAGTGACACGGAACGTAACGTGGAACGACATACGTTACTTGGAACGTAGTTCCTTCGTTACAGATCACAGTGATCACTTTAGTTAGCGGATCACGGTGATTTTTTCACTGTGAAGTTATTTATCACCCATCTCTAATAACCGCCGGCCGGCATGAAACGCGCGTCAACAACGAATACCAAAAAACCAGGTGAAAAAGTGTGTCTGCAACCCCCCTGACCGTCTCCAAGTCTCCAAGAACCCGATCCTCGTCTGTCTCGGTAAGTGACTTTCAGTTTCCCAATCAGCAAGCGTCCTCCAAATATCGCTCCTTTTAGTGACCTATCACGGAGTTTTACGGAGTTTCGCTAGCTAGTTTATTTACTAATACGATGCGAATGTTGCGAATAGATTGCTCTGTTATTTAACAAGACATTGGTGTATTTTTTTGTCGAATACAATTTTCAGTGACCCTCACTTTGAGGATATAGCGTCCGCCATATTGATTTTGTTCGCATAAAATGTGCCTACATAACGACCGCGACCGTAGTGACGGATCGATTGAACCTCATTCATCAAAATCGGCTCGAAAATAAAATTCATAGTAACATCCATACATATACCGCTAAAATCATAAATCTCCCTTTTCACTTTGCTGCAGTCGAGTAAAAAGCTTGCCCATTCTCGCATACTATGAATGAAAGGCGATTATGACACAGTATCACAATATCATCCTTCCTGATTACTAAGATAGTACTATCGCTGATATGATTTCCAATCTTGCTATTTAGGCAATTTGTCCTTATTTCATATAGTTTCGATTATATGACACGAGGACAAAATGCCTAAAATTTTACAAGAATTTAATTCTCAGGTTTCAGGCTGATGGAAATTATCTATCAGAAGCCAATTAATCATGACTAAGCCTGTTTGGTCCAGTAGTCGCAAGTACGACTGCTGAGCATGAGGCCCTGGGGCCATAGTGGGTTATTGGGTATTTCCATGAGGAATTTCTCAGTAACAGACACTGAGGCAGAATTTTGTTTTTTCGCCCCTGAAAAAATCGCCTGTTTCCTATGAATGCGCAATACCTACACAGTTAAAATGTATCAAAACCAGATATCACTATCACTATCACTACATATTATAAAACAAAGTCTCCCGCCGCGTCTGTCTGTCCCTATGTATGCTTAGATCTTTAAAATTACGCAATGAATTTTGATGCAGGTTTTTTTAATGGATAGAGTGATTCAAGAGGAAGGTTTTAGTATATAATTTTACGCGGGCGAAGCCGCGGGCATCGACTATTATTTTATAATCACCGACGCACCACAGGGTTCAGAGTGATGTTCTGAATACGTGGTTTTGTGCATCGATGTCCTTTCAGCCCCGTATAGTTATTTAAAATTTGACGTTCAATAACTCATAATGTTAGTGTGTTTTTGAAAAGAGTAACCATGGAGTTTCTTGCCGGTTCTACTCCATAGAAACGATTAATGCGAACCATGCACCTTTTTCGACGTTTTATAAGTGCCCATGTAGACCTATGTGAAATAAAATATTTTGATTTTGACTAGGGCGTAATACCACAATAATTGGACCGAAGTTGTAACTCGCTCGCTATGCAATTTGCATATTCATTCTAGCGAGTCGGTATAATTAGATCATTTAAATAGTAAATACTGTGATATTAATAGAACTTGAACGATCGCTGATAGCGGTCGTAGTTAATAGTTATCAGTTATGCAATTAACTTA
This sequence comes from Xestia ashworthii, assembly GCA_950022955.1. Lineage (NCBI taxonomy): Eukaryota > Metazoa > Arthropoda > Insecta > Lepidoptera > Noctuidae > Xestia > Xestia ashworthii. The sequence goes on from OX465553.1 coordinate 3,206,638, forward strand.
CATAACCGACGGTTAACTGTTCCATCGTCGTACAATATGAATGAAGTACATATTACATAACGTTTTCTAGAACATTACTGTCATTAGGTACTCTTTCGAGCATAAAACTCTTAAAACAAGGGGTTTTATTCGGCATGCCCGTACGGAGACTTAATTTGGGTCTTGTTGATAGCAATAGACTCGCCCCCTATAGGCTAGACGTCAAAAAATCTAATTAGTCCGTCAGGTAGATTATTAAAAAATATTCGATTCGTATTTTTTCTTTTGTACATTAAATTTGACGAAGATACGACGCTTTTAAAATTCCCAATACGTCACGCCTAGGTATAATTTTAGGCAAGTTTCTAGTTCTGACGTCACGAGCCCCCACTCCCGAGTTTTGATGCGTTTTATCTTTGTCAATATTCATTGATTTACAAAAAACAAAAAATCGTGTCCATCTTTTATTTAATAATCTAACTGACGGACTAAATAGATTTGTAATTAGAATAGAATACTCTTTATTATCACGTCTTCCACTCAGATCAACTGAACGAATCAAGCAGTTGATCAAAGTGGAAGTCGATTCAGGCATATGTTCCCATCGAATCAACTAGTTGATGCGATACATTTTTAACTAAAGTTTCTTTCCTTTTTGTTCCCATCGAAGCAACTATAAAAAAACCCTTTATTCATTTTTAAACAAATTAATTTTCATTTTTAAACATTAATTTCAAAAATATGTACACCATAAAAATTAAAATACAACAGTTTTAAACATTTTACAAGGGGTGACACAATGGGCGGTCTTATCGCTAAAAGCGATCTTTTAAAGACAACCTTTGGATGAGAGACAATACTGCAGGTAGCCTGTGGTGTACCATTTACATAATATATACAATAAATAAATACAAACAAGCGCCTATCACATGGTATTTAAACATTTTCTGGCGAAATGTGGGTGTACTATTAGGTAGGTACACCGCTGCTTAACCCTTCGTGGATTACTGGCGTGATGTTATGTTAAAAACCAAAATAATCTAGAAAAAATACGAGGTCACACACACTACACGCTACTGAGTACTTTCAGAATTCATGATAAGAAACTAGAAAGCCACGAAACACATACAAATTACTTTCACGCTATATGAGCTAGGTTTATAATCACTCATATGTCGGTAGTACTACAATGTTTTATTTTTTTTTGTACAGCTTGCACTAAAATTAAATTCCTACTTGACCCAAATGTGTTGGACAGCTGACTGTTTTTTCGCGACTACGATGTAAGTCGCGTGGAGAAAGTTGTTCAGTTTGATGGCACAAAACCCCTTTGTTCTTTCGTTGAATTGAGACAGTGTCTGAGGAAACTGCGCGGTAGGGGAGGGGGGCGAATGGCAGAGTCCTCGCGACAAGGCCTCCCTTACTGTGTACCTCAGACACCAATCAGTTTAGCGGTACTTTACTAAGAGGTTAATCTGGTGAAGCAGAAAGTCAAATACTTGAAATTACTACCAACTTGCCAGTTCTCACCCACCAGTTGCTATGTGCCAATTCATAGGGGAATAAGTACTGGTTGTTGATCTTCCTCTACTCTTATAGCCATCCACATTCATTCTCAAAACTTTTCTCACCACGTTGTCCTTCCCTCCGCATCACATACCCATACCATGACAACCGTTCGACCACTAGACCACCGAGGCAGTAAACCTAAAGATCCTCATGTGATATTCCCATGTCCCGCAGGCAACGTAGTGAACAAGCCAGACCACGGCACCCTGGACTGGGTGAAGATCTGCGAGAAGTCGTCCAAGGTCATCACGTTCATCGACCTGGCCGGCCACGAGCGCTACCTCAAGACCACCGTGTTCGGCATGACTGGACATGCGCCCGACTTCGGCATGCTTATGGTTAGAACGATAAAACTTGAACACTAATCCTCATATTATAAATGCGAATGCTGGTTGGTGGATGTGACAAGGCTTCGAATATTTGGTTCTATCTAGGACATACCGGTTACTTCACGATATTTTTCTTCACCGCTTGAAAGCAATGGTGATAAAACGAATGACACAAATTATTGCTACCTGAGTTGGTGAGTTGACCAGTGGAGCAGCAAACATGACTCGACATTCCTTAAAATTCTTGGTATGTTTGACCATTCTTGATGTCGAATGTTACTCCGTTCAATTATAAATTGCGACGTACCTTGATAGACAAAGAAAAATGGATGGATTGTGTGAAGAATAATATAGAAGAATAATATGAAAGAAAAGTGAGTAGACTAAATAATAGCGTAGTGTTGGCAAAAGAACGCGTATTGTGCATACTCCAAGTAGAATAGGCCAAAGGCAGGAAGATAATGATGAACAATAAAGTTGTGACGTATCTTTCCATTTCCTCAGATCGGTGCCAACGCAGGCATAGTGGGCATGACAAAGGAACATCTAGGGCTCGCCCTTGCCCTCTCCGTGCCCGTGTTCGTAGTAGTGACCAAGATCGACATGTGTCCCCCGAATGTTCTGCAAGACAACCTCAAGCTGTTGATCAGGATCCTGAAGTCGTCCGGCTGCCGCAAAGTACCTGTCATGGTGAAGACGAAAGATGATGTCATTGTTAGCGCTACTAATTTTGTGTCACAGAGGTATGTATGGCATCTTCACAGCTTCACTATTTGTGTTGGTCCCACTGGCGAAACATTTATATCTTTATTTCTCTCAGTTGATATTGTTTCTCATCAGGGATCATGTTTTACGTGAAAGTTTGGTTAGTGGAAACGCGCAGTTAAATGGTAATTTTAAAAGTGTTGCAACTCGAAAATATGTAACGTTTAAAGAAAACAAAAATATGTCACCTATAGAAGTGTCTGAAAATGAAAAATGTAGTTAGAATTTCTTTATCTGCGTGCTGTATGGTGTCGTCACAGTGTCTTCAACAGTTTCTATACGAATTCCAGGCTATGTCCAATCTTCCAAGTATCAAACGTATCCGGCGAGAACCTGGAGCTGCTGACGATGTTCCTCAACCTGCTGAAGACGAGGATGCCCTCGCAGGACGACAAGCCCGCGGAGTTCCAGATCGACGACACTTACTCAGTACCGGTATGATATACAGCTTAACTTAGCACAGTCAGCTTATAAGTATTATTTATTCAAATTGGTCCCACACACTCCTGGAACACTTGGCTATAAGAGGAAGGTCAATTCCTATAAACGAGGTAAACAACAGAGCTGACCAGTGTCCAGGTTTCAACCTCATTCTAGAGTGAGAAAGAGAAATGGACGACGACGAATGGAATGGACGAGACGTCTTCTATAGTTCCGTAACTTACCCACACAGGAATTACATTAAAACATCCCTGCTTTAAGACGTCATGGTAACCCCCCAGGTCGCTACGAACTGGCCGGACAAAATCTGCAGCATCGATTCGAGAAGAAAAACAAGTGGGCCGAAATCCATCACGCGGGAACAGCGTTGTTATATAATAACATGTAAACTCACGATGTAAGGGGTCAGTTAGAATTACATACCGAAACTCCACAAATACCTGCGTCTGTGAAGAATTTAATGAAAATTATAAAAAAAAAACTGAATTAACGGCGATTAGTTATCGACGCAGGAGATTGTGTAGCGCACAAGTGTGTCGTTCACTCTCATAATTCTAGGAGATTGCAATCAAGATGGAGAAAAATAATACACCTTCGCCGCCAATGTGAGTGATTCTCTAAACAAATAGTTTTCGTCCAGGGTGTGGGCACAGTGGTGTCGGGCACGACGCTGGCGGGAGTGATCCGGCTGAACGACACGCTGCTGCTGGGACCCGACCCGCTCGGTCGCTTCCAGCCCATCACCGTCAAGAGCATCCACAGGAAGAGGATGCCGGTGCCCGAGGTCAGGGGCGGCCAGACTGCTAGCTTCGCGCTCAAAAAGGTCTGTAAAGGAAAATACTATTCATTTAGCTTAGACTTTTGCCCCGGAAGTACCCAACAGTTCAAATTTATTCCATACAGCAACTCACTAGCAGGATAGGATTTTGTTTTTATAATTTTAGTGCGTTTTATAGGAAAAGCAACTGACAAACTCAAAACTTTTTTGCATGTAAGAAACAAAATTAAAAAACAACTGGACGGATTTGAAAAATTCTTTCAGCTGATAATGTAGCTATCAATTGATAGCTACATTAGCAGCGAGTAACATAGGCTATATTTTATCCCCGTACTCCCATGGGAACTGGAACTACGCGGGTGAAACCGCATGGCGTCCAGTGCATAATAAAACCATACCACCACATTTCCACTACGGGGCCGTTCAAGTATTACGTAAGCAGATTTATTACAATTATTGACCCCCCCCCCCTCCCCCTTTTCAGCAAAAGTAAGCAAAGCCCTTATCCCCCCCCCCTCACATGCTTACGTAAACATTATAGTAACTTACATTAAAAGAAAAATGCATATACCCATAATTATGCATTTTTCTTTTAATGTAAGTTTCGTGTTTTTTATTTGTGGGCATCCAGAATATGAGTTTCGTTTTCAAGCATCGACAATGTGTGGGTTGCCATATGTGTGAAAAAGTAAATAATTACTGCTGACGTAATCACCATCTAGTCCCCCACACCCCGTATGTCATCAAAAATAAGCAAAGCATAGACCCCTCCGCCTCCCTATAGTGCTTACGTAATACTCGAACGGTCCCTATGCACCAATATTATGTTTTCATACAGTTAAAGCACAAAACCAACCAGATTTTGGAACATGCTAGATGATACTGTGGCTTATGTTTACAGATAAAGCGCTCACAGATCCGCAAGGGTATGGTGATGGTGTCTCCCGCGCTAAACCCGCAAGCTTGCTGGCAGTTCGAGGGCGAGATCCTCGTGCTGCATCACCCCACAACCATATCTTCACGCTACCAGGCTATGGGTACGTATTACTACAGGATTCAACGACAGCAAACAAGGAAATACAAATCAAAATTCATTATTTATTTATTCAAATGTTTTGAGCGACAAAATTACATATAACTGTCCCCCAAAACGTGCCTTTCACCACTTTGTAGTGTTTTAGCTGGGAGAAGAAGTTGTGGAACAAACTCCTCAGGACAAAACCATAATGAAACAGTTGCTGTACTCAAATACATGTAGGTTAACTTCTCCCTTATGCAAATGACTCTTCTTAGTATGAGAAACAGACATAGACAAAAAGGGTGATGCGCGTGTACAAAGCTTGAGTTTAAGTTAAATAGCGTTTTCGGCACCGTAAAGACCACATAGTTTTCCGGTCGCTATGTGGCGGCACCGCTGTCCAACGGAACCGCAGTGTTTCTGTTGTGTTACTTATATGCTTGTGTTTGTGCAGTACACTGCGGCAGCATCAGACAGACCGCGTCCATCCTGTCGATGTCGCGCGACTGTCTGCGCACCGGCGACAAGGCGCTCGTGCGCTTCCGCTTCATCAAGCACCCCGAGTATCTCAAGAGAGGGCAGAGGATGGTGAGTCTTATACACTTTTGTAACTTCCAAATAAAAGTAAATCTGCTTCAGGTTACAGAAAATCGAGGTCAATGTTTCATTTGATTTGATATCGATCGAGTCTTAAAATTTGTCAGGACACGAAGAAGCAGAAGATTATTTTTTCGCTAGCCCAAAACTTCGCGATTTCAACGGCGTCAATGGCAGGAACGATGCATTGACTGGATCTGAGGCCACCTCGACGGAACAACAACAAGGACGAGTTCTTTCGCAGAATATGATCTACCTACTGTTCTGCCCCCTTTTTTTTTGTTTTCGGATAGGAAATCATCAAATAACTTCTCCCACTCTGGGCGGAGCGGCAGATTTTTACTGGCTAAAACCCGTCCATGTTCCTTCCTCGCCCTTTTATGTTCCGGGGCCACGGTATCTCTTTCGAACAGTCCCGCAGCCCCGGCAGGCTTCGGCCCTTACGGGTCTCTCCATTATGCTGACATCTCTTTAAGGCGCGCGTGGAACACTCTGGCGCCGTCGACACGGCCTGTCGACATAAGACGGACGAACGGCTAGCTAGCCCATAGCTCACCGTCTACAGGCCCGCGCTTACGGTGACGCCCGGTGTTTCCCGCGGCGGCTTGGGGGGAGAGGTTCTCTCTATTCTGCATATCTGCCCCAATGCTCCAAACTGAACAAAAATCAAAAACATATCTGTTCTGCCATCAACGTCACAGAGTATATAATCACTACGTTTAATCAACGTCACCGATTGCCGATTGAGTGAAATATCGAATGTGTTGGAGTGATCAATATCGACTGACTGACGTCAATTGAACACGTTCCATTCCTCATAAGTTCAAAGTATGTTTGTTTATTACAGGTGTTCCGTGAAGGTCGCACGAAAGCCGTGGGCAACGTGTTGCGACCAGAGCCCGCGGCCGTGAAGACACAGCCGCGCACCACTAACACCCGGCACGACCGGCGCGCGCCGCACTCGCACGACAAGCCCGACACGCCAGCCTCGCACGTGGTAACAACATGATAAAAATCAATATGACAGAAAAAAATATTGTACATCCATTCTTTCATGCGTGGCTATCATCATCATCATCATCATCACCAGCCTATAATGTTCCCACTGCTGGAACACTGCCTCCTCTCAATGAGAGGGAATGGGCTATAATCTACCACGCGTGCCCAGTGCGGATTGGTAGATGTCACATGTCTTCGAATTTTTGGTTCTAGGACATGCTGGTTTCCTCATAATGTTTTCCTTCACCGTTTTGAGAGCAGCGGTGATGAAATAAATTACACAAAGTAATGCGCCTGTCTGGGTTCGAACCCACGACTTACTGATCGTAAGTCGGGGCCGCCACCACTGGGCCACCGCTGCTCTGCGTGGCTATAAGCAGAACTAATTGTTTTTCCAATAACATTTCCATAGAGGATTCCACAAATATTTACCCAAAAAACCCCTGCTGCTCGTTGCTTCTCGGTGTTTTTAAAATATAGCGTCAATGTGTGACTTTATTTTACAGCAAGAGAGTGACGTAACAGCAACAGACTCGCCATTCGAAGTGCAAGCAGACAAGCGCGGCGCGGCAGCGGGCGGGGGCGGGGGCGGAGGCGCGGGCGGCGGGGGCGGCGGAGGGGGGCGGCGGCCACGCAAGCGACACGACAAGCCGCCCGACGCGCCCGCACTCGCCGCCGCCGCCAACTAGGCGCACTCCTCGCAGCCACATCCGGCCCCCACTCCGCCTACACGACCCGCCCCAGGAACTTCACAGATATTTCCAGCAGTACAATAGACGGGCGCTTGAGAGTGATATTTTCAATATTCTGCGAATTTATAAGGGTAGTGCCAGATCTTAATAAAAATTCAAAATTACGAATGTCGACAGAAACTTTGATGTTTGATGATACGCCTGTAAATATTTTTCTTTATAGCTCTAAGTTTGGCGCAGCTAAATCGGTCCAAAAGCACTAAATCAAAGTACAAGGTACTTAGGTCTCATGCCGTTGCCGCGTCAGTAATTGTAACGTACGCGGTACGATTATATATCTTAACTTTGTGTGTTTACTTGTTAGTACACACTCTTGGACTACAGTTTCATATTTTTGACTCAACTATACTTGTAACTCTAGAGGTGGTCTCTTCTATCTGTAAATTTTTCTAAAAATTCGTAATAAATATATTTTCATAGTTCTACAGCATATGTCACATATAACAGTACAACAGGAACAGAACAGGCAAACTGCATCTTGAATTCTCGATTTTCTATATTACTAAATTACTATTTTTGTTACTAAAATTCTCATTATTTTATGCAAGATTCTTAAGGAATAATTTTGTTTTGGAATTTATAATTTTATTATAATTTGCTTCGATTATAATGATTTCAATTTGATTGAGATTTTCATTGAGCAGTCTAGGATCAGTAACTATGAGTGTTGTTCAGTCAGTAGCTAGTTGAGCAGCAGTGGAGAGTGTTAGAGGGATGAATCTGTTGTACTTTATACTTGAACCTCTTACAAATAATATAATATTAGTGTTAGTGAGGCTAGCTGCTCTACTCCATATCATAACTCAGTATTTCGATAACTTCACAGTACCATTATTATGTGATTTTGTAGTTTAAGTAAATGAATATTTTTATGGTTTGTTCAGAGTGAGTGAAATAAAACTAGCTCGGATTAACTATGCAGTATTATTTTAATGCCTACAATTGAAATAGTAATGGCTAAATACACATGTAGCAAAATTTCAGACTAAATTAAAATATTTACATTACTTCTTTAATTGTTTCTTGGCATCCTGAACCCCTTCCTTTAAGTTCTCATTTAGCCTTTTTAAGAATGACATGATTCTGTTAAGTTTCTCGGGATTCATCTTATCCAAGTCTCCCAACTTCTCCTTACCCCTGTAGAATACGGACACTGCAAGCTGGGCAGCGCGCCTCACCGGATAGGACTCTGCAAGCTTCTGCACGAGGTGTTCATTGTTGGCAAGGTATCTTAGTAAAGCTCTGATAGGCATTGCAATGAGATAAGTCACTTGAATGAAGTCTCAAATGAGCACATATTACGATACTTCTGTAAGAGCTCACGCTTCAGTCTCAGCTGAGTTCGCAGTATTTCAAACTGCTTCAACTGGTCCTGCTTGTTGTAATCTATGCCTGGCAAGCGCTTTATCTGGAACAAACCATTGTGGATCAACTTGTCAGTTGTATAAACTAACCTACAATATTGTCAACCCTAATTATATAGTTTTCTAAACAGGTTAATAACTTGACATGATTTAAGATAGTCTTAAATACCTGAGTACGCGCTATATCAAATTTCTTTTGCAATTCGAGCACCCGTTGACTGCAGTCTTGAGATTCTCTGGCTTTAGCAGAGTTGTCATGAAAGTCCCTCTCAACACTAAAAAAAGAAAAATATTTACAATACATAGGACTATACAGTGATAAAAATGATGACGTATATCTAAAAATAAGAGCACTTTGAAGAGTACCTTCGTATTATTTCGTAAACAATCGGTAAGAAATCTACATCTACGTCTTGCACAGTTAGAGGACTAAAGTTGTTTTGTTCAGAATGATCTGTGTTATTTTCCATCGTATGAAGGTGGCATGAGCTGTACACAAATGAATAAAACGCACTTGCCTAAATATAAACGCTACCAATAAATAAAAATCTAATTCAACTTCACATAGAAAATATGAACATTTGGAAGACAAGACAGTCAAAAGCTTAAAAATGTTTTTTTTTTTTTTATAAGGGAAGGCGTCCCCAAAATGAACTTGAAGCTTGAAGTGTCAATGCAGTGTTGCCACTGCATCTCGATCAAATAGCACACACATACCTCCCTGATTACACACAATTACACACACAGACCGCCAAGTTTGCAGTTAAATAAGTGTTATTTGTTATACATAGAGCCATCTTTACAATCAGTTTTTGCAGGAACTAGATCACAATATTCTAAATTATTCTATTTGGGTAGAATTAATATAGTTAAATTTCTTTTTCTTGAGCCACTTACGGTGAAAGCGTCAGGGTAGCCCGCGAAATTCAAATTTTCTTACGTTTTTTTGCAATTTGCAGGCAGTTGCAGTGGTAGGTTTTATGAAGTTGAAAATATCGTTTGCGACTGTAAAACGTATGTAGTTACAGAATTATAATCATCAAAATCCCAACACTAAGTTCATATAAGTCGAGGAACGAATTTTTCAACGTCAAAGTCATTCCTGAATTTTGTGAGCTTGGAAGGTTGTATTGATGACTTCGATGATCATAATTCACAAGTCAATACACACGTCTTACAGTCGCTAACGATATTTTTATCAACATACAACCTGGCACTGGCCTGCAAATTGCAAAAACGTATGAAAATTTGAACTTGGCTACCCTAACGCTACCCCTTTAATCATTGCAACTTACAATACAAATTCACCGATCGATTACAAAATTCAAAATAAACCAAAGACTACAACAATCTATTAGATTATTAAAAGGACAAAAGTTCAAAAGTTCAAACACCACAGATAATTAAAATTTGATGGTTACAAAGAACTGTCATCTCAGGTATAATGCAACCATTTTAAGATGTTTCGCTTTGTACGTTACCCACGATAATTGACTGTATTATAATCATTGCAACGCTCGTTTACCTAACCAAGCTAGAACAAGTTGTAGTGACTGAAACCGATTGTAATTGTACACAATTACACACATATGCTTATTACACACGGGTTACACACGAAAAGCCTATATTACCCACAAAATGTGTAATTACACACAAAACGGCAACACTGTGTCAATGTAAACCATAGACTTTATGCCTTAAGGGGCGTCCCCACTAGGATCCTCGCGGTTTGGCCTCGCGAGCCTGTGCTCTTTTGCAACGCGGCCACATTAAGGCTGATGCTCCAAGGTAGGCCGCGATATTCAAATTTTCTTACGTTTTTTGCAATTTATAGGGCAGTGCCAGGTTGTATGTTCATAAAAATTTTGATCGCAGCTGTAAGACATATGTAGTTACAAAATGTAGTTTTAAAAAATAACTTTTAGTTGAAATGTAGGTAAAGTTGCACTACGATTTAATTATTATATCGATATCTTAATCGCAATTTTTGCTTGAATAAAGCACATACAATTAGTAAAATTACTTTACTATGGCCAAAAAAATAGATATGGCCAAGAAATAGAACAAGGTAGATTTTGATAAATGACGTGCGTGACGTGACGTGAAAATTCGTTTCTCAACTCTTATGCCTCTTATGACTCCTCCCGCTAAAAGTGGCAGAATTTATTTGGCGATTGTCTTGATGTCATCTCTAGAGTTTCTTCCTCTATGTGAAGGCTGCTGCTACATTTCCATGGGACAACTCTAGTGGCGACATAGACAAGAGACGGAACACACTGACGCTGTCATTCGACAGACTATGACATTACCATCATTGTCAACTATTATAGCTACTAATATTATAGTAATCTGTCTGTGATTGTCAAATTCTGAATGGTGTGGCGTTGTGTTTATTATGAGGATTTCTTTCTAAGAATAGTAAAAAATGGATGAAGTTGCTAAACTAGAGCATCTTTCGCTTGTGTCGAAACTCTGCACTGAGCTGGACAACCATTTGGGATTGAATGATAAAGATTTAGGTAAGTTAGACCGCTGAACATAGTGATGTTGCGTTGCGTCCCTGATTTCTACAGATTTCTTCCTCATGAAATTCATTATACCTTTGCTAGATCGACATACGTTTGTGGATAATCGCCGTGTACTTCACGCAGAAGTTTCTGTTATAAACCAGGTGTTCTCGTAGATGACTATTCATGAGTTATTGAGACACATAGGGCAGTCCCCCCCTGTCCCTGCCACGAACCTTTCCGTTCACATATTAGTTTGAATGCATATTTATTTCTTTAAAATGAAGAACATCCTGATAATCACGGCTTTTGTGTCAAGAAGTTAAAATGAAACCTCGACATTTTCACCTTTTATAAAATAATGTTATTATTAATGTTTCAGCTGAATTCATCATTGACATAGCTGACAAGAACCCTACATTTGACTGTTTCAAGAAAGCACTTATTGAAAATGGAGCTGAGTTTTCAGATTCTTTTATGACTAACTTATTGCGTATCATACAGCACATGAAACCTGTCAACAACACTGCACAGAAAGGTGAAACTAGTCATGAAAGTTCAAACCCCTTGGCTAACAAGTTCCCAGGGTTAGCCATTCCTAATGAGAAGCCTCCCACATTCTCATCAGATGAAGAGAGTGAGGAAGATGACAAGAAAAACAAAAGACTAACAGCAAAAGAAATATTCAAAGATGAATCGAAGAACAAAGCAAATGATGCTGTGGTAGATCAAGCTATGGCTGAGTTGGAAGCCCTGGCACCATCACAAGGAGTTCCTGGCAAAGACCCTCCCAAAAAAGAAACTGTTAAAGCTGAAGTGAAAAAGAGAGAAAGAAGCCGCAGTCCAGAGCAAAAAAATACTAGTAGAAAAAGAGAAAGGTCCAGAGAGAAAGATAGAGACAGAAAGAGTAGGTCCAGGGACAGAGATAGGGATCGAAGGAGTAGGCGAAGCAGGAGTAGAGACAAGAGGAGTCACAGTAGAGACCGTAGGAGTAGAAGTAGAGATAGAGACAGAGACCGAAGAAGACGTTCCAGAAGTCGCCCCACCTCTAGTCGTCATAGGTCTAGAGAGAGAGGAAGAAGATCAAGATCTAGAGGAAGGCCCTCCCCATCTAGAAGTAGGACATCTCCATCTAAACGCAGGTCACCTCCAAAAGGAAGGAGGTCACCATCTCATGAAAAAGAACACAAATTAGGAGACTATGGTAAAAAGTTTAGGAAGAAGAGCCCTGAGGTGCAACTGAGTGATGACCCTGAACCTGGGAAAGTAAGTACCAGTTATAATGTATCTTATATTAAAACTAGCCGATGCCCACGGCTCCGCCCGCGTAATAATATATACAAAAACCTTCCTCTTGAATCTATCTATTAAAACAACCTGCATCAAAATCTGTTGCATAGTTTTAAAGATCTAAGCATACATAGGGACAGACAGACGCGGCGGGAGATATTGTTTTATAATACGTAGTGATAGTGATATGCCAATATCACTATCACTACGTATTATAAAAATTAAGGCGAAAAACAAATCAAACAAATTAAAATCAAATTCTTAAACTGAAAAAGTCACTGCTTTTTCCCATGGTAGCAATTAGAGACAACAAATTAATAATTTGGTTTGAATTATTTATTTTGCTCTTGATGAACTATATTTTTCATATCCTAGAATTACTTCAAACTCATTACTTTGTGTAATTTAATTCATCACCACTGTGGTCTCAAAAACGGTGACATCGTGAGGAAACCAGCATGTCCTAAAACCAATAATTCGAAGATATGTGACATCTACCAACCGGCACTGGGCCCGCGTGGTGGATTATAGCTCATACGCAAAATACGCGCTTTGACGTGGAGTTGCGGACACCAGCCCGTTGTACAATACAATACTTCAAACTCTTCTCTCTTCTTATTTTGCCAATAGCTTATTAATTAAATATTTCTCCCTTTCACAGATATACAGCGGCAGGGTAGCCAACATAGTGCCATTCGGTTGCTTCGTACAAATCGAGGGGGTGAAGAAGAGGTGGGAGGGGCTTGTGCACATCTCTCAGTTGAGGACGGAGGGTCGCGTCACCAATGTGTCTGATGTCGTCAATAGAGGGGATAAAGTGAAGGTAAGATACATGTCAAGGCTTAATAAATAACTAAAGTACCTAGTGACCAATAATTTTGAAAGTGACATGAACGCGCAGGGTAAAGTTATCGTAAATACGATTGCTTAAAAATTGTAATTACTCATCTTGTAATAATACTTAGGAACTTTTAAGACTTTTCATTTTAATGGTTGTTATTGTGCAATTCAATCCAAAAATCACTCGCAGTCTCGTTACTTTTGCGTCGCGCATCATGTTTTTGTAAAGGCGTATTTCTTGCTATTGCATAATATTGTGTTAATCTTTGAAAGTCATCAAGTAAATCTTTTAAAAAAGCTGATTATGCCAGATGCCGTAGGGACCTTTTCTGGAGAGTCCACTGTGTGCAATGATAAGTGTTCTTCTAACCATTTGTACTGTTTCAGGTTAAAGTATTGTCAATTACCGGACAGAAAGTATCTCTTACTATGAGGGATGTCTGTCAAGAAACAGGCAAAGATCTGAACCCAGCATCACATGCACATCTTGAGGTAAGTTGTTAAATAACACAAACTTGTATTTGCTCTTTTTTTAAATCTCTATCTGTACCTCTTTTGTGTTTATAAACAACATTTTCTCCATATTAGGCTGAACGCGAGGGTCGTAATCCTGATCGTCCCCCACCAAATGCCACAGTATTGGCAGGCCTACAAGGAGGCCTTGATCCTGACGAGGATTCTAGCCGGAAGAGAGTCACCAGAATCTCCAGCCCTGAGCGATGGGAGATTAAACAGGTAAGATATAATAATGGAACTAATCACCCTTTTGACTGAACGAAAAAGTTCGGCCAAATTGAATAAAAACTCATTGCTAATATGACTTCACAGATGATATCATCAGGAGTCATAGACAAGAGCGAGTTGCCAGATTTCGATGAGGAGACAGGATTATTGCCCAAAGACGAAGACGGCGAGGCCGACATCGAGATAGAACTCGTAGAAGAAGAGCCTCCGTTTTTACAAGGTCACGGGCGCGCACTACACGACCTGTCACCAGTCAGAATTGTGAAGAACCCTGACGGCTCCCTCGCCCAAGCTGCTATGATGCAGTCAGCGTTATCGAAGGAGAGGAGAGAACAGAAGATGATACAGAGGGAGCAAGAAATGGAGAGTGTACCCATGGGACTGAACAAGAACTGGATAGATCCTCTGCCAGAAAGCGATGGTAGAGCACTAGCTGCCAACATGAGAGGGACTGGCATAACTCCTCAAGATCTCCCAGAGTGGAAGAAGCATGTGATTGGTGGGAAGAAATCTTCTTTTGGCAAGAAAACGAACTTGTCTCTTTTGGAGCAGAGACAGTCACTGCCTATTTATAAGTTGAGGGATGAATTGACCAAGGTATGTAGGAAAACACTGACTAACTTCAATCTCTTTTCGTATAACTTCTCTTGATAACTGATTAAACATGGTTTTTCAAATTAAATAAGCTAGCGAAAAATCCAACTAAAAAATGTTGCAGGTTTTTTTAGTTACTTCTTTTTATTGTAAATCATACATCACACATCACATCTTGTAAAACCTAGGAAACGAGATGGGTATAGGTTTCTAATTTTCTATTAGAAACCTATACCCATCTCGTTTCCTAGGTTTTACAAGAGTAATTTAACTTTGTATATTTCACAGAACTTACTTTCTTAATATTATTTATTCTCATACTTTTCGTTTGAGAATAACTTCTTAAATAATAATGATCGTCCATATTCTTATTTTTTTTTTCGTTAAACCAGGCTGTGGCCGACAACCAGATCCTGATCGTAATTGGTGAGACCGGATCTGGCAAAACGACGCAAATCACGCAGTACCTCGCGGAATGCGGACTGACCGCGCGCGGTAAGATCGCGTGCACTCAGCCCAGGAGAGTGGCCGCCATGTCTGTGGCCAAGAGGGTCGCTGAAGAGTTCGGGTGCCGGCTGGGGCAGGAGGTGGGGTACACCATCCGGTTTGAAGACTGCACTAGTCCTGAGACTGTTATCAAGTAAGTGGTAGTTTCACCATCTTTCTATTAAAAAATAAGTTTAGAAAGCTCGTTGAGTTCTTCTCAATTAACTAGGAAGTTGTTGAGGTCGGACTTCGAAAGGGACTTCAATTTCAGCGTTCAAAAACTGATCACCAGTTTTGATTTTACTGCACTTTTGACTGATTTTAAAATGCTAGAATTTGACTCAGTTTTATTCGGCAGCTGAAATATGGGTCGATCCGTCTTTCGTATGCGGTAATCATCGCTTATGCATTTTCTGTTGAGAACCTTCCGCCTGCTGTAGAGAGATAGAAACAAGCTGCTGTTATTTAATTACCATATCTATTTGTTAATGTAATGATGATGATCCCAACTCCTAACCTAATACATCTTACACACCACTTTCTTTCCCAGGTACATGACAGATGGTATGTTACTCCGCGAATGCCTCATGGACCTCGACCTCAAAACCTACTCCGTAATCATGTTGGACGAGGCTCACGAGCGAACCATACACACGGACGTCCTCTTCGGTCTACTCAAGCAAGCCGTCCAGAAGCGACCAGAACTCAAACTGATTGTAACCTCCGCTACTTTAGACGCCGTCAAGTTCTCACAATACTTCTTTGAAGCTCCCATCTTCACTATCCCTGGTAGAACCTTCCCTGTCGAAGTCATGTATACCAAAGAACCGGAGACTGATTATCTAGACGCGTCATTGATAACTGTGATGCAGATACATTTGAGAGAACCACCCGGAGATATTCTACTGTTCTTAACTGGTCAGGAGGAGATTGATACGGCATGTGAGATTCTGTATGAGAGGATGAAGTCTTTAGGCCCAGATGTGCCAGAACTGATCATCCTTCCTGTTTACTCCGCTTTGCCCTCTGAGATGCAAACGCGTATCTTCGAGCCAGCGCCCCCCGGCTCCAGAAAGGTCGTCATAGCTACCAACATTGCGGAAACTTCGCTGACCATAGATGGAGTTTATTATGTTGTCGATCCTGGATTTGTGAAGCAAAAAGTTTATAATTCAAAGACTGGAATGGACTCGCTGGTTGTAACGCCTATTTCACAGGTAATTCAATACTTCTTTCAACTGACTACACATTTCAGTCGGCATATTCGATTCGTCAGTTTTAGTTGGTATACCAAGCCGACCCAAAGCAATTAAACTTAGCATTCACTTAGCTTTCATTTGGCTCGTGCCGATCGGCAAACTCAGTTCCGCATCCCTGAATAATTTTGGGTAGCCTCTGCACAGGTTGAATGACGGCCACTGCTTTAAAAAAAAATGTCCACTACTCCCGTGTCAGGCAAATTGTTACTGGAATTTCTCACTAGTAGCCAGATCAGAGTCTAAATTTGTGCCTGGTTGATGGCATATTTCATTTGGCAAAAGTATTGCACTTAAAAATGTATTCCAATTCATATTCATGATTGTTTTCTTTGTGTGGAACAGGCAGCAGCAAAACAGCGAGCAGGGCGTGCAGGTCGGACTGGACCCGGCAAGTGTTACCGACTGTACACGGAGCGCGCCTACCGGGACGAGATGTTGCCGACGCCCGTGCCAGAGATACAGCGCACTAATCTTGCTACCACGGTACGTATTAACGGTAACCAAGTCACTCAGGTGCACTCTCTCTCCTTCACTCTCATAGTCCAGAGACGGCAATAAAGAAAGAGACAGAGAGAAGAGTTCAGACACCGGACGAACGGCACCACGTGCTTTATCCGAAGCATGGAGGTGTCACGCCACCAACTTTAAAACCCTCAGCTACTACTAAGGAATCCCTGATGGAAAAACCCAATAACGCTTAGCCCGCGTCACGCACAAACTTCACCGGGCCGTCAATCTCGATTTAAAACTGACTCATTTGCATTCTACTATCGACTCAAAGTAGTTACAATTTAAATAGCAGTTACAAAGCATCCTAATTCAAGCCGTATTCTTAACTTGAAGTTTTAGTTCTAAACTAACGTATATTTCTGCTACAGGTGCTGCAACTGAAAACGATGGGTATCAACGACCTGCTACACTTCGACTTCATGGACGCGCCGCCGGTGGAGTCGCTGATCATGGCGCTAGAACAACTGCACTCGCTGTCCGCGCTCGACTCGGAAGGATTGCTCACCAGGCTCGGTCGCAGGGTATGTACATGTGCTTTAGTAGACCAAAGTATACGCTTGAGGAAAATCCTCTTTGTGAACATTTAAATCGATTTGGGAAAGATATATAGAATAATAAACTCTATTTGGTAGTTTTTTTTTTTTTTTCTTCTTTTGTATCTGCAATCACTCTTGTGTACTTTATGCAGATGTGGTAGGTGGCATTTGGCAATTGAAGTGTGCTCTCCAGCGAGAGCAACTACTCATAAGTGTAGCATAATTATATTTATGCTACTCAAGAGGGTATAGACAGGATGTCTTTTCTTTTGAGACGTTTTTGGTACGTGCGTGTTGTCAGTCCAGTGGCCAGTTCATTTGGATGCCTCTCCAGTCTTTCCAAGTATGTTTTGGTTATGGCCAAGATTTCCTCTTTCACCGAGTTCATCAGAAGTTGGTTGTGTATTTCAGCATTTGTAATGAACCAAGGCCCATTGTATATAGTTCTCAGAATCATATTTTGCATTCGCTGTGTTATAGAAATATTAGAGTTACTACAGCTCCCCCATAGCTGGATTCCGTAAATCCAGACAGGCTTCAGAATGGTTTTATATATAAGGAGTTTGTTGTCAATCGATAATTTGCTGTTCCGCCCTAATAGCCAGTGTAGGCCAGTGTAGCGTTTTTGTAACGCAAGTTGAGCTCATCTCTCTTGGTCTTTATGTGCTGCCTCCACGTAAGGCGGCGATCGAGGTGTAGTCCTAAGTATCTGACACAATCTGTATGTGGTAGTAAATTGTTATTAAGTTTTACTGGCGGACAATCGCCTCTGCGTAGCGTAAAAGTGACTTGTACTGACTTAGATGGGCTGGCAGTTATTCGCCACTTTTGGAGCCAGTCTGATATTTTGTCTAGACCTTTTTGCAGCGTTTGTGAAGCAATTGTGGGGTCACGGTTGCTAGCCAAAATTGCCGTATCATCAGCAAATGTAGCTGTAGTCACGTTGTCCTCTGCTGGCAAATCTGATGTATACAACGTGTACAGGATTGGCCCTAGCACTGATCCTTGAGGGACGCCAGCCTTTATTTCAAATAGTTTCGACGTTGCCTCTGCTTCTTTGACTTGAAACAGTCGATCCGTTAGGTAACTCTTCATTAGCTCATAGAAGTTGTGAGGAAGACAAACCTTTATCTTATAAAGTAGGCCCTTGTGCTAGACGCGGTCGAAAGCCTGTTGAATATCCAGGAAGACTGAGCAACAAAACTCCTTTTCCTCCAGCGATTTCCTGACCCTGTCGCACACTCTGTGAACCTGTTCGACGGAGGAGTGCTCAGGTCTGAATCCAAATTGGTGACAAGGTATGGTGTTATTTTCCTTTAATATTGGTTGTATTCTGCGGAGCAGGAGTTTCTCAAAGATTTTTGACAGTACTGGTAGTAAGCTAATAGGCCTGTAGGATGTTACCACATTGGGTGGTTTGCCTGGTTTATGCGCCATGAGTATCATATTGAAAATCTTGACTTAGAAATGAGTTTATTTCTTCTTCAGATACGGTGTTTGTTGCCTCGTTAGGACGGAATACGTTTGCCAAATGCTCAGCAAATGTATCAGCCTTTTCTTGAGGTGGTCTTGCCCAAGCTTGGTTTCTTCTGAGAAGTGGTACAGCTACCTGCGGTCTGGTATATCGCTTTGTGAATTTCCACAGAGAGTAATTGGTTGAAGCTGAAGGAGTGAGTGATTCTAGCTGGGCTTCTAGGGTGCTATCATGCCAGGTTTGTAATTCTTTTAGCTTGCTAGCAGACTTGCGGAAATTGTTCTTGTCTTCATTCAAGCCACTTTGGTGCCATATACGTCGAAGTCTCCTTTTTTGTCTCCTAATTTTATTTCCAGGGGGTAATCCGAAGATTTGAATTTACTCGAACATTGTGGAGTACTGTTCCAACATGCTTCCTGGATTATATTTGTTATATAATGAGTAGCAGTATCTATATCATCCGGAGTTTTTAATGCTATTTTTAACTGGATGTTATCGACAATGTAGTCCCTAAAACACTCCCAGTCTGTGTAGGTACTTATTGGTTAATGTCAATGGTCTCGCGATTTCAATCAGTCTTGAACTTATTGTTAATAATACCGGTGTATGATCAGATGATGTATCATAACACGATTCTGGCTTAAGATAGTTCTTAGACAAACCTTTGCTAATGAAAAAATCTTAAGTTTTTGTGAGTCACTCGGCCAGTATGTAGGTTCAGCAGTAGAAATTGCAGAAGTTGTTTTCTTGAATGCTCAGTTTGATTTGTCTACCTCGAGTGGTGATTAGCCTCGATCCCCAAGACGTATGCTTCGCATTCCAATCACCTCCTGCTACAAAACGGTTACCAAGTGACATGAAGAAGTGTGAAAACATAGTGTCGCTAATTTTATGTTTTGGGGGGCAGTAAACAGCCGACACATTCAGAAAGGTAATGGTAGAAAATAGAGCTCAAAATTTGTCACAGAGGTGGGGGATAATGCCCCAACTCGTCTACCCCAAAAAAGATATATTTCATTTTATCATAGCCAAAAAGAAGATGACAAAATTCTCTATCCATTACAGATGGCCGAATTCCCGTTGGAACCGAACCTCTCAAAGATCCTCATCATGTCAGTAGCACTACAATGCTCAGACGAGATCCTGACCATAGTGTCAATGTTGAGCGTTCAGAACGTGTTCTATCGTCCCAAAGACAAGCAAGCGCTGGCCGACCAGAAGAAAGCGAAGTTCAATCAGCCGGAAGGCGACCACCTGACCCTGTTAGCCGTGTACAACAGTTGGAGGAACAACAAGTTCTCCAACGCGTGGTGCTATGAGAACTTTGTGCAGATCCGAACGTTGAAACGAGCGCAGGATGTCAGGAAACAGTTGCTTGGGATAATGGATAGGTGAGTTGTGATAATATTCATCTTTTTCATACCATGGTTTCACATCGTACGGCGACGGCGTAGTCTCTTTAATTTCTCCTTTCAGCCTCGTCTACTATTCAATAATTGACGCGCAACACGTGACGCTCGACATGTTTGGCAGCGTAACATCGCGCGACGTTGCCAGCTGGCGCACAACATGAAAAAACAAAAGTTGCTAAATAAAAGTTCCGCGTTGACTTTCAACATGTCGTGCGCCAAATGTTGCCCTAGTGGATACGAGGCTTTATTCACACCTATTTTAATAATGTCAAACTTCACACAATTAAGACATGCAAATAAATATGTACATCGATATCGATTTTTTCATGCTTCCAATTAATCACGGCAAATTATTCATTGTAAATAAAAAATATAAGTACTGTTTATAGTATTAACTTTCATATCTTCCTCTTTGCCCCTATCCAATATTGTGTACTAACGGTCGATCACTTTCAACTGTATTACTTAGGATATAAGGGTGAAAAGTGGTAGCCTTTTTAACCTTTTTCCAATGGTAATTTTTATTGTACAGGCACAAGTTAGACGTGGTGTCCGCGGGTAAGAACACGGTGCGCATCCAGAAGACGATATGTTCCGGCTTCTTCAGGAACGCGGCCAAAAAGGACCCGCAAGAGGGCTACAGAACTTTGGTGGACAGCCAAGTGGTCTACATACATCCCTCTAGTGCACTCTTCAATAGGCAGCCGGAATGGTAAGGGCTTAATAGTTTTGTGACGAAAAATGGCAAAGAGATAATTTATCGCTGATTTCACCACTGAATGCGATCAGCACATCTAAACTCCGTTCAAGAGCGGTCAGTCAAAATTCCGTGGCAACGACGATTCAGACAGCTCTGGAACGCGCGCCCTAACTTATAATTTTAGTACCTATAGTTCTTTATTCACATAGTTCCAAGCGACGACTTTTCTACTCGGCTGTAAACCCGTAATGCCGTCCCTGCCGGTCAATAAACCCTTATTTTAATACTCAACTACCCACAAATTAATATCGATTTTTTTTTCATCATCAGGGTAATCTACCACGAGCTGGTCCAAACTACGAAGGAGTACATGCGTGAAGTGACCACCATTGACCCCAAGTGGCTGGTAGAGTTCGCCCCAGCCTTCTTCAAATTCTCCGACCCCACGAAACTGTCCAAGTTCAAGAAGAACCAGAGACTAGAGCCGCTTTACAACAAGTACGAAGAACCCAACGCCTGGAGAATATCCAGAGTACGTAGGAGAAGAAATTAAACTGTTCACTGCCGACGCTATATCTAATTTTGTTCTAAATAAATTGTTAAGGAAACCGAAAGATTGTTTTATTTATGTCATTAGCTATTTATTAATCTAGCCCCCATCCCCGTTATCCTTATTGTGGCAGAAATAAAACTGTCTAACTAACATAAGTCCCAGTCGTTTAGGAAGTGTAATAAGAAATCGGGTGGTCGAGTGGTCCCGACCCTACTTCCCTGCCGCACTGCCGATCGTGCCCTGCAAATCGTGTAAATAATTAAGCCCTTATGCCCTATTAAAGAAATCAATAGAAATAGAGTGGAAGAAGTTATTTGATAGAAATCATCAAATAACTTCTCCCACTCTGGGCGGAGCGGGAGGGAGTGTAAGACTTTTACTGACTAAAACCCATCCATGTTCCTTCCTCGCCCTTTATGTTCCGGGGCCGCGGTATCTCTTTCGAACAGGCCCGCACGCAACCCCGGCAGGCTTCGGCCTCGGCGGACCCCTCCCTTTTTGCTGACATCTCTTTGAGGCGCGCGTGGAACACGAACGCGCCGTCGACACGGCCTGTCATCATTAGACGGACGGACGGCTAGCTAGCCGTCCACAGGCCCGACTCCCAGCCTCCCTACAGTAGGTATATATTTGTTCTGTGCTCCCAGCTATGGGAACGTAATGGACTGATTATGTTATCTATGGACAACATGTTATACCCTCTGACTAATTAATGGCGTATGCTTTGCTCAGAGAAAGCTGCAGGGCCTGCAGGAAACATCGGCCACTTCTGTATTAACCAGCAGTTCTCACTGTTCTCAGACCTACAATTTCTAGAAACGGTTTTAAATCAGTGAATAAAATAACTCTTCCTGCCCTGCCTTAGACCCTTCTTTCAAAACCAAGTATGAAAATGAACGAGCCTTTTTCCGTTGCCTACGTTCCGTTTCTAGTCCCTTAACTCACTTACCATACGTCTGCCCTTTTAAGTCGAGATGCGTCGTATGAAACGAAACGTTAATGTCAGTTAATGTCAAAAACTGAAAGCGAGAATTTGTGATTGTGGATTTTACTAAAAATAGGCAAATTTACGGAAAAAATGAGCTGAAATAGCGTAATTAGTTACGCAATACTTATAATTTATGGTAAATCTGAACAAAACAAATTTGTAGAACCATGGACTTCTTTTCGGAAATAATCGGCGAAACAGTGATCCTTGGAATAGACACCCTTATTTTGGGCTTCTGTGTGAAACAGCTGAGCAAATGTAAACATATCCTTAATGCCCTACAGGTAAACACACTATCTCTTAATAGAAACTCATGGTTTCATATTTTAATAACAACAGTTTTATTTCAACCGCTCTAAACCTTGATTATATCACATTCCTAAATTCTTGACTTGACATAGTTTAATCTAGCGTAGCTAATTATTTGTCTAGAAAAGAATATAAGACAAAAAATAAAATTTTCTATTCAAGTATGTTTATGGGTTCATTGATGCCCTTTACCTTCATTTTATTGTTAAAAACAACATACTTAGTTCAGGATAAGCATGTTAAAACAGACAATAATACAGCAATACGTTGAATTACAGACAGCCCCAGTGCTGGACATAGATTCAACCCTGAACAAGGAGATCAACAAGTATTCCAACAACACCATCCCATATGTGGTGATCAGGGGCTTGGTGAAGCCACTGGGCAACCCCATCACTAGCAACTACAACAACTCTGTGACAGGTGTTGTGCAGAGGTAAGGATTTGATAGCATTGTTTTTTAATCCTGTGACAAATACTATTTTAGTTTTCTAAATATGAGGCATGCGGGTATGTGTATATCTTCATGCAGTTGTTATTAGCTTTATTGGCATTGGACCCAGTAAGAAGATACTTATTTTTCTGCATCTTCACTTGGATTGGGACAGATTTCATGAGAATAGCTCAAATGGTTAAAATGGTTCATAGTCACTAAGGGCAAGGTGGCTTAGAAGGTAAGTAGTGATAAAATACAAAAAAACAGCGAATAATTAACATGTTCTACTCAATTTTACATATTTTGTAATAGAAACAAGGCTGAAGTGTATGCATAATAAATATGAAATATTTATATGTAATACCATAGATTAAGCAAAACAACTTGTTTAATGTTCCTTCATACAACAACACATATTTTTATAGGATAGAAGGGACATTGATACATAAACACTCAAACAGGTAACCGTTGGTTGGTGCATACATTCAGAACATTATTCTGAACCTCACCTCACTTAGATTTTTTTTCAGCAATTAAAACAACATTTACTGTTCTATGGAACAGTACATTTTGACTGTGTTTCCTGTTATTCCACGTTTGTAGGAAACAGCAGATTAAAAAAAAAACACTGAAATATATCTGTGTGGGGAGATTCAGAATGATGCACAAAATATGGTGGTTTTGAGTGTCTATGTCTCTGTCTCTTCCACCATACAGAGTACAGATGAATAACAAATCTACATGTCGCTTTGCATCCTGGTCAAATTCAAGAGTGTGCTACAGACCATCAAGCTGAACAACTTTCTCCATAGGATCATCATCGTAATCGCGAAAAAGTAATCAAGGACCCCATACAAAATTCCAATACCTACTCGACCAAATGTATGAGACGGCTGATGATTTTTTCACAATTACGATGATGGTCCC
Source organism: Xestia ashworthii (assembly GCA_950022955.1). Lineage (NCBI taxonomy): Eukaryota > Metazoa > Arthropoda > Insecta > Lepidoptera > Noctuidae > Xestia > Xestia ashworthii. The sequence goes on from OX465553.1 coordinate 3,230,794, forward strand.
ATGGAGAAAGTGGTTCAGTTTGATGGTCTGTAGCACTCCCTTGAATTTGACCAGGATGCAAAGCGACACCCTGTATTAGAATATTTTTTCTCTATTCTTAAAAGAAATTTACACCCATACTATAAATGGGGAGGCAGTAGGCATATGCATAGAGTTCTCCAACACCTACATTTTGCTAGTCATTTTGAAGTCTATACTAAGTACTTGTTTTATTTTTCTTTCATGTTAATTTCAGGCTCACAATCAAAGAGCATGTGATAGCCCGGACATCTGCAGGCTTCTGGTCGGACCAGACGCGCACCATACATGAAGTGTGCAACTCCACACCCTTCGTCCTCAACAATGGAAAGTTCAGCATTGAGGTGGTGGACGCACTCGCCGCTGAGTTACTAGGTAAGTAAATTGTTTGAGAATATGCATATTTTTTTATCTAAGGCAGGCAAAAAAATGAGTGAATTTATACCTAAACCCGATAAGACGACGACGACGCCGACGATGATACGGCCCCACTATTTCTGTGACGAGCGTGCGTTGCCCTGTACCAAAGTAACACATCATGACTCGACGTTGGATATATAGTGTGTATGTGTTGAAAGTAATTTACACTTATTTAGTTTGAATCCTTCTACTTCTATTCTGAGGTTACGAAATACCAATCTAATCCCTATTTTTGTGGAACTTCTGGCAATGTTTACCTTATAAATACAGGGTGACTGGGTCTAGACACTAGCAAATTCGCATATAGAGGAGGTAATTTACTAATTATTGAACCAAACTTTCCTCAGACAAAGTTTTATAGTTTAAGAGATATGTCAATTTTTATACTTCATTGAGATTTTTCCAAAATTAGACCTACAAGCGTTCAAAACTTTTTTTTCTCCGAATTTTTGAAGTTGTTTTTATTATTTCTTGGTAGTCATAAACATTGGTGATTAAAATACTTACCTCAAAACTTCCCTCAATCTAGGGTAAAAAATAAGATATAATACTTAAAAATAAAAAACTTTATCATCAAATTCAACCTGAAATAAAAAAGCTATGGTGTTTCAATAATTAATTTTAAAGTTAGTTCTCTAGTTTGTCACCTTTCTAAAGGTACAAAATTTGTATTAACAAGTTACATTAAATTAAAAATTTAAAAAACCCCCGACACGTAGTACATTATCAGTCAAGCCCTTTCATTTGATACGAGTACCCATATTGAGGAAATTGTGAGAAAAAAAATGTAATTCATCATTTTGTGGTGGCGGCCATATTAGATTTGGAATTTATTATAGCGCATAGTATTCTACTAGTCAAGTCCTTTTATTTGATACCCATATTGAAGGAGTTGTTGAATAAATATGTAATCCGCCATCTTGTGGCGGCGGCCACATTGATTTTTATCAAACAGCTAAAAACACTCCCGAATAACAAAAAATCAAAATCCAAATCGGTTCATCCGTTCGGGAGCTACGATGCCACAGACAGACACACACACACAGACACGTCAAACTTATAACACCCCGTCGTTTTTGCGTCGGGGGTTATAAAATTTGTGAGTGTAAAAAAAAACCTATTAGTAAAAGTTTGTTGAAGCGAATTCTGCACAGTATTTTTTGCAAATTTATGACTAGGTAGGTAGAAATTAAGTGCCCACATTATTGACCCAGTCACCCTGCATAATTCGAATCTTCCCACTACTTAAATACATCGAGTCGTGCGCCTTCCTTCCCTCCTATATTACTTTTATTTTTACTTGATTGCACTGGAGTCTAAAACGAGAGTAATGTTTATTGAGTACTGAGACACCCTCAGTTTCACCAACATTTTATTTTTATAGACATGGACGTCATCTCAGACAAGTTCGAGCCGATGTCTCCCGGGGTCATTGACCACGTGTGGGGATTCTTCTCCGGTGTGCGGCAGCGAGGTCTGCAGACTATGGAAGAGATGCTTCGTGACGGCTCCTACATCACGGCCATAGGAGAGCTGCACAGGAGTAGCACTGGAGAGATGAGGATACAGCCGCCGAAGGATGGCTTGCCTTTGTACCTGACGACGGCGACTAAATCAAGTTTATTAAAACGGCTGGCTAGTTCAAGGGACTTTCTAAGGTATGAATCAGAATCAGAATTATTTATTTGTTAAACATAGGTATAAATATTATAGATCTTATAAATAGTGATGCTCTTGCTATGTTGCTGGACATGGTCACTCCATTCCATAGGTAGTAGTCTAGTATTCGGTCACGGTGGCCAATCTAAGCAGAGACCTAGCTAAATCAAGCCAGCACAGTGTGTTCGCAACCACAGGTGCACTCTATCTTTTATCACTCTCATGGTCCGATAGGACGGGAGCCTTCTCAAGTGCAACACCAACGGCGATCCGTGCGCTCCGAGTAGTGGTAGATATATCACACTGCCACCTTTCAAACTCCACAACTTGAAAGTCCTAATGGAAAAATCCAAAAATACTTTCCCTGATCTGAAAATAGATACCAGGGGGTCTAAAAAGGCCACTTTAGCAGAATCATAATTTGAATCACGTTAAAATTTAAAATTCTTAAAATGGACTTTATGTCTATGAAAATAAGGTCCGTTTTACCAATTTATTTTTTTTAAGATGATTCAAATTATGATTCTTCTAAAGCGGCCATTTTAGGCCCGCAGGACTCACACTCAACCACATTTCAATCACGAGACCAACGAGACACTTAAGCAGCAGCTGCAGTCTGGCAGTCGTGTCTTATTTAAACGTAACATTTTCAGAGTATTGCTAGTTCTATTCGGCACGGTAGCCGCAGCGGCGTCGTGTCGCGTGGCGTACAAGTACATGAAGCGTCGCCGACGGCGCGCGGTGGAGGACTGCATGAAGAAGCAGCTGGCGGCCGGACGGCGCGAGCGACGCGCGCACGCGCGGGAGAAGAACCTCACCGACGTGCAGCTCTGTGTCGTCTGCACCGAGAACCCTAAGGAGGTAGCCACGACAATATTATCTCATTACTTATTTCTACAGGCACTATCAAATGTCGCTTACTTTAATAAGTGATATAGAATAACAGAATCTATACTAATATTACAAAGAGGAAAGAATTTATTTTTTGTTCGTTTGTGTGTTTGTTACGATTTAACTCTAAAACAATTCGACCGATTTTAAAAATTTTTCAGCATTAGAAAGCCAAGTCTCACTGAGTAACATAAGCTACTTATATTTTATCCTCGCACCCCCACTGGAACAGGAACTATGCGGATGCAACCGCGTGATCATCATCTTCCTGTCCTTGTTCCATGTTACTTGTGGTCGACGCAACACGTTTTCTTCTTCCATTCTGCTCTGTCAACGGTCAATTTTTATTTACTTCTTTATCTTTCATATCATTCCTCACACAATCCTTCCATCGTTTCTTTGCCCTTCCTGCTATAAGAATAAATAATAGAAATTAAGTATAAAGAATAGAAAACTTTATCGTAAAACACATTTCCAGATTATCCTCCTTCCCTGCGGCCACGTGTGCCTCTGTGAGGACTGCTCCGACAACATCAACGACCACTGCCCCATCTGTCGCGAGAGGATAGAGTCCAGAGCGCCCGCCTTCATCACGTAGACGTAAACATACCGTAAAAGTATAGGCCATGTAATTCACGAGCGCGCGACGTAAGATTCTTATGTCATTGGTATAAGGTACAAATTGCAATGATGACGCGTTCGTGAAATGAACAAAGTACAAGAGTGTACTGCGCGAATTTATATATTTTAGTGGTACAGTCCTTCCTTACCTCTAGACATTACTTCACTGTGATCTGTATACTCGTAACAATAAGGTTGCTTATTACAAAGGTATAAATAACTTCCAAAGGAAAGTACATAAAGGCACCATAATCTTGTATAGATGCTTTGTTGTTTCTCCTTATTAGCAATATTTACCAATATTCCTAGATGTTATGTTCTTTTGTACGTAAAAAGTATTATATATACCAGGGGGCTTAATATGGCCGCTTTAGCAGAATCATAATGGGATGATAATAGGACCATTTTCCACCACGAAGGGAAGAAACCGATTATTATAGGTCGTGCCTTCAGCTTGGCTGTGAACCTCAATCATTTGGATTAATAGGGGTGCATTCGGCAAACAAAAACAACGTGCATACTGTAATTCAGCGCATATGGTCTATATTTGAATTATCACAAATTAGATGCAACAAGGCTTAGTACAATCTAGCACAATAAAGTCAACAAATCAAATTGTTATTCTCATTTTAAAAGTGTGGTCCTTAGAAACTACATATATAAGTAATTCAAATGACCTTAAAAGAAGAGTTTAAAACATTGCTTTTAGTTTTTATCGGCTTTTCGATGCTCTTACAGTAATGTTTAAAAGTTGATCTCCGCCAATTACCCCTTTCGAAAATTCGGTCCAAGGGCACGTTGTCTTCGAAATCGTTTGACCGTTCAGCGGAACGAATCGAACCTGGGCTGCAATTTATTCCTAGTTCAAGAAAAGTCGGTTTAAGCCTGCAATAGCACAGTCTGAGTAACTGCTTTAACTCTTCCCCTTGTAGTAATAAATAACGAACATTTTCACGCACCTTTTTTCTTTCCGCCGAGCATTCAAGCAGACACTTTACCCACTTGACTATATCGCTGCCCAAAACACAATGGAATTTTCTGAGAACTCACACTGATGATGAACATCAATATTTAAGTGTCAGATCGTGCAAGCGTCTTCCCGAAGCCAACAATAACAAAAATGCTACGTGACATGAGACTTGAAAAATAAATAAATAAAATAAATATCGCTGGACATTTATTTTATTTATTTACAAGCGCCTTCCCGAAGCCAACAATAACAAAAATGCTACGTGACGTAAGACTTGAAAAATAAATAAATAAAATAAATATCGTTGGACATTACAGCGCCATCTAGTGCCACACTAAGCAAAGCTTGTGTCGTGGACACCAGATAGTTGATATACTACTTAAATACTTTTTTGTTTGTAAATACATAGGTACTTATTAGACATAATATAATCATCCATGACTCGGAAACAAATGTCCATGGCTCACCACACAAACATTTGCTCCTACCGGGATTAGAACCCAGGACCCTAAGAACGAGAAATACTTGAGGCGTATGCGACCTCAGCCACTATAAATAAAGAAAGAAATAGATCCTCTAGATTCCAAACCGTTGGTTTCGAGACGGCGCTTATGTTTATCGCTTAGGCTTGTTAACTGAAAAAATCTAATTAGTCCGTCACTATTATCAAAAAATATTTCATTCGTATTTTTTTCTTTTGTTACTTAAACCAAAATTGACGAACACGACGCTTTTAAAATTCTCAATACGTCACTGTTTGGTATCATTTTTAGTGAGTACTGACATCACGAGCCCCCACTCCCGAGTATTGATGAGTTTTATCTTTATCAATATTCGTTGATTTACAAAAACAAAAAAATACGTGTCCATTATTTTCCAATACTCTAACTGACGGACTAAATAGATTTGCAATTTATTGATGGTGGAAACCAGCCTATTAACGGGTGCGAAGATGAATGAAGCTGTTGAGAGGGGTCAGCTAGAGAAGCGACGACCGATTTATGAACTAGCATAGTAACATAATAATTATGGCAAATTGGCAACTTTCTAATTCTAGCTAAATAGCTCAAATAAGTGGAAAGGTCCTGTGGGCGAGGTTGACTACACCACGAGACCCACTGTTTCCATGTAGAACTATAGGTTTTCCAAGTAGAGTCGCGCCAAGCCATTTGCAAAAGGTTTACATGATCCCGGGACTACTACTCCACCCCGAACTTTCCAAACCTCTAAACAGAGCTTCTCTACGTTTTCCGGTGGAAGATTGGCCGACAAATCTACCAGGTTTTGGCGAAGGTTGTGAATCAGAAACCGTCAGTATTTTCTAGACTTCTGAGCGCGGCTGTCTGTCGTTCCCCTTTTCTGGTGAGCTCGTCGGGGACCCGTAGAGCGGCCGGAATTGGAGGCTACGCGACGCTGCTGAGAGGCGGTAGGAGCGGGCAACCGAGATGGTCCTGGACGAGAGTGCCAACCAGCCTCCCTTGAGTTCCGGTGGTGCCTAACACCTTTAGGTCTGCGAAACATCCCTTTGAAAGCCGATTTGCGGGGTTTATTCTGGAACACTTGAGAAGCCCCGCCATTATCCTTTAAAAGCTTGGATAGGGCTTTCTCTTCAAATATGTGAGTTGCCGATGGAGGGATTTGTCGAACGGCTGCAGTTAGAGCTTCATTTCTTGCCCTGAAGGCATTTCGTCTCATTTCAATTACCTCCGCTCGATGACCACACACGAACTGCAGAATGTCATCGGAGACGGTTCTAAAAGGTGAGCCCTTTGAAATAAGCTTCTTAACGTCCTCTGCAACATCGGGATGACTCTTCACGATTTCTTGGAGGCTCTCCACCAAGTTCTTACTTTGCAGAAGTAATCCATGCGTGATAGTGCCTAGCATACTGTCTTGCTTTGTGGTGAAGGTCGATGATTGAACGCAAAGTACTCCCAATTCTGCATTTGCCTTGAGAGCACTAAACACAGGTGCGGCGTGAAGGCGCTGCTCTGCCTCCTTATAGCGAATCCGATTCCATTTCTCCGAACCAAATCGTTGGCATAACGTACCCTGAGAGCTCAACTGCGTAGTCGGTTGAGGCACGAGTGGATCCGCTTCTTTTGTTTCCGGCTGAAAATCAAGCACCACTTCCTGAGCCTTGGGATCTTTCGCCAGATTTATAGAAGGCGCCTCCCAGTCTGAGTCAGATGGAGTAGAGCCACGATATCCTTCCTCTTCGTAGAAAGAATCTGTCTCGGACTCCTGGGGAGTAGAGGTCGGTGGTTGGATAGCTTCAATTTTCGATAAGATGCAGGAAAATATCGCATGCATTCGTTCTTCGATCATGTCGAGCCTACTCTTTTTCGGTCCGCTTCCAGATACGCTAGATGTAGCACCGATGGAGGTTCCTCTTCTCTTTCTTGTTGTATCGATGGGTTCCGAGAGATCTGCCAGAATTCTGTCTGCTTCTCTTCTTGTATGCATCTGAGCCTTCATCGGTTCCACTGCCTCCCTGAAAAGCTCAGTTCGGGCGGCGGAACCTCGAATTTTGTTTGCGATTGCAGGTGGACCTAAAATAAGGGCCCTGGTGAACGCCCAATCTGCCAATTTATTTCTTATTTCACGATAGCCCTGCTCAGAAAAGTGATCGGCTTCTGGATCGAAGGCCCTTACTATTCCAACTGTGGGTAGCGCAAACGTTAGTTTATTTAAGGTGTTTAGCTCAATTTTGTCCCCGAACACTTCTTCTTTAGATAATTGGCTGACTTCCCATTTAGTCCAGCCATCGGGCAAACTTTCCTGTGCCAGCAGTTTAAGGCGGTCGAGGATCGCATGTTCCTGATGTGAAACGCCCTGTTCGTCGAGCAAATCAGCCAAGGTGATGTAGCCGTTTCGCTGAGTCATCTGTAGAAAACAAACAGAAACTATCTTAGTGTTACGAGCTGGGTATGAGATAAATTAATTACTACCGATTAAACAACACAATAACTTTATTTATCACAAAACAATTTAAACTTAATCACAAGTACACTACAATACACTACTGTTCACTATTCGCTTAGATATCGCACATCAAGTTCACTTCGATTCGCTTCGATGTGTAGCCAAAATAAGACTGACCGTCGCGGCACTGAGCGGTCTATTTATACTCGCCGATAAACACACCAGAATAATAATAATAATCAGTTTGGGCTCACATTTTTTTTGGGCGGCGCCTGTCAATTGATTGAATGACGCCTCTTTTTTCGAGCGGTGCCTCTCGATTTCCTTGAGCCGTGCCTTTCGATTTTACTGAGCCGTGCCTCTCATTTTTTCAGAGGCGCCCTCCGAATTTCGAGCCGCGCCTCCCGATTTTCTAGAAGCACTGTCGCTCAAATTTCGAGCCGCGCCCCCCGATTTTCGAAAGGCACTGCCTGCCGCTCAAATTTCGAGCCGCGCCCCCCGATTTTCGAGAGGCACTGCCGCTCGAATTTCGAGCCGCGCCCCCTGGTTTTCGAAAGGCACTGCCTGCCGCTCAAATTTCGAGCCGCGCCCCCCGATTTTCGAGAGGCACTGCCGCTCGAATTTCGAGCCGCGCCCCCCGATTTTCGAGAGGCACTGCCGCTCGAATTTCGAGCCGCGCCCCCTGGTTTTCGAAAGGCACTGCCTGCCGCTCAAATTTCGAGCCGCGCCCCCCGATTTTCGAGAGGCACTGCCTGCTGCTCAAATTTCGAGCGGCGCCTTTCGATTACCTTGAGCCGTGCCTTTCGATTTTACTGAGCCGTGCCTCTCATTTTTTCAGAGGCGCCCTCCGGATTTCGAGCCGCGCCTCCCGATTTTCGAGAGGCACTGACTGCTGCTCAAATTTCGAGCCATGACTCCCGATTTTCGAGAGGCACTGCCGCTCAAATTTCGAGCCGCGCCCTCCGATTTTCGAGAGGCACTGCCGCTCAAATTTCGAGCCGCACCCCCCGATTTTCGAGAAGCACTGCCGTTTAAATTTCGAGCCGCGCCCCCCGATTTTCGAGAGGCACTGCCGCTCGAATTTCGAGCCGCGCCCCCCGATTTTCAAGACACTGCTCTAAGCTTCTTTTTACTGCTCATCCTCAACCATAGCTTAGCAGGGACGGATAGGTCGTGGCTGAATGGCCGACAGACCAAAACTGAATTTAGCGCTTTGTTGTGGCAGAGATGGACAACAGACGCGAGCGTGCTTAAGAAGTGACCGCTCCAGCTTATGCAAGGCTAATTGGCTCAGAATAATCGACATTTCTTCATTCTCACACACCTATGAACACATAATGCAAATAAAAAATTTAAAACTTACCATTTAGGTGAACAATCCGAACGTTACAACAACGTTTTTCACTAGCTCTAGAACACTGCACACTGTAACAGTAATCCAAGCGTACTAAGGAAGCGGGCCGCCGCCGCCCGCCGCCGCTCGCAGCGGCGGCCCCTCGCCCCTCTCGCCTCGCACCCGGCGCTCGAATACACAACGCTAGTTCATTCAGTTCATTGTAGCTGGTAGGTATGATAAGTAAGGTAATCTCCGAAAGGTCAAGCCGAATGCACCAAAGTAAAATATTTAATAATGTTACAAGTTGTAAAATACTCACAAAGTTACAATTCATAAAAATAACTGCGTCTGTTACCATTTTAAAAATTTCAATTGTGATTCATATCATTATCCTATTATTAATCTGTTAAAGTGGCTATTTTAGGGGTTAACCAGAAATGTATTTTTTTACTAGGAAATTGTCACGTAATCACGTTGTGTAGATACCCGTCAGTGATCGTACAGGTATTATAAACGTGCCTAGGTGCTCATAGCAAGAAGACAAAAAGCATTTGGCTTTTTTTGAAGAGTGGCTAAAATTAAATTACAGAGATTTGAACCTTGAGGGTAGAATTAATACTGTAAGTCTAGTGGTGTTAATAAATGAAATTAATTAAAGTTTGTTAAATATTTTTGTTAATTTGATTGATGTCAGAAACCTATACTTATACCACCGCATGATGCTGAACATGTGTCATCTTCTTCTTGACCATTGAAAGGGGTCTCATCTTCTGAATGATCTGATACATTTGTATCCTTTTGTACATTTGTTTTATGTTTCTCTGCACTTGAAGTCTCATCTAAACCGTACTGTTCTAATAACATGTCAAGTTTCTTATTACTAACTGCTGGATCAACACTAGTTTTACTTTTGCAGCTTCCTCCACAACAATCGTTTTTATTACATGCATCATTAATGCTTGTATTTTCCTTATTTTCATTACTCTTACTGATTCTCTTATTACTATCTATTGCTATGTGTGTATCATTCAGATCTTTAATGGCATCTTCTAAACCTGTTTCATTGTTTGCCTGTTTAGCATGGTATTCGTCAAGCATCCTCTTTGCTTTGGAACTCTTGCCGATGCCGAGCTTGGGCAGGCCTTTGTTGAGGCCTTCTAGGAGTACACATGCCTTGCAAACCTCTTGTGAGGACACGAACTTGCAGCGACTGCATATCCTTAGTGTGGGGAGGGATACTTGTTCCTTTACTGACATTGTTTCACCTGGAATAAAAGAAATGGAATTATTCTTTTTATTTTAGGGTCATATATCGCAAGATGCATAAAGCAGAAAATCCCTTTTCTATGGCTTTCTATAAGGAAAGATTGAGATTGAGAGTGGTCCCATATAATGGTAAAAAAAAGATTGTGACCCTCTTGGCTGAATGCGTTACCAGGGATAAATCTTGAACATACCTGAGTAAATAATATCCATGATACAAGCAGGCCTAATTTTCTCCATATCCTTGAGCAGTGCCCGGGCATGTCCCCTGTAAGCATTGGGAGCAAACACACACTCCGTGGAGAAGTAGACCAGCTTCTTGTAATGTGCGTACATCACTATTTCCTTCTCATAGGTGTACTTGAGGGGCTTAACTCTCGGTATTGTGCCTTCACTGCCCTGGAAGAAGAAAACAATAATGTTTTTTTAGGTGCATTTCAATGAAGAATTTGATGATTGAAAGTCATACGAGTTTTGTACCTACAAGTCATGCTCTTTAAAGTTGCTAATAAGGTCTAATTCTAAAATTCTGAGATATATTCATAGGGTTGGGGAGTTGCAGTTGTTAGTTGTTTGGAGCAGTGAACATCACTTTATTTAGATAAAAACATAATCATAAGTTAAATAGCTAGGTAAATATTGAATGACTTACAGTAGCTACAGCTGTGCACCTCTTCAACCTTGCAATATCACCTCTGAGTACATTCATCAACACAGTTTCAGCAATATCATCAGCATTATGTCCTGTAGCTATACACTTCACACCCAACATGGCCGCCCCTCTGTCAAGGGCCTGCCGTCTGAACACCCCACAGAAGGTGCAGTTGTTCTTCCTGCCAATCTGAGCCACTATCTCATCCATAGTCCAGCCATACAAGTCTTTATATGATAATATCTTCAAAGGCATCTCATAGTCATCACGGTTCTGCTTGACAGTCTCAAGACTGTCATCTCTGTATCCTGTGATACCTTCATCTATTGACAGAAGCATCAGGTTCAACCCATAACTGTACCTTTGATTTAAAGTCTTGAGTACATACGCAAGTACAGTCGAGTCTTTCCCGCCGGACGCACCAATGGCTACTGAATCTCCCTTGTTGAATAATTTTGCCTTTGTGATTGTGTAGTGAATTTCAGTTTCAAATGCCCAGAAAAAACATTCCTTGCAGAGAGCATCGCCTGTTTTTGGTCGCTGAAATAATTAAATTAGAAACGATCAGTGAGTACTTTTGTAATGATCCTGCTATTTTTTCTAAATAAAATAATACCGTTTTTACCTTCAAAACTGCATTATTGCCACAACCCCTTCTGCATGGAACAGGCATTTTAATAATTAGTGAAACGAAACAATTTCGTCACGAAAAATAATTGCTAACACTTGATTTCGTGAACAAAAAATGGTTAATGATTTCGTAAAAGTTTATTTACTTTAACTTTATGTTGGGGATACTTCACACTATAATCCTATATTGCTACTTATAAACTATTTTCATTTACGTTTTATTAAATTGAAATCCAATTTGTTGATAATAATAACCATTAACCTCAAATAAATTGTTTGAAAATGTGACATTTATGAATGACATCCAAAGAGTAAGTAAAGTAATATGACATCCATGATGACATGACGACAGCTGGTATTTTTGACTGGACTAGTGTGGGCGGTTCATTGGCATTCAATATCGATTTTAGTAAAACAAGCTGGTTCGTTTTTGTTACTTTTTTGTATGGGTGAGTGCTGCTCAGAGTTTATATTCATCATTGTGGTATCATCTTATTCTAGATTCATATAATAACATAATTTGGAAAATTATTGCAAATATTTTACAATTTCCTACTTTCTCACCATTTAAAAAAGTTGGTTTCATTGGCATTTATTTCATTGGCAGCTGAATTCATCGAGAGCTTAGAAAAATGGTCTAAGATCGACAAAAACTATTCTATTCTAGCTTTGTTCATTTTATTGCTTCAAATGCCAATGTTTTTCACATCACATCAGAAAATTCCGGACCTAAATATAACCCACACAAGTTCATTGACTGATTGACAGTCATATTTCCGAACGAAACGAAACGTACTTCGTCTGTCTGTCTGTACTGCATTGCATCAAAAGACCACTTAATTCGGTGTTTCGCTCAAACTATTTTATTTTTATATATTTGAACAGCTTTCTAGTGACTTATGGGACGTTAAAAACCAGTTATACATGTTACGTGTGTTGAATAATGGTGATATGGTGGTTGTGTAGCGGTGGCTGTTGATGTGTCCATTGATGAGCCGTTGTAGGTGAATGTTGTTTACGGCGCGGTGAAGGCGCGTCGAGGCGGGTGTGCAGGGGGCGGCGGCGCAATGCACGAGCTACTGAAGCATGTGCTGACGGAACGGGACCTCACCCGCGCCGGCGATATCTTCGCGATCCCTGACGCAGAAATAGTCGACGACCTCAACGAAGTGGTGAGCCTTATCGCTAAGTATTTACAACTGGCACTGCCTGTTCTTTTACGATACTAAGAATTAGAAAAGTATGTAAATTACATCTGAGTCAGACCTACAAAGTGCATTATTAAATCCCTAGTTGGATAAATAGGAACAGTGAAGGATCAGCCGAGGTATTGAGTGCCAACCACTTGAATAAATTATGAATCATAAATTCTGCAAAATATATCATAAAATTAATTAAGTGTTTTTTATTGTACTTGTATTCCTTGCAATTTTCCTGTACGGTGTTTGCTTGTAGATTTATCAAATTTCACTATTTATAGTTGAGCCAAGTCAGTCACTCATGTAAATAATAATACCTACCTATTCATAAGTAGTTATATTATAATAATAAATCTTAAATGAGACATGCAATATTACGATTGGATACAGTTGACTATATTTTATAATTCTGTGTCCTAGTTGAATCAGAACCACTGTGTTTTAAGATACAACTAATATTGTCAAGATAATCTTCTTATCATGACAGTGCATTTGTTGTAAATCATAGATTCACGTCACTATTGATAATTGATAAGATAAATATAATTGTTGCAGTTGAAGCAAGTAACAGAGATTTCCTCACGGCCAGACTACTGTCGGAACGACCGGGACCAGGCTCTGATAGAAATATGTGTAGCAAGAATTACGTCATGTGTGAAGGAAACAAGTACTCTGGACAAGTACTGCGGACCCCTAGTGGCTTTGCTAGAGTCATGCTTGCACCACAATCTGATGCCTACTGGTCACCTCCGGGATGATGATCCACCTCATGCTAAAATTGCTTCAGACATCATAGCATGCATTGTTTTGGTAAGTTATACTTTTCAATCTGTGTGAGATGTATTTATTCTATTTTTTATTTTTTTATATTAATTTGTGAAATTGTACTTTAAGATTTGAATTAGTTTTTTTTGCAAAATGTGATTTCAATGTCAAATAAATCAATAGATTATGGATATAAGAACGTGTTTCTATTAAACTATCATTGAAAACTAACAACTTGACCTTGCTTTGACTGGTTTCACAACTTGAAAAAACATTGGTTCATGTTTAATTTATTTATTTTCAATGCATTCTTTTCTACATTTTAAATATTTTTAAAATCAAAACCATTTTAAAAATATAAAAAATTAGTAGCCCATCGGCATCAGGAACAAGGTCCAGGGTGGCGGTTGGCGTCCGAATGGCTCTATATCTATACTAATATTATAAAGCAGAAGAGTTTGTTTGTTTGGTTGAACACGCTAAACAGAGCAGGAATGAAAAATGTTGCAAAAACGTGTTTTTTTTCCTTTCGTTTTTCTCTCTTATGTGACGCAGACGAAGTTGCGTGGGTCAGCTAGTACCTGATAAATAGTAGACTACTGATTGCAGATAATCACTGAATTTTTTTTTCATTAATTTCCCATGCAATTTTGTCTAGGTATCATTCCCTTTACAATCCGACAAGGAGAACTACGCCAACAAGAGCGTGATGGAGCTGTTCCTGCCGGTCGCGGTGCAGTTCTTGCACAAGGGCAACCGCGAGATATCGCGACACATGGCCCGGTATCTCTCGCTAGCTGCTGTACATCATGCGGTGCTGCTGAAACCACATGTGCAGACTATCATGGATTCTATCATGTCAGGTTGGTAGTACGACATAAATTATCTAATCTGGCGGTGTGGAATTGTGAACACTACAACCAACTAAATCTGCTCTTCATCTCCTTTGTTGGCAAGAGCTGAATGAAAATTGTTCAAATTGTTGTTAAATGGCGTGATGTTATGATTTACTACCCTACTTATATTCACCATTCTATTGACTAGGTAACTACCCTCTCTGCCGGATTCTGACGAACCTCTACGAGGTATCTCCGGAACCTCTCGAAGGCCACGCTCCAGCGCTGGTATCGCTCCTACCCCACGCGGAACCCGTAGAGAAAAGCTCACTCTTCGCACTGTTCGAGCATATCGCTGCCCGCAAGCCTGACGCTCTGAAGACATGTGTTCCGCAGCTGCTGTCGTACCTATGTCCAAACACTGCCAGTCAGAACGATCCAGGGTGTATGTGCGTGGATATACTACAGGTTAGTGTTCTTAGGGACTACGCACACATATTCAGCTCTATTCGCGTTTCGCTGAACGATTTTGGTCACACTTATACAGTTCTACTTCTATCAGCCGCGTACAGCGGCGTAAGAGTGTTATCTCCGCTAAATGCTTCTATCTACTACGTACGGCGCTGAATATGCTGCGAAGACGGTCAGCTACTCAATTAGTACCTATTGTGCCCTCAACATGGACAGTTCTATGTGCATTTCTACACATGGACATTTCTTTTTCTATCGCTATAATGTGACGAACTAAGATCGTACAAGCAAGAATATTTTGGCACTAGAGGTATAAGTTTCTCTTCGTCCATTATTTTATTTCGTAAAAATAAAGTAGGTAGGTAAGTAATTAGTATTACTTTAAAACACGTCCGAACTCTCCATCCTTGCGTGCATAATGATTACGTAATAATAAACACTGATGCAACTTGTCGACAAGGAGTTGAGAACCATACGTGTGCAGCGCTGTTCCGCCGCATTCAGCGTCGAACGCGGCGGAACAGCGCTGAACGCGACAGAACAGTGCTGAACTCTATCTAAAGCACTCGCATGATAAAAACACATTTGTTCTTATTTTAAACTTGTTGGCCGCGAAAGCTGAATAAACGCGGAAAGCTGAATGGATGCGTACGCGTCTACATACAAAAACGTTGTTTTCTATGGACATAAGCTGAATAGAGCTGAATAAATGTGCGTAGTCCCTTATTGAGCAACAACATTATGCGATTATGACGAAAAAAAAGCAGATTGGTGTTTAAAAACGGTTAATGTCATAAAACGGGGATTGTAACCAGTCTATTGATAAAAGCAGCAGCAAATTGGAAGTGTTTGGTTAACTTGAAGAGGAGCGATCGTCGCGCGAATCCTTGATCGTTCTTGCTTGTAAAACCGACTTCAAAAAAAAAACAAAAAAGTTACAAATAACTTAAGCTTCTGAAGTCGGTGACCTTTGTTTGATTGATTTAATTTTTTTGTCACCGACTTCAGAAGCTAAAGTTATTTGTAACTTTTTTGTTTTTTTTTTGAAGTCGGTTTTATTTTTTGCAAAAAAAGTTTTTATTTTTCACTTTTTAGTGGTTCACATGTGCTTGGTACACATGGAAAGTGCATACCGTTACAATTACAACAAGCCCAAACACGACTAGGATGCATTGTCTCATTATGGAGTTCCGTGACTCTTGGCTTCATCATCCGATCTGATGGTAGAATGGTTCTCATCAAACGCAAGTGCTTCATTTGTTGCAGAAAATACCAAAATCGCTGTACGTTATCCTATAAAATTTGACGAGTTCCCTTGATTTCGCCAAGATTCCATCATCAGATCCCGACTTGGTGGCTATGGGACCATTTGGAAAGTATACCCTTTCCAACAAAAAAAGAATTTTTCAAATCGGTTGGCAAGCGACGAAGTTATGCGCGAACAAACATAAAAAAAAAAAAAATAGAAACATCCGAATTGAGAACCTCCTCCTTTTTTTGAAGTCGGTTAAAAAAAAAAATAGAAACATCCGAATTGAGAACCTCCTCCTTTTTTTGAAGTCGGTTAAAAACCGGAAGCAACAAGCGGCGTTCGGGTTCCGAGCAAAAGGTACGTGACGATCCCGTTTTCACGCGTTATTCACTTATTTCAAAACAGAACACGCCGTTATTGGTCCGAACTTTAGTTGTCGTTAAGGGTCTATACTCAACTGCGTGTATGTTCGGCAGGTGATAGCGTGCCTCAGCCGAACTCGCGTGACACTAGTAGTGGAGCACGGCTCGCTAGTGAAGCGCGCCGCGCGGCCGCCGCACGCCACGCCGCACGCCGTCACGCTCGTCGCCAACATACTGACGCAGCTGGGGTACACTGGCAGGGTATGTATTATAAACATTCATCATTAATGTTCCACCTTTCATCTAGCATCGCATGCCCTCTTACCTGCGCACCGGCGTCCGGCTTGAATGCATCATCAATGTTGGAGCGTTTGGTCCAACATAAGATTTGAACTTCCATCAATATGCTAAGAAACGCAATATTTTGCTGCCTTTATCCTAATTTTATGGGGTCGGCGCAGCATGTCCCTGGCCTTCTTCCATACTTCATGCGCGCGGCGTCATCTCTGTAGTCACCCCCTTTCTAGCAATATCATCTTTCACTGATACAAGTATTATATTTGTAAATAATAGTAGAAGTAAGATAAAGTTAAACTCATCTAGTCAACACGTTATAAAGATAGCCAGCGAACCAACTAGGTCCTTTTTGTAAAATATTAATTTGGCTGCTATGTAACATGACGAAGCACGTATCCAGACTTTTGGTTCGGGGGGGGGGGGGGGGGGGGACAAACGTTGAAACAACGCCGGCACAATTTTTTCCACCACCTCACCAAAACGCCACCACCACCACAATTCAATGAAAACAACTCGAAATGTTTTGCACTACAAATCGGATAATTATGTTAGATTGAAGGAGTAACTTGGGCGATCTATCTAGAAAAGCCCATCAACGAAAGAAAGTACGATTCGAAAAGCGAGCGCAGCGAGCTTGAAAATTTTTGCATCCACCTCGAATATGATAGGTTTTCTTTTGTCCTTTAATAAAACAAAACACCATTCAGCCAATTTATAAAGAAAAGCATGCGAACGCAAAGGACATGATATGTCTGAGCACGCTCCTTTTTTTTGATAAATTAAGTTCATTTTGTTATTTTTTTTGGGCTGTCGTGTAATTTTTGCTTTCGGTTCGGATGATTGGTTTTTCTATGTATTTTCTTTTCCGTTACGGCACATTACACTCTGTGGCCGGTGGCCGGCGCCCATGGAACTGTGTAAACAATCGCTGTAATTACTGTACTAAAATTTATGTACTTCGATACCAACTATCCCGCCCCCCCTGTAAACGTGCCTAACCATAACACCAAAAAATAAAACGTTATCACTCTTGCCCACCACGGTGTAACAGCACATGCTACTCGTATCCTCCCAGGAGCGCGCGCAAGAAGCGTTGAACTTCGTGCTGGAGCGGCTCCCGAGCGCGGAGAGGGCGGCGCAGGCGGCTCTACTGCGCGACGCCACCTCGCTGTGCAGCGCCTTCCCCGCGCTCTTCACCGACAAGCTGCTCACTGCCGTCAGGGCCAACACTAGGTTAGCCCACTCAATATTTTAATCATTGTCATTTTTGAACTATAAGAGACCACGATCTAGTTTATTCTCTAGGAATCGGTTGGCTATGGGTATGATTAACAGAAAGACATAAACATCGTTTCTTCAAAAACATTTGAACGCAATCCTGCTTTTTTGTGTTTATTTCACAGAATATTTTGTGTACCTTTTAGTCCGTGCTAAATAAATGTATTTTTTTCTTGTGTTTGCAGCAGTAACCGTCCCAAGTCCGGGTCGAGCCAGAGCGAAGTGAACCGAACGTCGACAGGCGTCACCATCGTGCGACTGGGCGGTGCGCACACGCAGGCCGGCGCTAACACTACCGGCGCGGGGACCACCGGCAGTACTACTGGTCTGTATTTGTGACATACAATGCTGCGTTTGCAAGTTATATAGCTTGTAAAAAAATGAACCAAATGTGTAAACTAAACAGATATGTGTTTTTGTAAAAACGTCAGAGGTTTGTTTTGGTCCCCGTAGGCATTCAGTTAAGTATCC
This sequence comes from Xestia ashworthii, assembly GCA_950022955.1. Taxonomy (NCBI): domain Eukaryota; kingdom Metazoa; phylum Arthropoda; class Insecta; order Lepidoptera; family Noctuidae; genus Xestia; species Xestia ashworthii. The sequence goes on from OX465553.1 coordinate 3,249,110, forward strand.
TTAGTGTTGTTGAAACCGGACATAATTCTGTGGATGTAATCAATACTAAGTGTATTCAGTTTGGTTTTTTACCTTGGTTGGTCGCCAGGTGTATAGATCTAATCTTAGAGCATTGGTGTCGCAGGAGGAGGACAGCAAGAATATCTCGACGGGCAGAAGCTCTTTTGTGATGCTATTTATGTTTACAGGTAGCAGCACGAGCGGCGCGGGAGGCGCGGGAGGCGCGGGCGGCGGCACTGCGGGCCCCGGCGGGTACGCGCGTCGCGCCAAGCTGGGGGACTCGCGCAGTACGGGCCGCCTGCACCCCGGGCCCGCGCCACACCGCAGTATGACCCGGCTCAATGTGGCAGGTGAGCTGGTGTTCACTTACAGGCAGCAGCACGAGCGGCGCACAGGGGCCGGGCGGGTACCAAGCTGGGGGACTCGCGCAGTACGGGCCGCCTGCACCCCGGGCCCGCGCCGCACCGCAGTATGACCCGGCTCAATGTGGCAGGTGAGCTGGTGTTCACTTACAGGCAGCAGCACGAGCGGCGCACAGGGGCCGGGCGGGTACCAAGCTGGGGGACTCGCGCAGTACGGGCCGCCTGCACCCCGGGCCCGCGCCGCACCGCAGTATGACCCGGCTCAATGTGGCAGGTGAGCTGGTGTTCACTTACAGGCAGCAGCACGAGCGGCGCACAGGGGCCGGGCGGGTACCAAGCTGGGGGACTCGCGCAGTACGGGCCGCCTGCACCCCGGGCCCGCGCCGCACCGCAGTATGACCCGGCTCAATGTGGCAGGTGAGCTGGTGTTCACTTACAGGCAGCAGCACGAGCGGCGCACAGGGGCCGGGCGGTACGGGCCGCCTGCACCCCGGGCCCCAATACTCAATATTAACATTTAAACAAACACTTAAATTAATAATAAGTGCAAACCACTTTACAAATCAAATTTTATGAACGTTAACACTCCGCATCACCCGCAATCGGACAACACCGCGACATGACGTCGCAGTAGTTCGCGAAGGAACGCTAAGATAAAAAAGACGATGAAATTTTACAATGCTGTAACTTTGTAAATCCTGGCCCAATTTCGATAAAACAAAAACTAATATTATTTGCACGAATATGCGCATTAAATACAGTATTTTTATAGTATTGTGTTGATGTGACTCTTTGAAGATGTGTAACATTTTCTGTTTTCTCTTTTGTGCATCAGGGGGTTCAGTAGGCGGCCTTCACAAAAGTATGACGCGGTTGTCTTCCTCCCAGCAGATCAACACGCCACCAAATGGGACCACTAACACAGGTAAAGACAAAACAATGCATACTCAACAGTTAACCACACATGGAACGTTTAAACATTTCACGCATTTCTTATGAAATTTATACTGTTTTCGCGATTTAACTCCCAAACCCCCGAATACTAAAACGTCACTCAAAATTTGAGTACCTGTTAAATATAAGTACGTTTCAGTTCGGGGGAAAGAGGTAAAAAGATGTCAAGTTAAAAACTCACATAAAGTTGAATTTGAGCTACAACAATATTTTAAATGATCAAGAGTGCTCATATTTCTACTATCGACATTATTTACGCTTGCGTAAAGTTGATAAAAAAATATACGTTTAAACCAAATAACACCCATTTGACCACTATAGAAACGGGTTTCTCCGAAGAAAGAATCGACGTCATATAACTATCATTTTGTCGATTCTTCGTCGACTAAACCCGTTTCCATGCAGTCATGCTATGCGGGTTGGAACAGAGTTTACCTACTGTATTGTCGCACAGTATCGAACAGCAAGCCGTCCTCCTCATCGAGCGGCGTGGTGGGCAAGTCCAGCGGCGCCATCACCGTGACCAGCATCTCCCCGCCGCGCGTACTGCGTCCCACGCCGCGCTCGCACGTTCACCACAACATACTCATCGGAGCCAACACGTGTTCCGTAAGTTAACATCACCGTGACCAGCATCTCCCCGCCGCGCGTACTGCGTCCCACGCCGCGCTCGCACGTTCACCACAACATACTCATCGGAGCCAACACGTGTTCCGTAAGTTAACATCACCGTGACCAGCATCTCCCCGCCGCGCGTACTGCGTCCCACGCCGCGCTCGCACGTTCACCACAACATACTCATCGGAGCCAACACGTGTTCCGTAAGTTAACATCACCGTGACCAGCATCTCCCCGCCGCGCGTACTGCGTCCCACGCCGCGCTCGCACGTTCACCACAACATACTCATCGGAGCCAACACGTGTTCCGTAAGTTAACATCACCGTGACCAGCATCTCCCCGCCGCGCGTACTGCGTCCCACGCCGCGCTCGCACGTTCACCACAACATACTCATCGGAGCCAACACGTGTTCCGTAAGTTAACATCACCGTGACCAGCATCTCCCCGCCGCGCGTACTGCGTCCCACGCCGCGCTCGCACGTTCACCACAACATACTCATCGGAGCCAACACGTGTTCCGTAAGTTAACATCACCGTGACCAGCATCTCCCCGCCGCGCGTACTGCGTCCCACGCCGCGCTCGCACCATCACCACAACATACTCATCGGAGCCAACACGTGTTCCGTAAGTTAACATCACCGTGACCAGCATCTCCCCGCCGCGCGTACTGCGTCCCACGCCGCGCTCGCACCATCACCACAACATACTCATCGGAGCCAACACGTGTTCCGTAAGTTAACATCACCGTGACCAGCATCTCCCCGCCGCGCGTACTGCGTCCCACGCCGCGCTCGCACCATCACCACAACATACTCATCGGAGCCAACACGTGTTCCGTAAGTTAACATCACCGTGACCAGCATCTCCCCGCCGCGCGTACTGCGTCCCACGCCGCGCTCGCACCATCACCACAACATACTCATCGGAGCCAACACGTGTTCCGTAAGTTAACATCACCGTGACCAGCATCTCCCCGCCGCGCGTACTGCGTCCCACGCCGCGCTCGCACCATCACCACAACATACTCATCGGAGCCAACACGTGTTCCGTAAGTTAACATCACCGTGACCAGCATCTCCCCGCCGCGCGTACTGCGTCCCACGCCGCGCTCGCACGTTCACCACAACATACTCATCGGAGCCAACACGTGTTCCGTAAGTTAACATCACCGTGACCAGCATCTCCCCGCCGCGCGTACTGCGTCCCACGCCGCGCTCGCACCATCACCACAACATACTCATCGGAGCCAACACGTGTTCCGTAAGTTAACATCACCGTGACCAGCATCTCCCCGCCGCGCGTACTGCGTCCCACGCCGCGCTCGCACCATCACCACAACATACTCATCGGAGCCAACACGTGTTCCGTAAGTTAACATCACCGTGACCAGCATCTCCCCGCCGCGCGTACTGCGTCCCACGCCGCGCTCGCACCATCACCACAACATACTCATCGGAGCCAACACGTGTTCCGTAAGTTAACATCACCGTGACCAGCATCTCCCCGCCGCGCGTACTGCGTCCCACGCCGCGCTCGCACCATCACCACAACATACTCATCGGAGCCAACACGTGTTCCGTAAGTTAACATCACCGTGACCAGCATCTCCCCGCCGCGCGTACTGCGTCCCACGCCGCGCTCGCACCATCACCACAACATACTCATCGGAGCCAACACGTGTTCCGTAAGTTAACATCACCGTGACCAGCATCTCCCCGCCGCGCGTACTGCGTCCCACGCCGCGCTCGCACCATCACCACAACATACTCATCGGAGCCAACACGTGTTCCGTAAGTTAACATCACCGTGACCAGCATCTCCCCGCCGCGCGTACTGCGTCCCACGCCGCGCTCGCACCATCACCACAACATACTCATCGGAGCCAACACGTGTTCCGTAAGTTAACATCACCGTGACCAGCATCTCCCCGCCGCGCGTACTGCGTCCCACGCCGCGCTCGCACCATCACCACAACATACTCATCGGAGCCAACACGTGTTCCGTAAGTTAACATCACCGTGACCAGCATCTCCCCGCCGCGCGTACTGCGTCCCACGCCGCGCTCGCACCATCACCACAACATACTCATCGGAGCCAACACGTGTTCCGTAAGTTAACATCACCGTGACCAGCATCTCCCCGCCGCGCGTACTGCGTCCCACGCCGCGCTCGCACCATCACCACAACATACTCATCGGAGCCAACACGTGTTCCGTAAGTTAACATCACCGTGACCAGCATCTCCCCGCCGCGCGTACTGCGTCCCACGCCGCGCTCGCACCATCACCACAACATACTCATCGGAGCCAACACGTGTTCCGTAAGTTAACATCACCGTGACCAGCATCTCCCCGCCGCGCGTACTGCGTCCCACGCCGCGCTCGCACCATCACCACAACATACTCATCGGAGCCAACACGTGTTCCGTAAGTTAACATCACCGTGACCAGCATCTCCCCGCCGCGCGTACTGCGTCCCACGCCGCGCTCACACCATCACCACAACATACTCATCGGAGCCAACACGTGTTCCGTAAGTTAACATCACCGTGACCAGCATCTCCCCGCCGCGCGTACTGCGTCCCACGCCGCGCTCGCACCATCACCACAACATACTCATCGGAGCCAACACGTGTTCCGTAAGTTAACATCACCGTGACCAGCATCTCCCCGCCGCGCGTACTGCGTCCCACGCCGCGCTCGCACCATCACCACAACATACTCATCGGAGCCAACACGTGTTCCGTAAGTTAACATCACCGTGACCAGCATCTCCCCGCCGCGCGTACTGCGTCCCACGCCGCGCTCGCACCATCACCACAACATACTCATCGGAGCCAACACGTGTTCCGTAAGTTAACATCACCGTGACCAGCATCTCCCCGCCGCGCGTACTGCGTCCCACGCCGCGCTCGCACCATCACCACAACATACTCATCGGAGCCAACACGTGTTCCGTAAGTTAACATCACCGTGACCAGCATCTCCCCGCCGCGCGTACTGCGTCCCACGCCGCGCTCGCACCATCACCACAACATACTCATCGGAGCCAACACGTGTTCCGTAAGTTAACATCACCGTGACCAGCATCTCCCCGCCGCGCGTACTGCGTCCCACGCCGCGCTCGCACCATCACCACAACATACTCATCGGAGCCAACACGTGTTCCGTAAGTTAACATCACCGTGACCAGCATCTCCCCGCCGCGCGTACTGCGTCCCACGCCGCGCTCGCACCATCACCACAACATACTCATCGGAGCCAACACGTGTTCCGTAAGTTAACATCACCGTGACCAGCATCTCCCCGCCGCGCGTACTGCGTCCCACGCCGCGCTCGCACCATCACCACAACATACTCATCGGAGCCAACACGTGTTCCGTAAGTTAACATCACCGTGACCAGCATCTCCCCGCCGCGCGTACTGCGTCCCACGCCGCGCTCGCACGTTCACCACAACATACTCATCGGAGCCAACACGTGTTCCGTAAGTTAACATCATCGTGACCAGCATCTCCCCGCCGCGCGTACTGCGTCCCACGCCGCGCTCGCACCATCACCACAACATACTCATCGGAGCCAACACGTGTTCCGTAAGCCAACACCACCATTTACTTTGTTTCATTTTAGCTTAATTTTCGACATTGGCACGCTCAAAAAAAAATGGACAAACTTATTTTTTACATGGTTGTTCTTAAAATGCAAGATTTTGACCTCGCTATTAGCACTCGCCGAAAGCACCCAATATGGCACCCATGTCCACTAATTACCATTCTCATGGTAATCTCATGGTGGATCCACACAGCCCGGCGGCACTGCCGGCGGATTGACGACAAGCAAAGCCGCCAAAAAGCCGCCGCCGGTAAGCGCCGCCGGCAAGCGCGGCTGTGAATCGATATTCTCAGTTGTCTTGTGACTTTCGGTGAAGTAAGAAGCGTAAGCAGATACTGGAGACAAAAATGGGCGATAACATCGCAATTGCTGCCGCAATGTTGGTGTATATTCTCTATCAAAAGAAAAAAAGTAGCAAAAGAAGATTTCGGATGAGACCAAGTCTACAAAATAGGCGTGCTGTTCCCAGAATGCTTCAAGAGTTTAGAATGGATGGAGCGTTTTGTCCCTCAAAAATTTGACAACGACCCGTTCCCCGGTCCCCCGCTGCCGGCGGCCTCGCCGGCAAAATGGCCGCCGGCGCATGCCGCCGGGCTGTGTGGATCCATCATAATGGTGTGTTTTAAATTTCGAATTAGGTTACTGAACGGTTCCCCGATTTTTAGCCCGACTGTGACGAAACCCAAATGTAGGGTAATATTTTCGCCATTTCCAATGACATTAAAAATCTAATGTTATTAAAAAAGCTTATTTTAATTACAGAACAACCAAACAATAATATCTGGGCCGCCTTTAGCAACACAATCAATATCCGTGAACCCGCTCACCTCCGGAAAATCTTCAGACGGGCTCACTCCGATTACATCGGCTGTGTCCATCCAACACTCCAACACGGCCCTGGGCACCGTGTCGGTCGTCACATCCAACACGCCAGGGTCGGGGCCCATATCGGTCAGTCCGACCAACCCGATCTCGATATCCGGGCCGGTGACCGTGACGTCCAGACGGGCGAATAACACGAGTGTTACCATGATAAATACGAATAACGGCAATAACAACACGTCGTCCAACCACCGGATCAGCGTGTTCGAGCCGTACCCGATGCGGGACACCGTGCAGCACTTCTGTGAGAAGCACCTGGATAAGATCAAGGCGTACATGGATAATGTGTCGCTGAGGTTGCCGCCGCCTGCCAAGTGTACTATTGAGGGTGAGTGCGCATTTTAATATTGTTTAGATTTTTTTTTGTAGACCTTTTTGTGAACATTGTTGTAAACGCTGTAGACCTTCATCTCTGTTGTGTATGAGCAAGTCACTTGCTAGCTTTTCAGTTTCAACTGGGAGCTGAAGAATGTATAGATTGATCGATGTTAAATAATGTGAATGTGGTGTCCCAGAGCGTCGCTCCAAGAAGCAGGCGCGGCTACAGTTCGCGTGCGGACGTCGCGGCGCGCACTGTCTCTACGCGCGCGCACTCTTCTCCATGCGTACGCGCGCGCCACGAGTCTGGATACACCTCATGTTCCTAGGTATGTCATACTGCCATACTGACATACTGACATACTGACATACTGACACTGTCTGTCAATGTGTTTCATTTTTATTGTTTCTCTTTCCAATCAAAACTGTTTCTGAACTCGTAAATACAGGGTGAAATTGAATAGATGCGACAAATTTAAATATACAATAATACGTGTTGTCAAGAAAATGTATAAAATATCAAAATGTAAAATTGTAATGAACGAAGGAAGGGTAGTGGGCGGCGCGCGGTCGCGGAAGGGATGTCAGCGCTGGCGCACATGCGAGGTTTGGCAACGTCGCGCGATACTTACATTAGAAACTAGGCTAAATTAGGTAAATGACCACTATGAACGGGAATACCGATAATTCGTACTTAAATAAAGATAATAACATCAATGGACCTTTTGAAAACGATAATCGCGTAATTTTTTTTAACGTTTTAGGTAATAGAAAAAACAGTTTATGAGGTTTAAGATCATTTATTCTCATAAGAATTACACTATTCACTTACATGAGAACATTAATACTAAAACTTAAAAATAACAAAAAGTTGGGGTATTACAAAAAATTAGACGAAGGTAGATTACAAATCATTGCGGGCAAAATGCTCGTTCGATACATGTAAACAAGAATGTGTAACACAGATAAACGGTGACTGGATGTGGCTCGGCACTATGTTAGGGAATGTAATTCTTTTACTATAAAATGTTTAAGTAACTTTTTAAAAGTGGTTTTGGATGTACACTCTTTGAGGTCTCTCGGTAACTTATTAAATATTTTAGATCCTTCGTACACGATAGTTTTCCTTCCGTAGTTTGTGCGGGTGGGGTGTAGTTTTAAAAAGTCTTGTTCACGTCTCAGTTTCATTTTGTGTTTTTTTTTATTTATTGTGAAGGTTATGTTTGTGTGTATATTTTTATTTAGTATTTTCCGAATAAGTATGCATGTGTTATATATGTATGTTTGTGTTATATTCATTACTTTAATTTTTTTTGTACAGTGTTTCTGTTGGAGTTAGATAGTCATAGTTAAATAACGTTTTTAATAGTTTGTTTTGAGCAGTTTGTAGCAGGTTTGTATGTGATTTAGCAGCCGTACCCCATATTTCCACTAAGTAGTCAATATGCGGTTTAACAAGGGAGAAGTAGATTAAATAGCGAACTTGGCGTGGTAAGCAACGAACGATACCTCGTAGGCTACCCGTGAGTGATTGTAATTTTGATTTGATTTTTTGAATATGTGGAAGCCAGGTCAATTTGCTATCCAAAATTAGTCCTAAATATTTTTCTTGGTCTACTTTATTTATGGTTTGGTTATTTATTTTTAATGGTGTATAATTGCCGATTTTTTTATTTTTTGCTGTGAATATCATGTAATTTGTTTTAGCTGTATTAATTGTGAGAAGATTTTGTTGAAACCACCGATTGAGTAAGTCCAAGTCGTTCTGTGCATGCTTGACAATCGTATCGATTGAGTGGCCAAAGTAGAACAAACATGTGTCATCTGCGTATAATGTTAAGTCAGCTTTTAGACCAATTTTATGGACGCTATTTATGTACAGTAGGAATAACAGGGGAGCTAAGATTGAGCCTTGAGGCACACCGTATGTAATAATTTTGGGATCACTCTGAGTGTCCCCAATTTTAACTACTTGGTATCGATTTGACAGGTAAGATCTAAAAATTTCTAGGGCAGGTCCTTGTATCCCGATTTCCATTAGCTTTCTTAACAATAATTCATGACTGACTGTGTCGAATGCCTTTTTTAGATCAATAAAGACACCCATAGCCACTTTCTTTTTATCAATGTTAAGCTTTATAGTTGTCACCAGGTCTATCGTGGCTGAGAGTGTATTTGATTTCGGTCTAAAACCGTATTGTTTATCGTATATGAAGTTTAGAGATGTTAAGTACTTTTCGAGGCGATTGTATAAGACTCTCTCAAAAATTTTTGATAGTACGGGGAGAACTGAAATAGGACGATAGTTTCCCGGCTCTGATTTAACACCGGATTTATAAATTGGCGTAACTTTTGCAACCTTAAGGCTATCCGGAAATGTTCCCGTTTTCATACATTTGTTGATGCAATTTGTGAGTTCATCAAGGATTAGGTTTGCAACACATTTTAGTGCTTTTGTAGTGATACCTTCTAAACCTGCGCTGGTGTTGTTATTTAGATTACTAATTATTTTTAAGATTTCATCTGTTGTGGCAGGTTCCAGATCACTAAGGGAAGACGAGCCGAGTCCAGATAAATTCGTAAAAGCACTACCTGATGGGTGATATTTTATCGGTATTTGATTAGCCAGTATCGAACCAACATTTGCAAAAAAGTCATTGAAGCATTCACAGATGTCCTTTAGGTCAGTGACAGTGCCATTTTGTGACTGAAGTTTTCGCGGAGCAGATTTTTCTGTGAATTTGTTGCAGGACAGGCTGTTTATTAGTCCCCACATTTTCAATGGCTGTTTCTTACAGTTTTCAAAGGCTTTGATGTAGTAACTTGACTTCGTTCGTTGTATGGATTCTGTTAGTTCGTTTCTTTTCGTTTTGAATATGTCTTCCTTTTGCTTGTCGTTTGGGTTTTTTTTTATGTTGATTCCATAAAGTGTTTCTTTTATTTATTTCACTAATGATTGATTTATTTATCCAGTCTTGTCTTGGTGGGTTTAGCGTTTTGTATTTTGTCTTTTTGCTCATCTCTATACTTTTTAATAGTTTTTCTTCCAGGGTTTCGAGTATATGATCAATGTTTTCGGCGCGGGATTCTAGAATGGTCTTATAAAGCACTTCGTAGTCAGTATTGTAGTAGCTAATCTTTTTCAGAGGTTCTGGTTTATAGCGTTTTAATTCTAAGTAGATTTGTTTATGGTCTGACATGGGTGTATCGATAATGGCTAGGTGGAAATTATTCAGTTTAAGATTTGAGCAGATGTGGTCAATTATACTTTTTGATGTTGTAGATTCTCTTGTGCAGTGGTCTTCATCTATTTTGTTTAAAAAATCATAACCGTTTTCTTTGATCACTTCTTTATACATTTTTGTTACACGTTCTGTGTTTAATAGGTTAAAATTAAAGTCGCCAAAGACCAAACCCCGCTTGTTTTTGTTTAGCTGTTGGGAATAGGTATCTAAAAAGGTTTTGATGTTTGATTGTTCTGGTTTTCTGTATACTACACCGATATCCAGAGTATAGTTTTCGATGTGAATCCAAAAATAATGGTTGTAGTTTTGACAAATTTCCTCAGTCAGACTATGTTTCAAGGTATTTTTGACAAATATTGAGACCCCACCGCCTCTCGTATCAGTTCTGAAGTTGTAATAATGTGTGAATCCTGGAATTTGATATCTTTTGCCTTCTTCGTCTGATTTTATCCATGTTTCTGTTAAAACCACTGCGTGTAAGCAAGATGGAAAAGCTTTACAAGACTTCGCATGTTTGCGTATAGAAATTTAAAGGACTTGTTTGAGGTTATAATGCTGCTGTAGTTATCGACAACTTGATAGGAAATTTTTTCGTTATCTGGTTCGGGCTTATTTGTATTAGGTAGAGTGGTTATTCGTTTTTTGATGGTAACACCACAATTTTTGGTATGCCGTTAATGTATCTTATTGTAAGAGTTTTGTCCTCATTAACCTGTCGGCGATTTAGTTCATCCTTAAGATTTTGCAGGTGTTTACGCTGTTTAGGTGTCTGATCAGAATATATTTTAACACTGTCCTGTTTTAAATTACTTTGATAACGCAGTATTGATTTTGCTATTTCCTGAGATTTCAAATATACTTTTATTGGACGAGTTTTGTTTGCATCATACTTTCCCAATCGCATGATCCGTTTTGGTTCGGGATAGTCCTTATCAATCGACTTGAGTAGAATAACAACCTCGTTTTTGTCATTGTTTAGGCGTTCTTCCTTATTCGAGAATGATGGTTCTGGTATACCACTGATAATAATATTCTTGCTTCGGAATTCTCGTTCGTTAATTTCTGCAATAATGCTTTCTTGAGTTTCGGTGGGGAGAGAGACTTGAAGAGATTGTCTATCTGAATTTAACAGTTGAACAGCCTGATTAATCTCTTCAACTTTTTTCTCGGTTTTACTGTTGTCATTCTGTAGCGATACTATATCCGATTTGATGTTGTTTTGTTCAGCGGCAAGATTATCAGTGGTGAATTTAATACCGTCAATGCGTTCCTTAATCGTAGTGATATCTTCAGTGATTTTTTTTGTGAACTCGCTTTGTGTAGTCGTTATGGTTTTTAGCATTGTCATCATTTCAGACATTTGTTTACGCATTTCGCTTAATTCAGTTCGAATATGCTCATTGTCATCCAACTGCTTTCGTTTATAATTACGCTGGGTGACTTTCGAAGTATCCGAAAATTCAGGTTGAGAAACGCTTGTTATCAAGTTTGGTTGCGAGTCACTGCGTTCGATATTTTATAATTACTATGTTACTGTAACTGAAGCTCCCATTTCATTTTGTCGCATTTATTCAAATTCACCCTGTATAATAATGCTTTTTTCTATGTTTGTAGCGCTCCAGGCCCGGCACGACGCAGCCCTGTCGTCCCGCGACCCTACAGTGGCGTCGCTGAAGCATTGCTGGGACATTCTCAAGTGCGAGAACAAAACCTTCCTCACGCTCGTTACTGGCGCCTTCCCTGGGATTAAGGTATGAAAATTTTACTGCTCTCTAAGTCATCCCAGAAGGGCCGTTGCAGGTACAACCTAGTTGGATACTCAGTTGCTACTACCAATGCTGCCGACGTTGTCAAAGCGTAATTGAAATGTAAAAACTATAGAAACATCAACACGACGAAGAAGAACACTCTATGAGCGATTACCGATTAGCATATTTTCGTGTTTTTGTTTTCTGTTCTGAAGCGCCTGTGTAGGCGCGCATCTTCCGCTTTGTGTTTCACAAATGACTCACGAGCGTATAAAGGCGCGCGCCCGCTCACCGCACGTGTAGGTGCCTTAGCCGGACGACCTTATACGCGCTACAAAATTCGCTAGTCTGAAATCGCTCGTAAGCATCGCTATAAATAGGGTAGACGACAACAAATAATAATTAGTCCGTCAGTTAGATTATCAACAAATATTTGACCCGTATTTTTCTTTTGTTACATAAACCAAAATTGACGTAATTACGACGCTTTTAAAATTCTCAAAACGTCACGCCTTGGTATAATTTTAGCGAGTTCTTACGTCACGAGAACCCGACTCCCGAGTTTTGATGCGTTTTATCTTGGTCAGTATTCAATGATTTACAAAAACAAAAAATACGCGTCCATTATTTTCCAATACTCTAACTGACGGACTAAATAGATTTGCAATTTATTGATACTATCGTCATGCCTATTGCTAGTTGGCAAAACAGTCTAATGAGAAAATCCACGAGACCACCGCTAGAGTATCAACGTCTTCAACAAAAAATAATTTCTTTACTTCAAAGGAACAAGAGATGTTGTTGAACGAGCTGCGCGCGGCGGGTTTCTTCGATGTGTTCGAAGTGGTGGCGCGAAGAAACGACGGCGCCGCTCTGCCGCCCACACAGGTACCTACCATTATTGGTTCAGCTATTTACGTAATTTGATGAAGCCAACGCGTCATAGTAGAGGGTCATTAGAGGCTGCATGGCACTGTGGTGGGCACAGTAGAGGGTGGGCACTTTTGTACGTTTCGTTCATAGTGTATCATGTTTATGGTCGTAAAAATTGGCCTACGAGGCGTCAGAAACGAGCTTTGGACATCATCTTTTAATTCTAAAATTATAAATCTACATATAAATTACAAGCACTTCGCCCGCGACTTAGTCTGCGAAGGTTGTGATAGCTCGACTATTTGGCATGATATAATTTATAGCTAATAATAACACATAGTTACAACATAGTTACATACACATAGCACATAGTAACATAGTTTATAATTTATAGTTGTTTTTTTTTTTACTTGGTAAAGATGAAGCTTTCTAATGGTGAAAGAATTTTTAAAATCGGATGAGTAGTTCTTGAGTTAAATCGTAACAAAAAAATCAATCTTTCCTTTTTTATTAAATTAGTTTGGATATATATTATATTATTTTCTTCACCGTTTAGGCGACCTGGGGCTGCTTCCTATGCACTCACCCCGAGCGAGCAGTAGGCTTCTTAGCCGCGGACGGAGTGCCCGTCATCGAGGGTCAGCTCAAGGAGAAGAAGGGACGCTGGAGACTGTTCCGGCGCTGGAGGACAAGATACTTCACGCTGTCCGGAGCTCATCTCTCCTGCAAGGGATCTGTGAGTACTTACTGTAACATGTGTCCTGTAGCGTGCGGGAAGTGCTACACTACTGAATATGTATACCCTTTTTAATATCAAAACTATATTGTTAAACTTTCAATATACATACATATTTTTTTCGTAAGATATGTCAGGTCTGCCCATCTCGGGGTTGCGGGCCTGTTCGAAAGACATACCGCGGCCCCGGAACATAAAGGGCGAGGAAGGAACATGGATGGGTTTTAGTCAGTAAAAGTCTGACACTCCCTCCCGCTCCGCCCAGAGTGGGAGAACTTATTTGATGATTTCCCATCCAAAAAAAAAGGTCTGCCCATCTGACAATCCCCCCTTCCAATTCTGATATCTTTTCTTTATTTCGATTAAATATTTTTATCAAGCTACCAGTGTTAATTATGGGCTATGATGACGTATCACCATTGAGCCTCCATAGTACACTCACGGACAAGTGGCACTCGCGATAGATACCAAGTCACTCACGTCCAAACGTCAGACACTGCATAAACTTTCATCTAGTGTTCAAGATAATAAGATCAATTTCTGACACCACCTTATACCTCTCTATAAAATGTCCGAATATTGTCTGTTTTACCACTCCATATCCACCAATTCAATGTAAACCATTTCATTACAGAGCGGAGGCGAAAGCATCGACATAAACCAAATTCGCTCAGTAAAGGTCTCCCGCGGCGCGCGTAACATACCCAAGGCCTTCGAGATCTTCACAGGAGACCAGACATTAATCCTGAAGCCTAAAGACGGCAAGAATGCTGAAGAATGGGTGCAGTGTCTTAGTATTGCGGTAGCTCATTCGCAAGCAAGAGACGCGCCTGCTAAAGCCAACAGTTTACCTGCTAGGGGGCTAACACTCAAGAGCTTCTAGGAGTTTCTAGGTAATATAATATAACGCTTGTAATCACCGGCGCTTTAGTCAGATGTGTAGCAATACACCCAGAATACGGCAGTTATGTTTAAGTCCCATGGAGGTGAGCTGTAAAAGTAATATCGATACCTTTAGACTCAAAAGGCGTAAACGCCAAAATGCCACTTTTCAGGAAAAGCAAAAAACAAAAAAAAAATAAAGAAAAAAATCATAACTTTTTGTTTCTAGACTGAGTAAGTTCATTTTTGGCCCAAATTCATACATTTTAAATATAAACAGTGTGGTTATATAATATTTAGAATAAATTAATAAATAAAGAAAATAGGATTGTTATACACCCCAAAAAAATTAAAAAAATGTTGTTTACAACCCTAAATTTTACATTGTCTGTAGAATGCCTAGGGTGTATAGGTCACTAAAAGCGTCCTTTCTTGCTGGAAAGGGGTGTATATGAGTCAACGGAGAAGTATGTACTTAATATGCATACTATTTTAATAAACATTTAGGGTTTAAACGTCACTACAACCCTAAATTTCTGTCAAGAAGGGGTGTATAATACAGTCACCGGGAGATGTATTTAGCTAATATTCACAATGCTTTTCACTTCTCGATTGTTATTTTTAAATCAAAGTCATTTCCTTGTTATTATTTATATTCATAAAAACTTCTACTAAAAAAGTTGGCCATTTTAATCTCAAACTTTTTGCTTAGGGTTACGCAAAATACTAGTTGTCATTCAAAAAAATATGGCTTAGATTTACTTGAACTAAAACCCAGATAAAAGCTCGATAAGGAATCAGAACAACAAAAACAAATAATTAATCATCTCAAAGTCTTTATTATCATTATGACATTAATTAGAGTTACGGGCACTAAGTGTAGTCTCTTTTTCCCTACCTTACTTTAATTATAAATTTTCTTTGGAATCGTTACAACATTCTTAGTCATCACAACAAAAATCACTACTCAATTAAATTATGGTAAAAGACTATAAGCCAAAATGCTTTAACTAACAAAAAAAATACTTTTCAAAAAGCTTACTTAGGTTACAATAAATGTGCCTATAATCTACGAAAATCAAAAGATTGATCTGTTGACCATAGGTAATTGTGGGATCATTGGGTTTACACATTTCAGTAGAAAAAAAAGAAAATATGTTGGTTATTAAATGAGCGCAGAAAAAAAGATATTAATTTTTAAGGAAATCAATTATAAAAAAAGAATTGAAAGTGTTGAAACCCTAATCTTCATTAATTTCTTGGTTTTCTTCGTAATCACTATGAGGAAAATACTCACAAACGGTTTCTTCACAAGGAAGTCGACGATACTCATCATGATAAGTCTTTGGAATGGTTCCATTATCACAAAGTCTCATCAGATCTTTATATTTGGCCTTGGATATAGGTAATCTGGCAGTGTAGGCAGGCTTTATTATAGGGCCAGGAATGTCTTGTCTGGAGTCATCAACAGCTTCAACAGTATCTAGTGTGTTCTCTGTACTTGCCGTTGACTTCCCCTTTCCTTTACCCTTACCCTTACCCTTCAACTTACTCTTGGCTTTTTCTGTTCCTTTCCCTTTTCCTTTTACAGTCTTTGTTTTTAGATCACCTTCATGCAATGTTACTCGAATTTCCTCTGCGTCTTCAATCATTGAATATTTTAGTCTTACTTCATCGGGATACTTTTTCTTAAAAGTTGCCGTTCTTATTTGTTGGATGCGCACTTTTTTAAAAACTGAGGGTGTGAATGTTTTTTCAGAAAGCTCTTCAAAATTAAGAAAGTCTGTGTGATCGAGGACTTCTACTCGGTAGGGTCTTGGGTTCTTCCGGGCGGACTGGAAATATGTGGGCCATTGAGACGGGCTCCATACTATTAGTTTTTTAACTTCCCTTTCTATTACTGCGTGAACCGAATCAACCGGCATGTAAGTATGTCCCGGTAACAAAAAGTTTATTTGTATAACTTCTAAATTATTAGACGTCTTCAAAAACAAATTAAGTGCAGCTAATACGGTTTTGTTTTTGTTTTGGCCGGTACAAGAATCACAATATAAAAGGAGGTTTTTTACACCTCTACTATCTATGTGTTTTAGGTATTTTAATAAACAAGTAGCAACTTCGTTACTACCACGATGCCCATCACTTTCACCCCAGGTGAAGCAAAATGCATCCTGCGTCCCACTTTCATAGAAAGTAAAATTGTAGACTGCGTATTTACGCGAATAATAAAGCAGCATACTTTCGCCATAGGGGGTGTTTAGAACTTTCTGTAAATCGAAAGATGCTGTGATGGTATCATTCGATAACTTTATATTTTGATGAGATTGAAACCTCCGGTATGTGGCCTTTTTTTCTTCAAGATGTGCTTGAAGTTTTTCGTCATTGGCGGGTGCGTTGTTGCAGTCCTTGGTTGTTTCTTTATTATTCTCAAACTGAGTACAAATCTTGCATTTATCTTTTTTTGGTACATGAATACTGATATTGTATTCATTGAATATCTGTCTGAAAATAGATTCACTAACAGGTTGGTATCCATTTATTTTGCAGTCTTTTAAGTACATACGATAAATGTGCATTGTGCTTTTATACTCCTGGGGTAGATACATTCGGTCAGTTTTTAGTCGACTGTAATGTGAAGGCAATACAGGTAATTTTTCAATGAATTCCACAACGTATCTTTTATTTGCCTCAGAATACTTTTGCGGCACATTTGGTTTTCTCATATCTTGCTTGGCCATATTTTCTTCAGAGTTCTGAATTGTATATGTTAGATATTTTTGAGTTATATCCAAAGTGTGTATAAGAAATTTTTGGCAAATTTTTCTATGATCTTCGCCGTCATTAATAAAGTACTCATACGTGGCAGTTCGACGACTCTCTGGTGTATTAGTTCTTTTCCTCTTAATAGGAACTCTTTGAACACATCTAAGAATCCAATCTCGTCTTCGCTGAGTGTCCAAACTCCAAAAATGGTTAAATATTGATAGTCTTCTCTCCTCCGTAACTTCAAAACAACGTTTTACACATTTGTTTTCGATGCATGGGTTTACTTTGATATTTTTTTCTTCTACAGTAACGCCTGTCTTAGTTTCATAAGCTTTACCTTCATCCTTGTTCTTTTTTCGTAATTTATTGATATTACAGCGTTTTTCTTTTTTCTTGATCAAAGTGGCAGCTTCCTTGTCTTTAACTTTCTCGTCAGTAACCTTTAGTTTCTTTGTTTTCTTCTTTCTCTTTTTCATGTCGTCGCTTGAAATATCTGATTCGTTATTTGACCACAAATCGGAGCTGCTTGCTGAAAAGTCCTTTTGTTCATCGTCTGATAAAAAGTCGACATGTGCTTTATTTATTGTTTGTCTAAAATACCGTTTTCTGCCTTCAGTTGTATCGTTTACTCTATTACAGTTTCTACTTTCAGCTGAAGGTCCGGGTTTAGATTCATACATGTCAATATGATCATTGATATGTGGAGACAATGCAACAGGTTGTTGATTTGGTATGCTGACCTCATGCGTGACGGGTGGTGAGTTTATTTGATCATCGATGTCAGTGTTTGTTTGCAGACTTGCAGCTGCATTCTGGGAATCAGGCGAGGTGTTGTTTGGAGCAATATTATCAGCCGTAGGAGACGTCTTAGTGGGTTCTTTAATAGAATGTATTGTTATTTCAGAACAGGAGTATATATTTACATCAGTCTTTGTACTTGGTATTATTAATGCAGAATTTTGCCTTTTATATTCAAGCTCAGCTCCTAGGATGCCTTCAGGTGATACATGCGTAACAACATTTGAAGCTGACGCTAAGGAAATAGCGTTGAGATTGGTATCTTGAGATGTTGCTTCGATCACACTTTTTTCAGTCTTAGGTTTAGGTTGCAGGTGCTGAGCTGCCTGAGGAATCTCGATTTCAGATTTAGTAATCAAATTGAGCATTGTTGGTGATCGAAATATTGGCGCATTGTTTGGCATATCATCATCATTGGTAGCGACGGGTGGTACTATAGTTACATCGGAAATTATTTGAATTTTAGGTTCAGGTTTGGTCGATTGTACGCTCGCACTGTTATCGAGCTTTTGTGGACTTTGAAAAAACGGATGTACCAGTGGTAAACTAAACGTTGAAGTATTACAACTGTCGTTACTGTTGCCGCTAGAATCGACCACTAGGTTCGTATCAATATTTTCACGGTAGTCATTTTCTATATCGCTGTCCTCTATTATGTCACTGCTGTTGCTATTAAAAGATAAAACTTGCTTGGCATTTGCATTTATCCGTTTTGCTGTCTTTTCCTCGTCATACTTTAAAGGCGTAGATGAGCTAAAAATAAAAATAAATCATCACTTTCATACATAAATAGCGGGCAGATCTTATAACTACTAACTGAAATCATTAGAGGAGGGAAGACTATTTTAACTTTTTAATGGAGTCTTAAGCGTCTATGCTAAAATAGTTGTATTGGCGTACACGAGTAGTAAATTGAGTATTTAAAGCATAAAAAGCAAGAGTTTCAAATCATTTGGGTCGTATACGCCACAGTTATAGTGTCTTATGCAATCTGTGCGTCGTAAACGCCAGAAAGAAGCTGTATTTACTTAAAATAAATTATTATTGGATTGAGAATTATATTTACTACGTGTGACAAAAAACAGCATTAAAGTGTACGTTTTATTTATTTAATTAACACTGTCTTACCCGTACTATATTGTTTAGGTACGTGCCTGAGCGTACCTGGCCTTTCATGCTTGCGATAAACGCCAGTAGGTATGCGTACAGGAATTTACTAATTCGTTTCTATATTAAACCTTCACAAAAACGTTCATAAAGATGACACTACAAATTTTAATTAGTTTTTTACAATAACATCTTGCTAAACACGCACTAAAATTTAATCTAACTATAATAGATAATGATTGTACCTAATTCAAACTTACCTCAGAATATTTAAACGACGACGGGCAGCCAAAGAAGCTAGCAGTTCACGTCGACGTTTAAGCGCATCCAGTTTATTTTTATCATCCATTTTCACGTAATTTCAACACCAATTACACAAAATAATGATCCACAGAATAAAGTCAAGTTGCTTCTTCACTTGTTTAATAACAACTGAAGCCGGCCGGCGCGGCGGCGGCGGCGCGTGGTACGATATGTATGAAAGATGGGTGCTGTCGTCGCTTGTGTGCTATCTTGCTTGCACACAATGGCGTTATTGGCGGGCGTGCAAGAGACAACTATCAAATACTAGTTCAGGTTGTTAAGAGCCCTGGCCGGCGTGAGAGTCGTATTTCAATCTACTAACATAACTTTCGCTTTTATGACCATTACATAGTGTAATTCAATATTAGAATTATCGGTCGTAAACGGTAAAACGTTAAAAATACATTATGTTACAGTAACTAGTAGAGTACTCGTTTAAGACACAGTTGATTTTTTAGAGATAATCTCAGGGAGTATGAGTCATCTTTAATTTTATAGCGCAATAATAGGGGTGTATGCATCATATTTGGCTTAAGAGCGATAGGGCGTATGAGTCATCTTTAATTTTATAGCGGAATAATATGGGCGTATGTACCATACTTGGATTAAGAGCGATAAGGCGTATGCGTCGTTTTAATTTTATAGCGAAATAATAGGGGCTTATGCACCATTTTTGGTTTAAGAGCGATAATATGACCTAAATTTAGCGGCATCAACGTTACGTCGTATGAGTCAACTTTATTTTTATACGAGAAAAAGAAGCGTATGTTCTAGTTTTGATTAACGACTTTATTATACGACCTTTAAGTTTTTTTAATAATTGTGCATGTTACCAAAATAACCAATAAAATAAAAAATTATATCAAATACGCCTCATGTCTTAAAAAAATCTCCTAAAATCACGTGGGTCGTATTTGCCTTAATTTTGCAAATTTCGCAGTTTTAACTACACAGATCGATAGAGAAAAAAAAACTGAACATAACTGCATCAAAAAGTCATTTTGGCCAAAATGGCGTTTACGCCCTTTGAGTCTAAAGGTATCGATATAAAGTCTCATGTTAATGCGATGGTCATTGATAATACTGGAACGCGCTTCATTTGACTCTTATTTAGTAATACCTTACTAGAACCAAAAATTCGAAGACATGTGACATCTACCAATCCGCACTGGGCCCGCGTGGTGGATTATAGCCCATTCCCTCTCATTGAGAGGAGGCCGTGTCCCAGCAGTGGGAACATTATAGGCTGATGATGATGATGATGAATACCTTACTACATAAGAGTCAAATAAACTGGAAAGATAGACGCGCGTTCGTGAAATCTAACTTCGGGAACAAAAGTTACCTACATGTTTCCAGTGACAAGCTTTTGTTTAAAACATCTTTATTCCGGAATTCAACCGTACTTTGAAAAACTTCTAAATACTATCATATGTGAATCAAATCTATATTTTATAGCTTGCCAACTTTCTTAACTTTCTAATAGTATTCTATATCGTAATCAAGGTCAAGGTCATCTCTACCTACATTATAATCATGTCTATAAAAGTGTTCAATAAAATATAACAGCAGCCATATACTGAAATAAATACAATAAATAAAATGTGACTGAAAATAAGACTTGTATTGAAACATGCATTTGTATACATATTACATTATATACTCGTATACTGCTCGTATAAGTAAGAGATTTTGAAACGCATAAATTGATTTTTGTAATCGCCATTTAAAATTGACACCACATAACAGGTTGCCCTGTACGCTGTCTACCTAAAGGTTGTAGCCCACATAAACGACTCCGGTCCCACCCAACAAAAATAATATAATTCAAATATGTAATAATACATTGGCAACATAAATTAGCAGACAGCTCGCACTTGTGTCAGCGGGCTCACCGCTCCGCTGTCAATGCCAATTTAAAATGTATCTAAAGAGAAATATTTAAAGCCCATATTTGAATAATGTTATTTTTGCCGGGTAGGAGCGGAGTCGTGTAACTGGACTGACCTTAAGGGTTATTACAGACGAGCGGCACTTTGCCAACGGCAGATAAACTGCAGCTTGACACGTCGGCGGCTTGCAGTTGTGGCGTCGGCGGCAGTCGTCGACACACATTTACGCGGCATGCCACAACTGCAAGCGTCGCCACACGACGCCTGCGTCGTCGACAGGTGGCAACGGCTGCAGTCTATCTGTAGTTGGCAACGTGCCGCGTAAGAACACTAAGGTCCATGTTCACCGAAAAGATAACCGTCTGATTATCTAAAAACAGCTGTCACTGTGACATATTACCATACAAAAATGTGTTTTAAACAGCTGTTTCAGATAATCACACTGTCATCTTTTTGGTGAACATGGACCTAAGTCAACTTAGTCAACATTATGGTTGTTACGAGAACAGTCATGTAGATAAATGAGAATGCTCACAAAGTTTATAATAAGTTTTAGAATATTTACCCACATTCCTTTTAAATGAGGAATGACACATGGTTGTTTTAAGACTTTTTTTATATTCGTCCTTATTTATATGAAATTATCGAAATACTTGCGTACAGTTAGCTCTTTAAGTTGTACAGTCAGTTTCGAACAGAAATATACATTATTTTGCTAGTTGTACGTTATTGCATGATAATATGTACTAATTTAGAATGTAGACCCTTTATATTACGCGTATATCAATCGCTTTTGCGTAATACCAAATGTTTAATGAAATGGATCACTACACGTCCTGTGATGACTGAATGTTTTATCTACTTAATTTTGTATGCTTTGAAATGAACTTTATGACCACTACGTAAGGTCGCAGTTTGTTTGATATCACGACTATTTCTGCAAGTTTAAGTAAGGCTATTACATTTTGACTCCGCAGTGCGAATACTGCCTAAAATAGATCGTCACTAATATACATTTCGCAGGATATCAAGAAATTCAGTAAAACAAATGCAAGAATCCGAGGACTATTGCAAAAGACTGGATTATTGGAGAAAAATGGAAATGTCTGAGTGACACATTATTTTCATGAAGTCAATTATTTTATTAGTTACAATATTTTAGTGCCTTATACATAATAAGTGTTTGTTTTATTGCGCTTAGAGTACAATGGACATTTACAATTTTGTTTAGTGGTAGACACTCAGAGGATACGAACGGGGGGAAGAAACAAAGTTATTTAGTAATTAGTTTTGATTAAGTAGTCAAGCGGGACACTGAATCCGTCCGTTTTGTTTGAGCGATTAAAAAGATGCGAAGGCGACGATTACAAAAGTTCTAAGATAATATTATGACCTACGCAGAGCCGACATTTGAACTTAGCAAAACTTTTTTCCGGATATTGTAGTACAATATATACGTGCATGGATATTGTAACAATATCCATGCACGTTCAACGTTCACGTGTATCGGAAAATGTTGACACGCGAGTAAGACTCGTTTTCTTTATCTAATTTATGTTAGTTAATTATTTTATTTAATATTTCTTATCCAGAATAATTTATAGGATTTTTTGACAAATCGAGATTTTATGAAGAAATAATGCTAGAAGACTGAAAGCTGGTCAATGGTCATAGCTACTTATTGTTGCATGTGTGAGAGACTAATACAATAATGCGTCGTTTTAAATCTAACACTAGCTAAGTCAATTTTTGGCGAGTTTCGCATTTTGACGCAGTTTGCTAGAGAATCGGTAGACGCGTTGTTCCAGCCAATCAGAAACAAGCAACGTCTCTTTCAAATTCTAAGTACATACATGATAAAATGGTATTGTAAAATGATAGCTTTTCCAATCAAGGCATTTGTTTCGAGGGGGGCAGTTACAAGCAAGTTTATTGTAAAAAAAAGACAACAATGAAATGTAGCTAGTCCCAGTCGTATGGAATTAGAACTGTGAATGTACTGTAGTTGCTATTTTTTACATGCATGGTGTTAGAACTAAAGCGGCGATTTGCAAAACTAATTTGATGATCGAAGATGATCTTACTTTCTGAAGTAAGTCTTATGTATAGGAGGGAAGGTCCAGAATACACATCAATTAATATTATGTTTGGTTTAACGAATTTGTGATTCAAAATTAACATTCCCGTCCTGTTCAGTGCTTCGAAATAATAATCAAATTATTATGTACTGTTGTGGTCTCAGAAATCATTATAAATGGTTGTAACGCGAATGACATTAGCCTTAAGTAGTTTTTAAGTTAACTAATTTACAAATGGGGGGAGCGATTTGAAAAAAGAATGAAAAATGGAACATTTTAAAATTATCGGTCGCTTCCACCACAATTTAACTTTAGTTTCTAAATCTAAACCAGTACTTAACTTGCCATTTCGCATTTTACGAAAGCACAATTTAAACACATTGGAATAGTTTATAATTAAGTCTGCTTTTTAAACGTTAGTTTACTGTCACTGTCTTAACCTGAGGTTGCTATCACCAAAAAGTCAAGTGTTCATTGGTAAACCAAATTGTTTCTTTGTTAGGTACTATGTTTTATGCTATGTAATATAACTTGCTTAAATTGGGGCCCGATACCGAAGGACCAGCGTAACGCGCAACTGAAGCTACTTTACGGAAATACGCGCTGTAGGATTTACGACGTTCTTGATAAGCACTGAAAGTTGAAATTCCAGCAGCAGTTCGTAGGCATGGTGTTCTTTAACAGCCTCGATAAAACCAGCGGAAAGCAGCGGTGGCCCAGTGGTGGCGATTTCATCACCACTGCTCTCAAAACGGTGAAGGAAAACATCGTGAGGAAACCGACATGTCTTAGAACAAAAAATTCAAAGACATGCAACATCTACCAATCCGCAATGGGCCCGCGTGGCCCATTGTCTCTCATAGAGAGGAGGCCTGTGTCCTAGCAGTGAGAACATTAATAGGCTGATCATGATGATTCGGTATTGGGCCCCCACTTGTGCTTATAGGTGATTCAGAATTATATAATAACTTATATAAAGTAAAACATTAACGTCCAATATTAAAGTTATAAACTATCATATTATTTAGATGTAATATATATATAATAGTATTGTTATCTAATTGAATCAGATTTTATTGAAGAAACGCCTGAAATCGCCACCGAATTTAAATGAAATAATTACTGTATTACTTAATGTTGAAGTGCAAACAGGAGACATCTTTGTATGATTATATTGAATACAGTTTGTAGTAGTAAATCTCCACTGAATATATTCATGTACTGCCTAGTTAATTGTAAGAAGACTTTATATATCGTTATAGAAACATGTATTGATAAGCCAGTGTCCATTCTTATTCAGATTTGTAGGATGTTACGACTTGTCTTGATCACAAGTATTATTATGGTCATTTCTAATTTAGCTTGTTAATTCTAAGTACTTTACTTCGATATTCTTCAGCATCATGTCAAATGACAGATGTCTTGAACTCGCTCAACAAATTTTGTGTTGTACCTTTTTTTTTTTGAAGAATTACGTAACGCAGTTCGGCTTAAGCGGGTCGGCGTAAGCCTATAGTTCACAAATAGATTTGGTGACAAATCGTGTCGTCCGATCTGAAAAGAGCCGAATGACGTCAAAGGTCAGAAGGAAGTTTTTGAAGTGCCCTTTCTTTCTGTCCTGCCCAAGGCGATTTTGCGTCAGTATTTCCCACCTTTAATACATTTAAACGCTACTTGTAACATCCTACAATTCTGCCTACAGTTTAAGACCATACAGTTGCCAAAATAAATGATAATAACAAATAAAATAGCTTCTATATCCAATACAAACATTGTACATACAAATATTTATATGAAACGTGTTGATTAAGTTTAAATGCTTCGGACAACTTATGAACTTGGTGCTACAGTACAGTAATAATAATTATAACGTGTATGTTAGTGTGTCATGGCTTCCACACGCGTTTTGGCTCATGTACTTAAAACTGCCCTATTTATTAGTTATTACAATAGTTGTTTGTATATCTTGTTGTTTTATTTTTAACCTCCGACGCAAAAACGACGGGGTGTTATAAGTTTGACGTGTCTGCCTGTCTGTGGCATCGTAGCTCCCGATAGGATGAACCGATTTTGATTTTTTTGTTTTTGTTTGATAGATTAATTAGTCGGGAGCGGGAGTGTTCTTAGCATGTTTGATGAAAATCGGTCCAAGATGGCCGCCGCCACAAAATGCCTTAAATATTTTTTCACAATTCCCTCAATGTGGCTATCAAATGAAAGGGCTTGACTAGTAGATGTACACTATTGGGTTATGACCCTATGAGTTGGGCTTTTTCAACCGACTTCTAAAAAGAGGAGGTTCTCAATTCGTCTGTATTTTTTTTTTTTTTTGAGTTTGTTACCTCAGAACTTTCGACTGGGTGAACCGATTTTGATGATTCTTTTTTTATTTTAAAGCTGGTGCTTCCCATTGGGTTCTATTTTAATTTGTTGAAGATCTGATGCTGATCTTCGAGATATACAATGGAACTCTTCAAAAATAGACGGCAAATCTGCAGTGATTGCTGCATCCGCTTGTAGGTTCATTGTTTATACTACATCATGACGTAACATCACGCCTGTATGCTCTGAGGGGGTACGCAGATGTGTACAATATACCCAGATTTCGACAATGTTTGTTACCTCAGAACTTTCGATTGGGTGAACCGATTTTGATGATTCTTCTTTTATTTGAAAGCTGGTGCTTTCTGTGTGGGTCCATGTCAATTTGGTTAAGATCTTACGCTGATCTTCGGAGATATAAATGGAACTCTTCAAAAATACACGGCAAAGCTGCAGTAATTGCTGCAATCGCTTGGTTGTTTATACAACATCATGACGTAACATCACACCTGTATGCTCTGAGGGAGTATGCAGAAGTATACAATAAACCCAGATTTCGACAGTTAGACGTGTAAAGTTTCATTCAATGGGATCCCAGAAGCGGTTTGGGTAGTTTTAGGCAGAGTACTTTCTCGGAGTGATCTCATTTCGATTTGATAAACATCTGGTGACTTCGGAAGATAGGCAACTGAACTCCTTAATAAATGATAGCAAATGTACTGGGATCGCTGAAGACTCACGTCTGTCTATTGTTTACACCAGTTGATAACAAAAAATCACACCGATACGCTGTGAAAGGGTAAGCACATGTGAACCACTAAAAAGTGAAAAATAAAAACTTTTTTGCAAAAAATATAACCGACTTCAGACAAAAAAGTGAAAAATAACTTTAGATTCAGGAGTCGGTGACAAAAAACCTAAATCAATCAAACAAAGGTCACCGACTTCTGAAGCTAAAGTTATTTTTCACTTTTTTGTCTGAAGTCGGTTATATTTTTTGCAAAAAAGTTTTTTTAATTTTTAATTTAATGTAACTTGTGATGATCATCATTTATGTTGGGGTCGATTTCCTTAGCTAGTTACTGGTGTGTGGTGCAAGCAGGTTTAAATCTTTTGCTGCCATTTGCCGCTGTATAGAGATGCAAGACTGTACTGGTTAATTATTATTATTAAAATACCAAGTAATGCCCATTACTTGGTATTCTAAAATAAGAATACATCTACGGCACGTAATCGCTAGTTCATTCAGCCTAGTCCTGTTATTAGCATGGTTGCGCCACCCAAGCAAAAGTAACTCAGTGAAGGATTAACACCCATAATATAAATTGAGAAGTATTACAGTTCGAAAAGTTCTCTACTACAAATTCTCAATTCAGAAACTGGGTCCTAAAAATAGGAATAAAATAATAACTTAATCATTTCCAAAAAAAAATATATATTACATTTTTACAGTACTATCTACATCAATACTACATTTTTCTCATAACACAACATTTAGTTAACACTTATAACCTAAGCAGTAAAGTCTAAAAATGCACAGCACTTTTCTAAACTATTTCTCCAGGCTTCATAACTTTCAACTGTTTTTTAAACCCATCATTAGGTTGTATAGCTGGCCTTCTGCCTTTTACTAAATCATAAGCATCTTGAAACAGCATTTTCTCGTAGTGCATTAAATAAGCTATAGCGACCATAGAGGTCCGAGAAACACCAGCATTGCAATGGATGAGACAATTCTCTTTGGTTTCCACAGCCTTTCGAATAAATGGCAAACCATCTAATAAAACCTCTTTGATACTGGTTTCAGGTAAATCTAAGCAATTTATGAACTTATTGTTGACTGTTACTTCTACTTTTATACCTAAACTTAGCACGTGTTTGATGTTAAATGCTTCTATAACAGTATTCGCTGTACAATCTTGTGAACCTATATAAACATAGTCAGTTATCAATACTGGTATATTGTCGGGTTTCGTGTCGACCACGAATCCGTATGTATTCGGACTTATAGATGTTACTGTAGATGCTCTTTCGACGTAGCGTTGTCCGTCGACTTGAGTAACTACTGTTTCAGTTACTTTTAACTTTTTTCTGTATTTTTGGAGTTCATTGAGGAAACTCATTGTTAAATTGGTTAAAATTGAGATTAATAGTTAAATGCGAAAATAAATGTTAGAACTGTTAAATGAGAAAATTAACGATCCTGTATGTCAATACGTGTCGTTTACAGAGCCTCTTCTTTGTTTTGATCTTCAACTTTTTCACAGTAATAATGACTTTCTGCCTAGCCAGAAACCTCAACTATGTCTCTATCCCTCTTGTTCACATTCACTATCACTATCGTCCTCTTCTCTTTTCTCCTGGGTTTTCTCCGGGTTGTAGATGAGGTCCTCAGGATTGTAATGTACGTCACACAGGTACAGCCCGTCGGGGGGTCCGGATTGGATGCCGCTGATCCACGAGTGCTTCGACGGTATTTGTAGCATCACCTTTATTTCTTCCGGAGGTATCCTGCCTATAGCTACGGCGTTTAGTGCTCCTACCATGCGACGTATCTGGAAAGAGTTATTTAATGATTCGTTTTTTCCTAGCTTTTTTAGGGTTCGGATGCCTTATAGGTTCACTTGTGTGTCTGTCTGTCTGTCACAGCCAATTTGCTCCGAATCTACTGGATCAAATCAGGCGAAATTTTTTTTACGACCCAAACACAGAGTGCCAACAAATTATTTTTTTAAAAGTTCTTTTTCGGGGGACAATTAGGAAATTAAAAAAAAATATTCAAACTTTACTGTGTCTTAGGTCAAATAAAAGGGCTCGTTATGAGAATCTCACACATATATATTTTGTTATTATTGTATTGTGTTTTGACTTTATTCATGAAAGAAGACGAAAATTGACCATACCCTGATCTTCGAAACTCTGAGCTTAACATAGATTTCTTTTTAGTATACTACATATTTTTTCAAACAAAAATAATTAGCTAAGTACCTGGTTATGAACAAATCCTCTTCCTTTAATCACAATATCCCAATAATCAAATATGGTGTCTTGGTCCACAGAGTAGCTGGTG
This sequence comes from Xestia ashworthii, assembly GCA_950022955.1. Classification (NCBI taxonomy): domain Eukaryota; kingdom Metazoa; phylum Arthropoda; class Insecta; order Lepidoptera; family Noctuidae; genus Xestia; species Xestia ashworthii. The sequence continues at coordinate 3,277,678 of OX465553.1, forward strand.
AGGAGTTTTCTTCCAGGCCTCACTTCAATGGAGTGAATCTCCCGTCTGTTGTGTTTATTCTGTTTCAGCTTGTCAAAGTGTTTGAATGTCGTGAAGTCGTGGTAGCCTACGAAGTATTTGGCGCCTTCTTTGAACTTTTCAATATCGAAGTCTTTTAACCTGAAATAATTATTGAAAACTCGTATTATGCATCATCATCATTTCAGCCGAAAGACTGCTGGACATTTTCATTTATTTTATTTGTTTGGCTCACCAACAATTGAATACAGTGCTTCAAAGATATGAGATATCTACATCCAATAGAGTCACAGGCAAGTGTATGTGTTTAATTTATTACAGGTAGGCACGTCATGCACTATACTTATTTGTCGCTATAAATACATAATTAAAATCAATTAAGGAGGTTAATCCTGCATCCCAGTATCATTGTAAAGAGAGAGGCAGAGGGAGAGTGGTTGATTATTTCAACCCAAACAACAATAGGATGTTTGAATATGGAACTGGAAAAAGAAGTATGTAATGCTCAAAGGAGGCATTCTGTGGTTAGTCCAAAGAGAAACTGTCTTGACTATATTATTTGTACAACGGGCTGGTGTCCGCAACTCCACATCAAAGCGCTTATTTTGCGTATGGGCTATAATCCACCACGCGGGCCCAGCGCGGGTTTGTGGATGTCCCATGTTTTCGAATTTTTGGCTCGAGGACATGCCGGTTTCCTCACGATGTTTTCCTTCACCGTTTTTGATATCCGTAAATCGGGGCTGCCACCACTGGGCCACCGCTACTCTCTGACTATATTATTGCTTTTTTGGTGATTGGTTGTCATGTTTCTTTCTATTCAATTTTGCGTTCAATATTATTTATTATGTTTTTAGAATTTTCCAGTTCAAGCCACATCCCAAATGCGAAGACAACAATTCGAAGAAAACTGTGTGTTAAAGGTTTCACAGAAAGCACTAATATCTTACCTTAGAAAATGACAGCGTTTCCACTCCTCTATGGGTGTGTATGAAGCTATTGTTACACCCTCAGGCAAAACTACATTTTCCTTTGTCACTGCCAATCTGAAATATAAAGAAGAGAAGAAGAGGGCTCATTTATGCCCTTTTGATGCATCCAAAGGTAGAGAAAGAGCTACATAAGGATGTATAGATTGTGTGATGATATCAACGGAAAAGAAGTGAATGATACTGGCCAGGGAGAATGGAAGAAACAAAACATTTTGCACCAAAAGTACCATGAGATAATGACACTTACCTATACAAGTATGTCCTACCAATAGCGTGATATCTAGCATTGAAGTTGTCTGTAACTCTGATAACTTTTTTAACAAAAATGCAACTATTGTGCTTATTGAAGAACTTGTTCAAGTTGGAGGCGATTCCGTCAGGGTCGTATATCTTGGGGCCGTACCTCTCCAAGTCAAAGTGTGCGCTTGTATTCAATGCGTGGACTCCACCATCTGTACTGTAACAAGATATTTAAGAGAATAACTGTTTTCGCCTTTGGTTTAATTGCCTAGGGTGACGTTTGCTTGCCAAGAAGAAATGGGGTTTGAAGGGATCCAGATTATAATGATAGGGTTCGGGAAACAAGCATGCAGTGAATTACACAGACTGGCGGCTGGTACAATAAATGTGAAAGAATAGCACTTTGTTCGGGTCTGTGGAACTGCAACCATATAACGTAAACCACCAACAACCCCTTCAACCTTTTAATGAGGGTTTATTTAATCAATATTAAGTAGGACTCGCTTACCGGCTAGATAGAACAAGGTTAGGGTAGTTCAGCGATCTCATTCGCAAAAGTGCTAGTTCCATCAAACCCTGCACGCTTTCTGGATCTGGGAGATTACGTCCTTCTTTAAGCCATAATTTCTCCGAAGACCTGCAATTTAGTTTTAGTAAAAGTCTTGTACATCCATTGTGCATGAAAAATGAAAATAAATTCTAACTGCTAACAAACCTAAACGGCGTCCCTATGTAAGAGAAGAATGATAAATATCTGGCTTTCATTATACTACCCCACGACGGATTTCAAGAATGTTTTCATTTAGAAAACATCTGCGAAAGTTCCAAAAACAATTTAGGATGACGGATGACTTGCCTGACACCGAGAAATAGGTTAAGTTTGCTGTCAGTGTCACTGTCAGCTTGACAGCTGTCAAGTCACAACAGCTGTTTGTTTGGTTATTGGTCGAGTCTTTTTTCTTTCTGTTCAATTTTGCGTTCAAATCACCAGAAAATATTGAAGTTTTTATAGCATTTAAATACCTCACGGCAGACTACGATTGACAGAAGAGCTGGACAAATCCAACGATCAGTGGTCCAAATAAATTAGCCTTGGATTGAAATAACTGGCAGTCATGGGCAGAGTTTCTGCCCAGCCGTGGTATGACGCAGGCTATCAGTTTTAGAGCATTTATGTGATTTACTCGACAAAAGAACTCAAATTGCTTCACAGTGAAACCACTTGAAAACTCATGACTTTTACGATTTCTAAACGTGACCTTTTTACTTTTGATAGTTGTTTACATCCATGTCATCGAAAAGTCAATTTGATTGCCATTATTTCAGTCAAAAATGGCACAACGGACGTGGCATATGTTTACGGTGTTAACTTTAATATTTACAGTTTTATCACTCGTTGGAGATGTTTTCTCGCAGTCGCCAGCACCCTGGTACGAGAACATGCCTGCGGTGACGATGGACTACAAAGTGCACATCGACGCAGGCAAAGAAGACTGTTACTATCAATATGTTCCGTCGGGTGCTACATTTTACGCCAGCTATCAGGTATTTAATTAATTTATTTAAGTTTACTGTATCGAAACCAATTGAGCGATTCCAGATAGCGATCGTAAAGGCTTGGAGCCTTGATAAGGAAACTTTTTTGTGATTCAACTTGTGTATTTCACTCCTAGATAGATCGCATACTTTTATGTCAACAGGTGTTGAAAGGCGGCGATGGTATGTGCGGTTTCGCCGTGCGGCATCCTAACGGTCAGATAGTGCACCCCTACGAGTGGCGCCAGAGTGCCGAGTACGCGGACCAGTCCTCCTCAGGAGGGTACTATGCAGTCTGCATTGATAACCAGTTCTCCAGATTTGCAGGGAAACTAGTCAATTTATATCTCTCAGTGATAAGATACGATATGTGGGAGAAGTATGCCAAGGAAGTGGAGGAGCTTGATATGAATATAAAGAATTTTACTGTAAGTTTAAAATTCATTATTTATCAAAATTCAGTCTTCATATAAATATCCAGAATATTAATTAAATTAAGTTTAGTCCCATTCAGTAAAATAATTTTCATCATACACAAATTATAAGATAAAGTAACATCTGAATCACATAATGTTTAATTTATGTAAATGTATGTAAGTAATTTATTATAAGTTGTTTATAAGTTGTTGAGGCTGGGTGTAAACTGTGGGCTATAATACCACATAGTTTGTGATTTAATAATATCTACAGGAAATATAGAATTTTAATGAAGCCTTGACCACTAGTACAACATTAAATATTTATATAAATACCTGTTGTAAATTATACATGCATCATTATATTCAATAGGTACATGACAACTAAAAAACAAATTTCCTTCTATTCTATTCCTTTATCATAGAACTGCTTTGGGCTTGTGTTGTTGTGTTCTAGTAACAAATTCCAGCTAGAATAATAAATTAATATTGCTGGAAATTACACACAGCACCATCTAGAGCCACACCAATAAACGAGGCTTGTGTCGTGGACACCAGATAGTTGATATACTACATAGGTATTTTTTGTTTGTAAATACTTACATATTATACATAAACATCCATGACTCGGAAATACGGAACCAATGTTTGTGTGATGAGCATGAACATGTCCATGCTCATTAAAAGATACAACCAAATCGAGATTAGAAAGCAAACTGATTTAATTCCTTTTTACCCTCATTACAAAATGTTACACTTAACAACTAATGAATACCCACAACAAGATTACACCATAACATACCTTTCTCTCATTTGGTAAAGACAATAATAAATTTTACAGTGGATGACAAATTAATTTTAACAAAAATATTTACTTCTAACAGCAATCAATTAATTAATTCATTAGGAATTTCTATAATATCTGGCCATAATTCAGGCGGCGGGATCACAATTCCGGCGGTCCGGCCAGTATTTGGTCTGCGTGTCGCCGATGCAGCTCTCCATCTTCCGTCCTCACCACATAAGTGGCTGGCCCCTCCACCGTCTCCACGGTGGCCCGACACCACTTGTTCCCCGGCCCGTACATGCGTATGAGCACGGGCTGCAGCAGCGTAAAGGCTCGCGGGGGCAGCTGCTGTGCCACCTACTCCAGTTGTTGCTCGGCGCGGCTCGGCATCGAGTCGGGGTGTAAGCTCGACACTGCCGTCCTGTATCTTCGCCCATTCAGTAACTCAGCAGGTGTTTTGTTAGTAGAGCTGTTGGGCACAGTCCGTAAATAGTATAGAACTTTGCAAAGTTTTTCCTGCCATTGCATGCCAAGGTTCTCAAGTTTCTTCATTTTATTCTTAAATGTTTGAATCGTGCGTTCAATCTGCCCGTTAGTCTCTGGGTAGTAGGGCGGTGAATACAAATGTTTAATTCCATTATTTTTAAGAAAAATATTAGATTCATCCGAGGTAAACGCACGTCCATTATCGGACACCAACACGTCGGGCAGCCCTTGTGAAGTGATTTTTTTTCTCATAACAGCTATCACCGTACCACTGTTCATTGCTGGTATGATTTCAGCCTCAAACCATTTGCTGTAGCTGTCTACTAGGACTAGAAACGTTTTTCCCTGAAAGGGCCCCGCAAAATCCACATGCACACGGCTCCACGCCTTCTCTGGAACAATCCAAGTCTGCGGGTCCTTTGGTGGGTTATTTCTCACTAGCTGACATTGCTGACACGCGGCCACCTCACTCTCAATCTGCCGATCCATGTCGACCCACCACACGTAGCCTCTTGCATACGCTTTTGTCTGGACAATGCCCGCATGAGGAGCATGTAACAACTTTAACACTTTGTCCTGCAAGGACGAAGGTACTATGACTCTGTTGCTCCACAATAATCAACCTTTATTATGTGAAAGAGCCTCTCTCCGTGTCCAATAAGCTTGTAGGCTCGGGTCTACGTTCCTTCGTGGCCATCCGTGTAATACGTGAAACATCAATTTTTGCAATACCACATCTTTTTTGGTTTCCGCGGCTATCTTAGCAGCGTCCAGCTCCCAGCCGCTCGGCGTCTCCTCCAGCAGCAGCACGTCGCGCAGCACCTCTTCTTGCACGCTCGACGTGTCCGGAGCGGTCCGCCTGCTCAAAGCGTCCGCGTTGCCGATTAATTTACCAGGCCTGTACTGTATACTGTAATTATAACTAGAAAGTTTCAATGACCAGCGTAACATCCTCGGTGATATCTGGTCTGGAATTGGTTTTGCGGGATTGAATAAACCGATCAACGGCTTATAATCTGTCACTATACAAAATTTACGACCCGCTAAGAATTCGTGAAACTTTGTCAATCCAAATATAATAGCCAGGGCCTCCTTATCAATCTGCCCGTATCGTCTCTCGTGCGCCTGTAGTGTCCGTGAGGCCATCATCACCGGCCGCTCTGACCCGTCCTCCATGACGTGTGCAATAATCGCTCCGAGACCGTATTCCGATGAATCACAAATGAGAAGTAGTTCTTTCTGCAAGTCATAGCCCACCAACGTTCGATCTGATGACAGTAACCGCTTCGCCTTCACAAACGCTTCCTGTTCCTTCTCACCCCAGCTCCAAGGTCTTTTTGACTCTAAAAGTCGATACAGTGGCTCCAACACAGTGCTCTTGTCAGGCAAGAATTTTTCATAGAAATTATATAAGCCCAGGAAAGCACGCAAGGTCTCTCTGTTGGTTGGCGCCGCCTTTTCCTGAATCTCTTTGACTTTCGCAGGTGCTGGGTGAAGTCCCTCTGAATTAATCATGTGCCCTAGGAATGTGATGCTATTCGCAGCGAACACGCATTTCTTTATGTTGAGGCGGAGTCCCATCTGTTGCAGTTTGCTCAGTACTTCTCTAAGTCTCCGGTTGTGTTCTTCCATCGTGGCTCCAGTGACAGCGATATCATCTAATAGACACGCTACTCCGTCCATACCCGCTAACGCCGTCGACATAAGACGCTGAAAAATCGCTGGCGCTGCGCTGACACCGAATGGCAGGCGATTCACTTTCATTAGACCGATAGGAGTGTTCAGCGTGAGCAGCCTAGCTGTCGCGTCGTCTACCTTCAGTTGTGTATACGCGTTTTTCAAGTCCAGCTTACTAAATATTCTGCCGCCACTAAGTCTCACAAACGCTTCCACCGACGTCGGTAGCGGATAGATGTCTTTATCTATAGCGGTGCTAACCGTGACTCGATAATCAACACACATTCGTACTGTTCCGTCTTCTTTCATCACCGGCGTCACCGGTGTCCCCCACTCAGAATAACGGACAGGTGTCAGCACACCCGCCTCCACCATCTCATTCAACTGTCTGATGACTTTTTGAAGGCACCGCGCGCGCCTTTAAGAAGCGTGGCGTAGCATCCGGCCGCACATGAAGTGACACTTCAGGACCTTTGTACTCGCCGAGTCCTTCTTTAAATAGTTCTGGAAATTCTTTTTTATATTGTTCTATCTCTTCTTCAGCCCAGCACAATCCTGATACCTGAAGGCCTAGTGTATGGAACCAGTTCCTGCCCAGCAGATTTGGTCCGTTCCCCGACACCACGACCAGTTCACATTGCGCTTCCTTATTACCTAGCACAACTCGCACGTCTGCTAGTCCTAATACTTTTAAAGGGTCTTGCGTCCATGTCACGAGCTTTAGATTGGTAGCTCGTAGAGGTGGGGGCGTTAACCACAGCATCTTGTATGTCTCTTCCGACATAATGGTACGCGATGCACCCGAGTCCACTTCCATAGATACATGCACGCCGTCTATCTTAACGTCTGTGGTAATGGGTGGTGAGTAATTATCCACGCAGATACACCCATCATCTTCTCAGCTGAAGTGTCCACACTCGTGTTGGCTTCACTCGTGTCGTTCACCTGGTGTAAACGACCTGGCTTCTTGGCGCAGGCCGCTGCAATGTGTCCAAACCTTTTGCAGTTGAAGCACTTCGCTTTAAGAAACGGACAGCGCTCGCCCGGCTTGTGTGCGCGTGCACACCGTCGACACTCGTTCGAGTTAACATTACCAATCTCCATGGGTTCAGTCTCCGTGACACTAGACGGAGTTTGCTTAGACTCACTAGCCACACACGCAGGGTACAAATCAGGAAACGTCACTTGATAGTCCAGACACATCTGTAACGCGACTTCGTACGTCAAGTCTTTCTTTTTCAACAAGTCGCGTCGCAAGCGATCGTCCCGCACCCCCAGCACTAGTAGGTCTCTCAACTGGCGTTTCAAGTCCACGAAGTTGCATTTTGCACCAAGCAGACTTATAGCCGCTACAAAGTCTTGCACGCTTTCACCTTGCACGTTGACGTTTGTAAAATTTTCCCGCTTGCAAAATTTCGTTAACCTCTGGTTCATAAAACTTGTCCAAAACACAAAAAATGTCCACTAAAGGTACTTCGTAGGACGTTTTGGAACTAAAAGTGATGCAATTAACGCGAAAGTGTCCTTGCCGCACTGGGAAAGAAACAGCGATCGTCCCTAGTCGAGATTATGTTTGTCACAACCCGCCGCATCTAGCGCGCACAGTAATTGTTCTTTACAATCACACCACTTATCAGTCTTTGGGTTAAATTGTCCGGGAAACACTATATTCGTTACATTTGTCGTCATTGTGACCGAAATCTAACTTATTTTCCGTAGTCTCCAATAAAAGATACAACCAAATCGAGATTAGAAAGCAAACTGATTTAATTCCTTTTTACCCTCATTACAAAATGTTACAATTAACAACTAATGAATACCCACAACAAGATTACACCATAACACTCATCACTCAAACATTTGCTCCTACCGGGATTTGAACCCGGCGCCCTAAGAAAGCAACGTCCCATACGCAAAATACGCGCTTTGACATGGAGTTGTGGACACCAGCCCGTTGTACAATACAAGCCACCCAAAACTGTAAAATTTTCCCAATTAAACTTGAATCAAATCTATTGAATAAATTTGACAGATTATAGTAGCTTGAGGCAGTCACTCCTTGTAAAATACTGGTATTCAGCTGCATCTTGGTTTGACTGGAATCCAACACCAGTAAAAGTTGGCAAAAGGCTAGGCAGATGATTTACATGCATATTTCTATGATTTTATATTGTATCCTGTTATTCTATCATGGGGTTTAGGTTTCCACACTTAGGTCCATGTTCACCAAAAAGATGACAGTCTGATTATCTAAAACAGCTGTTTAAAGCGCATTTTTGTATGGGAACATGTCACAGTGACAGCTGTTTTTAGGTAATCAGACGGTTATCTTTTCGGTGAACATGGATCTAAGTCCTTAAGGTGGACCATTGTGCGTGAGGTATCCTGTTATTATTGGTATTGTTTTTGTTGCAGACTTCAATCCAATTTGTGGAGAGGAACATCAACGACATCCTTCAGTACCAGTACCACTCTCGAGCCAGAGAGTCGAGGGACTACAACTTGCTGCAAGACAACAATATCTATGTGACCAGGTATTATCAACTATGCTTCTTTGTGATAGGGTGGGGAATCCCTAATCCCTAAGCAGCTTATTAGTTATTAATTTATTATCTACCTGGTTCGAGATAGAGGTTTGATAATGTTGGGGATTGATATTATTGCAATATTGAGCTAAGTTGATAAGATAACACTCCTGTAATGCTTGAAGTGTTAGGGGCTCATCCATTAAAGACGTGAGGCTCAAAAAGGGTGGAGGAGGTTCGGAAAAAACACGAAATATCACTTGGGGAGAGGGAAGGGGGTCTAGTGCTATATCACATGAATTTATTTTTTTAATGCTGTCTGGAAATTTTTTCACAGTGCTTAATTTTCCAGTATAAATTAGATTGTACCTGTTAACGTGTATTTAAAGATTCTGAGTTTTTAAAGGTATTTTGTAGCAAAAAGGTATGTTTAAAAAAATGTGAATTTGGGTGGAGGGGGTGGAATTTTTTTTCACAGTGCTTAATTTTCCAGTATAAATTAGATTGTACCTGTTAACCTGTATTTAAAGATTCTGAGTTTTTAAAGGTATTTTGTAGCAAAAAAGTACGTTTAAAAAAAATGATTTTGGGTTGGGGGGTGGAAATTTTTATCACAGTGCTTAATTTTCCAGTATAAATTAGATTGTACCTGTTAACCTGTATTTAAAGATTCTGAGTTTTTAAAGGTATTTTGTAGCAAAAAAGTACGTTTAAAAAAAAGTGATTTTGGGTTGGGGTGTGGAAATTTTTATCACAGTGCTTAATTTTCCAGTATAAATTAGATTTAACCTGTTAGCCTGTATTTAAAGATTCTGAGTTTTTAAAGGTATTACGTAGCAAAAAAGTACGTTTAAAAAAATGTGATTTTAGGTTGTAGCGGATGGTTAGTCTAAAAACTTATTAAATGGGTTGTTAAAAAGTTGCTTAAAAACATCTCGTGATTAATGGACGACCCCTAGGCAGAGGTGTATGTCGGCGGCATCATGGCCGTCGTCGTTGAGAGTCACACAACATATTGGTTGGCACCAATTGATTTACACAGTCACACAATTACTCAGCAAATAATAGGAAATATCAACACAATTAAAGAAAATACCTTACTCCAGTTTAGAGTGTTATGAATAATAATAATTGTTTTACATTACAACGGCTTTTATACACAGAAATTCAAACTGAGGTTGGTAGCGATGGGTAGAATAAAAATAACAATATTTAATTTTGCAAGGCGGGAGACATTAAAATAACTACTTAATAATCTTCGTCTTAGGCTAGACTTTTAAATAATTCTAGCGGACATATTAAAATAACTTCCTATTAAAATAAACAGAAGTAACTATATTTTAGATAAATCAATCAGAAATCCTTATTATTGAAGCAAACGGAAATAACGATTACTTTTAAATTAAATAAACGGAAATACAAATATTAGTTCAGTAATTCAATACATGTCAAATAAAAGACTCACTACCCTACAATACAACTATTAATTCAATAAACTTGCATAAGTCAAAATAATAATGTAACTACCCTCAAATTACAAACTAACTTAAAATTAAAATCAAATGATAACCATGATAACCATCATTTGATTTTAATTTTAAGTTAGTTAGTAGTTTTAAGGTAGTAGCGCCCATATGTACTTATTACACCCACTTTTCGAAAGTTATTTTTAAGTCCCGTAAAATAGGGGTGAGCCTATTACCATCAATCGGGCCTAGGGCTGCCAGGTCGCCAAACCTAATAGCCGGACAGACCAGCCAGCTTGGCCGGACATTGGGTGAAAAGGCCGAACACCCTACATTATTAAGGTTTTGTGTCTGTATTTATAGGAACGACAAAAAATTGTATGTGTAATCAAGCTTTTTTGATTATTACTATAAATCTTGTTTAATTCTAATACAATTTGAATAAAATCAAATGCCAAATCAGGTACTTTATTATTAATCAGGCAAATAAATTCATCAGTCGACTCGCCTGCGCTCGGCCACGCTCGGCGCTCGCTCTTTCAAATAATGTAAAATTCAATTCAATTCAATTTATTCACAAACAATTTACATTGTGTGTGAAATACTTAACAAAAATAAAAAAAAATTGACAGAAATAAAAAAAAAGCCGGTCACCGTTTATTTTGGCCGAACACGCAATCAAAAAGCCTAAAAGGCTTTATCTGTCAGACTATAGCTGCTACTGAGAAATTCCTGATAGAAAAGCCCAATAACATTTTGCCCATCTTGGGAATCTGTTATTGTAAGATTTTTACTTTATACACCTCCACGACCCCCGTACTATTCCATTCCATTCACCAGCACAATGTTTTGAGTGTTTTACATTGAGTTCTACCACATAACATGAATTTTCACTCCAAAAAAAGTCGTTTACCAGCAATAATTTCTGCATCAAGTTACTTAATTTGTACAAAATGCTTGGTTGACGGCTTCGTGATGAGGTGGTTTACGCCCTGTAAATATTGTAATGTTACTATTATAAAATTACTATTACAATTTTTTTTAGGTGGTCCTTTATCCAAATCCTGGCCATAGTGGCGACAGCAACATTACAAGTATACTTCCTGAGAAAACTATTTGAAGTCAAGGAAAATTCTTCCAAAACAAGAATATGATCACATCACTACGGCAAGTGAAGACGACGTTGCTAACTGTTATTGCTCCCTGACTGATGTTCCATTCCACTCAATTAATGTTGATCTCTCTTCTTGTTCCATCTTTGTGTTATGCTTGTTAATTGTTTTCATTGGTGCATAATATTAGACAATTTAGTGAAGCTCAAGCTCGGTTAAATGTAGGAGTCATATTATAAAGTTAGTTATTGGGCACAACTAATTTATCCTTTCATTTTACTTTTCTGAGATTATTATGTACTAGATTTTTTACAAGTTTATTTTTTTTATGATTTTCTATTTTACTTACTTACCAGTTTCTGCAAACACCCCCAGTCAACATTTTTAAAAAGAAACAAAATTGCGCACAAATATACATTGCTTTTTGCATTTTTATACTAAAAAGACATTAATCGTTTATATCAATTTAGAATTTATAAGTTTAACTTTCCAGAGTTATTTTTTTTAGATATTAGGTTATTATAAGATCTGAAAATCGACAATATAGCTATTGCATTTTTAATTATTTAAGTATGTGCTATTTGACAAATATATATTTTTTAGTTTTTAATGTAAGTATATTAATATTGTTTATGTAAGCAAAGACATTCGCAGCGTGTTTGAAATAATGAATGACCAACCTAATATAAATAAACTGAACTGGTACTTAAAGATTGTATTTTTTATCTATTTATCCCACGTCCTCTGTCATTATGTAGACTCTGATATTGCTACCTACGAAGCAACAAGCTTTTATTGAAAATATAGCAAAGAGCCACTAAAAATTTGATCGTCCTGGACCACGCCAAGTAAAGCCTTCATAGAAGAGTGATCGTAGAGAGTTCGAGAAATTGGAGCTATTTGGGTCACGATTGGTCATTAATTACTTATTAAGAGCCTCTTACCAACAGCTCTAAGCAAACTCGAAAAATTTGGGCGTTCTGGACCGCGCCCGAAGTCAATTTAGCCTCTGTAGAAGGGCGACCGAAGCGAGTTTGAACTATTTGTAGCTTTACTTAGTGAATCTTTCATTGAAGGGCGGGTTTCTGGAGCACGATAAGTGTAGTCATCACTGAAGAGCGAGCTCGAAAAATAAGAGCATTTTGGGCCTCGATTCGTAAAATTTTCATTAATAACTCATTACGAGCATAAAAAAACGAACGAAGAAACACGAACGCGAAATCGATGATTTTGTGGTATATTTTCTATTCGGGCTCCTTACATATCAATGATATGACTGATACGGCGGCGGCAGCTACAGCCCTGTAAAAGAATCTTGCATGGTATATAGGCATATCAGTAATTGAGCTCGAGTACACACACACACTCGCTCAAAACAAACCACACACGCGTAGCTTGTTACTCGCCTACCTACCTGTTTCTAGTTGTCTAACCTCTCGATATTAGGAACCCACGTTCAGTAGTCGCTCTAGCAAACCCTCTAGACCAACGCCGCACCGCTGCTAATCGAACTGTGGAATGTGCTATAGGTACCAGAGGCATCGCAAGCGCGTTGCTCTGCCAGACAACGCTGAAATTAGGATTACAAAAAAAAAAAAAACCAACCACCACCGCCACTGAACCTCATGTCAGCACGGAACGGCATTTTTCCATGCTCCTATCCTTTTCTATCGCTCAGAGCCGTCATTTGTTAGAGCGAGAAACAGCGTGTTACCAAGCGCATCAATTATTGAACAAATCAGAACAGCATCGATGCTTGGAGGCTGAACTAGGTATGGGGTGTTCTTCGGAGAGTCTCCATCCAACAATTGGCCTGCTGCAGCTCAAACCCCGTGAGGTGTCTTGTTGATTACTTTCTTTCATATAAGTAATCTTTTGGAACTTCAGCAGCTAATTTTCGTCTCCTTCTTGTGTGTATTCTAGTAGTCTCCTGAATTATTGGTCTTGACCTTTGAGATTTTATTTGTCAAAACTTTGGCACTCTGACTTAAAACTGTAAATCCAACATTTTTTTCTAAAAACCCGAAGCACACTGCCTCGTTAATCTAGTGCAGTTGCGACATCTTGGGGTCTAAAATGGCCACTTTAGCAGAACATTAAATGAATCACGTTAATAATTTTAAATTCTAAAAGTGGACTTTACGTACATAACAATAAAGTCCATTTTAGGTATTTAAATTTTTTAAGGTGATTCGTATTATGTCCTGCTAAAGCGGCCATTTTAGGCCCACTGAGCATGAGGTCCTGGGGTTCGATTCCTGGGTCGGGCAAAGTTATTAAGTTTTTCCTTCAGGAATTTCTCAGTAGCAGCCACAGAGTCTGGATTTGTGTCCGATTGATGTCAATAGGCTCGCCCCTTAGGTATTACATAGGAATTAACCATACCAGGCGTTTGGGTGTGCTATTAGGAACCTACCCCTCTACCTAACCCTTCCGGGTTTACAGGTTTGAATAATTTCAACTCATTTTATTCTACATCAACACATGTTTCTTTTGTGACTTTTCTATTTCAACTTCCTAACCGCTTACATCAAGCAACTGTTTTATTCTCTCTATCAAAACCCACTTCGAAATATATTTTAAACCAATATTCAAACTCAACCATGAAGCTATACCATAGCGTTTATGGCTGCCAGTGACACAGAACATAAAATTCTATTAAGCTAGTTCTACAATGTTATGTAATGGAGTTAATACGAAAATAATAATCATGCCGGGGAGTGTTATGCAAGAAAATTTCATTACTTTTGACCTAGGACGGAAAAGGATTTTTTTACAGTAAAACAAGCTGCATCTGAATTTACAGGAGAGGAAATAAAACGACGCCATTATATAATTACATTTTATTATCATACCATAAATATATAACATCCATGATTTGTTACATTTGTCCCTAATTCTATATACACAATAATTTACTTAAGTACAATACCTACAATCGTAACGTGATTTAATTGTTAATGATATGGTGCAAGATTATAGCCGGAATTACATTTACTCGTAGCACCGGGCTTCGTCTACCACAATGTTTTAAATTGTTCGGGTCGGTTAGATTTGCCACGACTCGGCTCAACCGAACGGCAAATAATATTCATTCGATTTTACCGCTCGGCTTGTGCCGAATAATGCCAAATAAGCGCCCCCATCATGATTGGTGTAGGTTCACTACAGCAATGTAATTCAGGCTTGAGTGGCTAGCCAAGGAATGTTGACTAAAATACTTGATAATTTCATGATTTTCATGATCAACTCATCCGCTAGTTATGACTAGGCAATTTTCGAATACAGCGGGCAAGTGAAGCTTTACATGATGTTACAATATTATCTTAACCTAATCAGTAAAATGTCTTACAATGTTATACTGTACAACAAACTTTCGAATCTCATACGTAACTGTACACTTGACGATTATAACTACATACTAAACTAATGCTAAGAGAATTTACTCGCGTTATCAATAATATTGTTATCAATAATCCCGCGAGTACCGTCTGCAACGACAGATGATACTAAAATAAAATACAATTAATAACTGATTGATATTTGATTCATTATTCATAATCTGTCTTTAAATATAGTATTATTAAATCAAGAAAAATATTCCATTAAAATAATTTTATAACTGTAAGTATATTTAAAAAGATTTGTTACATAACTCGTTCTCGTAGATTTCTAAATGATTTTGTTCATCGAATAGAGCGGAACTATCACATGTGAGCACCTTCTAGTGTGTCGGATCGTTTCGATCCATTCAAACCATTAAATAGTCCATAAAATATAACAAACATTAAGTTTCCCCATATATAAAGGCAGTGACTGGACGGACCACGTCTTTTTACAAACAAAACACATCATAGACAGTTGTGTCTATGGTGACTAAATACTTATTGTACAGTAATGAGACATCTCCTAACTTTATTGTGAGATTCTAACAATATTACTGTGATGATACCGAACTTCATACTTTTCCAATTTTAGTCTTTTCTTTTCCATACTACTTTCAACATTACTTAACCCCGTGATTTTAGTGCAGTAAATGCATAAGAGACAATTGCCGGCGGAATGTGGACATTGTTAGCACCTACATTGTGACGTCACTTAGCCCTTCTTAAACGTTGCTTGCATAGATCAGTTATATAATTTATTCAAAAACCTTGACGCAAGATAAGATTCATGCGAGTTTCGTTCTAGAATAAGGACCATAGTTCGTATAAAAAAATGACATGTGTGTTCATTTCAAACGTTCAGACTTTCACAAGAAATATTAGTGCTGTTTATAAAAAGAATCAGAGAAATCGATACGAGAGAACACCCAAATGAGAAGTGTTCATTCAAGAATAGCCCTAATACGACGTCATAGCACAAAATTCGCTAACATTCAAACAAAACCCCGCGCATCCTTACCTACTCCCGTTGCTTTGGTTACTGGTCATTCGAAAACCATTTAATTTGTCTGTCAAGGTATATTCCGTCCCGTTCTAGGTAGCAGCACAGGCTGTACACTTGTCCGGTTGTGTCACACGTGCACCTTCTTCTTCTGGCCGAGGTATGTCCCGGAGAGCGCGAGCAGTCGGTACCGCTGTCGCAGGTTGCGCGCGCGCACGTGCGGGGAGGCGATCTCCGCGCTGTACGCGCCGGGGAACCAGCCTGTCTCGCCGTCACGACTGCGCTCGCCGTAGTACCAACCTGGAACAAAAATATACTTTTCACTTGTCATGCTATAAAAGTACGCCAATATACGAGTAGCCCTACACACTTCCTCTGCTTCTGCCTTCGCTGGCACATTTCCTTCATGTGCCATAGACAAACTCAAACAGCCAGTACTAAATATACTATTGTGAAGTGTGGAACATCTTCATTGGGAAAATGTTGAGAATTTTAGTTTTATGGTGTTCCGCAAAGAAGGTGGCGCCATGTGTATTAAATTGTTAATCTGTGACTGGTTGGTGGGTTTCTGGTGATCTGTGAGAAGAAAAAACTGGCGCGAGAATTTCAGAATTTTTCTTTGGGTAAATATTGACTATTTTTCTCGCACTCAAAGTGAATAGTACAGTTTG
This sequence comes from Xestia ashworthii, assembly GCA_950022955.1. Lineage (NCBI taxonomy): Eukaryota > Metazoa > Arthropoda > Insecta > Lepidoptera > Noctuidae > Xestia > Xestia ashworthii. The sequence goes on from OX465553.1 coordinate 3,293,990, forward strand.
CACCTCGAGACTAAACGCCAACTTAATATACCCTCGGTTTCATTGACTCCCTCGCACGCTCGGGAGTCAAACCGCCTCTGGTATAATAAAGGGTGTAAAACACCTCTTCACGAAGCCAAAAGGCACTTGTTCTCCCCATCATTGCGATCATTTTTTTGTTCTACACCATACCTGGGAACCTTCTAGTTACGGAGATATGGGGGGTCAAAGTTACAACTTTTTGACAAGTTTTTTTTTAAGTACAAGTTTTTTTTGTATGATTTTGACTTTTAACACCTCTACGACCCCCGTACTATTCAATCCATCCATCAGCACAATGTTTTAAGTGCATTACATTGAATTCTACCACAAAACATGATTTATAACCTCAAAAAAAAAAAGTTGTTTCCCAGCAATAATTTTTGCGTAAAGTTATATCAGCAGTTGTATCAGCTAAAATAAAGTCATAATTTTCTTAGCGCAGGTTTAGGTAGAAGGTTATATGTACAGAACACACATATTTTGGCTCGTACGTTTTAGTCTTATGTTATAAGGGCGACCCTACTGCCAACTGGACACGAATCCAAACTTTGGAGATGCTGCGGATAGGCGTTTCATTAAAAATACAATGACAGTGTTCGCATTGAGAAGAGCATCTAGGATGTCACGCTCAGTAGGAGTACTTGCGACCTAGTGAGGTCGTCTCACTAGACGATTGAACGTTGCCTAAATCACTTTGTTTTTAGGGAACGTTCAAGTATTACGTAACGAATTTGGGGGAGAGGGGGGTCTTGTAAAATGTTACAATGCGTTACAGGGGCGGGAGGGGGTGTTTGAACTACACGTTACATAACATTGTTTTTTTTACCTTTCAGAATATCACCGGTATTTTAGCGATTTTTCTGTAATTTACGTCACATAACGACTTTTAGGTAAAAATTGTCATTTGGTGTTTACGTAATGCTTTACTAGTGGGGAGGGGGTACTGAAAAATGTTACGGCGCGTTACATGGGGGGAGGAAGGGGTCAAAAATCTCCAAAAATCGCGTTACGTGATACTTGAACGCTCCCTTAGTTTCTATGTAAATAGCTTAAATCTAGTCACAATCGATCAATTGACTGTGCCAATCTATCGAATAAAAGTTTGTATAAAAGTGAATGTAATAAAGTCGGGCATACCTTCGCTAGTCTTCCTGGTAACGTTGACGACGTCTCCCTCGGCGAGCCCCAGCTCGTCTGGCTGCGCGGGATGGTACGCGTACAGCGCGCACACCTGCGGACAGTCCCACCCCGCGTACACCGCCTCCCCCGCCCCGCCCGCAGGAGGGAGCAGTGCCTCCGCCCAGCGGGACCACTCCGTCTCGCTCCCGCACGACATTAGCTGTGGAGAGGGAATGTTCTTGTATTTTATCATCACTGCTGGGACACAGCTAGGCTTACTCTCTATGAGAGGGGATAGCTGCTAATGGAATTGGTAGATGCAGTCACATGTTTTCGAATTTTGTGGTTCTAGGACATGCCGGTTTCCTCTCGATGTTTTCCTTCACCGTTTTGAGAGCAGTGGTGATGAAATAAATTACACAAAATAATTGGCTAGCCTGGGTTCGAACCCACAACTTACTATTCGTAAGTCGTGTCACCACCACTAGGCCACCGCTGCTCTCCACGTTGTATTTTATGGAAAAGAGAAAAACGCGTCGGAAATCTTCAAAAACACAGATCTCAACACGTGCTTGTTTAATCGATTATAGAGGTATTGACAGGTCTATGGCCTGCAGTTAAAGGATCTTAACTCATATGAGTTTATTTGATTTACACGGGAGAGAAACAGCAGCTAGTTGCCTATTTTGACAACATGAGTCAATCAGTGAGTAGTCGAGAATGATTGTAAGTTAGGCCGCGTTCCCGTGACGACAGATAATCGTGGAGTTTTAAATGTCGTAGCTTGTGTATGGAAGTGAGGTGTTCACATATAAGACGACGTGTTTACTGTCGTCCACGTCTTTTACCAACTAAAAGCCAACGATAAATGAATCGTCACGACATAGTGGGAACGAGGTCTTAGTGTAAGAAGATAGCTACCATCTCTAGTGTCCTCCCCTCGTGGTTCTCCAGCAGAGTGATGAGTAGCGCATGTTTAGCGGTAGCCGTGCCCACGTCACTCGCGCACACCTCTAGCAGGGACCGCGAGCAGTGGTCCACACACACGTACAATTCCTCACTGCGAAATAAAAAAATATAAATTATACAAGTAGAAGAAAAGGGTAATTTAATTCGAGGAACTGATTTGAATCCCGAGAGCAGTGAAGGATTTCAGAGTAGAATCCCGAGCGTAGGAAGAGATTCTAGACTAGAATCCTGAGCGGAGCGAGGGATACAAGAACCGAGATGATTTTTTTTTCACGAGTTGTGTACCTACTCTACTTTTTACCATTGACTGCGAGAAGTATATTATTAATTTTTCTCGTGGGTTAGTAATAACAAACAATCTGGTCGATCTTCAGGGTTATGCCACGCTTTCTAATCCAGGGACGCCCTGGATAAATAGTCGTGCATGAGAGGAAAAATGTTCAGCAAACATGACATAACCAAGCTATATTCTACATACCTCTTCTTCTTGGCGATGACGAGTAGATCGTTGAAGAGGAACAGATGCAGGGGCACCTTGTGGAACTTCTTGCCGAACGTCAGCTTCAGCTCGTCGGACTTCCAGATCAGATGCGTCATCTCGCCGGATCGGACCAACCAGCGGACAGGTCTGGGGAAACAATTAAATAAATCAATATCGCTGGATATTACACACAGCGCCATCTAGTGCCACACTAAGCAAGCATAGGGAAATAATTCGTAATATTTATTAATAATTTTATTTAGAGACATGCGAGTATTCCGGAAAGTTTGTTACGCCGTTGATCCCGACTGTCAATTGAAATAATCCGGGAGGTAGCGTTGCATTTTAGGTAGTGTTTTTACGCTGATCGGTTGCCATTTTGTTCAATAGATCTCGAATGACTGATAAGTAAACCCAGTGTCAGCAAACGCGCCCGCGGTGGGTGTAGGATTGGGAACTTAGGCTAGTTTAGAAAAATTATAAGATTCAGTCATAGTACGCGTATGAAAAAAGTTTCAGCCGGCGTACTATGACTTATTTTTTCATTTTTTTTTACTGTAGCCTGACAATTCTCCACCCACCGCTACTTGAGCAGCTGACGGTTGGTTTACATATTGGTATTATAAGATTAACCGCGATGACAATATGAGCCCTGTGACTTTTTTATTTGCAACGGTACCTCTCGGACTATAAATCTTTGACTGTCGTTATATAAAGGGTGTAAAACACCTCTTAACGAATCTGAAAACCACTTGTTTTTCCCGTCATTGCGATCATTTTTTGTTCTACACTATACCTGGGAACCTTCTAGTTACGGAGATATTGGGGGTCAAAGTTCCTACTTTTTTACAAGTTTTTTTTTTCAAATACAAGTTATTACTGTAAGATTTTTACTTTAAACACCTCCACGACCCCCGTACTATCGATCCATCAATCAGCACAATGTTTTAAGTGCGTTACATTGATTTCTGCCAGCAAACATGATTTTTCACCCCAAAAAAAAGTAGTTTCCCAGCAATAATTTTTGCGTAAAGTTACTTAGTTTGATGTATTTATTATCGTTATTAATCATGTTTTGTGGTAGAACTCAATGTAACGCACTTAAAACATTGTACTGATGGATGGATTGAATAGTACGGGGGTCGTGGAGGTGTTAAAAGTTAAAATCTTTCAAAAAAAACTTGTATTTAAAGAAAAACTTGTCAAAAAGTTGTAACTTTGACCCCCCATATCTCCGCAACTAGAAGGTTCCCAGGTATGGTGTAGAACAAAAAAATGATCGCAACGATGGGGAGAACAAGTGCCTTTCGGCTTCGTGATGAGGTGTTTGACAGCCTTTATGTATAGTCAGCGGTCCGAAAGTCTGACAATCAGTTTTGTATCGTATTATCCAGTACAAACTGGGTTGTGGAAGTCAAATAAAAAATACAGGTATTCAGCTGCATGTCTGGTGGGCTACTGCTCGACGGTTGGTATCGGGTTGTTGTATAATCTTCTTATCTCATTGGTAACTTCGATTGCGCGACGCAAAATATTTTGTTCGCAAGTTGCACGATAGATATCGCCACGGGAAAGTTATGTGACTGACCGTCGGTCTCGCTTGGAGCAGGCAGGTCCGAGTGAGGGCGGGTCGCGGATGTGCGGCGGGAACTCGATGATCTTGCACAGTCGGTACATCTCCTCTATGCGCTCCGTGTTACGCGCACCCTCGTTACACTGGGACACGTACTGTGGAACATACAGAAAACACTCTTAGTGGACCTGAGTTGTGGAGACAAATCTATACTAATATTTTAAAGCAGAAGAGTTTGTTTGGTTGAACGCGTTAATCTCAGGAACTATGGGCTCGAATTGATAAATTATTTTTGTGTTGGATAGTCCATTTATTGAGGAAGGCTTTAGGCTATATAACATCACGCTACGATTATTAGGAGCGGAGCAGGAATGAAAAATGTTGCAAAAACGGGGATTTTGCAACATTTTTCATTTTTATGTGACGCAGACGAAGTTGCGCGGGTCAGCTAGTATAAGGAATATGATTTCTGGATTGATTGACAACTAAAATAGCTAAGCTACCGAGTTTATCTTGATAGATTTTAGTTAGTTGTTTCTAAAACGGTAATCGGAGTTCCAAAGAAAACAGGCAAACAGGCAGGTTAGATTGGTCGACGTCTGTCGGTGCTGTTGCGCCGAACGTGGAGAAACTGCTTGCTTGGTAAAAGTTCGATAGGTTAACGAAGACAAGAAAACATTGTAAAGCGACAGCTAGAGGCCATCAAGTTGCCACAATCACTTCTAATGTATACTCAGAGATTTTCTCATTTGGAAAAAGAAAAAAAAAAAAAAAAAAAATTTTGTACCTCCTTGGAAGAAGAAGAAAATGCCAACGGACCATCAATAGATGTATGCTCATACTCACGTTGTTGAGCGAGACGAGCGCTCTAGCGCAGGCGTGGTACTCCAGGTCCTCGCTGTTGAGGTTCTTCAGCACCGCGTCCAGCAGTAGCGGCAGGCGAGTCACGCGCTGCATGGGCAGCATCAGGAACGAGTGCAGCGAGAGCGACTGGCAGGATGGGTGGCCCTCCAGTCTACACCAACAAAAGGAACAGCATGAATTTAAAGATACGCAGTACATTTTTTCTCGTTCACCAAAAAACTAATCTGCATGGTTTTCAAATGACTTTACCAAGATTATGTCTGGATCTTCAAAGAGACTGCGACCTACAAGTTTTTCTTCGGTGGTTTTTTGCAGTGTATTAACAAAAAACACACAACATTATAGTAAAAAAAAAAACTTTGACTTGAGACACGATGGAATTAGGAAGTACCGTGAAGTGATGACAGGTTGATGTCTCAAGTTATGTTTAATAAAACTAATAACTATAGTAAGTGCCAGCCAAGATCGCATTAGAGGTCATTGACCCACCTACTTAACTTCGAAATTCCAAAATAAGCCTGTTCAAGCCTTGAATCGTCATCTATCGTGATCGACAAACATGGTTCATTTGTTTTGGTTTGTACTAAGAGATATTAGGGAAAGGGGAATGTTGCGGGCCTGTTCGAAAGAGTTACCGCGGCCCCGGAACATAAAGGGCGAGGAAGGAACATGGATGGGTTTTAGTCAGTAAAAGTCTGACACTCCCTCCCGCTCCGCCCAGAGTGGGAGAAGTTATTTGATGATATCCCATCCTAAAAAAAAAAAACAAAAAAAAGAAGGGAAAGGGCAATAAGCGGTCATTGCCCTTTCCCTTCTTTTTTAATTTTTTTTTCGTTTTTTTTTTGTTTTGTGATGTTAACTGGCACTTATTATACGAGTATACTCACTTCTTCAGCGCGTTAGCGAAGGCGGGTCTTGCCTGAAGGCGCTGCAGCGCCTTGACCATGAGCGCCTGGTTCTCGCAGTACTTCACGTACACACCGAACTGCTGCTCGGCGTGTTGCCGCACGATGTCGCAGATGCCCTGCAGCAGGATGTTGTCCTGCCAGCACTTCTCCAGCTCGTTCATTAGCAGTTGAGAGCATCTGCGGACTGTGGGAGGTGAAATTTATAATTAAGAAACTTTGTTAACAACAAACTGGTCATAGTGACCTCTTAGCGTGGTATCCTGGATTCAAATTCGGCGTCAGGCGCAATTGATTGATTGATTATTTAATTAATTAATTCGATCTCTTAATCATATCTGTTCAGTGTTTGGATTTATAATTTGGCCCATTGTCGACCATGTCAATGCTTTCCATTAATAATCATCGAGGCTCTAGCTAGGCGGTTGGATCAAGGGCCTGATTATTTAGAAGGCAGTACTACTTGACACGAGCCGCATTGTGAGGTTCTTAGCTCTGGAGACCTCATCACCGGTAGCTTGGACCCTGCTCCAGACACTGGCGGACCACTATTTTTACCCGACTGCTCTCTATGAGAGGGAATGCGCTATAATTCACCACGCGAGCCCAGTGTGAGTTGATAGATGTCTTCGAATTTTTGGTTCTAGAATATGCGGGTTTCCTCACGATGTTTTCCTTCACCGTTTTTGAGAGCAGTGGTGATGAATGGTTATGTTTTTTGAAGGTTTTTTTTTTAAAGATATATAAAAACATGTGACTAAACCATGAGTTTAGGAAATAATAATCTTTGATAAAACATTGTTTGTAGTTGTTTCTTTAAGTGTTACCAATTTCCGGAAAAAGTAAGTTCCTTTTTCCCGACTCCGAGACAGCCAAGACAGGGTTATGTTTTTTAAAACGTGTTGTGTGTTGGGCATTATGATAAAACAAAAATAGCTATTCATGTGATGTGTGTGTGTTTCAAGATTAAATCTTACCGGGTAGTATAGTAGCGAACAGGGTGTCCCAGTCCGCCCGGGGCATCACATGCGGGTCCCTGAAGGCGGGATGCGTGATGAAGTTGGCCTCCAGTACGTTGAGGGAGTTCAGGTACGACGCTTCTGACGTCAGCAGCTCGAACTTCGCTTCTTGGAGACGTTTCTGCGCAGGCGCAAGGGAACCTGTGGGAGGGAGGGGGAGTTTTTAGAAAAAGATAGAATAGAAACTAAATGTATTGTTTGTGAGCTGTTATTTATTTTACTGCCTGAGTAAACGTTTTACTGCAGGTGCTTCCCTGTGATTTTTTTTATCCTCGTAATCATATCAAACATTGTCGTTTGGACGGAAGCTGTATAAGAATATAAAGTGTATACCTAGAATTCCAAACGCAACAGATTTGATTAAAAAACTCTTAATAATGTATTTACGTTGCAAGATACATCTTTCCGTTATTGCAACAATAATTATTGTGACCACAGCAAGGAGTATTGTTGAATGCACGAGTCTCCTTCGCCTCCTGCTCCATCACGTGATCATGAACACTTACTGAGCACAGCAGAGTTGAGCACCTCGGGCACCTCGCACCACAGCGTGCGGGAGGGCCCGCGCGGCGCCACGAGCGCCATGGCGGAGGGACGGGAGGGCGCGGGGTCGCTCGCGGAGGCCAGCTGCGAGTGCTGCGAGCCCGGGTCGTACGCGTCAGAGTCTGAGTCGCCGGTCTCGCGACACACCGACTGGAAAATAATAAAAACCGGTTAGAAACTTAGTAACTACAGTAACTAGGTATAAAGTATATCCTATCTTTACTAATCTATACTTAAACTAATCTATACTTAATATTATAAAGAGGAAAGATTTGTTTTTTTTGTATGTTGGTATGATTTAACGGTTTAACCCTAAAACTACTCGGCCGATTTTAAAAAAAACTTTCACCATTAGAAAGCCACGTCTTTACTGAGTAACATAGGCTATTATATCTACGGGAACTACGCGGGTGAAACCGCGTGATGTTTGCTAGGCATTATAGACCCCATCGACACTCATTGCGAAATCTGTGCACCTCACGAAACCATATCCCAGATGTTGAAGTGTCCAAACACTGCAAGTATTCACTTTCGAGGTCCCAAAAATGCTACCGCTATTAATTGGTGTGGCCATGGAGGCATATTGTATACTGCCACTAATTGAACATGTCTCGAAAATAAGAAGAATATTATTACTAACTGGTGTACGCATTGTTACTTAGCTAACGGAAAACTCTAAACTTAAAAAAGTGCTGAGAAAACTAGATGATCGCTCACTGAGTGCGAGGTTTTGACTGAAAAGGCTAGCTGAAATTTTTGTTACCTCGCTTCGTTTACATTAAGTGTGACCGCACCTAAATTTAAAAGAATAATGTGCCTATTGTATTATGTAGTTTTATTGCAGATTTTGGTGATGAAGAAGAATGAAGAAGTTCGTAAACATCGTCGCAATGACAATAGAAACGAGTCTTGTCTCAGTATGCACATGCGAATAATTACACAAGCAATTGTCAGTGAAAATGTTTACACAACATATTTCAAGTACACGCGACAAAACGATTCGATTGTTCTCGTGAAATAACTGTTTTCCTTTTGAGATTTTGTGAGATTTATGAATTTTGTTTGCAGTCCTTCACAGTTAGTCTCCAACATTAGAAACCTAAAACACATTCAAGACCACTTTGATTTTGACACCGACAGTCAAAATCAAAGTGGATTAGTCGGCCTCGTTGGATTAGTGGTCAATCGCGACTTCTGACCATGACGGTGAGGGTTTGATTCCCGGGTCGTATAAAGTGCTATTGGGTTTTTCCATCAGGAATTTCTCAGTAGCCACGGAGTTTGAATTTGTGCCCGGTTGATGGCAATAGGCTAGCCCCATGTTGTATGGGGTAAAAACAAAAGAAAATCACGGATATAATCCCGTAAGTACTTTAAGTGTTGTTAAAAATATAAGTGCCGAAATGTGGGTGTACTCGTTAAGTCCACCTCTGCCTAACCTTTCGACAGTTACTAGGCGTGATTACTATGAAAAACATGCGGGACAGTCTTTGGGGACTGCCAATAGAAGTGAAACGGCTACGCCGTAGCGGCTACGAGTGCTATGAAAAGCGTACGTCACGGACATGCGAGTTCCATGATTTTTGTCCACTCAAAAATTAAGATAAGTTATGGAATCAGGCGTTACTTTGCGGAAATCCATGGCATTAAATGCTATGAAAAATATTTAGTTTTAATACCGCTAGACAAAAATATCCAGGTCTGAAAGCAGGACACAAAACCGAGCTGGAACGCTCGACGAGTCAACAACTCCTGAGGATGCCCCGTGAAACACGTGTCGAGTATAGGTTTGGTTGCATGGCATGCTAATTATTTCTCACTTGTTTTGTATGTGTGCATATGCATGAGGGCGGGAGGGTGGGCCCATATGTGCATGTGCATATGCATGACGGTGGGTTTTGTGTCCTGCTTTCAGACCTGGATATTTTTGTCTAGCGGTATTAAAACTAAATATTTTTCATAGCATTCACTCAAAAATTGCTCTATAATTCTATATGCTAACTTAGCAACTCTATTTGTGGTGGTTCAAACTTCGTTTGAAATACTGTTAGAATAAAGTTCTAATCAGCTTGCACTAAAATGTGGTTGTAACGTCAGTCACTGCGCGCCGAATAGTGCGAAATGAGTGGTTTTTATTTAATTGTAGCCTAATATATCATTTGATCAAGATTCTAATTATACAATTTGTGAAGAAAATAGCGACAATATTTGTGTGTACAAAAAAACTAAAACTTAATGCCGTTTAGTTACGAAATTTCAAAGAAAAAATGCTTTACTTTGAACTTTTTTTTCATATAGTAATAATAAAGTTAGAATTATTTCAATTGTACAAATTAAAGTTTAAAGTCTAATTATAAGCAACATATTTTTTTTTGCACATTTATATTCACTCATCAAAGAGAAGTTACATGGCGAAAACCTCTCGTTAGCGGAATTCATAATTCCAAAATCAAACTACGGAAATGATTCGCTTTTAAGACCGATGCCCGCTAGGTATTTGCACTGTTGTTCGTGTTAGGTTGTACAAGTCAGAGTCTAGTCTGTTCGCCGAAGGTCACCGCAATTACGAACAATTAGCACAGAATTAGCGCCAATCGTTTACACGCCGGCTAAAATTGGACACGGGCTGGATAAGTGTAATTAAATTGTTTACTTCCTTAAACACACGTCAGTGTTGTATCTATCTATATTTGTGTGGGATGTACACCCAATATACTGTGGTCTACTATTTTTCGCTTCCATGCGTTTAGTAATATGGTTGAAAAGTGATCAACCGCAAACAAAACCCCGGAAAAATGAATATCGTTAGCGGGAAATATGGAAATAGGGTGATTGGTTTTATGACGTTTAAAGTCGAGGACATTAGATTGTTTGTACCTACGTCATGTAATAAAATACAGTGACTGTTCTTATTCTACGTCACTGGACAATGACTTCGCTATGAAAAGAGTCTGTGCAAAGAAAAGATGGATGGAAGATGATATGGCTATAATAGGGAAGTGAACTCAGATGACAGCTGGTAGTAGAGTGCGGATGATGAGAAAATAAATAAAATAAAATAAGTATCGCTGGACATTAACACACAGCGCCATCTAGTGCCACACTAAGCAAGGCTTGTGTCGTGGACGCCAGATAGTTGATATACTACATATATACCTTTTTTGTTTGTAAATACATACTTATTATACATATTAACGTCCATAACTCGGAAACGAATGTCCATGCTCATCACACAAACATTTGCTCCTACCGGGATTCGAACCCAGGACCCTAAGAACGTAAGGCAGCCTCACTACCACTACGCCATTCGGGTCGCCCAAAAGGGTCTGTCTTCAAAATACTTGTTACACAAATAGTTATAATCCAATTTGGAGGCTACAAATGGCCAAACTCTGCTCACACTCCTGCATAGCATTAACCTACACGAATTCTTAGAATGGTTCAGGTAACATCATTCATTCAGGTAACTCGTTCCAGACAGGAGGCTACGGTTGGGTGGGACCAAGAGAGCCTAGTGGCTTTTTAAAGTCCCGGTAACTCGTATACAAACTAATTAATGTTCGCACCAGGCAGTGATTCGTGCAGTTAGATAACTCAATGATCTATCTCGGTGTTTGGATGTATTTTCTTGTTCTTTGGCGGAATTCCAGAGGGTGACACTTAGCATGTTGTCTAGTGAAACATGCTTTTACCCAGACCAACTAACAGGTAGTTGGGCCTGGAGAATTAGCTATACATGACTACTTTTGTTAGCTTGTATTGGGTTTTACCTGTTAAAACAAATGTATGTGATAATGAATAAACTAAATAAATAAATAAACATTATACTCGTGTGCTTTCGGGGAGCGGACTTCGTTTTCATGAAAAAGGTTTGCGTTACCTCCAAGAAAGAATTTAGTCGTCTGATTCCAACCGCAAAAGAGAAATCAAACAAGAATGAGCAGAGCGAGCTCATTTTTATTCTTTTTGCCCGCCGATTCATTTCCGCTCGACTCTTTGTTGGTGGAAACTCATGTAGCAGTTTTCTCTTGCGAGGTAAAAGAAGTCATTAATGGGTCAGCTCGCGGTGGAAATCGAGCTTTACAAAGCGTATCAGTTATGGTGTCAAACAAACTACAGACGTAGGTCCTGTGACACCTAGTCTAGGGAACACCCAACCGGCGCCTTCCTAATTGCATCGTGGTAACGTTTTATATTAGTAGTAAAAGCTATCGTAAAGATTATGTATTGCGTACGTACCTATGGCTTATCGTCTGCGAGCTCGTAACCTATTTCCTCAGGTGCCTCCTTTCGTGAGATAAGAACTGCATAGTACCTTTCCTAATCTAGTGGTCTAGTGGGAGTTCCTTGTTTACAAGTAACAGGTATAATCAGCTGATATTATTCATATTGCAAGTGCAGACCTATCATGTCCAAGAAAAGAGTAATGGGATCCTCTTGGTGGACGACTACAGACTAGGTATCTAACAAGTTATAATGTGTTGTGTTGGCACTTTTTGGTACTGTATAAGAAATAAACCTGACTTTCAGCTAAATTAAACAAGAGCTTGTCGAATGCGAAAATATTCAGACACGAGTTAATCGCACGCTAATAATTTTGTTTTAGTTTTTGTCTCTAGAAATATATTATCAGGAGCGCGCAATTGGAAAAAAATATGTGAAGCTGTCTGCGGAAATATTATTGCAAAAAACAAGATGTCGTCATCTTGTTATTGCATGTTTCGTGTTTTCATCCGTTCTGATTAGGGTAATACGATATACTTCAACCAACTTATCTGTGTAGGTGGAAAAACACAGAACTAAAATAAATGTACCAAGTTTGACATATTTACAAACGTGCTGGCTTGAGCGGAAAATTCCTTTCAAAATTTTCGAAAGGAGTTCTCCCAAATAAGTCTGTATTACGGCACTGACCTCAACTTTGGCCGCGTTGTAGAACTGGTAGAGAGGCTCGTGCGTGAACAGCGAGTGCGGGAGGGGGCTGGCGGGGTGCGAGCCTGACGACGCGCCGGACGAGGACGATATGTTGCCTGCTTGGTACAGACCTGCTTCTGCGTACCTGAGGGCAAAGAAGATAGGGAATGAGAACAGTGTCATAGAATTCAGAGATGTAAGTTAATGTAGCATGTTTTTCTAAGGTAACATCATCACCTAGCTTTTTCCCAACCATGTTGGGGTCGACTTCCAGTCTAACCTTGCATGGAGAGACTGCCGGTCTATCTGACCTCCACAACCCAGTTAGTACTGAGTAATAAAAAACCCCTTGGTACATAAGACCGGTTGTTAAACTTTTCAGGCCACTGACTACCTGTAACGACTGACTGTCAAAGATCTACAAATGGTGCTTTTCGAGGCCTGGGGTAAACTAGGTATGTAACGGGTGGTGATCCATCCACAGACCAACCTAGGCAAGCACGACTTAACCTTAGGAGGCCTAAATCTGCCTTCAGCAAATGTCTGTATGGTGAAGTGTATTTAGGTACCTATATCGAAGTACATGGTAGGTATGTATGTAGGTATAGCGTGAGAAAAAACAACGCTGCAAGGTCTTTCGGTATAAACAGTCAGTGAAGTCATAACAAGACCTACAACTCATAGGTAGGTATCTATGAGTTCTAGGTACTCTAGTGCCTGCTTGACACTAGGACCTAGAATAATTACTAATTTATCTTCACTTTGTTATTTTATTTATTTTAATACTAGCTTCTGTCATGAATTTGCCGCGTGAAGTTTGAAAATCGTCCCATGGGATCTTACTACCGGGATAAAAAGTATCCTATGTGTTAATCCTGGTTAACTATCTGTGTGCAAACATCTAAATCCGTTCAGTAGTCTTTGCGTGAAGGAGTAACAAACATCCATACTCACAAATTATCGCATTTATAACATTAGTAGGAAGTAGGATTAAAAGAAAGAAACAATTATTGATTAGTATTCCCTTCCTAAATATTTTGAGTAAGTAGGTCGTAGGGAAGATTAAAATTTACATAAAATATCCGTTATTCAACTCCGGTTATTATAGTCAGAATTTCCAGCAAACGGCTAAGCAAGATAAGAGAAAGGAAATGTTTTGGGATTCCCAAAAGGATTGATAACGCCTTATCAAACTTGCTATTACACCAATACATGTAGGTACCTAATGTTAGAGGAAATGATTGTGTTGGAATTATAGCTAATGGATGTAGAAATAGGCATGAAGTAGAAATAAGTGTTTCTGAGTGCGGAATAAATTCTCAAATATCATAAATGTGACACTGAATTTGTTTGTTTGTTTGTCACGCCATCTATCATAAACGGCTAAACGCATTTCAATCTGATGTGGAATACTGATAGTCCATGGCTATGAGCAAGAGGGTTTGAGGGTAGTTTTTATCCCGGCAATACGTTCCCGTATGGGATTACTTCTGACTTCTACGCGAGCGATGACGGGGTTTAAAGCTAGTATCATAAATTACTAGTGGTTAATCAGCAATGACGAATCTTATAATGACTTTTTGTTAGCACCTACCTAAGATACTATGATGATGTAAGGAACATCCTGACTGCTCAACGAAATAATTTCCTTATAGGTACTAGGTGTCGCTTTGTTTCTCGTCAAATTCAAAGGTGTGCTTAACACCATCAAACTGAACAACATTCTCTATGGGACCACCAACGTAATCGTAAAAAAATAATACGGTTTTTTTTCGGGTGGGAAATCATCAAATAACTTCTCCCACTCTGGGCGAAGCGGGAGGGAGTGTCAGACTTGTACTGACTAAAACCCATCCATGTTCCTTCCTCGCCCTTTATGTTCCGGGGCCACGGTATCTCTTTGGAACAGTCCCGCAACCCTGGCAGGCTTCGGGCCCCTTCAATGTGCTGAAATCTCTTTGAGGCGCGCGTGGAACACAAAAGCGCCATCAACACGGCAAAGCGACACCCTGTATTGTCACTTTAGTCCACTCGAGCACACGTGGATATGCTACAGGTATCTCTGCCTAACCCTCCGGGGATTATAGGCGTGATGTTATGTTCCATGACTTTAGAAAGAGCAGGTTCCAAGGAGGTCGAATATATTGCTCTATTCATCACAAACAAATGACTGTTTTATTATTACCTACTTTAGCACAGAATGTCAGATATTTAAAAGTTATTGCAAGGTGACATTGATCTCATCTCAATACAACAGACAAACGTTGACGGTAGGCGTTAATTTTGTACATCCATGTGGGCTGTTTGCTTGCACTTGAATTGAAAAGGGTATATTCTAATATTTTTGAGTTAAATTGATTAATTTTGGTACCTTTGTTTATGTTTCCATCAATTTAGTATATAACATTTGACACTTATTTTCATCTTCACTTTTTAATCCACTATTGAAACACAATATCCACGATTAAAACACAATTTCCACAAATCACCAGTTTTAAAGTTTCCTTACTGTTGTAAAAGCCAAATAGGTATTTAATTAGCACGAGAATCAATATAAATAAAACATATTTGCGCGCTAAAAACGCGAGGCAACGGCTTCGATTCAAAACCCACCAACGTCCTTCTGAGCAGGCGCATAATAGTGGAGTTAAAGTTATGAGGTGGTCCAAGGCACAACCGTCGAGCGAGACAAGACGACACATTAAAAGTACTTATGTCAGAACAGCTGATTGGTTGTAATTTGCAGGAGTTTGATTGATAACTGCCTCGTTGTTGTAGTGATCGCAAACGCTGCAGCTGAGCATGAGATTTCGGGTTCGCTTCCCACGTTGAGTTATTGAGTTTTGTTTTTTTTTATCAGAAATTTTTCAATAGCAGCCCTGGGCATATCTAGGCTGCTCCAATCATAGATTTGTGCCAGATTTTTAACAATACGCTCACGCTCTATGACACAGGACTTAAAAAAAATCATCATTAGTAGCTTTGTACCACCCGCTGCTGAGTATAGGCCTACTCCCATTTGTGCCACACTACCCTGGTCTGCGGGTGTCTTAACCATGTCTTACTGGCGATCTTCTGAATGTTATCCAGTTAAAAAATAACTAGCCGAAATTGAGGTTAAGTTTATACTTCGGACCTCAATTTCAGAATTGCGACTATCTAAAGTTGAATCGCTTACGCTTATGCGTTGGAACGGGTAACGGTGGTACGGAAAACTGGCTTGTGAGTCATCGGCTTCGTGGATAATGGTCGACGTCATGCGTGTGCGCCACTATACTGACTAACGTCTGGTTGAAGATCAGCTACCTCCCAGGAACATCTTTGTGGGTCACTTCGGATCTTTACAATTTTATTATTATTTTACTTAGCCTTCGCGTGGCGGTTTTAACGGATCTATGTGATTATATGTTTGCTACTAGCAGTGATTATACATGTTGTGAAGTTAATATACTCGTAACTTCAAGCCTGTAATACCTGCATATGATTGCAAATTGTAGTTATGTTTTGGTCTCAAGTAAGGGGGTGAATGGTGGGAGGGGGGAGGTGTGAATATTTTGTAAATTTCTGAGCCTAATGGCCCTTTCTATGGTGTTTTTCTAACCACAAGAGACTGATCAATGCTTATTTTCACTGAAACATTCAGGACCACACAAGGTTCCTGCGGTTCAGAGTTTTTATGCCACCCATGGGACTCGTGACTTGGTTTATGCCGTCGAGAAATATCTCTCAGGTATGCTGATTTCCTGACGATAATTTCCTTCAGCGAAGCAATTGATAATTATACATTACGCACATGAATCCGAAAAATCAGAGGTACGTGTCTTGGGTTCGAAATTGAGACCTATGAATTGGCAGTCCGACGCGACGGTCACACCACTAAGGTCCATGTTCACCAGAAGATAAGGGTCTGATTATCTAAAAACAGCTGTTTAAAACACATTTTTGTATGGGAATATGTCACAGTAACAGCTGTTTTTAGATAATCAGACCCTTATCTTTTCGGTGAACATGGACCTAAGTCCACTAGGCTATCACCGCTGTAACCTGTGGATAAGATTGTATGGTCGAATGCCAATTGAAATCAAGTTGCAGTATGTAGGTTATGTCTGCATGAATTTCTCCAAGTGGGACATGGTAAGCTCGGCGAGTCGCAGCTGACCTTTGTCTTGAACTCAGAAGCCGGAGCCGAATGCCAAACGGACCGCAATCGTAACTGTAGCGTAAATGTCGCGTCGCTTGTCGCTACGCAACCATGCCATGCCGCTTTTACCAACCACATTGCAATTCGAAATTATAAATATGTCTCCCAAGTATGTCAAGTTCTACAGCAAACTTGTAGTTTTATGTAAGTACAAGGGTACCTTCTAGTCGCCGGGACTGTGGGACTGTTCGAAAGAGATACCGTGGCCCCGGAACACAAAGGTCGAGGAAGGAACATGGATGGGTTTTAGTCAGTAAAAGTCTGACACTCCCTTCCGCTCAGCCCAGAGCTGGAGAGGTCATTTGATGATTTACCATCCGAAAAAAAAGGGTACTTACTTGCCTTCTAGTTCTGCATTAAGCTTTCACGGTTTATAACTAAACTTACACGGACTTACAATTACGGAATATCTTCCGAGATTATAAACTATTCTGAGCTCCCGATATTTCGATGGTGTTGCAAGTGCCATGATCGCGGGTTGACTAGCGGGAGCCCAGAATAATTGATAATCACGGACGAGTTTAGCTTCTAGTTGTTTAATAAGACTGTCAAGCTTATGTTCGACAAGTTTAATGGTTCACTAACCTACTTACTCAGTAATAGAAAAGCAACTTGAAATTGTTTATTTAAGCCAGGTTCTCTGAAGCTTATAGTTTTGCAGACATAAGGTTACCTACTCGCAAAAGTTGACCAACTTAAAGGGAATTTCTCTGAACTTCTGATTAATCAATAAGTAAGTAAATGTGAGTAAACTTTTTCTGGGACAATATTTACGTCGACAGGAAAAAACTGTGTTTATGAATGAAACAGGATGTTGAAGGAGTGTCGGATTTACCTAGGTACATGTTATTACGTAGGCTACTTAGGCCAAGCCCTGTATTAGGGCGTGACTAATTAGATTTAATGGGATCAGGTGGGCGTACTGTATGGTTGAAGATTTCCTTTATTATGGTTGTCAACTTTAGAAACTCTCATAATTTTATTCTTATTTATACGTATAATTCAATTTCTTCTATAAACATAGTTTAATTGCTATTGAAAGGCAAATACTTTGGAGTTTTGGTCTGTTACCTGGGTCATACAAAGGAAAAAGGTCAGACCTGCAGTGTTATTCTGCAAATAGTCAGAATCGAACTTTATACTATAGCAAAAACAAACTTTTGACACTGACAGTTGACAATGCATTTTTTGCAGAATAGTGGAACTGTCTTTCTCCTCTACAAACAAGGTAAATGATTTAAATATTTTAAATATAAGCCGATTTCCTAAATCCATTATGCAAATAAAAAAAACTACTCACCAAGACGTGTTGGAGGTGTTAGGCGTAGTGTTGGCCGTAGTATTGGGCGTCGTATCGGCGCCGCACTCGGCGTACCACGAGGTGCGCGCGCGCGGGCTCTTGTCCTTGCGCGACAACGTCGGCAGCAGCCGCTTCAATTCTGCACAGGGCACACCAACGCGTTACGTCACCATCTCTTATATACAAAACAGTCATAGTGCTGCATGGTTCTTTTTGGCGCGAACTTGAAAGTCACGCCGCCATCTTGTTTTTATTTTTTTAATACCACAGATAATTTGTGAAAATGTTTACTAGCAGGGTGCTGGCATTTGCATGACGTTGTCAGGCTGGCACTGATGGCAGCAGTTCCTTTACAATGTCGTTCATGTGCCAAAAGAACCATGTTGTACTATTATTGTTTTACTTTGAGATTGGCGGAAAAAATGGCAGTGAAATTGGTGTTGTAGATGAGAAAGCTGAGTGAATAGTGAAGCCATTTCTAACGCAATTCTTTGAGCTCACGGTTGTACAGATGCTTGACTTTTATACTTGACCTCTGTAGTAAATACACACAAACTTCTCAGACAGCCCCAGTCTTTCCCCGTTGATTGGTTTTAAGACAAAAGCTATGCATGTGTGCGTGTGTCATGATTCTAACATAGGAAGTCAAACATCTGTACGTATAAAGATTAAACTGCGTCACCTCTATGTAACCACAATAATGACTAGTTGCATGCAATCGTTGCGTTTTTATTGTTTCGACTCACAAAAGAACTGTGCTGTCAATTACAAAGATTAATGGAATCGTGAAGGACGGTGATGAACATCAAATTAAAAAAAATAAGCAATTGTTTGCCGACTTAATTTTTCCTGCTTCTCATTCATTCTAACTGTTCAGCCTTTGACTGTGAAAGGTTGCATCTTTTTTCTTTATCTTTCTTTGTGCATTGTAAAAGATTGCAGTAATTTATAAAGAAACAGTTAAAATTGCAGTCAATTTTATTAATGTGGGACGTGAACTTGAACAATTAGTAGTATGATGTTATCATAAAGTGCGACTGTACTTTACATAGAGAACAAAAACACTAGTGTTATAACAAGAATTATATGTGGGCAGATTATGCCATCATATTCATAATCATACGTTTTGTATTAATCAAAATAATCATGCAATATTATAGAACATGCATTGAGAGTAAGTATTCGAGAGGAAGAGAAGAGAACTCACGACCCATCACACAGTGCCACACATCACAAGAGACGTACTAATTTAGAAACTGCGCGGGAGTTGAGCCTTTGGCTATAGACATGAGCAGCTTGCGCCGGCGCTCACAGGTGACTAACAGACTATGAAGTAAATTGCACAAACCCGCACATTGTGTGCAGAGGTCGCTGGCGTCACCACCATGGCATAAACATCTTCATACAATGCACACAATGGTGCACACTGGCCCATAGAAATAAGACCCACCCATAGATTTTATCCTTTTGTTACTGAAATAGCCAATATACCTAATTGTTGGCCCAGTGGTGGCGGCCTCGACTTACGAACAGTAAGTTGTGGGTTCAAACCCAGACAGGTGCATTACTTTGTGTAATTTATTTCATCACCTCTAGTCTCAAAAACGGTGAAGGAAACAACATCGTGAAGAAACCGGCATGCCCTGAACCAAAATTCGGAGACATGTGACATCTACCAACCCGCACTGGGCCCGCGTGGTGGATTATAGCATTTATAGCCCTTATGCAAAATACGTGCTTTGACTACTATACCCAACGACCATACAGCCTATAGACGCCTAATACACGATCTAACGCAAGAAAACTATTCTGCAGTGTTGCCAGTGCAAGATAGTCAAATATAACATGAAACAGCTCAAAAAGTAACATTTTCACGGGAAAAGTAACATTACCTTATTAAGCGGAAAACGACACGATACTTTATTATGGCACTATAATACACAAAAACTAAAATAAGTTCCCTGTTCTATTTCTTAAACTGCGAGAAAATCGTAATAATTGTTGATCGAATAATCGACTGGGGATGCTAAAAAAGAAAAAACGTACAATCAATAATATGTGTGTATGTGTGTAATTTAGTCGTTTTTAGTCTTTCAATATAAGCGACCTACCCAAATGTCCTTTCTTTGGTATATTGTTCGTCGTTTCGTTGAGCTCCTTGAGTTAAAAGTCGAGCTACACGATAACTGACAAATGCTTGCACTGACTGGACAGGTCCACTCAAATCTGTATGGTTCTTTCTTCAAAAGACCATCTCAGACACTAATCTGCATAGTTCTCACGTGAGTTGAACAAGATTGTCTGGACTTTAAAAGAGACTATGACCTCTGAGTTTGTTTCGGCTGTTTCTTCTCAGAGTAGTCAGGTACGAAACACCGGCCCCATCTAGTTTTAAAAAAATAACGTGTAAAAGTGTTTGAGAAAACCTACTTACTGAATAAATATCATTTATCAATATTGCAACTTACTTTGTCATCAATGAATATGAGAAAGAAACGTCGGTTGACTAGCAATGGCTATGGAGAAAGCTAATTTTGCTAAGTAAGCAGGATGAAAGATTGAGAAATACACGCGAATGAGTGAGTATGCGGTACATACAACGAAGTGACAGATTTTTGCACGGACGTCCGATGCGTTCAGTTTCAAGATATTTTTTGTTTGCCTTATAAGTAACACAAAAATAACATTTTGAGTCGTGTAACATGGAGGTAACATTAGAGGGCCAAAAGTAACGTAAAATGTTACAAAAGTAACATTCTGGCAACGCTGCTATTCTGTCAACTCGCTGAGGTACGAGGTACGCGAGGGGGACGGAGTACTGCTTTCTGATTGGCCAATTCAAGGTCATTGCATTTCACTAGGGATGGGACAGTTTTAAATCAAACAAGAAAGTATCGATATTTTTTAACTGTTGGTATAATAAAATATGTTATTACATACCTAACTTGCATTAAATTACCTTCTTTATTCTAATTACGATTGAATCATGTAGGTAAAATATCTGAACTTATATGAACTTAGTAGGCGGCGACGGTTTTTCATAGGGATAAAACAATTTTCGGTAAAATGACGTGAACATAAATTATACTATAAGTAGATGGGATCCAGTTCTCTCGCTTGGTTGCAATTATCCATTTATTTTTTAAATCAGGATCATGTGGGTACCTATCTAAAATTAATAAATTAAAGTTTCACAATTCATCAGATCTAATCTGAACGATCTCCGTGATCTGTGAGCTGTTGTAATTTTTAATTATTAAAAATATAATATTTTTTGAATAAATAAATAGTTATAGGTTTTTGTTTTGCTTTATCGACAACAGAGGTGGTCGTACGCTTTGGAACATCACTAATTATGTTCACGTAACATCGAGGAAAAGAGATGGCGAAAAAAGTACTTTCAAAAGAAAGGGACACAATCATATAAAAGACATCAAGTGCCCAGTATAAGATGAACTCCGATAAATATTGTTAGAAAATTAATCTAATTTAGATTATGAAACTTTTAAATTACCGATGAAATGTGATACTGTCTTTTAGGAAACTGGAAGTCCGGATTTCTTTAACACACCAACGTATTATACACGGGGCCATATTATGTCTATTTTCTCGATTTTTTAAAGGAGTAATGCGGAAGTGTTTGCGGCTCACAGGAGTGGTCGAAACTAATTCGAACTCGGTGAGTGACGACGGCTATAAGATTTATACCCCTAATGTGTTGACAGACATCGGTCGCCTGTTATTAGGAGTCTATAGGCTGTATGGTCGTTGACTATACCTATTTGTTCAGATTTCAAAAATTCTTCTCAGGGATTATAATAAAAATAAAACCGGTCATAACTAGTTATTGCACTATTATAAAAGCAGTACCAGTCTGTGCCATATAGGAGGTCACTCAAAGACTGGTTTGGACCAAACATAATGTTTAATACATGTAGGAGGTAGTTAATGTGTTTTATTACGATCATGATGTAAAATGGCATACAGATTACTCAGAATATGTCATTTTCATGTTCACTATTTGTGGGAGTTTTGTCATGTTTCATTGAGACAAATTGTTTGAGTAGGTACTGTAATGGTAGGAAGTGTTTATTTGGAGTGATATGGGTATTGCCTATTTTCTAGATCATTGATCTAGATTGAGGAATGGAGACCCGCGTGGGGTAAATTATTTATGATTTGTATATTGGGCTAATCATGTGGGTTGAAGAGTTTATCACTTTGGTCTTCTCCTTGAGGAAAAAATGGTGTAGTGGCACTACAAAAAGTACTACAGCAACATAGAATAAAAATTTGTTTCAGCGCCATCTATGACACAAATCTAGAACTACAACACACGGCCAGGTTAATGGCATTCGTTCTTAATTTAAGAACAGATATAGAACTACACACGGCGATTTACTTACATCTTTTAATGATCAAGTTATTGAAGAAGATTACAAAAACGAAACAATTAATAACGTTGTGTTGTTAGAGTGTTACTACAGGAATTAATAAAACATTTATGGCCCCAATACAAAATGGCTTGACTTTGCAACCAGTCGAAATTCGTAGGTTTATGTACTTACATCATTTTGTACAGGAACTCGAAAATAATTATTAATTAATCAAGAACGTAAGACAGTGCAAACATAAAGACGTGTACAGTGCGGGACCCTCAACCTCCTTGTCGTGGGAATAACTATTTATTTTAATTTGTCCTTCATGAATTTGACTGAATACGTCAAAACTGACTCACTTTGTGGTTTACCACCGTCTAGGTTTTGAATTTGATAATGCCTAAATTCAAGGAACCGCAGATGTGGAATTGGGTGTAATAAATAAGTAACAAAGGAATAAACGGTGCCTAAATGTTTTGCAAAATTAAAAAGCAACATTCTAAAATACTAACAACAATTTAATTACTTATGACTGTTTTATCTATCACTAAGCGCCACAACTGCCTCGTCGAGGTCCTGGGTTAGATTCTCGGGTCGGACAAATTGTTATTGGGCTTTTCCATTAAGAAGTATAAATTATAACTGACGAAATGTGGACAGGTGTAATGTTAGAGGAATTATTATTATTTGAGTTTTCATTCCAATAGTTAATTTATTAAGTTATAATATTTCATTAGTTTATTTTGTATTTAAATTCAATGTATATTTATATTTCTATTTTTAATCTCAATTCCAACCATTAATTCGATTTTAATGTTTAATAGCATGATTGTTTAATTGTATAATGTATGTGTCACCGTAAAATTGTCAAATACGTTATATTGTAATATCTCTAGCGATATTGTAAAATCTCGAAATATTGTCAAATGAACATACTGCTTACAACAAAACGCATTATTTTTCGTGAAATGCATGCGATGGTAGTCAAGGTAGAAGCAAACGCATAAACATGGCTATCAGCACGAAAGAGTTTCTTTAGAACAGATGCATGGTCATAATTGAGGAAAAAAATCAAAGAAATCTATTGCGCAACGATCCTTGCAAGTACTAACTTACATGTTTGAATTAAGAACAATGTTCTGCGGATAACGTGAGTTCTAGACAAGAAGCGATTACTGCAAGGTTGCCAGCATATAATAATTTATAGTGATGACTTGCGGAAAATTGCTATAATTCGTTCATACGGTGCTGTTTATAACCGGAATATATTTAGAATAAATAACTTTATTGTGGTGCTATTTTAAACAATAAACAAGGTTTACTCGTTATTTTTGTGAATAGGTACTCCATTTTGATTTTGTTGGTTATTCAGTTTGTCCATCTATTTTTAGTATTAGATATCGATTTACTAAGATCTAGGGTTTATGGAAGGCCACGCTCCTTTGAAGGCGAACTATTAAAAAGTAGTCGTTATTGACTTGTAAAGACATTCCTTCTACTATACACTAAGATCCTTAGTGGATCACTTTCCATGGTCCAATCACTTTATCATTTTCATTTGATTTGAAATTAATCAGAATACAGCTAAATGTGGGTCATTTTTGGGGTGTTCAACCTACTTTTATTAGGTTGGTCTTGAGATGATTAATTTAGGAAAAAAACAGTATTTGTGTGGATAAATTAAGTCTACTGGTAGAAAATGCCTATGGCATTAAGTCCACCTCTGTACTTTTGTGCTTGAAGCGTTAAATAAATTAATAATGTCACAGCAGAGCAATTCCGGTGCCTACTGATAGAACACTAGGTACTACATTGCATAATTAACCACTTGAGCAATTTTATGTCAGTTCATAATTAATCATTAAGTATCTGAGGTATCTACTAAGGTGTTGTGTTCACCAAAAATATAACGGTCTGATTATCTAAAACAGCTGTTTAAAACACATTTTTGTATGGGAACATGTCACAGTGACAGCTCTTTTTAGTTAATCAGACTGTTATCTTTTCGGTGAACATGGACCTAAATAGTTATTCCCACCATGTCAAAGCACTGACCTCAGTTTAGCGCTGTCTTCGTCGTCAGCCATTAGGCCACGATAAAATATTCAGCCAAACCATAGACATATTACCTTAAGTCTATAGTCTACGGGCAAAAATAATACGCGATACGGACAGACGTCAACTGAAATATCTTTTTACATGGCATTTAGAATATAGATATGAGAAGAAATATTCGATATTAGAAAGGTAAAATATTCGAGATTCGGTACTTGTAGGAAGACAATTAAAAAGAAAAGCAAAAAACGGTCGGGCACATGGTAGTGTGCAGGGCCAAGTTCGATAGTAAAAGCATATTCAGAAGGAGAAATTAATCTTGATCACAGTTGATCTCAAATTATTTTAAAATGGTAATCGAACCAACATACCATTATGGGCTAGACGATAATGTTATTTTGCTGCACATTTTTGTGGCTTGTGGCCTTAAAAAAAACTAACGCCGCCATTTCTTCCATACTATTTTCACTGGTCATTTCATAAATGTTTATTGTTTACGAACAGCGCCTTCCAGACTATGTAATAGAAGCAACAAAAAAAAACGCAGCAGTATATCAATATAACTAAAAAAAAATAACAATAAGACACACCCCTGCACGAGATTTGCATTTGCGCGGTCAGCAGTGTTGGTTCGATTTCCAATATCTTAAAAGTTATTATTTTAAAGAAAATCATCTAATAATAGCCCAAGCTTATCATCAAAAATCTTAGCATTAATAATAAAATATGATTAGTAAAGCGATATTCTATCACTCAGCAAGGGTCTTGTAAAAGTAAGTATCAGCGCTATTCCGCCCCAGATCCAGTTGACGGCTGTGCGTTACCTTCGTTGACAGCGCTAAAGTCGGTCGCCGGTGGCGAGGGCGCGAGCGGGGGCGTGGACGGTGCTGGGGGCGCGGGCGGGGGCGGGGGCGGCGGGAGCGCGGGGCGCGCGGGGCACAGGCAGGGGGAGGAGTCGGCGAGGCGCCGCCTACCGTCGCGCCGCTTCACCACGCCGGTCGGGGACAGCGTCTCCGTGCTGCCCGGCTGTCCGTTGTCGCTGCTGTTCAGAAATTAATGCATGATCATTTGAAATAATGCTTAGGTACTAACAGTCTACTTACAATACTAAATAAAAAAAAAAATGTTGCCAAAAAATTACAAAAAAAGGTTTTAAATTGGCCCCAAACTAGGCAAAGCACAGCCTTTCAGAAAGCATTCTCTTGATCTACATATATTGGTGCCCAAGTTGGAAAAAACGAACACAATTCCTTTTCAAAAATTGATAGCATTAAATGGTATTGTTGGAGCTGCTGAAGATTGTACAACTATCTTTGCATTGTATAGATTCAATCTATTTAGTATTATATAAGGTGTTAAAAAATTAACTGCAAGAATTTCGTGTACGTACTCGGTATCAAAAAAGAAATATATTAAAAAAAAAAAAATTTTTTTCAAGCATTTTTAGTTTTTACTTAAAAAAATCAATTTAGTACAACTGTTTGATGTGCACTGTACGCAGGGCTGCGCCGGCGCCTCGTCGCCGGCAACGCGGCTCGCTATCCGTTCCCTCAACTCCCGCAAACCTACCCCACCCACTTCAGTCGTCCGATATCTGTCGCGCGGGAAGGGTGTGCTGCCCTGCGTCATCTCGCTACTTACGCGCGCCCGCGCAGCCTCGTGTAAACAATGCCGTTTACGTATTCTAATCGGGAGTATTTAGATATGGTAGTGTGATATATCATGACCGTAATTAGCGCATTCGACATAGTTAAAAGTGACAGACACATTAATCGCAGTGCAATCGAATGTAATAAAAACGTCGTGCTCACTTGTGCATTGGACAAAGTGGTGGACATTTTCAGCACCTTTTGTAAATAAGGTAAAAATTAACACTTCATTTAATAGCTTTTAAATGATTGTAAATAGGTTGATTCAATTTTTTTTAAACAAAACAGCTTATCGAACTTACTTAATTTAAAAACAGTACTTAATTCATTAATATGGTCAGTAAAATAAGTTATTTGTAAGTAATTCGATGAATTGCCAGTCCAAAGTCTGCAAAATGTGATGGGAAAGTTAGAATCAGCTGTCCTGTCGTTCACCCCTGTCGCACGGGGTGAATGACCAGCACGGTGTACAGTCAAGTGCGCATATTCAATAATTTTGAGCGTAGTGAAAATATTGCATATCTTTGAAACGGATCGTTACTTAGATAAATTTTTTTCGTTATTATTTTTTATTTGTGATTCCAAACAACTCCTCAAGTTTCTTGCAGTTGATTTTTTAACACCTTATATAAACGCATAGCCCATATTGTGTGAGTACTATGTACTAGAAAGCTATCATTCACTGGAAACCTACTTTAGTTTTTAACTTGAATGTGCCCTGGCGGTTGAGAGTATGTCATGCTCACTCAAATGTCTCGCTGATCATGGCGCGTGTGTCGGACCATTTAGTTCCCTTCAAAATGGTTGAGCTGAATGGTGCTGATCCATGCGTCATGTGCGTGAACGGGCGCTGTCAGTTGTGACTGGTCATCTCTTAGTCGCCATGGTTTATTTGAATTAATTATTTTGTTTTTGAGTTGTATTTTGTTTTTGTTTGGCTATGGACACTTTTAACGTGCACATCTTGCTACATTGTTCTCACATAATATAACATGTCAACATGAATGATGTAACCAAGATTTTGTAACAATATTTTGATTTAAAAGAGTGTCCATGGAGTTTCTTGCCCGTTCTTCTCCATAGAGATCTACGCTAGGGAATGGGCAACTACAGTACTTTCACAGTTTTTATGTCTTGTGAGTGTGACTGGGACTGTAGCTACATTTAATTTTCATCTTTGTTTCGACAATTCAAAAGTGCCTGTTATTGGCCTACTTGAAATAAATGCTTTGATTTTGATTTTTGATTTTGATTTTGTCTTATGTTATCAAAAGTATTATTTATCGTGATTAGAACTTGACAGTGCACTACCATGCACCCAGAAACGATTATGAGGGGAGGATGGAGGCGGGACCTCTTGACTCGTGACTCTAATATTTAAATATACACCAATGTAATGGTATATTTTATAACGAGGGACTTAACGAAGCCATAATATACTCGAGGTGGTTTGACTCCCGAGCATGCGAGGGAGTCAATGAAACAGGGTATATTAAGTTGGCGTTTAGTCTCGAGGTGCAAACTGTACTTTTCACTTCGAGTGCGAGAAAAATAGTCATTTAAAACTGAACAACATTTTCGCAATGAAGATGATCCACACTCTACAGATAATTAGTACCTGCATTACTGCAGCGGCTAGCAACAGAGACATTGTACATACTTTTCAAAATCAACGATGCACACAAACAACAATCATTTTTCTCGCGTTGAACAGTTCACTGGTTTTTTTTTCAATAAACCGCTTTCCATTTGCAAGCCAATTCGAAATTTAAATAAAATCTTTGATAAGTTACTCTTTCGTTACCATGTTTCAGAGTAAAAGATCGTTCCATTTTTAAATTACTTTTTACAGTAAAGTGGTCACTTTAAATATAAGTATAAAATAAAAATAAAATTCATTTAATTCAGGTCATTGACCCATATTAGACACAAAACAATAGTATACAAATCGTTTGCTAGCTGATTGATTAATTAATAAACAAAGTTCAATTTCTCATATTTTAATTATTTTTGTCATTGAATTATCAATGACAAAAATAATTAAAATATGAGAAATAAATGTCAGATCAAATCAATAAATGTCAATGGTACAAAGCACAACAAAATAAAATAAAAACATTAAATTAAATAAAAAATAAATACGACAATGAATTAAATTAGAGAATTAAATTGATGAATTAAAATAAATAAAGGAGACGGAAACGATTACATACATTCTTGGGCCCTGGATGTAAGGAGATGAAAATGGTATGAATCAATAGATTCAGACTTATCAGTCTTTCACTGAAAATTCAGTAAGTTTTGACAATCTGAGAGCCGAGTTATTTGAGGTTTGGTAAAAGTGAGGTTATGTTAAAGTCTCTATATAAGAGCTGATTACTAATCAAGTTCTTTAAGCACTAATGTATGTTTTATTCAGTGAAGAATGTTTGAAATGTCATATTTTGATTGAATATGAATGACTTGAAGCCAATAATAGATAACAGAAATGGATTTATCGAAAAGGCGTCCAGAATAAATAAAAAGCACATTTTAATGTAGAACACGGTTTATTCATTTTACATTATTATTAAAATGTCGTCTAGAAATTGTGCAGGTGGAACAATATGATCTTGGTACCTAGCCCAGCTAGGTTATACTTGCTTTCAGAGTTTGTTGAAAGCCACTGCCGAATCACTGACGGAATTGTTTCACGTCCGCGGGTCGTCGGCCTAGGGTATTGCAGTGATTAGTTGCAATCCCACAAATATTCACACAGCGATCCATATTTTCAATAATTCCAAGAAAACAATTCCAAGTCAAACGTGTGAGCGATCTTCGGTGTGTCCAGTATGAAAGCAAGTGTCGTACAAGGTAAGCAGGGTCGGAATCCGTAATAAACAACGCAGTGGTCGTTGAAATTATAAAATAATCGGGAAAGCACTTAAAACATAACGGAAAACACGAAACGAGTTGAGCAGAAATAATTGACAAGTGTCAGTGTCGGTCCGCTGTAAATGCTGTCAGTGCTGTCACAGATAATACATACAAGGCTGTTAATAAAAATATGAATGATTTTAATCGATACGAAATCGATAATCATTTAGATTTTTCAGTTATTAAATGTATTTTCTTTAATAATTAAATACACTATATTGTAAACAAGTATTTAAAGTTCAATTAAATACTTTGAGTTAATTACCTAGTGCAAAGCTTTTCTTTTTATAATTTCTGTAATCGATTAATTCAATCGGTAATTTTATGAAAACTATCGTTCTCATTTTTCTCCGCTTCCATATTGAGAATTGAGCTGAATTTTGGTATTTTAATATAAAAAAATATGACTAATTTTTTAGACCATATCTCAACTTATTACAATTGGGCCCACCATTCCCCGTCTCCTTTATACATATGACATGACATGACAGCAATATAAAATGTCAACTTAAGCAACAGCAATGTGTCTGCTACAACAATGCCCAACGTAGGGGCAATCCAGTCTCTGAGCAATCATCGCCAGGACCGTGTTGGAGCTAGCCCGCACCCTGCGCACCGCTTGCGCATGGTGGCGTGGTGGCGTGGAAACAGTAGGTGCGCGCGCGCGCAAACATGCCCGAGGCGCTGCAGAAGCGGGGCAGCCCCACAACAGATCATACGAGACCAGGTCAAAGGCCTTGGACAGGTCGAGGAAGCACGCGTAGTCGCGTACACTGGTGTTTTTCGATCCGTGTAGTATCTGACAGTATGCTTCAGACACAGTATTGCACTATCTGTAGATAACTCTAATCCCGCTTCGTAGGGCTATATTGGCGTACTTTTAGAGCGTGAGAAGTGAAAAATCAATTTTATTTCGACTATCTCTACTCTTATTTAAAGAACTCCTCGAAATATTTACTTGTGAAGTTATAAAGTTTGGTGAAGATATCCGCCAGTCAAGGACTTAACAAAAATCAGTAGACAGGTTCGTTACAGGATTATTATCATGACAGAAATATAAACAAAACTCACCAATTGCTAAATCCAGAGTCGCCATCCATAGAATCCGTCAGATAGAAGGTCGAGTTGGTGATCTTCAGCGCACTGGGTACATCCGAATTGATATCAACAGCCAACGATGTTGCCCGCCTAAACCGGGACTTAAACGAGAAATACGTCTTCCTCGACAAAGTCCCACTGTCCTTCTTACTCGCCTCGCTAGTAGGAGTCACTGGCTTCTCAGGAGGAGGCTTGTCAGGCAACGGAGGAGGCACATCCCCATTACTCGCCCTCTTATCCGAAATAACTGTCTTCAATTCCTCCTTGAGCGACCCATATACTTTGTTCAAGGGAATTTCAGTCTTATTCAATACTGCCTTCGTGTCGTTAAAGTTGATATTGGTGTAGAGGGGTTCTTGTCGCTCACAGTTCGCGTATATTGGCTGTGACTTTTTCTTCGTCATGTCGTAGATTGTTGTCTGGGCGTTTGTCTTCGTGAACGGTTTGCCGTCCATTGCAACTGTAATCAGAAAACTTGGTTAATATACGGCTTTGTTTGAGATGATGAAAGTAGGTCACTGTTTATCTTTAGATATCGATGGATAAAGAGATATGGTAGACTCAATAGTACGATTTATTGTTGTTATCAAAAAATTCAGAGATACGGTTTTTTTTTGCAGTCATCAAGGCCAGTTAATTGTTGGCACACACACTGAAATTGAAAAAAAATGGTTTTGATTTGTTTTTGAGATTTGTTAAATTGACTTATTGTTGTTAAGTATGAGAAAAATACCATTTAAGGTGAACGCACGCTTATCAGAGCCTAAGGAAGCGAAAGAGACGAAAGAATCGAATTTTAGAATTACTTGTATGAAATCCTATAAAACCTCGCACACTTATCCGCGTCGAATCGGACGAATTGATAACGTTATACGGATGACAAAATGTTTCTTTCGGCGCGGATAAGTTTAGTGTGCGTTCATCTTTACAGGCACAATAAACATAAACTGACATAATAATAAATCGTGGAGGTAGAACTAGAGATACAATTTCAACTTGCTCCTCAATATCCGATATGGTCTAGTGGCTAGGATACCTGGCTCTCACCCAGGAGGCTCGGGTTCGATTCCCGGTATCGGAAGATTCTTTTTGTATTTCAAAAAACATTTTTTTCTTACCAGAATATCTTTTGGTGAGATTCCTCTTGATTTGCCTCATTTTCTTTTGAGCAGCGCTGGCTATTTTGGTTAGCGTGTATTGCCCACCACCGGTCGGCGGGTTGGGCAACCTCGATGCCGGTAGAATCGGCGCTGCTGGGGCGTATGTAGACTGAAAATAAAACAAAAAAAAAAGAAATCAATAACAACACATAAACAATTGTGATAATATTTTCAAGGTTAGGTCAAACTGATAGACAGATTATGTACTGAAATATCTTGACTGTTTGATGTCTAAGCATTTCCTGAATTTGAAACTTCAACGTTATAATTTTGTATGTAACTTACTTTTATTATATCTATGATAGCCATTATTTTGAAGATATAAGACAACAGTTTGCGTTGAAGCCGAATAAAAACAACTCATTTTAAAGCGTGTTTACTCAAAGTAAGGATAACACAAACTAAAGGCAATGGCCCTTTGGCAACAAAAATTAATTACATTTAATATTTTCCCTGAATGAAACATTAATACTTAATTGTGGCTTGTTGTTTTCCTTTAAGTCCTCATTTAATTAAATAATTGGATTTCCAATGTTTACATAATAATGGCGAAGTTGCAATAATTATAAGTGTTACAACGAGCATTTCCATTAGTTCATACTTTGTCCGTCAGAGGGCACTGCGCGTTAAGAAACTGTTTCCTTGATTTTGTTGCATTGAATGTTTTATGCAACTTATACCGTTTGTAATCATACACTTCAGCATGTAACATTAGATTTGGCATTTATAGAGCCAACAATTAATAGAGCTTACTGCTTCCAATCAAACAATTGATTGACGACCCGAATGGCGTAGTGGTAGTGAGGCTGCCTTACGTTCTTAGGGTCCTGGGTTCGAATCCCGGTAGGAGCAAATGTTTGTGTGATAAGCATGGACATTTGTTTCCGAGTCATGGATGTTTATATGTATAATAAGTATATATTTACAAACAAAAAAGTATATATGTAGTATATCAACTATTTAGTGTCCACGACGGGATTCGAACCCAGGACCCTAAGAACGTAAGGCAGCTTCACTACCGCTGCGCCACTACCTACACGTACCTAAATCAAAATTGACGAAGATACGACGCTTTTAAAATTCTCAATAGGTCACGCCTAGGTGCCCCCACTGGACATGCGGTCCGGTAACAATTATTTGTTACCGGACCGCATGTCCAGTGAGGGCTGATAGCACAGTACCTACTAGTCACCACTTGGTGCGGTTGACCGCCAATAAATCAATTCAGATTTGATGCTGCCAGTTAAGATGACAATAGTCACCTAATACCCGCGGTACCCTTTCCCTAATATCTCTTCGTATGAACCAAAATATATTAACCATGTAGCAATATTTATTAAAAAAAAAAGTGAAGATCAGGATAGATGACGGTTCATGAACTGAACAGGCTTATTTTGGGTCAATGACCGCTATAACTACAGTCAAGGAACTAAAATAAAAGTTCCCTGCTCGCAGTCAACAGCTGGACATAGGCCTCTTCCAAACTGCACCGCAACATCCTGTCTTCTGTGATGCAGTCTGATCTACCCACCTTTTTAAGGTCGAGAAGCTCCCTAGAGGGCGCCAACAGTACAAAACTCCAAATATATCAATATTTTCTACATACCTTATCATGATCATCAGTATCGCTGTCACTGTCGAAGGAGTCGAAGTCTTCTTCCAGCGGGAGTGGAGGGGGTGCGTGCGCGGGGTGGGGGTGTGGATGCGTCGGCGCAGGCTCCAGCGACTCGTACAGGTGGCCCGAATCGCTGCTGTCGCATTCTGTTGACAATGAGACCAGGGTACTTTAGAAAATGAAGAAATAAGTTTTTTTTTATGGTAACAACAAAAGATCACTAAAATCTCTAAATATATGGTATTTTGGGCCAATCAACTTTCATGAACTGTTTATACGATTCTTAGTATATTTATCTCTACTTAGAAGGAACGGTTACATAAACGGTATGTCTTTTTTAAAAGCTTTTTGCAATTGCTTCGAAATGAAAAAAAGAGACTTTAGTTATAATGTCTTTTCGTGGAATTTTTTGCCTCAATACAGTTATTGCAGGCTCAAGAACTCAAAATGATTTCTAGGAAGTAGAATAAATCATCTTAGCCAATGCATAACACCGGGATTATGTTAATTTTTGAGTATTCAGCCGAATCAAAGTATTCAAAAAATACATACTCATTTGAGTGCACCTCTTCACGGCAAAATTTAGTAAAAAACAAAAGATTTCTACGTTTTGAAGGGAAATCAGAGTTACTGCGATATTGTTCTGGCGGCCTTATATCAATCGCATGGGTTATCATGCATTCTGTGCTAACTGTGAGCACAGAATGCACAACGAAAGAGAAAACATCAAGAAGAAAGTGGATCCTTATGACAGGCACGATTAATTATAAATAGAAAAACACAGAAAATTAAAATTCGCTATCAAGTTCAACGAATCAAGATTTCACAAAATCGCAAAGCAATCAATCAACATGGACCCACATAAATAACAAGTTACATTAAATAAAAAAAATTAAAAACCCACCGACACATAGGGTCTTTAATCAATAGTGTACATTATTCTACTAGTCAAGCCCTTTCATTTGATACCCAATTACCCATATTGAGGGAGTTATGGAAAAAATATAATTTATCATTACTTATAACTTATAGGTTTTGCGTCGGGGGTTATTAAAACACAAGAATATTCAAAACAAACTCAACAAACTTTTGAACTGACAAAAACCAAAGATGAAGCTATACAGTCCCAGCTATAAGGCGTAATATCAAAGAGGATTGTAGCTTCCCATTCCACAGTACAGATATCTATTGAGAAGGACGAACAAGAACATCCATGGACACTCATTTAAATCAGAAACTAACAGACAGACAGTATTATTATAATTAATGCGGACGGCAAAAAGGCGGGTATGTTCAAGGTCTTTGGTGACCCTCGTCGGCTTGTTGCATAACCGAAGTGGCGCATCCGGCACACACCACACAGGTTGGACGACAGCTTTTTGCGCAAGAGTCAGAGTGGGGCTGGTTGACTGTTGAAACAGTCATGCGGAGCCCGGGCGAATATTTGATCGGTTACAAAGATTACGTTTGTAGACTAACATATTCTGTCTTTGTAGAGATATAGTCACGTGAGTATTTATTTCTTACTAGCTATAGCAACCTGCTTCGCCCACGTGGAATTCAAAATTATCCCATGGGAACGAAAAATCAGAATAAATAGTATCCTATATCCTTGTCTACCCGTGGCGTGAGTCAAATCCGGGCGTAAAAACTTAACAGACAGAGTAAATTTCGCATTTATACTAACTATGGATACTTCCGATTCATACGGGATACTGGGTGGTATCTACAGAGCACTCTCATCTTCTTTTATTTCAAAAATAAAGTAAGTACAACAAATGAAAGTGTTACAACAAAAGTAGCACCGAATGTCAAGGTCCTTAGTCCCTTCGTTACATAAGCGAAGCGTATCGCTGGATCTGTCATGTTAGCTCAGCAACTCTTGCGCAAGCTGCGGTCGATGGAACATGAGAGCGAGTAAACAGTTTTCAGTGATTGCGTCGTATAATGGATCCGTGTCATGTGTTGCTGCATCGTACAACGAGGTATTTATCACTTGTTTGAAACCTTTAAACAGATTCAGGACTGCAGTCGGGCAAAGCAAAGAAAACCTGATAATAAGATAGAAATGTATAGATCGCTCTGGCTTAGTACGTAAATATATTATTGTTCGACGAACGATGAGACACTTAATACCAGCCACGTCTTTTATTGTCTGTCTGCACGTTAAGAAACTGATGTACGCTAAACTCATAATATCGAAACGTCTAATTAATGTAGGTTGCCGTAGCGTATCGAGGCGCTAAGAACAAATATTAAATAGTTAACACAGACATATTTGAAGACACGCCAAATCAAAATAATCAAAATTAAGTAAAAGGAAGGAAAATGAAGAGATCAGTTGAAACTGGACAGACACCCACTTACTTCATTGGTGAAGGTTGACAAGTAAGGAAAAAAATGGGCGATCCCCCAAATACGTCGAGTATCAAGGAAAAACTTACCAACTGGGTAATACAACTTTCTGACGATGCTTCTGGCTTGTTTGTGAAAATGTTCTTATCAAATTCGTTGCTCAGATAAAATACTCTATCTCTATATACAAACTCAGTACAAATATGAGATTTTACAAGACTGAAGAAGTAATCAAGGTCAATTTCAAATAAAGCAAACAACTAGCATTTTGCATTGAGGAAAATAGAAGAATCAAACCGGCTACAATGACAAATAAAAATTAGATGATTAAAGGACATTTAAGGTCTTTCTTATGAATTCGTTGCTGGCACTCTTACAACTCTTGCGCAACCATAACCAGCCTCTAATGTTCCTACTGTTAGGGCACAGGCTCCTCAATCGTATTGAGGAATAGATGGCAGGAGGACAATTCACAGGGAGAAGACTGTTATCCAACACGCAGGCCCAGTGCAAGTCAGTAGAAGTTACATGTCATCGAATTTAGTATTGAGGATGACAGATGCATCACAAACAAACTCGGTTCAAGTATGAGATTTAACAGGATTGAAAAATAATTCTGAAATAATCACCGCTAATCCCAAATTAATAACTCACAAAACCAGCGCACCTTTCGAACAGGTTCATTCGTTCAAAACACTTAAAGCATCGAAGTGGTTTCGGCGATAAAATGAGAGGAATCATTTGCATTTTGGACTGAGGAAAATGGAAAAATTCAACCGGTTAGAATATCAAACACCAATTAGAAGATCGAAGGACGCTAAAGGTCTTTTATAATTATGAACTTCATTTGTCTGGCAGGTTCTTTATCAACTCTTGTACAAGCATGATCAGACTGTAGCATTCCCACTGCTGCGACATAGGGCTTCTCGCAATGATAGGTAATTTTTGGTTCTAGGACCTCACGATGTTTTCATTCACCGTTTTGAGAGCAGTCGTAATAAAATAAATTACACAAAGTAACGTGTCTGCCTGGATTGGAATCCACGACTTGCAATTCGTCGGGGCCCTTTCCACTGAGCCACTGGTCTTGCGCAAGCCGCGGTCATATGGACAGACGGTCGTTACAAAGTTACGAGTAACAAGTGTATGACTGATTGGGTCGAAGATTTGCGTCATGTGCTCTGTCGATATGTAATGGATGGTGGTCTGAGGTTACGTTATGTCGCGCTCACATGATTGATACTCGAGCCCTCGGCACAAGATCCACCTTAACGGTGAAACGAATGTATTTATGAATTATGAGTCGCGTATTTACGCTATTTTTCACACGAAAGTCTGGTTTGTGTCCTGACGACGTAAAATGCACCCAACTATGTATGAAACCGAATTTACGATTCACCCTTACCTTATTTTGAGCAAATACCTAGTGTACGTTTAGCTGAAAGAATTGTCGAAAATACTGGGCTCAAGTATTTTGATAAACTGTCGGTACACAGCACTAAATTAGAAGTCGGAAGTATTCTGAATAACCACCAAACTATCTCAGGTCTGAAAGTATCCATAGGTAGTAAGTCAGTTTTAAAACCTCTTCAATTTGCTCTACTTTGAGATGAAAGTAAATTAGAACTAGGTACATAACTACAAAATTCTTGATTCACGCGTCATATCGCTAATCAATAGCTGTAGGGTATAAATGTATTCTGATATGTAATGGACCAAGCATTGGTATGTACAATTAACATTTCATGTGAAGGTAACTAAGTAACATGTAATTGGAAACTATTAAAATGAAGTGCGGAAGAGCTTAAACAACAAATTGCTGTGCAGACATAAAATACAAGTTTCCCATTATTATTTAATAGAAGAACATGACTCACGAATCCAATCTGATTACCCAATAGGTTGGTTGAGGCAAATAAGGTAAATAGAAATTGGGCATATACAAATATTATTAAAGTAAAAGCAGAAAAGCCATGGAACCTCATTTTTATATCTTCTATTCTAAATGAGAGAGTACTTAGTTTTGCCTGTCTGTTACACTTTTACGCCTGAATGGATGAACGGATTTTAAATCACTCAAACAATGTGGTCGCAATAAAAATATTTGTTTAACGAATGACTAGCATTTAGTTGCCCAATTGACTAGATACGATCGATCTAATGGAGTATTAGTATATTTGGGCATGTTTGAGTCACACGGACACCGCAATCAAAATTCTTATAGAATGGATAACATACGCTAACACACTACATACATACATAACACACTACATAGTTACATACATACACACACAGTATATATTTCCTATAACAAAATGAGGTATGCTTTGCATGCTGTAGTCAGGGTTTTTCCAGGTTATTGCCAAGATCCGCGACGTTTTATTAGCCAGTATAATTTCATTGTTTTAAGTAATTATAATGTTACTTTCCCATTTGAATTTCCTTCATCATAAAGTTTTTCAAGTGCACGAATACAGCCATTAATATCTTTAATAAGCACCAGTTAGGCCTTTCTGACCTCCACAACCCATGTTAGTACTGGGTAATACGATACCACACTGGTTGTCAGACTTTATGGGCTTTAAATAACAGCCGGGACCAACAGCTTAACGTGCTTTCCGAGGCACGGAGGAAACTCGGTATGTAAGGGTCATCACCTATCCACAGACCAACCTAGGCAAGCACGGCTTAACCTAAAGATCGACCCGAGCGGCTGTTTCTATTTAGCTACGAGCTGTTCCAGTACCGATGGAATATATCTATGTAGGTTTGGGTTCAGAATGATGTATTTACTGAATACGTGGTCACCGTTGTAGCGATGGTCTTTTCCACCTTGCTGCATGCTGTCCTTTTCACCTTATTAATATACGCAAGAACACTGCAGACTGTTAACATGTCGATACTGCGTGGTTATTTACTCATCCCGCAATGGTATATGACCATGGGAACCACGACAAATATGCCGTAGAACCGCATGAAGTACGTAATACACTTATTATATCTGCCCTTGCGGCTACAAATAACTTGGAGGAAGTGGAATGACTTGATTGGAGCACGATAATCATCTATGCCTTTGACATTTATAACCGGTTGAGACTACAGGTACTAAACATGACTTCATTTAGATATTGAAAGTTAGATTACTAAGAAAATGTGGCGTCAGAGATGTAGAAATCGAGAATATCCCAAAAGAATTATCACACGTCTCGCTCATCGTCTGCTTAGCCTTGTTTCAACTATGTTAGGGTCGGTCTAACGGTATGCAGCTGAATACCAGTATTTTACTAGCTGACCTTCAAACCCCAGTTACTGGTTGTAATTTGATACCCTTTGATAAGACTTGTGTCAAAATTTGGAACTTTTACCTTTTGCTGTAACGACTGCAAAAGATCTACCAATGCAAGTGACGTCATAGATGTAGAAATCGAGAGACATCTCAAACAATTTATCATAGGTCTCAAATGTTAAGTTGAAAAACGCGAAAAGTGACATCAAGTTGTGATTGTAAGTAATAACTTAAGTATACGTCATGTGTGCGTTTTTATGTTTTCACTTTCTTGTCAGTTGTTGGGGAGACAACTGTGTCTATTATGCGAGACATGCGAGCTATTATCCAATGAATTTAATGATAGGTGTTGAACTAGAAACTGTCTAAGTGAATTAGGTTGAGGCGAATAGCTTTTAATCACAGCTTGTTTTATTTGTGAAGCAGTTGTATTTGTAGAAGACCTAAATGTCAAGAGCATAAATGGTGATGGATGGACCGGTATAGGAAGACCGAAGAAAAGATGGACAGTTTGTGTCAGGATTGTTATTGATAGGAAAGATGAACGAGTGAATGATAGAGTGACGGCTGACACGGCAAAATGGAATAAAAACAGTTCCGCCGCCCCCAGCAACATGGAATAAAGACTGGTCGGAGAAGCCCTAAATATCTTCTATCCTTTACCAAGGTGAAAAGTTGATGTAAGATGTTTCGTTATTACAGACCTAAATCGATAGATAAATAGATCGATAGATGAAGTTTCTACAGCAGATAGTACTTGTTAAAAATGATTAGAAAGTAAAATAAACATTTCAGAAAGATATTGAAGGAGTTTACATCTACATTAAACTAAGTTCTATAAAAAGTGTGAGACAAGTTTCAACAGTAGATGCTTACCGAAGTTCAGAACTTCAACAACTGGAGAAGTCTGAGTTGGACAATATATACGTACACTCTTTGTTTTTTGTACAATTTCAGGAAACCAACACCTGAAAACATGGTTATCTATCACACACACCGGTTATCAATAACTATAGTTGTTCACCACATGATCTAGAAGAGCACGTTTATCAAGTAGAAAGCTAGAAAGTGCACACTGTGAGACGAGAACCGTCGTCGATAGCTAATGATACGCTGCACGGTGTTATTACAAGCGCCTAAATACGAAGCCAATGAATTCAGTCATCCGGAGAATGTTGACTAATAATCAGACAATATAATATTTTTCTAATTTATTTGTCATCCACCTGGGCCTCGATTCTGCTATTACAATAGTGTCAGAGTATTCGATCATTGATTTCATAATGATCAAGTTCTGTCAAATTTTGACAAGTTTGTTAATTCTACTATTTTAATGGCGCCATTATGACTTCTCAATGAACAACCACTGACACTCCATTGAAAGAAATGTCATATAATATTAATCTCGTACATGAAATCTGGCATGAATAAATGTTCGCATTTAGTAGTAGATTTCGAAAACCATTTGTACTAAGGGTTTTATAATAATGACAATACGAAAATGCCATTAAAACACAATTTTATTACGAGACCATTGACCGAACATTGTGAATTTAGCAGATTACGAACTTTAAGAGGCCTGCGGAGCACGCAAATTTCATACAAACGTAATACCAAAATAATTGGTAAATCAAACATATTCATAAGGTAGTGTGTATTTATTTTGATTGGATTACAGAATGCATAGGTTCCCAAACATATATTTTGAATGTACACCGATTTAAACAAGAGTTATGAGAAAAATAAATTTTCTATGGAAATTATAAATTCCTCATATCTCGTCTTTATATCATTGTTCTTTCAAAATATTTATTTGGGAACATAGATACTCTATAATACAATCGAAATATATACACACTACCTTAAGAATATGTTTGATTTTCATATTATTTTGGTATTACGTTTGTATGAAAAACGCATGCTCCGCCGGCCCCTTAAGCAAAATGACAATGGGATGAGAATGGAATCGTGTTGGAGTGACGAATTTATTAAAATAGCAGAATTAGGCTCCTGTTGTTTTGTTTTTCTGGAGATTGTTTAGAACCTTTGCCTCTAGCATCCTATTGTTGTTATGCACGTTAACAAGAAAATACCTATGCATGGACAAAATTATCTCCGGAAGCGGGTTATTCTTTTTTGCACATTTTACTGTTTTTTTAAATTCTTGTCATTTGTAAATTTTACTTTGTAGACAGAATTTACTATGATACCCTCGTGCCATCAACATTCAACATAGACGAAAAAGGAAAATACGTAGGTACTATTTATGATAACTCATAAACTACCAAAGTTTTGTTAATAAAATGAAAAGTAATCAGTAATCACGGCAATCGGACCAGTATACATACTCGTAGAAACCTGTGTATGTATGTATAAACAAATAAAAAATACAGCCGAAAAAAAAGGTGTTTCTCAAGAACCACCTCTTTTTTAGAAATTGGTTATTAACGAGATGGTATTGTTTCAGCAAGGAAACTACTTATCTTGATAGAAAAAGAGCAACAAAACAGTTAATACCAAAAAATGCGATGAGATCTTGTATTTCGATTTCTCCATCTTGCAGCACGGTCCTGATGTTGAGCCAGCAGGTCCGCTCTAGCACATCGATGAGCCGCACCCGGTCGCCCAGGTCATCACGCGGCCTGCGCGGGCGCTCATCGTTCTCACTGTAGTACGAGCACTTGGCGCTAGTGTCGATGTACACCTTCGTCGGCGACGTTATGAACACTACAACAAATGACGATCCAGGTGACCACAGGCCCAATAACCCCAGGTCAACGGATTCGTGATCACGACTCAAGATACCGTGAAATTAACGCCGTCATGGTAACAATAATCGAAGCTTTTTCATTGCCAAAAAGGCTAATGCTAATTATGTTTTATGGT
Source organism: Xestia ashworthii (assembly GCA_950022955.1). Classification (NCBI taxonomy): domain Eukaryota; kingdom Metazoa; phylum Arthropoda; class Insecta; order Lepidoptera; family Noctuidae; genus Xestia; species Xestia ashworthii. The sequence continues at coordinate 3,335,298 of OX465553.1, forward strand.
AATTCAAGTGTTACGAAATTCGCCGAACATGTTATTTTAAACAAACAAGTTTTTGCCATTTAAAGGCAAGGATTTTCTACAATTAAGATAAAATTCAATCTTGAGTCACGTCAGAACCAGTTAAATTGTTGACCATGTATCGAATAAAAATTGGTATTATTAATCAGCCTGGGGCACCTTGATCGCCGCAGTTCCTTCGGAAAGTCCTTAGCCTCGGCGGCGCGGGCGGCCCTACGCCACCGTTCACCTGAGGCCTCTCGGAGATCATTGTTCATCATCACCGTTATCACTGCATCACATCACTCCACTGATTCACGAGCACTTTTTCGAACAAAGAACGTTCGTTCAGACATCCAATTGCACTGTCAACGAACAACGTAGCACTGTCGAGTTTCGTTCATACTGCTGAATCATTGAATGTTCAATTGAAGTTTGAGATCAGAACAGGCTTCCTTAACTCAGCCGCGCGATCAAGTTATAAAAAAAAGCGAAACGAGTCGTCGGCAGCTGCGGTGCCGGCGGTCTCAGGGTCGACTAGTCCACGATCGTACGGTTCGACGTTTGCATCGCCACTACAATCGAGAACTGCGGATTTTTTCACTGTTTCAATGCTAAGCGCCGCGGTATCGCAATGTGCCAAATAACATTTGTAACAGTTCGCCTGACATTGGACGTGGTTAATGCACCTAAATTGCTATTTGAAAATCGTTAGCTACGCCTCAATTCACAAAAATGTTTAGTTATAAAAAAATATTGTTTTGTTAACTACCACTTCGAACGCTCTTTAATGTCCAATTAATTCGACGCGGTATGACATTCCTCAGAGAGGACATTATTTTCATTTATAATTGCTCGTAGAAGGATGTTACGAGAAACTGAACTTACTGTTAGTTATTAGATAATATTTACGACTACGAGTTATGGTGTAATTGCAAAACGAGTTGTATATTTGTATGTATGGCGTTGCAATCAGAGCATTGCGGGTTGCGAAACAATGAAGGCCTAGCGCGGCGCATAATCTGTTCCGCGGAAAGAGAACTGTAGCATTACGGAGCTGCATGTTCGAGCAAGCTGCAAGGAACGCAAGCTACTTACTGCACTTACTGAATGACTTGTAGCTATCGGGGAATCAACATACAACCTGTGTAATAGATGCGAGGAATGATCGCAAAAAACTAACGGTCGATGATCGTCATGACACAGCAAGATGTGTAACAAGATGAACGATGGCCATTACAGCACTAACAACTAAGTAGTCAATTAAACAACCGCACATAACAGCACTGCAATTGCTTCAATTATCGAGACATTATGTCTTGTCGGAGACACTTTCTAGATCTAGATCAACAGATAGAATGATAATGCAAGCTTTGTCTTGTTTTCTTGTCGCGGAACGCAGCGAATTGAAACAGTTTCGTCAAAAATATTAATGTGAAAACGATTATATGAAATAAACCATGAAATGAAATAAAGTTAGATGTTTGTATAGTGGATTGTGCAATGGAATTCGCAAAGATATACAATGATATTCAGACAACTGACATTAATCTCGCTAAAGCGAATGTAAATACGACCGTGTCTAAATACTTGCAAGTTGCAGCTCCAACAATTGTTTCAAGTTACATGCAGTTCGATTAACGCGGTATAATGGTCGGGTATAGAGTCGAATTTTAGAGGTAAATGCAATGGAATGCCACCAATGTGGATTAACTAAATAAGGTAGCATTGGTAAGTGGAATTCCGTTGAGCAGTTGTCACAGTTCCGGCTCGGTGCAGACACAGCGGGTCGACGCGCGACGGTCTGCACTCGCTCACAACTTACGGATCTGATGCACGATTGTTTTTAAACTAAAATTTTATTATGCATCTAGTATCGCATGATAAAAGCAGTGAGAAGCACTCTTTAGTAGGTAGGGTTCTATATTGAAACACTTTTTATGCTCCACATTCTAAGAAGATTTTGAAGACTCTAATTCATGCCATTCTCCTGGGGCATCAGTGCGTGCCATATTTCCAGGAACCGGTTTACTCGTCTCATCTTCCGTATTTATTATTGTGTTATTCAATTTTAAGCTGAACATTAAATTGTTCTTATCAAATTAGCGTGAGAAGAATCCACTTTGATGGACATTGTTAAAAATCTTATCTCAAAGATGATGTTACGTAAAATGCTGTAAAAATGTGGGTGCATATTTATAGGATTGCAGATGTATGACATTTTATTCAAGCATAAGATTAAGGATGATTTTGCATTGACAAATTGTTAATTTTTAATTAGATGTCAAATGAAAGGATATGTAAATGGCAAGTTGCGATACTCAAGGTGGACAGGCGCGAGGCGTTTAGAATACATGAAAATGTGTGAAGCAACTCTTGTAACTGACTCTGTTAACTTTGATGGAGCCGCTCGAACCGTGACCAAAGATAATGTGATAAGTAGCGATAAAGAAACGCTAGAAAGTAAAAACTATATAACATACTAGCTAATTAATATAATTTAACGTCTAACGTATTACAGGTGTCAGTTTTCACAACAGTTGTCACGCTTTTTGTTGGCCAAAAAGTGACCAGCCGGCTGAGGTAAGTACACGGATGTCATACGTTTAAAAAGAAAAATAAATAAATACGAGTGTTGATTCTGAAGTATACAGTATTGGGTTTTCATGAACATTCACAGTATTAACAGTCCGTAAACACGAATGAAGCACTTTCACTGTCGCGGGGTGTGAAGCCGGCGGCGGCGGCGGTGGCGGCGACGCGTGCGCTCGGCTGCGCGGACGCAGGGCTTACTCGCGCGCGCGCCGCCTTTCCGCCGTCCCTCTCCCACGCTAGAACCATTTGTGGCAACTGTAGCAAACGTGTAGGTGTACCAGAAACGCCATTTAAGTAACACCCCTAATAATGAACGAGGTAAAACGATGCAGACATGACAAGACAGACGTCATCACAGGCCTTAAAAGCACTTATAACGGCAAGAAGGTCGTTCGGACTGAAATAAGACAAAACAGAGCGCAAAAACTGTTTGATTGAAAAGATATCAGTAAACAAAGACACAATTAATAAATAATCATGACTTGGAAGGAACACCTTCTGCAGATATCTAGTTTACTATCTAGACTAGAGTCAGCAACTAACAATAGGGAGCAAAATAATTCAGCAAAAGCTACATTTCAAGAAAACTGGTCCGGTGAGTCTGTCCCTGAGAATTTAGGGCGATACGCTATCAATGAAGCTATAAATCAAAGTGTTGCCAGCGAATAACGAAACTGAGATTTCGATAAACAATGCGGTAAGGTAACTTGGTTAGATCGGCTGAAAAACTTAACTATACTGGGTAAATAGTCGCTAATTGTGCGAGAAATCTAGAACATTGCACTCGTTACTGGATAGTGACATAACGTTGGAGTAGCCACAACTGGAGCAGCTGAATAATTGATCCCACGTTCGACTTCATCGTTGATTTTGACTGCATGTTTTGCAAATACGTTACAAAATTGAAGATTCTGTGCACTTAGTTTCCTTGAATTGAGTTCAAGCGCGTGAGTAGCGATTGATTGGCTTTTCGTGTGGTTGGTTGGCCAATGAAGGTTACCAGTGCAATTGGTGATAGCATCGCCATTCGGCTTTAATACTTATAACACTGCGAAATATTTCGATTCATTTTCTAGTTCAGTAACCGTTGGTTCATCGTTGCATTTTTGTAACCTTGGTTTTTTAACTCGAGGGATACTTGTATCAACCTTTTTACTATTGAAGGCGTTGCTTCGTTGTTAATGTGGGAGGTGCGCAAATGTGGTAAATTCGGAAATCACACGGTTTTGCTAACAGTCGTGATGACCACACACGAGCTACACAATGATAACTACAACCTCATGCAACGTAACCGATGCATTGTTATCTGTATTCGAAAAATTATTCCCACAATTACGTGTTTATCTGTTATTTGTTAAAATTGTTCAGTGAAAGCCGCAATAATGACTGCAAATTATTTTCGCAATTTTAACGAAATCGTGTAAAATTCTGAAAGTTGTTTCTCAGCTAATTCTTCATTCATCGCCCCTGAATCATTGCTTCGATTTCGCAATCAGGCATTATTGTATCATCGATTAATCGTATATCGTTAACACCATTTTATTGGAGTTTTCCTTAAAGAAACATATTTAGAATTTCCCGCATATGTGTTGATCATTGATCACTTCTTGCTCCTCATTGTATGCATTTTCTCGGTAACTAGTCCATAAAGTGTCTTGCAATTCACAAGACCGCAAATACAATAGGATTAAAAAAGTTCTAAGCGTAAATATCACTTTTGAAAGTGCCTTTCATTGAAACATCATTGGATGTTACATTCGTGTTAGAAGCACAATTATCTTCTTATTATTTATCTGCCCTTAAGTATAGTGGAAGATTGCTTACTTGTTCAATTCGTTTTGAATTGGTCAGCTGAACCTTCAATGCGTGGTAAATGTGCGTATCATCTCTGTTATGATGATGCAAGTCATCCGTAGCGTCCGCATCAAGATCTCCACTGGCATTGGATTCTTTAACAACTTTAATACCAAACTTCTACTCGACAGGTCTTTTCAAAATGGCTGCACGTTCTATGTTTTAAGCTCTTATGTATTTTTACGGTCAAGGATGAGTAATCAGTACTGCACGGTAACGTGAGAATGTTTATTATGCGTTGAATGACATTACTTGACGAGGAATTCTTTTGTCGCGCGGATTTGTTTAATAACATGTAGCTATGATATTATCTCCTCCATCTACGTTCATGGGCAATACCTTACCTCATATTTGTAATAAGACGTCATTTTTGTGTTGGGTACATAGATACAGCTTACGTCACCTGTCCTCGCCATTTAATTTATGTACGCTTAAAAAACTGCAAGTGCAATATTGAAACTCATTAATTTTAATTAATTTACAATAAGTGCGCCTGCTGTTTTAACTGCAGTTATAAAAGCGGAAGTCATAAGGAAATATTTGTTGTGAAGAACGTGAATCCAGTTTGTTCCGCAGAGGAAAGTACATCGTAGTGCAAATAGAGCGTGGCTGCTGATGCTAATACGTGTTCCTGGGTTCAACACGAACTTGTTGAACAGGAAGGAGCTTTGCACATGACCAATATTCGACTCTATAAAGTAATGAAGTGGAACTTCAAGCTTGATTGGATGTGTCTACATATATCATCTTGGATGTCTTCCTTGCTAGAAATAATAAGAAAGTAGCAAGAGCTCTGGATAAAATACGTGGATAAGGTATATCTTTTTCCAAAATTCCAAAACCGATTATACATAAACTCAATGTAAGAGAGATGACCTAGACATACATTTTGAAATGCTTGCAGATGACACTCTTGCGATATAATAGAATGCCGATTCATGTTCGTGCTCATATGACGAAAATGACAAACTCAACATACATCGTAAGCATGCAATACTTTGCTCCAAACGTCTTCGTAGACGATGACATTATTTTGTTGTGACGACGGTGTAGGCTATTATAGTGAACATCACAGGTAAAATGAGATCTCAATAGATAGGTTCGGGCCTTAGGCGTGCTCCACACTTGTTCGACATTATTTTGCACAGCTGTGTCGGAAAATCGAATATTATTAAGGAGTTAATTGCTTAGCTGGCTTTGCAATTCCGCAAAAAAATTTCGAATGTGCATGTGAACAAGGTGTACTCACCCATTGGGGAACTTGTACAAGTTCAAGTACAAAGGAAATCCAGCCCATAGACCTGTTTGAGAGTTGCTTTCTGCTATTCTATTTCTGCCAATACTTCGATACATTCTTAGTGCAGCTTACTAACAAAGTAGCAAGCTGTTCATCTATATCTGGGCAGTGAAAGTACTCTTACTTCCTAGGTCAGCACTAGAAGTTCGTAGAGTCGTGACAGGTCGCTCCTATGTTGTGTCGGATATAGTGTAAACAGGTTCACGCACGAAGGCGAGTTGAGACATAAGGCTTTCGAGGCGGTGTCTATTTGTGGCCTAAACGCAAGCGTGCGCTGATGCGTATCATTATTTTATCATGGAGCCAGCCGTGGGCTGCGTTTATTGCAGTGTTTCGAACACCGCGTGCAATATTGAAGAGGTCGTTTGAGTGCACGACAGAGATATTTAATAAACGGTCTGATGGAGTCTTTGTTGAATATGGGATAGTTAGCAAATACGTTAACGCATGAAATGCCAGTGTAAAAGAACGAATAAGAGTGATGTATTTTAAAAAGAAGATGTCACGTACATTGATTGTTGAAGTTACTGTACCACTAGCATGACTGGGTGCTAGTGGTATGGTAATTGGGGCTTAAGGTGTTCTTATTTGAAGTTGAGTAACAAAAGAGGTAGCATAAAGTATACGATGACTTTAATTTAATCGACCATTATCCCTGCGATGCGGATCAATGCGCAGAATGTTATTGTTCGGAGACGTTTAGAGATATTATACAATGGTGTTGGTATACCCAAAGTTTTCATCAATGCTCTGGCTTCCGCACCATTTTATTTTGTTCTGTAGTGTTTAGGTGGTTTACAGCAACGACAAGCTAAGCCTCTACAGTTAGCTGTAAAATATTGTTGCACAAATTAATAGCTAGGCATAATTAAGCATAATATTAAAAAATAATAGGATATAATTTAATATTAAATTAAGTAATAGCACAGGCAGGAATGCAGGTGCAATGACTGTAAGAATTCATCAGAATCAATACAGTTTTTGGACAAGGCAATACTAATTGTCGCTAAGCGGCATGTAAACAAATCGATTGAGGGGTTTGTTCACTACAAGTTGGTTAAGATTTAAATGAGCCAAGCATATATCCTTGATTGTGCTATTTTCACTAGGAACCGTAGATATGATTCTTTGAATTACAAGTGGGTTTTATGCTAAATCGTGAGCGAGACGTGTCTTTGTCTGCTCGATTTGTAGGGACCAAGATTCGGATAGCACACGAACGCTGCATAGTGCTGCAAAAAATAAAATCCGTGCGTCTTACGAGGTATGGCTTGCACAAGGTATACCATAGATCGTCTCTGTATTTTACTATTTATTTTACTCGTATTGTAAATACGATTTTTTTATTTAAACTGGTAGCAATACTAGCAATGGCCACAAAATAAATCAATACGGCGGTACAGCTTTCTGCAGTCAACGCGTAGCCTCGAATAATAAACCAGATAATACCACAATTCAGGTGACAATTTGTACCGGCAACAATGATTCAGAGCTGTTTGCAACATCTGTGGTGAAAGTTCTCATAAAATGGACGAATCTGATATGAACAAGCTTAACAATATAATTCTAAAGGAGTCGACATAAAGTTGATAGCCAATTTGTGAAGACAATCTTTGGACAGACAGGGCTGACAATCTTCCAGATTTGCATGGGAACTACGAAGGAAACGCTTCAAAGGAAGGACGGCTTCAAAGGAAGAAATAATTTTGGAAATAATGAAATTGTAAATACGAATGCATTAATCATTGAACTGCTTACTGCTGATTCCAAAACCAAGGATAAGTCCTGAGTCGACGAGGAAACTAATTAATATTTTAGTAATCGAATAGAAGAAAAAGAAAGAAAAATCATATTACAATGAAATAAGGATAGAAGGCAGAAGGATTATTGTGACAATAAGAAATAATGCGGTGACTGCCTGTGCACTGGCAATAAGTTTCCATCGGTTTGCGCAATGGTTGAAGAAAAGTTATTATCAGGCAGCCCTGATCAGGTCATAAAGTAGCCAACTGTCTCAGCACTCTCAGCTCGTAACAATAGCTTATGGCCTTATAGTCACGGCTTGTGCGTACGGGTCGAAGGGCGGTCGCGCCCAATAAGGAAGTCTACCTCAGTTGCTTTACACAATGACTGAATTAGTGATATATTATCACTACATTGTTGAAAACATTGTGTTCGCTGCTGTAATTACTGCTATTGTTGACAGATTGTTTAGTTATTTTAGGTGTTAAATATATCTATTGCATATCTGTATCTGTTTAATTGTTAGTTTCTGTAGTTTGTTTGGCTTTTGCGTCTGTTTTATTTTCACGGTGTTAGAATTTCAAGCCTGATTTGGTATAATGAAGAACACTTTCCGATTTTAAATTCCTAGATTTAATAATTTTATATTATCAAAAGGATGTTATTTAAAAGTACTTCAATTTATTCCCATTTCATTTACCAAATTTTGCCTGTGTTCCACCAAATATACTGAATGTGCACCAAAATATGTTAATTAAAATATGTCATAACGAGCATCTATTTAACAATTAAACACTGTATATTCTCCTTAAAGCGTAGTCGACGGAGCCCCGCTTCGCGGGGCCCCTATTTCCGAGTGCAGGGTTTAAAGGAACCTAACTAACCTAACGGGGGGGTGCCCTAAGTCCCGATTATGGGGGCAGAGATACTTTAATATTTGGTGCACGATCAGTATTATTTGGTGCACGATCAGTATTTTTCGCGGAAGAAAAGATTTTTGGTGAACATAAAAATATTATCCTTATCAAAATACTTTCTAGCTGATGTTTTGCTTGAAAGCTTTTTACAGATATCCACCTAAAGAGGAAAATGCAATCTCAGAACAGTTTACGTACCTTATTTATTAACCTGTGTTATTATATTTTGCGCACAGACCATTGGGCCTTGACAGGCAGGTCCGTAACTTTCTATTTTGATAGCACACTTGACTAGCTCGCATACGAATAAGACTGTATTATTTGATTGATTTATTTTAGATTGCATCGATTGTAACAGGTTGTGTTCACCCACAGTTTTTTGGTACCTACACCAAAAGCCTTGATACGGATATTTTAAGAGAGATCGCATTTTATTTGAATTATGAAAACAAGATTAATTACAAAATGCATCATCCTAAAGATGGGAAATTGGATGAGTGCATTTGTGCTAGTCATGGGTTCAACAATTCGTATGAAAATGAGCTCAGAGATTAAGAGATTTTTCTCTTCTTTACAATAAGATAAAGAAAGAGAGTAGGATTAGACAGAAACTATCCTGCTATCTTAGTTGGTATTTAAGATGTGACCACGATTAATGATTAATGAAAGTTTCTGTTTTCACTTTTCAATTACAAAAGCGGAATTGTAGACAGCTGATGTTTTGTGTATTTTGAAGCATCTGTCTTTAAAACCACAACAAAGCCTTTGTGTGAGTCAGCGCTTCCAGAAAGAGTGAACTACGATCCGACAGGAAGTATCATGTTCATACCTATGACGGTATACCTAATGAAAGTAAGAGTTACTTATTGTGTATAAATCCTAATAATGGTGAGCCGGAAGACATTAAAAAGTGAAGGTGAACATTAAAAGCATTTAGTACGATTGTCACTTATAAGTTGTGAAGTGAGTGTCGCAAAGCAATTTGTTTTAATTGTTATGTCCAGAAAACTAAATAGTTTTGTTTAAAATGAAATGGACGAATGCTCTGACAAGTATAGGAGACGTTATTTGTGATTTATGTACCTTTACTCATTTTGGTTGATTTTCCGAACAAAATTCTTAGGAAATGGAAATCGCGAGTAGTAGTAGGTAGATTTTTTTTTTCATTTTAGGCTATTAGGTTGGGACTTAAAACATAACCAGTGCAGAAATGTGGGAGTACTATTAGATACACCGCTGCCCAACCCTTCGAGAATACAGGTGTGATGTTAAGTTAGGTACTAGGTAGAAGAAATTAAAGACTATTCGAAGCTTAATATATTACAACGCCAATATGTAAAAATTTAACAGCGAATATTGAAGTTAAAGCTTTTAAACCATGTTTAGTAATATGATGTAGTACATAGTTATCAAAGTAGGTCGCATGCTAGGTATCACATCAACCACCCTACTTCGAAAAATCAATAGGTTTTACTGGGTCATCGACCTGGGTACCTAACGATATTATAACATAAGTACACATTTTTACTGGAGTAGGTATAAAATCACTTTATCGACTTTTCCGAATTCAGTCAAAAACATCATTACAGTGCTGGATGGTTATTTTAGAGCCTGGTCCATAGATAATACTCTAGCCTGGCCTTAGTTGGAAGGAGAGCCGCCATCTTGGTTTTTACATAAAATTACCACCTGCAGACAATTTCATAAATGTTTACCTACAGCGCCCTCCTGACAAGTGCCAAAATAACAATGCTGCTTTAAAGAAAGTATTTTGAATTTGACAGACAGAGGTCAACTTTTTGGTAGTCTTTGTGGTGTCTGAAAATTAAATGGTAGTTTTTGTGCAAATAGAATGTCATATGAAAATCCTCAGATCTTGATTGCCTTTAAATTGTCGTAGAATGTTGAGGACATGAAATTGTGAAGGTTTCACAATTTCGTGCATACGTGCATTTAAATCATAGAAATATTTAAATGCAAAATATCTGGATATTTACAATTTAAAATATTAAATACAACACAACCAACACATTACTATGATACATGCCGCAACAAGAAGGCAAATAGGCGGGCGGCGCGTGCGCAGGAATCCGGTAACAATTAGCGGCCGCCCACCGCGCACCGGCGCAAGCGGTTCATGAACTTGCAGCTCATACAGATCCACACTTACCTTTGTACTATTTAGACTTTATCTAAGGAAAGCTGTAAATACACGTGGTATTAATTTATAACATTGTTGTTTTAGCGGGTAGAACGCGCGGAAGAGAGTGACGTAGAAGCGTGGAGCACTAGCAAAGAGAAGCTATTTGCCAGCTGGGGGTAAATCGGGCTGTGGATAGCAATGGTGACACAGGGTAAAAGAGATAAAAAGTAACATATAATCATTCTACATTCTGCCTAGAATTAATAACCTAATACTACTTACTTAAAAATCAATCGATTCAAGTTTTTCCGGAGAGCTTTCTTTCTTTCTTTCGAAAGCGGGGTGGAAGCCCCAAAGTGCCGAATAAAAGTGGGAAATAATTTATCCAAAATCATAGAAATAAATGCAATACATGCCGTCGAGGGTATATTGACTAATGATTGTTCATACTGGAATCGATTGCGCTGTTTTGCAGGTTGCAATATCGCAAAATTGCAATCAAATTATTGGGGCAATCAAAAGACAGTAGGGCTAAGTAGTTTATTAGGCTAACAAAATCCAGAGTCCAAATTGATATATATGTCACCGTAAAATTGTCAAATACGTTATATTGTAATATCTCTAGCGATATTGTAAAGTCTCGAATTATTGTAATGAACATACTGCTTACAATAAAACGCATTATTTTTCGTGAAATGCATGCGATGGTAGTCAACTCACGCGGTGTGGAGTGAAGGAGGGGTCCCCCTTGCCCAGTGGGACCACTCTCATGAAAAGATATTGTACCAATCCTGAGAAATATCGATTAATATAACCTAACCTTAAAACACTTCATACTCCCCTAAAAAGCGTAGTCGACGGAGCCCCGCTTCGCGGGGCCCCTGTTTCCGAGTGCAGGGTTTAAAGGAACCTAACGGGGGGGTGCCCCAAGTCCCGTTTATGGGGGCAAGAGATACTTCCGTATGTTCAGTTGACAATAATTCGAGACTTTACAATATTGCTAGAGAGTTACACGTTATATTGTAATATAACGTATTTGACAATTTTACGGTGACATATATATTATTTGATTGATTATAGACGGCTTCAAATTTAAGGTTCTAGAAAGTACCACATAGTAGACATGTACCTAACAAACATTGATTTTGTTTTTCTGGGAAGGGTAAACTACTAGTTTGGTCACAAGGTTTTATTATCTAATCTAAGTTGTTGATACGTACACAAAACAGGTTGCTGAATTGCAGATAGATCACCCGTAACGTCCCCCCTTGATTTTCAAAGGTTAATTATATTAGAATAATTCTCAAAACCCGTATTTTAATTAGATTTATTTCTACATTGATTTCAATAGTTTGAATTATGAATATAGGTACCAATGACAGTTCCTCATTACGAGGAAAACTCAAAAACATTTATGATTTCTTTAAAAGGTTCTAGACATTGACCAATATTTGCGCAGCGTACCAAGTACCAAGCGAACTGTCAAAAAAAGGAAATGACAAACAACGAGGCTCGAGCCAAGCATTGTTCAGGCGCCGGAATGCGCGCGTAGGACGCCTGTCGCCACAGTTTGCGCAACCGGTGGCCAAAGCGCGCGCTTGCGCAAACTCAATCAACAACTACAAACGGCAGGTCCTACCCATTTCACATTTAACTGAAAAATACTACACGAAAAGCTATAAATCAATACTGGAAGTAACATTAGGCTTTTGCAAGTGTTGCAATGATTTGTTTGTTACTCGAAGGTTTATAACGCCACCTATCGTGATCTATACGAACGAACCTCGCAATTGGTAGCACGTAGTTTACCTGAGTAATCAAAGATGGCGCTGTTGCCAATGCTCGTAAGCGCGGTGTTCCTTCGTTGTTACGTTTAAATTTGTTGTTATACGTTATAAATTTTAGTAAAAGTATTTATATTGAAATAGAATATTAAAGCAACTCACCTTTATCATTGCTGTTTGGTTTCGGTGACTTCTGCCACTGATGCCGAACTTTCTGCGACCAGCTGATTGGACTCTTCCTGCCGCGACTTCTCTCGCGTACGCTGTAATTCAGAATTTCCATTTTTGAACCAAAACCAAAATAATGAAACGATATAGGCGTGTTCCCCTTTTCATCGCGGTTTAGAATGAGCCACCGCCAAACACAATTTCGTATCAAGTACCGATAACAATGTTTGTTCTACTCTTTGGAAACTGGTATAGCTTTTTTATTAGGTCAAGTGAATGATAATTTGCTGTTTAGTTTTCATGGAAAAAGTTGTAATATGCTTTATCGTACGGTTTATCGGACATCTGGTAAATGTGTTGTCAATATTTTGATTGGTGTTTCGATATCATTTGCATTTGATTGTTGCCGAGAGCTTCAGTAAAAAATCTATGCTTTACATGGATGTCCCATTATTTGCGAAAAGGATTATCACATATTTAAGTACGAAGATTTAACAGAATTCTGGATTAGCTTAAATCTTACTAATGCTTAGATTAAATATGATTATGATAAGACAAAAATAACAATTTAGACGTACATGATAATTTTCTGCTCATTCTTTTCTTCATCGGACACGTCGACCCAGTCATCGCTGCGATCACTCCTGTCGCTGACGCTGGTCTCACTGCTCGGTACTTGGAACGCGATCTCCTGCCCGTTGTAGCTGATCACCGACCTCTGACCGTACAGGCTGTTCGTCTTCTGCTCACTGGACATCGTCGACTGACTAATATTCGACACCGTGTCGAACGAGAGACGCTTCTGAACATTTGACGCCACCTGCTTCCTCATATCGTTCCGCAGCTTCACCATACTCGGGCTGTTAGGTATGCTCTCGTAGCAGTGCGACAGCGACGTAGCGTCGCCATGTTTTATAGTGTCATATATATTCTCGTTCTCGTTGTAAACCGTGTAGTCGGATATAAAAGAATGTCTACTACTGTAGGTGGGACTGCTATCTTTGGACTTAGGCGGCCGAGCCGGGATTTTCTCATAAATCCTCTCTGAGGCTGGTCCTATCTTTTCGTAACTAACAGTAGATGCACCACTTACTGACTTTGATATTTCGTAGTTCTTGTTGTTATTTTTAGCAAAGGGTTGGTAATCTTCAGCTATTTGTATACCAGAGCTAGAAGTTAAGCAATACGGTTTAATAGGCGGTGCTTTGCAGTATTCATAGCCGTCATCGCTATCACCGTCACCTCGCGTTCTCTCCTCAAGGTCGTTATCGCAAAGTTCATAATTGTGAAGACTACTCTCATCACCTTCGGGATGTGATCTCATTTCTAGTAGACATTGGTAAATATTTTCTTTGTCTGTACAGTCATCTTCGTTGTCATTGGTTTCAACTTTAGGAATTTCCGGCAAAGGACAATTTATTTTAGAAGCTCTATCCACACTTTTTATGGGAATTATAACAATGTTTTCATTGTCTCTAGGTTCTAAAGGTTCATAATAATCTTCCACTTCTTCTTGTTTTGGTTTAGATGTGAAACCAACTATAATTTCTTTGTTGCAGGCTTCAACAAGATTACTCTCGAAATCCGAATTGTGATCAGGTTGCTGTTCACATGTTGAAATATTTACTTGAGATTCTTTTGTTTCTACTTGAGATTCTTCTTGAGCAGTTTCTTGAGGCTTATCGGGACAAGTAACAGTAGTTCCATTGGTTGTAATACTAACAAAGCTGTACGAACTATCTGACTTCTCAGAATCCGAATATATTTGAGTACTACTTTTTCGGCGCCATAAAAATGATTCATTAGGTGTTATGGGTGAATTAATTTCTTGATATACCTTTTCACTTTCACTAGGAGTGGCAATGTTTATTACTGGAACTTCTTCTTTTTGTTCATTGTTGACTGTAATTGTTACTGTATTACTTTCGTTGATATCTTCTGGAATTATTTCAACGACCTTGAGAGGTAATTTGTCCGAGTGTATATAATTTGTTTTATACCTTTTCCGGTCGTATAGAGGCTCTTTCCTTTTAACGATTTCCGGGCTTTGGTGACTTGTTTTATCTAGCTTTGCTAATTCGCTTATTACAGGTTTGATCGTTTTAATTTTCGGAATGCCATCCTTTACAACAAGATTTTTGGTTAATACTAGTGATGATTTTTTTTCAGGTACTTTCGGTTTTTCTTTTACAAGTGTTGTACTCTTAGTTTTATCAGGTCTTTTTAATGTATTGCTCGAGTTTGTTTGAGCTGTTATTTCACATTCAAACTTTTTAATAACATTTTTAACTACAGTACTTTCTATTGGTTTTGTATCTATCTTTGATTCCACTTCTTTTGTCTTAACTGGACTACCATCAACAGAATCTGATCCACTCGGTTGTTCGCTTGAATCCTGATATTTTAAGCGTTTCTTTGTTGTTTTTGGTATTTTAGTACCGTCTGATTTTGAACGGATTATGCGAATTTTACTTGAACTGTCAGCAATAAGTAAATCGTCCACTGAATCCATACTTGAACATCTTTTTCTGTTGTTTCGCTTTTTTGAACCTCGTCTTTGCCGCAATACTATTTTTATGTTTGGACTTGAACTGAGAGTGGAAGATGGTGTGGAGCTGTTACTAGCTGAACATCGTGATGCAGATTGTAATTCTTCTAAAGTTTTTGCAAGTTTTGTTTGTTTAGGTGATCCAGTATGTGTCTCGGTTTGTAAGTTGTTGAATTTCTTTGTCAGTTCTGCTACATTATTGCTTGTTATAGTCATCGTTTTGGCTAGAGGCGGTCGTTTATAGGATGTCGAAGCGGTTTTTATTTTAAAGCTCACTTTTCTCTGATGTTGATCCATTGTTTTCTTTATACTCGGAGATACTGAACGAACTGGAATGCTGTATTCTTTGTTATTTAAAGCACACGAATATTTTCCAAACCTTCCCCCACCTGTGCTCCTAGTATCTTCACTTTCTGTAGTTATTGCTATCTGTGCGTAGTGTACAGTGTGTTTTTCCTTTTTTGTTTCATTATTGGTAAGTGCAGCAGTGGAACTGACGGTTGAGTTCAAGAACGCCTGCTTCGCGTCATTGATAGACTTCATTCGTTCCGTCAAAGTTGATGAAGGTGGTTTGACCGGCACCGTGTAAATATAATTGTTGCTGTTATTTTGGTTTTCTTTTATCGCCATTTCAGTTTCTGGTAGAATGAAGTTTTTCAGTAGAGCCTTTATAGTGCCGTGCTGTTTGCCATCGGTGTTGAATTTCTTTATCGACGATATGAGAGTGTTCGTGGTTATCGTGTCGCCTTCCATCAGGTTCATTAACATTTGTGAGGGATATCTGTCGCTGCTTTACTACGCCATCTGAAACAACCAGAAAACATAAAATTGTAGCTAATTAAAATGAAGGAAGTAATTATACATAGGCGTGATCGTGATGGAGGTCAGTTTAAAAGCTATAACCGTCGGACAATTCATACAGATTATGTTACGAATTTTGTAGTATTAAAATTATGAAGTAAAGTATGAACCTGGTTTAGTTTTATCGATGTAGATCACAATGGCCGGTTGTAAGGCGACTAGGCGTCTGTTCGAGTTTCTATTGTCATTACGTTTTGTTCGTACAGTTTTCCGCGGCGTGTAAGTTGAATAGCTCATTACAGCCATAAGTGTCCCACGAGATTGTGATACTGATATAGGATGAAAATATATGTATTTGTAATTCAAAGCAATTGGTTGCGGCAGATTGGTAGAAAAAGTTATACCGTGAGATATATTGCAATAAACAAAAAACATAACAATGCGCCTGTATTTCCCAAAAGGCTTGAGAGACTGAAGTACCATAGTAAACTCACATTTCGCGTGTTAAGTTTCAATTTTCAATAATCGGCAATGCTGGGCAGTGGGCACAAATTTAGAATCCGTACCTGCTACTTAAAAAAATCTGACGGGAAAACCTGCACTTTGCCCGACCGGAATGAAACCCGGGGTCCCTTGTCCAGCAGTCGGGTTTGTGACCACCAGACCAATAAGACTGGGACCTTTATTAAAATGCTTGTTAGAACGAAATTGACCTTGTAATATTTTCAAACCGTTTTAGCACAACTATTAAGAGATCTATTCAATACTTGCGGAGGTTCTTGGCATCTCACAAAGTAACAAGTACTCCTTACGCATGCAGCACGCTAATATTTTTACTGGCAGCAATTTCACGGCTGTTTGAATGACAATGGTGAGTCGTGACGGACTATAAAAGACGACAGTTGGCTATAACTATATGTATTTAGGCGACAAAGACATTCTTTGCTAAATGCATTGAATATCTATGGCTAAATGTAAGTAAGTGGGTATAGTTCGAACATGTGTACGATTAACGGTTGGAACAATGTTTGAGAGAAATAAAATAGTTTTTCATTTTCTCTGTTCCAATGAGAAAGAAGTTTGAAGGGGAAATTAATTAGAGGTTTTTCATGCATTATAACAGCATGCAGGCCATCTGTAATTTAAAATGCTTATCAGTTTGCGTCGACCCTTGATTAAGAAAAATCAAAGGGCTCAGAGGGATGTTGGTGGAACTTGCTCGAGTCGGTGAGTTAGAACATTATGGCTATGTAAGAACACCAAAAAAGACGTGATTCGCCTTGTTACAATTCGGACGATGCAACTAGACACCGCGTCGTACTATTTGCATGGGTTCTATGATTGACCGATTCCGTGTCCATAAGTTTAAAAAAAACACATGAGAAAGATCCTCATTTCCTTAAAACTTCGCAAATTCCCAGGATTACCAGGTAGGTACTTTCGCTTATCGTACTCATAGCATATACTAGAGTATTAGTAGGCTTGGTTTGGGCCTATTCCACTAGGAGCACATAACAAGGCAAGGGGTCATGGCGTGCGGGGCAGTGCTTTCTCCGCGTGGGAACTGCGCACGCGTCGTAGATCACACCTGATTTACCAATTCCTTTGTTTACTTACGTATAATCATAACTAGCTTTAGAAGTTACCATAAGTACATACCTACTTAAAATACACTTAGAAAAGTAGGAACTGCGCAGTACTTACTTTGGTAGTTTTAAGCTGAAATATTTCGCGTGCTCAAATCAATTTATTGTAAACTTTGAAGGAAGCAGAAAAACGATTAGTTGATTTTGGAACAAGGTTCTTTTTTGGTGAGGCAGTATGAGCGATAAATTTAATTTTTCGTGATTTTTGTGAAATAAATGGTCTCAATTGTTTCGAGTTCGATGATCTAGTTAATGGCTTTCGGTTACAGAACAACCTAAAAGTAACCGTGTATACGGCTATAAACATTATATTGTGAGTAGGAAAGTTACTACGGTCCTAACTTATTCACAATGTAATGTTTATGGCAGGTGGCATTTTGTAGTTTTCTACCGCCATAGGAACAAGGCGTGAGTTTAAATACGTATGTAAACAATTTATACATCAGTTTTATGATGATGTTATGAGTTATGATATAGAAAGCAAAAGTTGCAACAATAACTGCTAAATTAAACTTAAACGTTTAATAGGACATCAATTTTGAGTCTTGCGTCGCAAATTCAAAGCTACAATTTGGAATGGTTTAATTTCCAAGCAATTACGTTTAGCAACAATACTAAAACGTGCATGCAGAATCGCTAAATACTGGAGAACTAGTTTAAGACTTAGGTAAAAGTGAGATGAACGTGGTTGCGTAACCTCGCCTTTAGTGGAGCGGTATTGCAGGCAGAAATAATTATAAGATCGCAGTAATTGTGGATCGGGAAGATCGTAAAACTATAGTCATTAATTGGTATTACAAAGGAGTTTAGGTTGTTGGCGGAACTGAAGGCCTGGACTAAGTTAAAGTCTATGGGCAAGGCAACTTAGAAAAGTACTGGTTTCATATAAACCAATCAAAATATGTCAATCTTGATTTAGAAACTACAAAACGCATTGCAGGCGATTCCCACAACCCTGTTTAGGTAAAGGTGTATCTAATAGTACGAGTACACCCACATTTAGCCAGTTATGTTTAAGTCCCGTGAAATGGGGGGAGAGCCAAAGGCCAACAACCGAGCACAAAGCCAGACCCTGTGGCTGCTACTGAGACATTCAGGGGGTAAATGATTACAGGAATTGAGGATTTTGTTGTATTCCATAATATTCAACATCAAAATGAAATCATCTAGACTGTCTTTTATTGTTTTCAGCAATATAGATGAAATCCTTGAAAATACTTCTGGTATTCATCTGAGGCACAGTCTACCTACAATGTACGTTCGTGGTTTGTGGGTGCGTTTAGAAACGCAAATCTCTCTTGCACAAGTTCCGGTGCCAAAATAACTATGCACAGGCAGACAATGTAAATATTTGATCAGTGCGGAAACAGAACCCTGATGTGCGGATACCGGTGGGTTGGGTATAATGTTGGTCAGCATGTTGGTCTGGTAACCATAATAAATCACTTGAGAACCTGCACATCAATAATTTTATGATCTTTGCTCATCTTATTTAGCTTGTTGACATATATAGAGCGTACTTTAGCGCCGACATGACTTCCTTCTACTTCTACTATTGACTTTTTAAGGGCACCCTTCTCTACACTTCTGTCTTGCTAGCCGGCTAGTCTTTCCGATAGGAGTCTAGCTCATCCCACCACCTTCGCTTTGGTCTGTAGACTCGGGAAGTCGATATATTAATGTCGTGATATTGGATCATACCTACATGGATTGGATCAAACTCAAGCCTATTTTCACATGGGCCATTATGGGTGTAAGCATTATTGGATCTTTCTTCATTATTCGGATAGCAAGCTTTGTTAAAGGATGTATAACCAGCTCCATCTCAAAAATACATCGCACAACTAATTACCGATTGCAAGCCAGCTAATGATGTTCCATACAAGCTGCTTAGCGTATAAATAAGACATCCATAACGACAGGGAAGTGTTTAACAAATCCATAAAGTGATCAATCTTCTGCAACAGTTACACAATAAGCGCGTGCGGCGCGTTCAGATACTCCATTTACAATTTACCAGCGCCTGCGCACCTCTTAGAAAGTAAAGTACGTGATGGAAATCATAGCAAACATAGAGGTTAGAACATGTCTGCCACCATAGTGCAACACTATAGTTATCTAATGGCCATGTTTATTTAGAAAACGGTTTTCGAATCAAGGCTAATTGTTGGCATCGCGTGTTTGTATAGGAGCGGATAGTTTTGTTTTGAGAATGTTGGGATTTCGCGAAATTAGCAATTTCTGAGGAGAAAAGTGGTCAGTTTTCTTGTACATAATTCGCGTAATACTAATAAATGATGTTTATACTATGCGAACTATGCCCCTCTAGCAGGCTTGAAGCTTATTGATGCGCCGACCTACTTACCAAGCCATTAGCGATGCAAAATACTCGCTAACCTGTCCGGCATTTTATACCTCGTTATCTTTCAGCAAAATACCTTTAAACGATGGGAAAGTATAATGCTTTGTTAAAATATTTCACAAACAAAACTAGTATTATTGAGTTCTTTGGCGGCTATTCAGCACAAACTAGCTTATTTTGTATTTATGCCATTACGTAGTAAGTGGACCAGACCAATTTGAAAAGAAAGGAAAGTGTTTGACCAGCTTTGTTTACAGATAAATAAGTACGGATAACACAGAAACCTATTCTCGTATCTTTTAACAAAAGACGAGATGTTTTGCGATTTTGACTAGAAGAATCCAGAAGGTCCTTCCTGATTTGGAAAATCCTATTTGTTGACTTTGTTGCACGTTTTTTTGGACATAGGGTTTATGGTATTTCCCATTACTGATTAGCTAATGACGGTAAAAGCAATTAGCCAGCTTTAATGAGGTGGTCTAATAGCAGGCAAAATTCTGTATGGCATGCATTTTAATATTTTTTAGGCAATAGACACTTTGTACATCTTTGGCGTTGCTCTTTGACTATAAAGTTTGAATTTGGAATGAATAAAAGTTATTGTTTTGACTAGGTGACGTGCATTATATCCTTGAACTGTTTGATGACACGTGCCATCTAGTATTTTTTTTCATATCAAATAGTGACCACTGACCACAAACTGTTGCATTGATATTCGAAACATGTAGCTATATCTTGACATCATCATCTTGAATAGGAAGACTAATATCGTTACCTCTGATCGATGGGAATCCCTATGTGAGCATTGTACCAACATTAATCGTCTATTGGCAACGTACGGCATCGAAGGTCGTAACTTGGCAATGCGAGGTGTGAATAGGGTTTAATTTAAACTAATTACCATCCAACTGGATTTCTCCGACTATTTGACCTAGAGTCCGGATTTTGTTCAGCTTTGTAATTTTCCGGACGTTGAACTTTACACTCTATGGATCCAGAAGATTTTGGTAGTAATTTAAAAAAAAAGTACTGAAAAATAAATATTAAAGAAAGATCTTTTTATGAGAGATTTAGCAAAAATCCGGGTTACAGGTAATAGGATTTTAAAATATTTGACAGGGTAAGTAACCCTACCATTATCATCATCATCTGCATAGTCTTTTCGAAACTATGTTGGCTTCGGCTGCTAAAATACTGGTATTCAGCAGACTGGCGTCTGCTGAATACCAGTATTTTACATGGAGCGACTGCATATCAGACCTCCACAACAAAGTTAGAACTGGGTAATTCTGGTAAGACTGGTTGTCAGACTTTTTGGCCACTGACTACCTGTAACGACTGTCAAAGATCTACAAATGACAGCCAGGATCTACTGCTTAATGTGTTTTCCGAGGCACGGAGGAAACTAGCCCTACGATCATTGTACCAATATCGACAGCTACCCACGGGTAAGGCACGGTGTCCGCCGAAGGTCGTAACTTGGCAACATGAGGTGTGAGTGACGAGCCCATTGCCCAGTTTGAATAACTGTCAGTAACGGCGCACGCGCACGTTGCATCGCAAACACTTGATGCTATCCACGAGAGAATGTTAACATATCCGATTGCGGACAGTAGGGTACAGCTAAATAAGTACATATATTACGTACATAAAGGGTGTAAAACACCTCTTCATGAAGCCGAAAGGTACTTGTTCTCCACATCATTGCGATCATTTTTTTGTTCTATACCATACCTGGGAACCTTCTAGTTACGGAGATATGGAGGGTCATTATTCAAAGGATCGGTTGAAAGAAGGGTGATGATATGAAAGAAAAAGGAATAAATGATGAACAAACGTGTCGAGCCGATACCAAGTAACCTGGAACAAAGGCGGTGATGATGATGTCAGGTTTTTAGTACTTATTGAAGGATAAGTCTTATTGAGAGCAGCGGTGGCGCAGTGGTGGCGGCCCCGACATACGAACAGTAAGTCGTGGGTTCGAACCCAGGCAGGCGCATTACTTTGTGTAATTTATTTCATCACCGCTGCTCTCAAAACGGTGAAGGAAAACATCGTGAGGAAACCGGCAGGTCCTAGAACCAAAAATTCGAAGACATGTGACATCTACCAATCCGCACTGGGCCCGCGTGGTAGATTATAGCCCCTTCCCTCTCATTGACAGGAGGCCGTGTCCCAGCAGTGGGAACATTATAGGCTGATGATGATGATGATGATGAAGGATAAATAACACCAGATTATTGTATTGCATCATTGTAAAGACGAAACGAATTGCAGAGGTATTTATGTTGATTGATTACAATTTTGTTTCTCTGAATTTTCCTTCAAGTGTTTTTCCCCGTGCTTGTATACGACAGTTGTTCACTGCGCAACACCTTGCTTACAAGCGGAAAACCGGTCACGTTGTAAAACTCAGATTAGGTATTGTGATATAAGAGGTCTGACCACTGAACTCTAACCTGAAATGACGGGAAGTCTTCAACTACAGTAAAGACATCTTTAAATACAATGACACATAACAAAGCGTGTAATTTTCGTCACACATTCTAAGTTATCCAATCTTACGGAGTTTCCGAGTTTCTCGTTATTCTCATAATTCTAAGTTTCTCTACTGCATTGTGTGAAACAAAGGGCTGTAAATCGATGGCGACTGACGAATATGTAAATAGTCAAGTCGAATAATATTTATGTATTTGACTTTCACTTTAGTCGGTGACATTTGTTTACGACATGGCTATAATATTCAAATGCGGCTATTTGATTTCTTAATGTTACACGTTCTTATTAATCTTCTACAATATAATGACTAGGTGGCTGGTAGCAACTGGATGAGAGTACTTGCGTTGAAGAGGCTTATATTAAAGTCACTTACGGGATATCTTCCGTGAGCTCCCGATATTTCAACGCTGCTGCAAGCGCCATGATCGCGGGTTATTCGCGGAAGATTTCCATTGCGAAAGTCATAATTTGCCTAGCCTTTTCCAACTATGTTGGGGTCGGCTTCCAGTCCAACCGGATGCAGCTGAATATTATACCAGTATTTTACATGAAGCAACTGCCTATCTGACCTCCACAACCCAGTTAAATATGGGTAAAACGATGCGCCCAAAAATGACAAAATACATAAAATATATCTGTCACCGTAAAATTGTCAAATACGTTATATTACAATATAACGTGTATCTCTCTAGCGATATTGTAAAGTCTCGAATTATTGTCAACTGAACATACGGAAGTATCTCTGCCCCCATAATCGGGACTTGGGGCACCCCCCCGTTAGGTTAGTTAGGTTCCTTTAAACCCTGCACCCGGAAATAGGGGCCCCGCGAAGCGGGGCTCCGTCGACTACGCTTTTTTAGGGGAATATAAGGTGTTTTAAGGTTAGGTTATAATAATCGGTATTTCTCAGGAATGGTACAATATCTTTTCATGAGAGTTGTACCACTGGGCAAGGGGGACTCCTCCTTCCCTCCACACCGCGTGAGTTGACTACTATCGCATGCATTTCACGAAAAATAATGCGTTTTATTGTAAGCAGTATGTTCATTTGACAATAATTCGAGACTTTACAATATCGCTAGAGATATTACAATATAACGTATTTGACAATTTTACGGTGACATATCTATGTCACCGTAAAATTTTCAAACACGTTATATTACAATATAACGTGTTTCTCTCTAGCGATATTGTAAACTCTCGAATTATTGTCAACTGAAAATACGGAAGTATCTCTGCCCCATAATCGGGACTTGGGGCACCCCCCGTTAGGTTAGTTAGGTTCCTTTAAATTGTCAAATACGTTATATTGTAATATCTCTAGCGATATTGTAAAATCTCGAAATATTGTCAAATGAACATGCGGAAGTATCTCTGCCCCCATAATCGGGACTTGGGGCACCCCCCCGTTAGGTTAGTTAGGTTCCTTTAAACCCTGCACTCGAAAATAGGAGCCCCGCGAAGTGGGGCTCCGTCGACTACGCTTTTTAGGAGAATATAAAGTAATTTAAGGTTAGGTTAAATTAATCAATATTTCTCAGGAATGGTACAGAATCTTTTCATGCGAGTGGTAACCATTGGGCAAGGGGGACCCCTCCTTCCCTCCACACCACGTGAGTTGACTACCATCGCATGCATTTCACGAAAAATAATGCTTTTTATTGTAAGCAGTATGTTCGTTTGACAATAATTCGAGAGAATACAATATCGCTAGAGAGATTACAATATAACGTATTTGACAATTTTACGGTGACATGTATTTCCCAAAAGTGACATTTTAAATTTAGTAAGAACCGTGATAGCTTAAAGCAGTGTTTGATGAGGCCTATGTCTAGCAGTGGGCTGCTGTAGGCTAAACATGATGATGAACGCAATTAAAGTTAATATGATGATGAATGTAATGACAATTCTGCTTACTCTGTTAAGCCAATTATCACGTTATTTTGCAAATAAACAAGGTCCTTAGACTCATAAAGATAGAACCGTTATGTTTTATGACTGTGTCTTGCAGATTTTTCTCAGAAGATAAAACAGATATAAAAGTGGAGATATACCTACGTAGAGAAGAAAATTGGGTTATTGTTCTAATTTGAGCTTTTTAGGATTTAATCTTTAGTCGGTATTCTTCTAGAAGTAAGAATTTAGTCAAATAAGTATGAAATGGGCATGTAGAATGTCTATTCAAGTAAGTAGATGAATGCCGGTTGCTAGAGTCAGGTAGTTGGCACACAAACACTGGATGATTGTAATAACACGTTTCCTTTGAACTTTAGAGTAATTGACCACTCTTGAGCAGACCTAAAATGCGTAGACTCTTGTACCATAGCTAAGCAGTCTGGAGAAAACAGGAGCATTTAAATAAGAGTTGTAAAGAAAACCATCGTTGTAAAGTTTTCTATGAAATTAGTTAAAAGAGTGACTCTGTGCTTGTTTATCTTCTTGTGAATGTGGTTGGTCGAAGTTAGTTATTACAAACAATTCCGACTGTTATAAAAGAACGTTGATGTAGGTCAGTTATGGTTAATTATCACAAGGCTGGCACACTTGTCTTGTTCCAGTTATGTTTGAAGAAAACCGCTATGGATAGAAAAAAAGTGAATTAAAAATGAACCTAAGGCATCAATTAGACCGTAATATACTCTAGGCCCGATAGAAGACTGCGAATACTTATACATTTACAAATTGTACTACTTAGCAAGTAAGAAGTCTATGCTCGATTTTCTTCTACAGGAACCAATAAATAGAAAAGAAAGAATAGCTCTATGAAAATAGAATTAGGCTGCAAAGTAGAAGCAGGGCTGCCCAGCCAATTAGCTTGGGTGCACCGAAAATTACAGTAGATGTCACCGTCATAATCAAATAATGTGCAGTCAACGAAGACACATATTAATTTAGTTATCTTCCTAACCGCATATGTTTCAATGATACAACACCTATTGTTCCATCTACGGTCACTGTGGAGACCGACACAGCAGTTATAACAACTTGTGCGTCCACCTGACACAATGACAGGAAGTTTACGCACAAACATATTGTTTAGGTTCAAATTGTAGCAGACGTGTTATACTTATGGGAAGGAAAATTCGTGCAAAAGTTTTCCTGAATAAATTGTTCCAAGTACTGATTGATTGATGCTTTTTATTAAGGATGCTTAAGAACTTTATTAAGGATCTTTAAATAGCCTTGAAGTCGTGATTGACCCTGTTTCATTATGAAAGAGTCGACACAGTCCACCTACCACACAAACACAAACATTCTAATGAGAAGGTGCTTTGCCATGGCTTAGTTTTCTATGAACAATTGCATGCTAAATTGTGAAGGATATGGTGTTGATTAAGTAATAAAGTTTTCACAGAGACGGAAATAACCAGTGAACAATAATATGTTTCAGATTTAGCTAGTGAAGGAATAAAACACATTTAGCAAATAATACAATCTATAAAAACGTTTATTTCCAGTGTTGCTTGATTATTGGCAGTGACCAAATGGTTAAGTACAAACAATTATTTCGACACAGCACCTTTAGCCATAACTATGTAATTGCCATATTGTTATACGTATCAGCATTTCAGCAATAGATAATTAGATAATTGATTACCATTATCGTGTAATTGATTTTCTAGTAAAAGTGCGACTTGGACGTGGGAGCTAATAAGTTCTCACAGAGTGTTCTATGAAAGTGTTTCACTTTCCTTCGGGATCGGTGGTATAATAAAATCATATTAGTAGTTAATAACTCTGTGGTTTATCATCACTTTCTTTGGTAGTATGATCTCGAATTCGGTAATAATTTTCAAGTAAGATTCTTAATCTCTAAAATGGCTGATGTGAAATACCTACTATACTTGAGATTTTTTTCAAAATCTTGTCTTTGTAGTCGTTAGTATTTAGTATTTGGTTTTGTTTTCCAAAATTCTTAATTGTGGCTAAGGCTATGTTGTCATCAAAGCAAGAATTGCCGAGAATGTCTATAAAATAAGCATTACTATAATTTAAGTTTGGCTGCAGAAACTGAATACTTAAGCTGCTGATGCTGGTCCCACACGCAGATGAAGTAAAAGAGAAGGAAGATGTGCTTTAGAGAAAGAAATATAAACAACTATTCTCGCGTCTATAATTCTTAAATACACATCATAGATATAATTAGATACTTATCAAATCATCAAAGTTTAGAGACAATGATTATTATATAAATTACGTAAAACAATGCCTAGTAAGATACTATTTATGAAGCCTAGCGAACATTGTATTCAATTTGTATCACACCTGCCCATACACGATACGATGTGACTAGAATTATGAGTAATATTGACAGGGAATTTACTATCACTCATGAAACAATCACACCAGAATAGATGCTAACCTTATCAATATTGGTGAGGCGACCATATTAGCCATTAATAACGAAAAAGACTCGAGTCAAGAATGGATAATCCATGAGGCAATTACTAAGAATTTCATCAATATAATCTATTCAAAACCCACTTTCGAAATAAACGCTTCTGAGGATTACGAAATATTTAATACAAACCGGCTACCTAATGGTACAGGTAAAGGAATTACCGAATCCCTAAAGCAATTTCTTAATGAGTTCAAAGGAAAGGGCGATCGACCAGTTAAAGATACTATGCCTTGAGGAATGGTTCCCAAGCCCAAGGTTTCATACATAGCCGGACGTTGATTTTTACAATGAATGTATTGTTAAATGAAACAATGCAATGGATACCGTGTCAGACGAAATTTACTGTAGTTGTGTAGATGTTGGTAAAGTTGTGGGGAAATTTGGACAAAGGCGAAGCTAATATCTATTAAAACTTCGTAATGTCGTTAGCAACATTGAATTTATGATTATTTCTACAGCTACAGTGTGTAATGGGGGGGTTGTTATATTTTATTTGCATCGTTAGCTAGAAACACCTTTTCTACAAAAGGATTAACCCAAATTGTAATATTGGATCTTTTACAAACCGTTTCATCTACACCGTAATTACCGTCTGCATTATTCCACAAATTGCCCGTAGTTACTTCTACATCATTAAAGAAAACTATTACTATTTAGGATGAAAATAGAGCTACTCGAGCTAGCAATTATCATTGCGATTATTACAAGCACGTTACTTCACCGGCATCATATGAAGTTAGTAATAATTGCAGACGCCCGCTCGCGCATGACCGACCGACCTTAATATTTGACGTAGCATACACCCATACACATGTGTGGCCAACTTTAATTCTATTATTTTTAAACTAGAAAATGCTGTTATTGTTCTAAATTTTTCCGAATGTTGCGACCACTGCCATTGATTGAAAATGAATCAGTATTTTTTTTCTTGATGGGCATACTTTTAACTTCAATCTCGGCTGATGGAATGCGATGGCTGAGATTTAAAAAAGAACGAGCGTGCCCAGAAGATGCCTGTTCACTCTTGCTTATTTACTGACGATTTATAGGTGAAAGGGAACACAGAGAATGTCAGAAAGTTCCACAATTATAAACCTCCATGAATATCGTTTCAATAATGTTAATCTACAATTCTACGCAGTATGTAAAAGCGGTTTCTGTTTCTTTTAGAACAAGGTGTTTTATACGTTCGACGGCCGGTGCATATTTTTTTTCTTTTTTAGCAATCGTTAAGGCGCTACCCCAGGCAAAAGCCGTTTTATGTGCAGTTTTTTGGAGCCAACTCCTCTTTATCCAAAAGAAATACCAAGTAATAAAAATACATTAAATTTCTACATATTCTTAGACTGCAAAGTGGTAGTTTTATTTTTTATTTTAAGTCTCATAATGTGTAATAAATCCCCTCACAATGAAACCACAAAAATGAGAAAAAAATATTTATAACATGCTTCTTCTCGTAAAGTTAACATTATTTTGATTTGCTTCATAAACTAATGGATAGACAATTTAATAATGAACATAATGCTAGTTTTTTTTTTTCAAAAGACGGAAATTTGATTTTATAAAGAATAAAAATCACTAATTTCGCACTATTCGACCCGCAGTGACTGACGTAAAAACCACTTTGTAGTGCAAGCTGATTAGAACTTTATTCTAATAGTATTTCAAACGAAGTTTGAATCACCACAAATAGAGTTGCTAATTTTGCCTGGGGTAGCGCCTTAACTTCATACACGCATCTGTATGGTAATAGATGATGCATAATATAGGCATAAAATCTGTAATAGAATATTGGTTTTCTTGAGCACGCTGCTCCAGTTCATTGACGTTTATGGTACTTAAGTGAAATAAAATATTGATACTAACACATTTTTAAATCTTGTTGAGCGATGATGGTTCTTAAACTTTCGGTATCATGTCGCCTGATTGCAATAAAAATTAACTATTTCAACAAACTTAAAAATTGTTAATCTATCTAATGATGAAGAAAACTCTAAACGATGTTTATTATTTTCCGTTACCACTTTTTGTCCATAAGCTAAAGAAAGCTAATTGAATAATGAGTATTGAACAAGCACAAGAGGAAAACGAACTGCCAATATAAGACAACGGCAATTATGATCAGTGGAATGTAAAAGCATATGCAGAAAAACATCACGCAAGCATTGTGCATTGTTGCGGAAAGATTAATGATCTCATTCACACCTATGTTAGGTATGTTAGGCCCATAGCTTAAGAAAGAAGGCTACTCCTATAATAAGAAGCTTATATCCGCCAATTTTATTGGTTTCGATTTGCTTGGGGCCAGACGAAGCTACCATGTTTTACTTCTACGTGACTTTTTTTCATGTCTTTAACCATATAACTTTACTGTCAACGTTTAGATTCCAATAATGTTGATGTGCTTTTATCAGGGGGTCTAAAATGGCCGCTTTAGCAGATCATAATATGAATCACGTTAAAAATTTAATATTCTTAAAATAGACTTTGTGTGTGAAAATAAAGTCCATTTTTAGAATTTAAAAAAATATATAATTTATTTATTTTATGTTCTGCTAAAGCGGCCATTTCAGGCCCGCAGAACTCCGACAAATCGAGAGTGTGCCTAGACTGGTCCTACAAAGTGAACTGGGACAATCTGGTTTAAACTGATCGGGGTTCATCTGGTTGGAAGTGTAATTTAGCGTATAGTACTATTATTTAGTCTGGCAATCAACTAAACTCCATGCAACAACGATTGCAACCTATTCCAATAACGTTATCATGCTCACAATTGATTCTATTGGACATTTCAATCGAATGGGGACAATGCAGTTTTGAAGTCAAATCCTCAAATTGCAGAATGGATATCTACAATGTTTTAGCTCATTTGTTCCTATGACACTGTTTCAGATTTTTCCTAAATACAAATGTGACTATAGAAGATTGACTTAGTTATGTACTTCATTGGGAACCAATTCAGATTGTATCAACCAGAAGTATCTCCAAATGAGCTAACAAATTGCTACATAAACCAACCATCGTAGAAAAATAACAGATAAACCCATAAAAAAAACCAACTAAGTAGTGGAAAAAGACCATCAACTACATAATAATCTCTTCGTTACGATAGTTATCTCACGTTCCGTTACACATAAAACTTAAACGTCCAAATTACATGAACGTTAACTAACTGGCAATTTAGCTGAACTCGACCGACTTACGAGTAGCTGCCATGATAGCATTACTTTCACTGCAGTATAGACAAACGAATAATACATTACAAGAGAATTTGATCGCTTTCCATGGTTAGGTAACTGATTTGTTATAACTTGTAATCGAGTCCCTACTCGATTTGTTGTCTATAAATCAACTCACGTCGACTCGTTTTGAAATGTCCCAGAGAATTGTCTACGGCTGCAGTCGATGTGTTGTTAAACTCGTTCTTACTGTGATTGCTTTGATCTGTGGTTATTACGTTTATTGTGTCCGCAATTGGCAATTATTCAGCTGCAATGTATGTTACATTGCTATTAGTTTGTTCTTTGTTTCCATTTTAAAATAATTCGTTACAATTCCTGGAATTAGCTTCCGGAAATTGTTTTGACGGTACTCACAGCCTGGTTCAAGAACCGACTGCCCGGCTAGCATGGGCAGGGGATAAAATTTTATCCACCGGTTATTTCCACTGACAAGGGACAAAATTCAAACAAAAGTGGAAATAACCGGTGGATAAAATTTTTATCCCCTGCCCATGCTAGCCGGGCTGGACTGCCAAAACCTCTGAGTTATTTTTTGAATTTTGAATTTGGAACACACATCAGCAAATTAGCTGCCAGTGTGTTTTACCAAATGTTCATAATTCATTAGAAATTTAACTTGAACCTCCGGTTTCTAAACGTTTATTGAATTTACTCTGTTGTCAAATCTCATGTCAAAAGATTTTGATTGCTGTTGTTATTTCCGTCAACAACTCACAGTTGTTAACATGAAATTTGACAGTGTGTTTGTTTATGTTTGTAATGCGGTTCCAGAAAGATTGATCCTTTGTTAGTTTCCGTGTGTTCCTTTTTTAGAAGTTGCAGATGGTGTCATAGAATTCTGTTGCCTATACTACATCTAAGTTGCGTGGGGGATTTCTTTGAGGACAGCAGCATTATAACCATTATCGTTCACAACAATGTCAACATTAACAATTTCTCTCGCTTTGCCATTATGATTGAAATGATTGCCTGCAAGTTGAATATTCTCAATTGCCATAACTATCTTTACGCACGAGTAACCTGCACTTCCAACTCGTTGTTAGTTTATTTTAAATTGAATTTATTGCATTAAATTCAATAATACAGAACAATGATGTGGAAAATTGAGTCTATTATAACACAATATTATTTAATGTGCTGAATGGAATTCATTTTATATGTAATTGTTATAACGGTTCGATACAATTTAGAAACTAGTTCTATTTTCTATACTCGCAAGTTACATTTATGACATAACACTGGTCATTAATAAAAACCTACCAATCGAAGTCGTATAGTTGGTGCCAGTTAAGATGGAAATAGAGGTCATTCACACCTTCCTACCAAGATTTTAATCATTAAACGATAATGACACTTACTTCGACCAATAAGCGATACTTGCTTATATCGCTAGAGTATCGTAGTACCAGTCGGCTAGACATACAGGGGTTGAGAATCTTGTGTGGTTCCAATTCGAATTTATTAAACTGATACAATTCGTTTCTTAGCAAAAAA
This sequence comes from Xestia ashworthii, assembly GCA_950022955.1. Classification (NCBI taxonomy): domain Eukaryota; kingdom Metazoa; phylum Arthropoda; class Insecta; order Lepidoptera; family Noctuidae; genus Xestia; species Xestia ashworthii. The sequence continues at coordinate 3,366,790 of OX465553.1, forward strand.
ATAAATAATTTCGAATTTATAAATTTACGTGTGACGTAAAAAATGCTTCAATGTGAAGGATTTTATCAACATGAATGGATGTAGACTTAGCGTCAGTTCACACCGAGACGCGACAGTACTGGAAGAGGACAGTGCTTTCGCGCTGCGCCGCGCAAGACGCATCGCAACAGCGATGTTGCGGCGCATCGTTAAAAGCAAAGAAATAATAGCACTCCGACCGAACGCAAGCGAACTATGACACGGAATGTTCAATCAAAATGGCGCCCACGTGGCGTGACCATAATGTGCTGTACACCTGACGCGTTGACCGCTTCAAAGTGAAAACGGCACAAGATCAGAATTATCATTTTTTGTGATGAGATAGTTATGTCATAAGAATATTTAGATACTTACTGACTTTATATTTTATTCAGTATTTTATTAAAGAATAATGCATAATTTTAAGGTATCAGTACATTTGCACGAATGGACACTTGTGCGACTGGATTTTAGCGCGACTTGATGGGCACTTAAGTTTACTCTGTGGAGTAAACATAATATCACGCCTGTTATTACTTGAAGGTGGATTTTCTTTGTGTTATTCCGACGCGGGTGTCTTTTTTATGGTTTCCGGGGACGTTGATCACGAAAATGAGTTCAAAATGAAAATCCAAGATGGCGTCCAGGTTTTTTTCATTTTTACGTCATGGGTGTCGTTTTCATAGTTTTCAGGGTCGCTGATAACGAAAATGAGGTCAAAATGAAAATCCAAGATGGCGCCGTGGAAAATTTTCGATTTTTCCGCCATTTCATGGTTTTCGGGGTCGCTGAACACGAAAATGAGGTTGATTATGTTAAAGTATATTAGACTAGCTGACCCACGCAACTCCGTCTGCGTCACATAAGAGAGGGAAAAAATCCCCGTTTTTGCAACATTTTTCATTCCTGCTCCGCTCCTAATGGTCATAGCGTGATGTTTTATAGCCTAAAGCCTTCCTCGATAAATGGACTATCCAACACAAAAAGAATTTTTCAATTTGAACCAGTAGTTCCTGAGATTAGCGCGTTCAACCAAACAAACAAACAAACAAACAAACAAACTCTTCTGCTTTATAATATTAGTATAGATTTAACCAAAGGCAAGGTAAATCATTGAATCTATTTTCATATTCGTCATGAAAAAGTGGCTTTGAATGACCTAATTGAAATAAATAATTATTGACCTCACTTTCGTGTTCAGCGACCCCGAAAACCATGAAAACGACACCCATGACGTAAAAACGAAAAAAACCTGGACGCCATCTTGGATTTTCATTTTGAACTCATTTTCGTGATCAACGTCCCCGGAAACCATAAAAAAGACACCCGTGTCGGAAAAACCCAAAGAAAATCCACCTTCAAGTAATAACAGGCGTGATGTTGTGTTTACTCCACAGAGTAAACTTAAGTGGCCATTAAGGTGCGCAAAAATGCAGTCACGCAAGTGTCCATTCGCGTAAGGTCCTTTTCGCGCAAAAGTCCATGCGCGCATAATAATATGTCTTTTCGCGTAAGTGGGTGCGCGTAAGAAGTGTCCTTCGCGCAAATGTCTGTCGCGCGATAGTCCGAGATACTAATTTTAAGATAATTTATTTACTTTTTTAAATGGAAGTAACTCACTAACTCACTAAGTTAGAATAGTGTCAAAAAGGAAAATACAATATTTAAAACAATTAATTTCGTACCCTGTTTGCTCGATTTCTTATTTTTTTGGGTTGTGCACTTTGTTGTGTATGTTCATCACCATGTGTCATTTTGGATGTATTATGAGATTCAAGCGATATCAGATTTGCGACAGGTTTGTACGGGTGGAGGGACAGTATCGCAAATATTTCGACATCGGGATGAAAGTCGGAGCAATGACCTCTATTTCCATCTTAACTGGCACCAACTATAGGTACCTACACAAAACTATTATGTGCAGAATCGATAATTAAAAAGCGATTATTGTTTATAATCGTCGAGAGCCGGATATCGATAGCAGACAGTTATTCGCACAACTTAATATTACTTTCTCTACACATTTAAATTAATAATTATTATATTTGTTTTTTATTACCGTCATCCAATGTTTGGCAAATCCGAACGGGCACAACACTAACCACAGAACACCACTAAGCACTATTATAATATTAATTTACATCACAGCACGCGAGTCATCTAGTAATTCCATGATGAATGACGTTATTATTAGCTCTTCGAAAACGTTTTCTCTGCGGGTGGTATCGGCGCGATTCAAAATGGCGTCGGAGCACGCTACACGTCTGTCACGACGGGCACACCAGCGCTGACTGACGTATCGTATGATGGTGTTGTGACGACATGACCTGGTGGAATTGGGTGAAACGGACGGACGTGGGCTTACCTGGCCGTACCTTTCTTTTGACGCTGTAAATCTAGGCTTTGCATACTGCGTGTGGGAAAGGATTATTTATAACTTTTTTAGCATAATTGTGTATAATTACTTACAAGGTTCATAATATTATGTGGAGCACCTGTGCAATGTTTAATAAACTACTCCATTCGATGAGTTTCTATTCCGAACCTCTATATTTCACCATAGGTACACGCCTGTAGCCATATTATTGAATAATTAATATCAATCAATGTATTTCCCTCTCATTGAGAGGAGGCCGAGTCCCAGCAGTGGGAACATAATAGGCTGATGATGATGATGATGAATGTATTTGTATTGATTTGAAACACCTGTATGTGCACCAAATCAAAATACAAAAAAATTTGCTTGCCAATAAAAATCAATCATAAATATAGTTTGTTTCGTTAGCAGTTTCCAAAGTTGAATTTATGATGTAACGAGGCGCCCATCTTGAACGAAAAATCGCGCCAGGAAATGAAAGGACATCAACAGGTCACCAAACAATAGCCAATTCCCGTTGCCAAAACGGGCTCAATCTTTAAAAGGATAACCAGAAAACCTTTTTGCAGCGACATTGGTCACGTCACTAGTGTAGCTGGCAGCATAGATAAAGAAATAATTATTGTGTGCAGAAATAATGACAATAATAATGCTATCGGTTCGTGCCTGCCCGCGCACGCTCCTATACGTCCAATTACGAAGGAATTTGGGTCACTTGCCTTTGCCTCATACGTTAAAAAACTGCGGTATTTCGACGACTTCATTCTTTCTTTGACACATCTATTGGATAACGTGAACGTCAATCAATCGACTTTTTTGGAATCGCGTGTGAGTTTAGTTTAAAATGATGCTATCTTATCATCAGTGTTAGTTAAGTCAATTAAGACGACACAGAATACAACACACGCTTCATTATTGTATTCAGAAAAACAGAGATAGATCCTTAGTGTGTCCACGCAATGATCATACCTACGCTGATTAATGTATTCGCTATTTCACAAACAGGAAAATGAATATAAAAGTGTAGCCTATCAGTAACTATTGTCATTATTTTTAGCCAGCAAACGTGCTAGTACCTATGATGCATCAATCCATAGGGCAAACCATTATTACGGCGTATATAAAATCAATCAGCAACAAGGCTGTTAGTGGCATACACAATAATTACATGGAGCCTGCTCATACACAAAACACAGAATTCGTGACCAAAGACAACCGGTATCTATGGGAGAATGACCACTTTTTGTGATTCCATAGAGTAGAAGCAGAATGAGTGATGACCTGTGCCGTGTAATTGTAGCTTCAATGTCAAAGATAAGTGGATGCTCGTTGGACAAAGCTATTATAGTCGAAAATTGAATATCGATGGTCAGCACATATTGCACGTGGATAAAGAATTTGACCTTTAAGATGATACAAATTGTATTCATTTTCCTGCAGCTAGTACAAATGAATTCAATAACACATGTAAGCATGTAGGTACAATCCTTGAATTTAATGATAACAGAAAGTCTTCAACACTTCAACAGGTGTGGAAGGCTCATAGCCTTGTGCTTAAATCTGTAAACCTACTTTTAAAAGACTGCATTCAAGAATATCTTGACAAAAACAGAGTAATAAGCAAAGATAATCCTAAATATTACCTAACAGCTCGTGAAATATGTAACACTTAGCATAATTTTAAAATTCACTCGTTGCATTTAGAACGAAATGCATAGAAACGAGCATGAGAACAGAAATTAAAGAAATATCCAGACGATTATTTGCGACAAAAATGCTCACAAGTTACATTAACACCAAAATTAATTCAGAATTGGCAACATGTGGTTGACAGAGTGTGTTCAGAGTTCAGAACTTCAGACTTAGCTTGAAACCTGAGTCACGACGATATCTTTAGAGTCCAGACGGTCATGTAATACCTACGTAAAGCCGTGTCATCGAGCGGTGTAACATTACGGAGCAGAATCCTAAATAGTGAGGAAGGTACGGAAGCTAGCGCTATAGGGTTTCCTTCCTTGTGACTAGGAATCGATTCTTGCACAACAATTACGGTTTCCGAATCTCGATTTACGTTTATTTAAATCGATTTGTTCGATGTTGAGGCAGGTTTCTTATTTCTACAACCAGTAGAAATAAGCTGAACGAGATGCACTTCTTCATTTGGAACACACCTACGGTTTAATAGTTACTCAATCTATAATGAAAATAAAGGTTAATTTACTTCGATTGAGAAAGACCTAGGTCAAAAGATAGCACAGCAATTTTGCACCTGTTAGCATGTCGAATCCCCCAAAAACCCTGAAAATAATAAGCTGAGAACAATATTCTATTTCAATCATATTCAATTGCATATTTCTCAGTCTATTGTTATATTAGTGTAAATCATAGATGACCCACTTTGATATCGGATGTAGAATACAAGTTGTAGAGCAAGCTAAAGATAACAATTAAGTCTCGGAAGGATTATTTATAACTATGTTTAGATGTATAATAGATCTGAGTAACATGCATACGGGTTTGCATATTGCACATGTGTAGGACAATGAAGGCGAGTCAACAGCTGTAGGAAATGTGGCCCATTTCCCTTTTAATAATAAACCAACTGAAGATTCTTCGAGCCAAAATGTTTCAAGTAGTACTTTATCGACGACTAATATTGAAGACAAGTTAGTTCTAACATTTACAATGTGTTGGACTAGACAAATAGCCATTGCAGTAGACCAACAAATTAATAGGAAGCAAAAAATGTAAAGCAGAGACCGATGGGAATTAAACTGTCAGTTGGGCAACAAACCTTGCTTGCGTTTGTTAAGCAACATGATTTACTTAAGAAATATACTCGTAACATTAACAAACGAAACACACACTATTAAATATGATACATTTACTGGCGCGGGTGCACAATGGGACGTCAATACTTTGCAGCGTGCACGCAATATCGCGAATTGTGAAACTGTAGTAATAACACGTAAAAACTGCATAAATCAGTCTTTGACGCGACAACTGTGGAATGAATTCCTTGAGACTGGTAGGGGAGAGTAACTGGGAACTTGAATGAAGATGAATTGATGAACCGTAGCTCAAAAGGAAGATCTAAATACGACTAACTTGACAATTTTAACAAGACTCTAAAAACGAAGCTTATCCAAGCATATAAGAGAAATGATAACTAATTTTCAATTAGCATAAATGCGACAATTTCTCAATATTCCATACACGCAATTTCCTGAATGTACTTTTACTACTAACTATTTCTATTTAAACACAAATTAATGCACCAAGAAAAGTGAAAACCAGTCCAGGACGTGCCATCGCTGCTGAAAAGTCAATAAACTAGAGGGAATGGGTACGGCCGTAGGTACGGCTAATGTAAGCAAGCTTGCCCATACCGGTCGTGGTCCGGCATGGACGCCAATTAACTCTAAAAGGTTGTATTATGTCGTCTGCCGTTCAGGTTGCACCCAGGAACAAGGGAAAGTAATTCGAAGGGTCAATGGACCTGCACCTGTTGTGGCTGACATTTTAACGAATGGGCCCACGATTTCACAAATCAAAGGGTACGCTCCCAAATGCAATACCGGTTTCATTCTTATACTTGCAGTTAAAGGATACGTTTCATTCAACTTTTGGTGAAGTGATCTCTCAATCAGTGGTTAAAAATACGTACATTCTGCGATTTATTTTTATATCAGCTTCTCGAAAAATAACCAAAATAGAAGTCACAAATATGCCAGTGGCTCTTGTAAAGTTATTTTGAAGCCAACACCCACATAAGGAGCCATTTGGTAAAGACGTTGTTTTGAATGGTGCGATTAATCTTAATGTTCCATCTTAAACGCAATATTGCTTGAATAGCAGCCGTTGGGGAATTACTGCAATAATTGAAAGCGACGTGGCTATTTGTGGCAATAGAAAACTTGTGGCCGAAAGAAAACTAGAAATACACATGAGTAAGAAAAGTGACGAATGATTATTACGTGATTATGAATGATGCAGTAAATGAAAGTGTGTAAAAGCTGTTTCTCTGGACGTAGTACAAGTGGATGATGATGAATGAGGCCGTTCCATCATTTTATGGCAAATACGTGAATAAAATTTCTTTTGGTCTGTAGTTAAGTTTGAAAGAGTTGGATGCTAAGGCTTTTAGTTTCAGGAATGACACCTACCACTGCTTGTCTCTGCATCACCTAAAGGTTGACTGGTAGAAAATGCCTTTGGCATTAAGTCCGCCTCTGTACTTTGTGCTTGAAGTGTTAAATAAATAAATAAAGAAATAAAGAAATGCATGATGAAAAGGAATAAAAAGGTAAGATCATCTTTTGCGGCAATAAAATCATAGGTAAGTAGTAGGAAAATGTAATGAAGAAAATTTTGAGTATGAATGCTGTAAAGAAGAGGAAGGCCGAATAAACAATGGATGGACTGTGTGAAGGATGAAATGGGTAGAAAGGAGCTGACTGCTAAGTAGGTCATAGCAGGTGAATTGCAGCGGGAGGGCCCTGGTGACTTGTAGTACAGGTTTCTATAGAGACCTACTTCAAGCACCAGTCTCTCACAAAGTTATTCCTTGCTCGTGCTCCACTGTACCCTTAGCATTAAGTAACTTGTGTAGAGAAAATAAATCGATATTTTATTTATTTATTATTTATTACTGACGGTGACTGTTTAAATAGTTATTTATAAGATATTTTAATAAAGGACCACGCTAACGCATTAGGATTGCCCTATAATGTTAGTAGTGTTTGTAATAAATAAATAAATGACGAGAAATAGAGAATAAGAATTGAATTGGGATAAGGGCAGAAGAATGAAAATGTAGGTAATAGTGAAAGGAAAACTAGCGTATTTAAAATTCCTGTTTATGATCATTTGAATAAAGTTACCTCTACCTAGCTAACACACACTATTATCCCCCTATCAAAGACATAAATAGAAACAAATCAATATATGTATTTAGGTGGGATTAGAGGTTGCATCATGATTGGTAATTGCTAATTATAAATAGTTATTAACTTATTGCAATAATATTGACCATTTATATTTAGTTGTTAGTTTCCAAGTTCTATGTCATTATTATAGCTTATTATTTTCCAATCAGTCAACAATTTCGTATTGATTGATTTCGACGGTCATGACCTCGATATTGAAGATACGAGTATGTTAGATCATCATTTAGAAGTACTGGTAGAACTTTTAGTACACACTACATTATATTATCTTCTAACTTTTGTAGGCATATCTTGGTAAGTATTTTGTAATGTGGAATGCTGTGTAAAAGATTTGAAAATTGATACCAGCATGATGCTAAAGGAATGGCATACTGAAAGTGAAAATATTTAGCGTTTTGATTACCAATCAAGAATCAGAACAGTCTGAATCAGGGATCAGTGGGTATGTACTCGTAAGATTATATCTCTGAGACATTTGACTATTTATAAATTATATTAATGATCGCAGTAATCTGGTTACATGTGAGAAGCACACACCAGTCGACAGACGTATGGACAGCAATGGAAGTATATCAATTGATAATGGTAATGAAGCTAGAAACCGAAATATCGAAGATACAAGAGAGAAGACTATTTCACCACAAACATGGAGAACGTGAGCGAGAAATTCTGCCAACCAAAGTAATATCGATTCAAATCATAACCATTAATCGAATGGTGATATCGAATCATACGTGGTTGAATCGTTATTCGCATGTGCAATATTCCGGAGAAAGTTAATAGGCAGTTATTTTAACAGTAAAATAAAAGAGACTGGAATTGCGATAAGAGTACCTTTGGCCGTTAACAGTGTAAGTACTCAAACATTAGCGGCAATTAACAGTGTGTGATGAAATAGTGGGTAACGACGGAAGAGAAAGTACTATTTAGTTAGAAACAAAAGACACATTGATAGTAGTAGATGCTAGAGCTAAGTAACCAAATTTCAGAGAATTGTGTCACAGGAGACTCATGAAGCGTAGATAGGTGCACGGTTCGGGTTGGTCGTTTCCAATGGACGAGAACCGGCAAGAAAGTCCATGGTTACTCCTTAAAAACGCCAAATTACGACACTTTAATAGCTCTTGAACACGGTTTCCATGTGCTGCTTGGGATTAATTTCTTTAGTAGAATTTGTACTGACGCAAAAAAGAATACCGAACAAAAGTTGGATGATGTAAAATATGGATTGGTGGATGAATATGAATAAAACGGAAGTGGAATAACGTGGAATAAAATTACAGCTAACGGAGGAAACAATTAAAAAGTGACAAGTAACATGGGCTAAGGAAAGGCAAGAGATGCAATCGATTATGCTAGTGAAAGATAAAGTGAAAAGCCTTTTCAGAGTAAATCTCTATATTTAACGACATTAGACAAGCTTATTTAGTAGAAAATAATTAAAATTAACTGTTTAATTACTAATAATTAATAACGCCTTTGTCGTCTGTTCATTACGTAGTTAGATAATTACAGAACAGAAAGCTAATCTTAACGTTTTATGAGCTAAACTTTCACTACACGAGAAAATCAACGAAAAACATTATTAATGCATCAATGAATGATGATTTAAAATTACGTAAACAACTGTTTTATAAGCTGGGTGGACCCTTAATCAATCAACAAATATTATTGGTGTGTAATGACAACGTTCGACGGATCATTAAAATGAGAAAAAAAAATTTTTCGCCCAAATTTTTATTACCACTCGTAAAGCAGGTTTGACATGCCCAAAGTTGGGCTATTCAAGAAAGAATGAGCCCATCAATTGCATACGAGTTTTTTGTTTCAACATTTAAGTATCATCAAATTATTTTTGACATTTATTCAACTTTGTGGAAAGAAATAATGGTGGTGACAAGTTTATGTAATAATGATTCGAAAGGGAAGTGTAAGACAAAAACTGTTGTGACGAAGCTTTCTCGTGTCGCAGACAGTTTTAATGAATTTGAATCACCACGAATGGGATCATCGTTATTAAAAGACGGAAGCAATTGGAGTATTTCGGTGTAAAAATATTTACTAAGTAAATATTTTTCGTTCTATAACTTCAAAATGCTATAAAAGACATAGATCCCAAATTGTTACTTTGAATTCTATTTGGTTTTAGACCCATCGGTGGCGAATTTTTCGTTGGTTTTTAAATCAATTTTATACCAATGTCAATGCCGACTGCCAAAATGTATGGAACAGCAGATTTTTTTATAATAACAGATGGTTGTCTTGTCCCTAGAAAAGAAACTCATCGGTTATTCACTGGAATCATGTACTGAAATTATATCGCAATCTGTGCCCGCGACGACGTTCCCTACACCCTGGCAAAGTATTATATTATTTGTGACCCTGGCATATGCACATTGCAAAATAAACAAGCACAACAAAAGCAAAATGAAAAAATATTGCAACTTTATTGGACGTGGGCAAGCGTTCGTTTGCCAGCTCGGTCAAAGTGTTAGGTATTGCATTTTCCCACCAGGAATTTCTCAGTAGCAGAGGCCCTACTCCCTAACGCTTCATCCATTTATTCGGATCTATCCGTCTCTATCGCGCACGTCTACAGATGAGTGCGAGTGAGAGAGACGGACGGATCCGAATATACGGACGAAGCGTTAGAGAGTAGGGCCTCAGGCCCGGAGTTTGGATTTGACCTTAGTGAATGGAAATAGGCTCGCCCTCCTATTACATAGGTCTTAAACATTACGGGCGAAATGTAGAAGTACTATTGGCACATCTCTGATTAACCCTTTGGAGGATTACAAGCATGACGTTATGTTTACGTATGGGAGGATCAATGAATGATGTTATTTGATTACCGGTCCTCTTGTCCGCTAAATGGTCACCTGCCGATTTAGCGGTGAATTTATCGCCACCCAAACAGAACCGGTTCTACCAGTTAGTTGTCTGTCTGTGTTTGGCCATTTAATCTGGCTTAGGATGAAACTGATGACCAAAATGGTAATCATGAATACGTAATTGATTTGATAATAAGATGAAGGCGTGTTTTTCCTATTTTGAACACTTTTTATATGCACGCATGGTTTAGTGCAATCCCTGTCTCCATGTCAATTGTTCCAACAATTTTAGGAGTGTTTTTTTCTGAATTTGCGACCTTTGTGATCCAATTGGTGTTCTTAAAAGATACAATCAACATAAGACTGGAAAAGAAGTAGAAGAACGATTTAAATCACAAATGTAATTTATTTCACCACTGCCCTCAAAGCGGTGAAGGAAAATATCGAAAGGAAGCCTACCAAAACGAAAAAGTCAAAGAGTATGTAATATCCACCAACCCGCGCTGGGCCCGCGTGGTTGGATTATGGCCCACTCCCTCTTATAGACGAGGCCAGTGTCCCAGCAGTGGGAAAATTACAGCCTGATTATTATGTAAGTACTCGCTCATTAATGTGAGGCCATATCATGCGGTTAAGTAAATATAGTAAATATTCATAATGTGTCAAGTTAAATAGAAACCTCGTGTATATTATTTACATGATAATCTGGGATAAGAGAAAACAATGTCATCGTCGTAAGCTTTGCTTTCCCGCGTAAGTTGTAACCTCTATTGAGACAAATATGTAGAAAAACAAAATTATCAACTTAGAATTTATCTTATTGAATCTAAAGATACAAAAATAGTTATTGAACTTGTAACATTACAGCTATGTATAATTTTAGATAAACGAAAGTTTATGAAAGAAATATACGTGAAAATTACGGAATCTTTAAAAAGAGTTCCCAAACTGCTCCATGAAAAATACAATATTTTTAATAAGGTTTCATTCTAATACATGACAATAATTTTACCTGACGTGACAAGAAGAAAAGAGTTAAACTAATAGAAGTAAGAGTTACCTATGTTATATTTTCAGCTTACCTGATCAGATTTCTAAGGCACCGACTCCAGATTCTGAAACAAAGAAAAGAAAATTAATATAATTATATAGGTTGTAGGTTGTCTAGTACCTATCAAGCACTGATAATGGTTTACAAAATAATAGTTAAGTACAGTAGATTCTAAAGAATAGAATTGAGTTTTAATAACATCATCATACTTCTCTATTACCAATCAAAGACAAAAGATAAAGGAAGTCAATACATCTACGGTAGAATAAAACATCCTAAGACTTGTCTAATGAAAATAAAAACTGATGTACTCGTTTTTAGCGAACGACACGCGTAATTTACAGGGAATCCATGATGTTTTACTCAGTGAGGAAGTGAATGAGGCTTCTCTATTGTTAACAGAACATTGTATTGTGACTGCACCACATAACAACTCTGAGTATAATAATATAATTGTTTTATTAGCTGTAGACGTTTCCGTACGGACTGTCAAGTCTTTGTGCTGGTTGATCTTTGATTGTTTAGGTACAGTGTTAAAGTTCAGTTTGTTTGCGTCACGTCTCAGTGGACAAGGGCCTCACCCCGCTCTCCCTGGCTAACGAGAACTGGCGCAAGCCTAAAGTATTAGACACTAATGACCGCAGGGAAGAATGGCAAGGCAAGGAGCTTCACGAACGCTTTTACCGGGCCCTACATGGCCCTGATGTAGACTTCTTAGCGTCCGTATCCTGGCTACGCTTTGGTGACCTCTTCGGGGAAACCGAAGGTTTTGTTTGTGCAATAATGGACGAAGTTATATGATGACGAATAACTACCGCAAATTATACATTGTGAAGGACGGCACGGTTGACATATGTCGGGCATGCCACCGTCCGGGAGAGTCGATCCGACACATTATTTCTGGGTGTTCTAGTCTGGCTAACGGAGAGTACTTGCATAGACATAACCTTGTTGCCACGATTATCCACCAGCAACTTGCTTTGAAGTACAACCTTGTGGAAACAGAAGTGCCATACTATAAGTATGCGCCCGACTCAGTTCTCGTTAATGGTAATATCACGTTGTATTGGGATCGACCTATCACCACTGACAGGACTGTTGTTGCCAATAGGCCTGACATTATGGTGATAGATCGATTGGAGCGTCGCACAATGATTGTTGATATAACGGTTCCGCATGACGAGAACCTCGTGAAAGCAGAGCAAGATAAAAAAAAACAAATATCTAGATCTGGCTCGCGAGGTTGTCGACATGTGGGATGTGAGTACAGCAGTCATTGTGCCGATAGTCGTGTCGGCCAATGGCTTAATAGCCAAGAGCCTCGACCAACATCTTAGGAGGCTCTCGCTTGGCAGCTGGATCAAGGGCTTGATTCAGAAAGCAGTACTTCTCGACACGGCACGTATTGTTAGGAGGTTCCTCTCTCAAGAGCCCTGACCACCGGCAGCTCGTTGCTCGACGACACCACTTTCCGCCTCGCTGTTGCTCTACGCCTGCCTAGGCGCCCCTTGTTGTTCTCCTCATCGCTGTCACTGTGGTGAAGTTGTCAACAGCCTCGGACACCACGGTCATGCAGCCGAAGTGCGGGCCGTTTTGCACGGCACGCGAACTTGAATGACATCATCCGTCGATCTCTTGTCACCGTCGGCGTTCCAGCTTTATTAGAACCCAATCGTTTGGCACCCGACGATGGCAAGAGACCAGACGGCATGTCTTTGTTTCCATGGAAGATGGGTAGGCCTCTAGTGTGGGACGCAACTTGTGTCGATACTCTTGCGCCTTCCCATCTTCCTAGCTCATCGTGCTGTGCAGGGGCTGCCGCTGCGGCTGCTGAGAACCTCAAGCGGCGTAAATATAGTAACCTTATTGGTAACTACACACATCAAAAGTGTCTAGGGACCAACATATATTTTTGCAATAACTTTTCTCCTGATTGATATTAATTAAAATTTTCTTTAAGGATTCATCAAATAAAGTGTTTTTGTTTGTCACAGTAACGATAAACCAAGTCACCTTTGCATTAATAAAGAAATTTGCCATTTTCCTAATAAAGGGATTTTTGACATTTGAACCACTAACATTAAAGTTCGAAAAAAAGACTGAAATAACAGTTTTCTTTAGAATTTTATTGGGTAACTTAAACAATTAATAATCCGTGTTTCTACCGCGAACACTAACAACACAAGAACATCGGTTTGGCATACTCAAAATGAGTTCATCCAAATCACGCTGTGGAATGGCCGCCCATGTTCGTTGCAACAACAAAAAAAGGTCTTCTTGCGACTGGATACCCTCCATATTCGGCAGAGCTCTTCTCTGTAGCATATCCCATGCATGCTCAATCGGGTTCAAGTCTGGCGACTGAGCAGGCCAGGGCAGGACATTGACGTTAGCTGCGGCGAGAGTCTGTCTTACAACTCTTGCGGTGTGTTATTATTGCTTTATTTACATGTCGACATATGGATCAAATTTTATTTAATTTATTTTAATGAGTTTAATTGTGCCTAATTGTCTTACTGTACTTGTGTTATTTTTGTGTTTAAATTCAGATACAATTAATTGTTAATGAATAAATGACTATGACTATGACTATGTGCGGTCGTGCATTATCATGCATTAACTGAAATAAGGGACCGATTTGCACTTGTAGAGGAACGATGACGTCTGATACAATCGTCTCAGCATAAATTTGAGCGTTGAGGTTGCCTCTGATCCAAATCAACTCGGTTCTTCCGCCGATCCAAATACCCGCCCATACCATGATGGTTCCACCACTATAAGAATGGACTTCCTGGCAGTATTTTAATCGCTGTTGGCGTCCAGGGGTTCTCCAGTGTCGTATACGTCTTGTATCCGGTCTCATACCAAAACGAGACTCATCAGAAAAGCACACAAAGCCACATCTCAATCTCAAGAAATCCGCATAAAAATGCTTGATCCCTAGACACTTTTGATGTGTGTATATTTTCGAGCCCTTTGGGGTTGAAACTCTAGGACCGTGGGCTCCGAGTGCTCACAGCCTTTTTAAAGAAATTTCTAAACGCTTAATTGACACTTCCAGTGACCTTAGGGCTGGCTTTTACCTTGGCCAAAGGCTTAGCGTTGCCATACAGCGCGGTAACGCTGCCAGTCTCCTGGGGACTTTACCAGTTGACAGCATTGAGGAGGAGGTTTTGACGCCATTGTTTAAGATTATAGTTTAAGTTAGTTTAGTTTATTTTAATTTATAATTGTTTGCGTAGGTAACCTAGCTTTCTAACTAAAATATGAATCACGTGAAACACTTGAGGAAAACCACTATGGAAACTTGAATTTGTCAATGATCCAGTGACGTCTAAAACGACACAGAAGTCAAATTTTGAAATAATTTTGCGGATTTCCTAAATTTCTAATGAAAACAAAAATCATTGGTTGGTTAATTATTTGAATTAAAGGATGTGGTGAGTAATGAAATTATCCCATTCATTTTGTATTTCATTTGCCTCCTTGATTCATCATATAGGTTACTAATTCAAATTCTGATTTGAGAATAGTCCCTACCAACTATTAAAACGACCTATCTCAGGTTTGTACTACTAAACAACTAACATCTTGCAAAGATTTAATCTTCTGAAAACTCCTCTATTATCTAATTAATATTAATAAGCCCATCACCATAACAAAGGCGTAATATGTCACAAAAGCGAGAATGCTCATTGTGACATTACATAAGGTACTTAGATAACGCAACAATAGTAAAGTGTGGGAGACGATGGTTTCCCATATGTACACAAGACTATATAATAAAAAAAAGTTAAGTACGAGGTAACCGAAGAGATTATTACAATAATTGACACTATTGAAACTTGTATTGATGAAAGCAATAAGCGTAATTGAAATTGAGGATGATAGCAAGCAGCGTTCAAATCAAATCAAATCAAATCATTTATTCGCATAGAATGTAGGTGTCGTACAATAGTTGTTACTTATAAAATATAGTGAGCCGGGTACATTCTGCCTGAGTTTTGGCATGCAAAATTTAGCGTTACTTTCTAGGAGCCATAAAGATTCCCGTCGAATAACGGCTGATACGAGTAAGACTTCAGAAATAATCACTTTTTGAAAGAGGAAATACAAAGGAAAAATACAGTAAAGTGTGGAAGGCAGAGAGAGTTTACCCATATGTACACGACACTGTAAAAGAAAAAAGTTAAAGTCCCAGGTGTAAGTAACGAAGAGATTAATAAAATTATTGACATTATTGAAACGGGTATGGAAGAAAGTAATTAACGAGTCTTTAGTCAACTAGATAAGATACTAAATGAATAAGTATTAAAGATGATGGAAAGTAAGCAGCGTTGGTTTCAAGTCATAAAAAATCACGTCAATAAGAAATAATTATTTTCATGAGCTTTTAAAAATGTAGTTTTATAGACATTCTAATTCTAATTCTAATGTCTATAAAATTCAGTAGAGGTTCAAGAAAGAAATATTTATTAAGACTGGAAATATGAATGAAAATGGTTGTCAGGGGAACACAGAAGAAAAAGGGAAAGTTATATTGAAATTGAAATGGGACAAGGGCAGTAAAAAAGAAGAACTCAAGCGAATCAATTGGATATTTTTTGGTTTGTTTCATGAAAAATATACTACTAGCCAGTTCACCGTCTCTGAGCCACATTATTCGACCCAATTGCATCTCCACTCCCCATAGCACCGTCATGTAATTTTAAATCGGCTTCTGCAGCCTTTTTTTTTTTTTTTTTTTTTTTTTTTTTTAGGATGTGAAATCATCACTTCCACTCTGGGCGGAGCGGGAGGGAGTGTCAGACTCTTACTGACTAAAACCCATCCATGTTCCTTCCTCGCCCTTTACGTTCCGGGGCCGCGGTATCTCTTTCGAACAGTCCCGCAACCCCGGCAGGCTTCGGCCCTTGCGGGCCCCTCTCTGCTGCTGACATCTCTTTGAGGCGCGCGTGGAACACGAACGCGCCGTCGACACGGCCTGTCGTCACTAGACGGACGGACGGCTAGCTAGCCCATAGCTAACCGTCCACAGGCCCGCATCTACGGTGGCCGGTAGCCACCACGTGGCCCCCGACGCCCGGTGCGTCTCCCGCGGCGGCCGGGAAGAGAGGCTCTCTCCCTCTCTCGTTCCGCCACCTCCTTCGCTAGCATGACTGCTTCGCAGAAGGAGGTGACGGCTTCCCATTCCGTCTCGCTCCGGACCATGGACTGAACCAGGGCCGGACGCGAGAGGTCGCCGCCGCCGATCGCCGCTACGAGGACACGGCGGTGCTCCGCCCACGCAGGGCAGACCTCCACCGTGTGCTCCACCGTGTCCTCCGGTCGATCCTCGCAGTGGAGACACCCGGGCGTTTCCTCCCGCCCGATTCGGTGCAGGTACCTCCCGAAACATCCGTGTCCGGTGAGGACCTGCGTCAGGCGGAAGGTGAGGACGCCGTGGCGCCTCTCTAGCCACTCCTCAAAGAGGGGACTTACCGCCACTATCGTGGCGTGCCCTGGCTTCTGCAGCCTCGTCGTCTATTGCATTATCGTTTCTTACCTAATCCCTAGTTACCTCGTCAGTATTATCTCCTGGTATTATATCGCACGGGTATATAACTAGTATATAACAAGTGACAGTTTGCCAACAATCGCTCGTTCCCCTTAATTGAGCGTTACAACTTGCGTGAAATGACAAGTAATTAACACACCTATTCTGATTACTACTTGCTTTACTACTGTCGTAATGTTGAAGAGAACGGTGGTTTTTTTGGAGAACCTGCATTTTTTTGTAATATGGTGTGAAAATGGATGAAGTTATACTTGTGATGCAAACAAGATCATTATGGTAAAATATTGATATTGCACCATCACTATCTTCAATCTTGCCTATGTAGTTGATCATGATCATGGTGTCAGTAAACATAAAGCGATACTTAAGTTGAATTGAGGATGAGGTCGGACTTTACCCATAATAGGAGCAAGTAACAAGAGACTTGTTGGTGACATGATTAATGTTACTTGATTTGAAAAATCTTATTTAGGTCCTCTATACATATAGATCTGCCTAATCGTGCAAGGTGAAGTCATTAAATTAACAATGATTGGCAAAAGGCAGCAACGTCTTCACAACTCATAACATAGACGATGTGTATGTGTAAGTTTATGTACTTGACCGATTTTGGTGCGAAGTTACCATTACCATGTAAACCGTTCGTTACGGCTTGCGTAAACTGCGGCCATTTGCAAATTACTGCAATTATACTATTTATTTACACAAACTATCGCATGTGAAGGATTGTGTGGTAATTTCGTAGTTATTGCTCTTTATATGTATTGAAGGGTACGTCCCCTTCTGATATGGACCACAATGTTATTGTACAGAATGATTGACCTAGTTAGATTATCATTGTGTCATTACAAGCCTTTTGTCTTGGATTCAAAGAAACGACAGGTTCCAATCAAAATAAAGTAAATTTTATAAGAAGTGCAAGGACATATATTTTACTGTATAATTCTACTAAGACTTACAGTTCAAAAGTTGTCCATTGGAGTATGGATATCTAATGTGAAGCAACGGAGAGCATGTGAAGGGAAAATGATAATAAAGTCTAAACCAAAGTAAGCAGACAAAAGAAAAGAGGCAAGGATTGCAGAAGAGATGATAAATGAAGAGTTGTTTGGAAGAGAAAGACTACGCCGAACCCAAATGAGTTGGGATAAAGGCAGAAGTATAATGATGATGCTGGTAAAACTTCTAATCTGTACTAGAAAACTAGTTGACAGTGATACGGAATAATATGGGTCTTGCTTCTTCTAAATGAACCCAAGAACATAAGCGAACCAATTCAAAAGCAGACCTGAATGTGGTAATTATGTAAACCTTTTTAGGCTAAGTCAAGCTTTACAATATGCAAACATGAAATTCCCCTGCAATTCATGCGGCGCATCGGACCACACTTAATTAATAACAACAATAATACGCAGTTGTATTTCCAGCGCCGCATATGGTCCACAGTTCAGTGTTCGCGGTTAGTGTCCGTCGATACTCCACACTTGTGTGCGTGCCAGCTTACTGTGCTTACACATAACTTATTCAGGAATGACGTCAATAAAATGCTCTTCAACTTCGATCGGTTGAGAGAATATCTTTGTTTAGGTTTTATTGTTAAGTATCATTATTAATAGACTGCTAGATCTGCTAGGCGGGTAAAAGCTTTGTTATTGCTGGTACGCTGAGTAACTAAAGTTCAATAAAAAAACGTTTTTGGCATATTATTATGCAAATTTCGTCAGCAAATATTTGTGAATGATAGCTTCAAAAGTAGTTTCCCCTTCAAAACCCCCATTACACGAAAAATAAGAACCGGTTATAATTAGGAAATCTTTAGATACGGCAAGGACAAGGCTGTATTAAAAACCCAACTTGCCAAATCATCAATATATGTGCAAGCATTTCCTCAAGTTGATGCAGGGTAAAATTATATGAAGGTCATCGAACCTGAGACGTCCTTGACTAACAAAATAATATAGCTATTGACACTTTATTGTGATGATGATGACAAAGAATCATAATAAGAGTAATTGGAGTGCGAAACAGCTATTGTTCAAAGGGACGACCTTGTCACCGAAACAACAACGATAGTTGCTGAGTTTACAAAATATTCACTACTAACAAATGATTCATTCATTTCTCTGTTACGGATGAATGGACAGCTAAGAAACATTCAAAAAGAAACTCTAAATCATTCACTAGATGGTTTGATTCTCAGTGAAGACGTAATCGAACTTTCTGTCGGTTTGCACTCAAAAAATATGAATCACAGAGAGATTGCCAAACTTGTAATTTTCTAGGTCGATTGTTACTATGACGTTGATATTGGATCCGCCATGGCTGACGTAGATATATAATAGCATGTTATTATATAATATAACAGCGAAATTGCAATGAATAACAACGAAAATAATAAGAGATAATGAAACGGATGTCAATTGATAACTTCAGTAATGATGCATTTTGCACTAGCACAAGTGCATAATCAGTGCAAATTTATTTAACAGCGTGAGAAAATACTGTGCTTCAGCAATGAATGTAATGTGCTTCAGTACCCAAGAATAATTACAAATGAAGAGAGAAAGAGCCTGATACAGCCAGAAGGCTTCAACGCAAACCTCGGCGTCGACGATGATGATCCAGTCGATGGCAGGACGAGATGGCGAAAACAAATGGACGACATTAATTCTGGCTCGTGATAACTGGAAGTTATGGGGAGAAGCTTTTGCCCAGTAGTGGGATGACGGAGACTAACATTTATAGTTGTAAAACATAGTGGTTTTCAGAAATTACTATAATGAGAGGACACTGTAGTAATTTCTTCATGTACCATAATGCACTACGGTTTTTATTATTTACTAGCACCAGGTCAGGCCCCGTATTCACAAAGCTTTGATTCGATTTCGATTCGACAAGTCGTATGTCTAACCATTTTTAATAATAATAATAAAATTTATTTCAGACCATCGAGTCCATATTTGAAACATACAATAATTATACATAATACATTATACATAATATAATACATTATACAAAATGTATTATACATAATAATAATACATTTTTGGCATAACGAAAATAAATAAAAAATGGGGTTAGGAACAATACTACGGGTCAGGTTAGAGAGAGAGTTAAGCTCTGATTGTTTCGTATTGGAATAGTCTGTAAGGATGTTATAATTGGTGTAAATAAATAAATAAATAAATAATAAATCTTCCTTTTCAGGTCAGGTTCGGAATAATCCTCTGCATTCAGCAATTCTTTTATCATCACGATAACTGTGAAATGGTTTTGCCACAAACTAAGTTAGTAGTAATTCTAATTTTGCGCAAGTCTGCAGGTTTCCTAAACGCTGTACTAATGTTTTTGGTTGTAACCGACTGCACAATTAAATTACAACCATATAATAGTCTGATTATATTAGTAACATTATAGGTAATATCGATATTATTAACTAAGTACCTGGGTTTTATAAATAGCTGATAGCCGAACAGGACAAGCGATGGGATTTATTATATCAAAACATAATAGATGATAATATTTATGATGGGTGATGCAGATGTGTCTACACTACTACTAAACAAACCTGTAAGTGTGTTGTTTTGAGGGAAACACAAATTCGTGAAGACTGGTGGAAACCCAAGAAAGTCTAGTAGTAGAATATCATGATCAGGTGACCAAAATATGAAAGTAAGTAGTCATTCCATGCAGATCCTTACCTACCTGACCCAAGAGACGTTGTCCCATTCAAAACACATTTTTCAATTGTCGGCGTTGTTAATTTTTTTCTTTTCCCAAAAGACATTTATTCGGACTATCCCGCCCTACCCTCCGAATAAGTTACATAATGTTCTGTGGTCCAACCCTTCTCTATTATTTTTATAGTCTCATTTATACTCTTTCGTTTGATAAATAGCGTTCATAATAAAGAGTACATATTGTGCTAACCCTGTTTTATCAACGTGATGATCTGCTGACGGTAATGGTAGCCATCATACATGATTATATTGAATTTGAATAGACAGCGCCGCCCCCTGGTCTCTATAACTAATTAATCCATTTCTCTCAACTGTACTTGCGTGAGAAGTGCTTTATCTTCCACAATTTTATTACTAATCACTAGATCGCTGTAGATACCATTGAAAGTAGTAATTAGACCTCCTTCTTATTTTTCACCTCAATGCACTATGGACACATTTAAAGCTGAAAGAAAGCTGTAATAACTTTAATCTCATTTTAGCACGAGATAGTTCAGATAGTTTCGGTGTAGTGTAGCATCTTTAACAACAACTAAAACACATTCTATCAGTGAATAGACATTCAAAAATGTATTGACCATGAATAGAATAGACTTGGTATCGAAAAAAACAAATTTTGTCAATTTCGTCCCAGAAAACGGTTTAGAAATATGAAGATCTTTGATAGCGATTGACACTAGCTTGCTTACCAAGGGCTTCACAGAAACCAACTTCAATAAAGATGGATGCAGCCTGAGCCTCATCCATTTCCTTTATTTGTAAGTTTAGTCATCAGTGTCTAAACCAAAGAAACAATTCTTGCAGCGAAAGCTACCGAAAACACGCGTTGCAATCAATAATCTTGTTGATTGATTGCTAACCTATACACAGTAAACTATTTACTTTCTAAAGAAATATGTGCATAATCTAGATAAGACTGTCAAAAATGTATAGGTAAGTAAATTAATAATACAATGTAATGTCCGATAATTGAACGAACAATAAATCATGTAGGTTTGCGATGTTATCGGCGCGGGCGCACCTTATCATTCATCGTGAATTTCGTAATACTGTCGATGAAACTTTGAAAGTAAAGGCTTCCGCGCCACAGTGTGATTGAAGAATTTTTTGAGAAAAAAATGTTGTAGAATCATCAAAATAAATAGCAACGGGGTTGCGAGGGTGTTATTGAATTACACCGCAGCTCGCAGTTCAATTTCGACGCCTGTCAAATTGATGTCAATTTGCAATGCAAAGTGATCAAGCAAAAGAAAGAAGCGGCATAAAAACACATTAGGTAATACTCAGACAGCTAGGCCTAAAAAGAAAACTAATTTATGATTGAACAAGCACGAATCATGAATTCATGACATAACAGTCCAAAGTTATAATTATTATTGGAATGCTGGGCGTGGTCTCAATCATATTCAAACTTCTTGTTGAACGAAACTTTATGTTCTGCGAGCAAAAAAAAAACCATTGATTGAACCTGCCAGTGTGTGTAGTTAGATACAAGCAATAATGGTACCCAAGGTGTTGCCTACAGACTTCTTACGTCACATAATGGTCTGACTAATCGTTAGGTTTATAAACTTGTATTATATTATTAACTACTACCTAATGTGGTTGGGAATAAGACCAAAAACGGACATGCAGATTTTGCTTTACGTCAACACTGGTTTGTTGTTTTGTTAATTTAATAAGAACTTCTGTCTGCGGCTTCTGCTGTTGCTGGTCGGAAAATTATGACTCTGAAACTCACTAACCAGATGTAAAGTAGAGGACGATGCATGCATGGTACATGGATATAGGTCCATCTCCAAGTACCTATTTGTAAAACGGCCATCAGCCATCAGTTGGCTCCGTCGCAGAATGTCCACTTCTCAAAATGTCCACTGGTCGCAAAATGTCCTTTTCTCAGAATGTCTCTTTCGCAACAGTGATTTAGGCGTGAAAGGTAACAGGCAGGCACACAGGGCCACTTTTGCATATACCTAATACAAACTGAAATGGATGAATTACACATAATATTTAGTTATAGGTTGCCCCATTGATACCTCAACTTACGTCATAAGAGGGTATTTATAGTATTAACACACATTTATTGACCTGTAGATAAATTCAAGTCAACACAATGACGATTTTCTCGAGTTAAGCGAAAAGCCACATGAGAAATCCATTACAGACTGAGTCTTCCTGACTGATGCAACTTTCTAAGCAGTGGCTGTGTATCAAGAGTTGTCTCTGCCACACACGAGGGTAGACACTCTGATGATACAATAACACGCCGCGGCAGTTGTTTGAAGGCAAAGCTTACAAAACATTTTGAAACACTGGAGTGTTTGCAATTACAATATCGAGGTACATACTACAGTTATATACAGTACTGTATCATACAGTACTGTATCGGATGTGGTTAATAATATATGTATCGCAACAGCAGGTTTGTGCTTCTACTCATAATCTCCCAAATAACAGAATATTGAGCAAGAAAATGAAAGGAGGAACCACCAAATACTGAAGTGTGTTTTACAACATGAAACGACACAAGACGATTTTTCGACGGTTAGTCTTTGCCTAACCTGGTTGGTGTCAGAGTTTTTATGCCGCTTCTGACTTGGCTTTACATGTCGAGAAATATCTCTCAGGTATGCTGGTTTAGTTTCCTCATGATGTTTTCCCTTGACCGTATCAAGGGATAATTATACAATAAGCAAATTGATAAGATAAAAAAAGAAATATTGGATGGACTCTAAGCTTAGTTTAATGTAACATGTCCAAGATAGAGCACGATCGTTGTTTTAATTTTTTCTTTTAAATCAAGCAAACAATTAATAAAATGTATATAAGAGCGCGGATCCCCACGTCTGCGGTAAAACACATAAAAAAAAAATAAGCAAATGAATCCGAAAAATCAGAGGTCTTGGGTACGAACTCGAGACCTATGACTTAGCAGCCTGACGGTCACACCGCTACGCTATCACTGCGTCCTCTGAAGACGCCTCAAGGTTCTTACAGTCGAGCGGCACGTTGCTGACGGCATATAAACTGCAAGCATCGATGCGGCGGCAATAGCCGCCGACGCGTTGACGGCAGCCGTCGACAGGTGGCGACGGTTGCAGTTTATCTGCAGTTGGCAACGTGCCGCTCGTCAGTAAAAACCCTTAGCAATAGTAGGTGAATAGTAAACTGAAGAAAGATATTTTAACAAAGTTTTAACACAACATAGTACCACTTGTCCATAAAGATAAACGATCGCAGCTATTTCCAATACAACAGACACCCACTTTAAAGTATATAAATATGGCTACACTTCGTTGCCCATCTAAAACAAAATTCCGCATTCTATCAGAAGCAGAGCGATGCATCTTATTATGCAACCGCAAGTGGACGGCATCGGCATAGCTTAGATGTGGAACGTCGACAGCCGCGCGGAATGCCCAAGTTCATCCAACCTGCAGTTTCACGATCGTGACCTGCATGACGGAGCGAGAACCACATTCTTCATACTTTATACCTTAGTTTTACCAACAAACCTTGTATGGGAACACGGCTGTATCTGACAGTTTTGTCTAAGGGAAATCGGACCAGCTTTTGTGGGAGTACTGGCAATGACCATCGAAGAATGTGTGAAAAGGAATGCTATTGATTTAGAAGTATTCACTGTTTACCATGTCAAGAAGAAGTAAAAGACCATATCCCCAAATGCGTGGATACGGTAATGACTAGACTACGGTATGGACAAAATAATGACTTTGTGGTAAAAGAGCTGTTAGGAATTTAGCTCTTTTCATGGATCCATCGGAATGCAAGTAACACGTAATACATTTCCGTTAAGGTATGCATAACCTGGTTCCCGAGATTTACTTTGGAACCAAAATCGGATTTCACTTTGGCTAGTTGACTTAGTTTCCTTTACTTAAATTATGCATCAAAGTAAAATGTATCTTATAACGTCCTCGAAAATTGCATTCTTATTTGCAAATTTATTCCCCTCTTACCAAATACCATTCTCTAGTACTCTACAATTATATCCCTTGCCCTAAAAGATTAAGAAACGAAGCTAACTATTGGAAACTAAAAGCCTTGACATTTTAGATGCTATTAGTAGGTAGCACTAGAACTAAATGTTAAAGTTTATAATTGTACATTAGAAACACAAGAATTTACGCATTTACAGATGAGCTTCGTGCCTTCAAATAAGGGCCACACAAAGTGTGAAACAAATAAAGGCCATTCGTTTCTTTACCTTGAAATCCAAATATTATGATAACAAACAAAATCAAGATTCATTAAACAAAGTGCTTCAAGGTCTGCGTTAAACACATATTCATGTCAAAGTAGAGGAAAGTCCATTGGAATACTATAAATACGCGGAAAAGTAGGACCAAATCAAAGGACGAAGCCTTCCTCAGCATGCTTGAAGAATGTTAATATGGCGTCGCTATGTAGTCTGAAGACGCAAGGTAGATATAAATAAAGAAGGTTCAACACGCACAGAGCGACGCTTTTAATAGAACTGACAGGAGGCTGAAGCATCATAGAGACATTTGAAAGAAAAAGACATGCTGCGCTGACCCCAAATAAATATTGACAATAGGAGAATGATGATAATGACCAATTGGAAGCATCAAGGATAATTGAAGTTTGACCTTACTAAACCGGTTAAAATGTTCAACATGACTGAATCTTCATTAAGAGTGTACCTTCTGTCAGCAATGATATCTAGTGCAATGTAGCAGTGAGCGTGCGCGCAGTAAAAACATAAGCGTTATTCGTGGAAATCAGTGCACTAAAGATAACAAAGGCATTTGTGAGGACATTTTCAATAGTCACTTTTACGTAAACATTAATACGTATATTGATTTCCAATTGCAATTATTAACGTTATGATGTTCTATTTCGCTAAGGACAAGTAAGAATATTCGAAGTTGATAGCCAACTATGTCCTACCTCTATACCAATTGAGGAGACACCAAAAGACAAGTACAAAACCTGCATTCACAATGATAGGTAGGGTAGAGGACATTATTCATAAGAAACAATAGTAAACGACAAACATTAGGAAGAATCATCAATCACCACAATCTCAAATCTCTCTTCTATAACAAGTGGAATCTAACTTCAAAAATATCACAGTTACACTAAAGCATATTGGGATGTAACAAATGATGCTAATTAGAATGGGCCACTCACAGCAGTGGTAGACTGAGTGCTAGTTGTTGGTAAGAGTAATTACATAAGAGGTCCTGCCCAAGAACTAATTAATTATATTTTAAACTTTCTTCGAAAGTAGTTTTCTCACACATGCATAGACTGAAATAATCGAAGAAACCAAGGAAGAACAGGACCAATCATTAAAATCTAAAAATTAAAATCATTAAATTCTCAAGATCTTTTGAACCGATGAAGAAATAAGTGGTTTTTCTAATCCACAAACTATAGGACGTCATGATATCGTGTCCTTCGTGCCCCGATACCTGCACACTACAAGAATTGATAGACGTTAGTGATAGTGCTAAACGAGTCTCTATGTTCTGAATCGACTCCTTATAGTTTGACATCGATACGTGAAGAAGATCTCTTGTAACCTGTTTGAAAGTAACTGCAAGATCATCGGATACTAATACAATCGTTTTTCAAGACTGCATGAGACATCAAATGCTGTTTGTTTTAGTTTTACATACACATTGCGAGATAACACCTTTCTACTTGCATACCGGTCTACAAGTCATATGACGAACTTGGCAGATAAATTAACTGACTCATTATTGAAAGAAGCAGTTCTAGACGTTTCTAAAAGAAATTGAATATTGGTATTATCGTTTGTTTTTAAATAGCGCCTACAGTAATTTCTGATACAACCTCCCGGTATAATTGTAGATCAAATTTTGCTTTCAATTCCCGATTCCAATTGTACAGATGGCACAGCATCAAGCTACTACAATTTGACCGATTTCTGTAATAGGTTTTAACTTTATCGTTAAAGCATTAAAGGTTCAAGGTTGATTGGGAAAATTTGTAAATTTCGGGTAGTTTGAAGTGTTGGCGTCGGTAACGTGCAATGTTTAGAAACTCAAGTCATCAACATCATCTATGAAACCATTTTTTCGGAATCGAAGTTTGGTAGAGTAAAAAACGGAAGCATTTCACGGCAATAGTAAGATCACACGAAACATTAGATACACTTTCTCAGAAAAGAGATCAATTTTGAGGAAACTATCTAAAGCAACAAAATTAGTCTTCATAATAAGTACGCAAAAAATACTGAAGATTTGAAAGGAACTATTGCAATCGCGTTCTTGCTAACTGCTGGATTGGACACGGTTATTTTTCACGTGGCGACCGTAATAACGTAATGTTACACGTGCCTATAAATCAGATGTTAATCTTTGGAATGTCAGTAGGTAGGTCGCTTGGTAATAATATTATGTGCAATGAGATTCATGTGGATTTAATTACCCTAATTGAGGATTTGTAAATGAAGCAATGGTAGGCCCTGCGGTTTCGATGATTTAGTTAACAGGGTCTTTGGCTATTTGAATCTTCAAAACCGCTATCTGAATCTTCAAATTAGAAGTTGAAAAGACTAAACGATACTCGTATCTACTCTTTCTGTTTGTAGTCGATTTTTGGTTGAGTGCTTTGCTTTTCCATGTTTTGTTTTGTACATGTTAATTTATGACCATAAGTCATTTCTTCTTCATAAAATCCGAAATCCGTTTCAGGTTTTCACAAAGATCTTTAATATACCTAGCTACTTATAAAATATCACTTCGATATAATATTAGGTATTCAGCAAAAGCTAAAGTTCGAAGTTATTTAATTGTTTATCTAAAATGAGATAATACCTAATGATAATAAAATTCTAAACCAGAAATAGCAATATTTAAATGCAGAGATTGAGCAGGTTTCCTTTGATTAGATAACGCGGAAGATTCATCCGATTTCCTTGAAGACTGACTTGGAGACACGGTTACATTTTGTTATGATTGTCTGTAGGACTGATTTAATTAAATATTGTTATTCAATGCTGCAGTGGCTATAATGAAAGGGGCTGACCAAATAACAGATGGAAGGATTGTGTGACATCATGGCTATTAACAGAGAGATAGTACTGCAGTTAATTTAATTGATAATTTTACTCATCAATATTTAGGAGTGGAGTCCTTAATCAAATAATCCAAATTATCTGAGGTACCAACAATTTCTAAAGGCGGGAAAGAAGAACGTGGGACAAAAGATGAACTCGAAAAAATACCTCAAAAACTTGGTTTGGTTCCTTGCGATTTTAATAAACAGCAAATGGTTGTGACGGCTTCAAAGCATATCAGTGTTATCACCACGTGTGTTACCTATGTGTTTTCTTTTCATGGATATCAATATCAAGGACTTTTAGAAGGAAGGATTTCTTCGGCAGATAATTGCTACGTTCAAGCATGTTTAGATTGATTTAATAGTTAGAAGCGTGGAATATAAGTGCTTAGCGACTGTAGAGACTCTTCGAGAAATTGAACTTCTCAGCAAAAGTATACACTACACTACTCGCGACTAAAAAATATCCAATCAATCAAATTCACATGCATCAATAAAATCGAAAAGGCGTAACTAATAAAGGCCCTTTACACCATAGCACCGTTAAGTTTCGGGTCAACATCTCATAAGTATGCTGAGACAAACAAGTGTAAAGTCTACTTTCACGCAACATTAAAGTATCGGCTCAGAGTAAGTACATTTGTGTTTATTTCGGACAAAAAACTGTTTTGGACACATGGGCCCACTTTGTTGAATAGCTGCGTAAGCTCTGTTCTGATTGTAAATGTAGGCTACGAACCGTGATCCGAATCACGATTTCCTGTGTAATGACATGATCGGATACTTTTCTAGTGTAATGGACAGTTTACGGTTTTACACAATGAGTCACAATTTTGTGTTGTAGGTCTGAATTCTGAAAGCTGACACCTGAACAAACAAAAATGTATGTTAGAGAAACTATAAGCATAACAATTTTCCGAATAAATTCCACAAATATGCCATCTACCTATTATTTTTATGCTAGTTTTTAATAACCACCAAAAAAATTAACGGTCCTTTGCTCTGACATCATTTTGTAAATAGAACTTACCGCGCGAAGCAATAACACAAATCCTTCACAATTTGCACAAAAAACTGTTTATAACAGCATCTATCCCTCTATCGCTTAAATAAAGAGAAGATAATGCTTGAATAAATAGCAACACCAACACTAAACGTTTTGCACTTCACTATATCGACGGGGATAATTTGAATATCGAACGACCAAACGTCAACGTTTTGTCGCGCTCTTGTGCGCGCGCACACCGACTCCCGCGGACTGGCCGAAAGGCTTCAATCGAAGGCTGCACCTCTAGAGATGAGGACGCGAGACGTTTGAGTAACCGATTCCGATTGGCTAGAATTAATTTAAGAATCGATAAACTCGAATTAAGTTTATTGTTGATGGGTAGCGAATTACTTTTGTTGCGGAAATGGGCGTGGTAATTTTAGGAGTCGTAAGTCGAGTCGTCTTTGAATACTATCATAAAAGTTTGCAATTTAATTCTACGTAGGCATTCAAAGAGTCTTTCAATGCGCATTTCCTAATAAATAAATAATGATTTGCTAATCAATAGAAAGGTACTTACATAGGTAACTGGATAAAAGATTTTCTTAATTGGTTTCTCCATCATACAAAAACGCAAAGTAACTAATAAAGTTGTTAATACACAAGAAAACCATTTAGATTTGACGACAGCAGTTAGTGAGAAGGTTTTAGCGATATAAATAAATAACCAGTTTAGACAGTTTTGTTTTATCTAATGTGCAGGCAGTGGGGTCAAGAATGCACTACGAATGGAATTAACCAACTTTTCGATTACAATTTTATGCTAGACCTGCATACTCTTTAATATTACAGATAGCATCCAATAATATAAAATAAATCGTGTCACTTTAGCTAGTCAAACGGGAAATTATAACAATCATTGAGCTGACAATAATGGTAAAAAACTACTTTTATACAAACCCGAGCAATAATCTTGTATAATTTGATATTCCCGTTGCTTCCCAAAGTTCAGTGTTAACAAAAAGTTCGCATGATCGATTCGTTCTAATTTCGAATCGTATAAAAAATGGCGTCTCACTATCACTACAAATAGCGGCCTACGTTATCACCGGCGTCCTCGCGACATCTTCAACACCTGCACACGATAGTTATCAGAATGCAATGCCGTGTAAACATTCGTCAATAGCACGCTTGAGCCAAATTAAAAGGTGAGTAAGGAGCAACTGAAGATCCCACCATGAAGATGGACTAAAGTTGGGACGGAGTGGCTTCCAAGGACTGGAAAGACAAGTGTTGGTGAGATGGGCCGACGACATTGCTGCCATCGGGGGTATAATTTGGATGAGTCTTGCACAGGAACGTGGAACTTGCCACACACAAACAAAGAGAGGGTTATATCTAGCAGAGGACGACAATGATGATGAAGATATTGTCTTAACTGCCACTTATTTTTTTGGGGTACCTATAGTCTGTTGCTCAATCATACAGTATTGAAACGCCATACAATAAACAATAAAAATACATGGCAAAAAAAACAATTGTGTTCATCTCATTGTCTAAAACGTGGAGATGAATTAATTAAATAATGACAAGTGCCTCTCGAATGTTGAAGTCCTTCAAGATAATGCTGGTCAGCATTTGCTACTTGTTGATACAGAAGAATTTTAATAATACATTTAAATATTAAAAGAATTTTAATGACCACGCAAACTTTGACATGTGTCTAATAAATAACATAGTGGATTTTACAATGGTTGAGACGTAGATGTGAGAAGTTTTTGGTAGGTACAACTGAAAATAACAATGATTCAAGATCGTATAATGATAACGGGCGTGAAAGATTCTATTATAATTACTTATTTACTAGTTAAACAAGACAGACAAATGGTGAAAAGACATGTTAAAACCAGTCCAAGGCCAAAAGAAGAAGTAATCATGTTTAATTAAGAAATGCGGTTTTCCATGTCTTAAAAAATCACTTAGCTTGTCTTTAGCTTGCAATGCTCCTGTTCAAACAAGAGCGTACCTATGCAAATAATCTACAAAGGGGTGCTGCAACGCGTTCCAAATCAGTTATCAGACAGTATGTAGCAATATGACACAATATTTACACTGTAAAACGATCATTTAGCAACGTACTACTGGTACAAATAAAGAAAGGCAGTAGTGTAATCAAACGAATTAAAGTCACGTCTTGCAGTAGCGTAGAAAGTCGCGCAAGACAAACGATAGCTTAGACGTAATAAGTCGGAATTACTAGCATTAGAAGGCGGTAACTAAATACAATAAATTTTACGGGGATGTAATAATCTTTAGCCTTTATGATGATGGACTTGGCAACTAAAATAGCTAAAAGGAAGAACGGTAAAGATGCCAGAAGGAAATTTAGCGGATTTCGGTAAAATTTGACTGGATATAAAAGTTTTGCAGCATTCCATAAACTGTACATGCATGAAGATTAATGAACCAGAAGCAATAAAACCATCATTAAGGAATACTATTTGCCTTTTTAGATTCAACACCAACTTCACATTCGAAGAAGTGCATACCAAAGAGTCGAGTACTATCCTTACATTGCTATATCACCAACCACCGATTTTGCAGTACAGTGATCCTTATTCTCGTGTCATAAGGTTTATATCATAGGTGAAATAACTGTTTAAGAACTGTAAAATAGAATAACAACACAGAACCAAAGATAAACATGAAGGTTTTATTACAGAACTGTTGCTTGCATGTGTCAATGACGTGGACACTGCAGCGCTAACCAACATCTGAGGTCAACAACATTTGGATAATTGTGTTAGATAGGTACATACTACGAGTATTTTGTAAATGTGTCGATTTGTTACGAAGAGACGTGGGTTTGGAATTTGGAAGTAATTTGTTCCAACAAATTATCAAGACACATTCAAGTATTTGAAGGCAATGCCGTTGGCGTTGTAGATTTAGTACCACGAAGCGATATTGTTGTGACTGATTTCTATTCAGTGTACGGGTAAGTGATAATTTTGCCTGTAAAAGATAAAGCGTAAGTAACAGGCAGTTTATTCATAAGCTATTACTTATACGCGGATGCAGAATAATTTGTTACAACGATAGACAGTTTATCAAAGCTTCGCTAACAACTAACAAAACAGAAACGGTCAACATTCCACGAATTTTCCACAAAACGGACGTAACGCATACTTTGTTAGTAACATGGAAAGTGGGAAAGAAATATTCTCAGACTCATTAGAATTAAATGTTATCTCATTCTGGATAATATGGCCAAAACAATGAACATACGAGACTTATGCAATGTACGCGTAATATCTGAGAACGGAGGACAATGATGCACGGGCTGATTAACTGTTAATAGAGTTATGTTAGGTAAGTTGTCATGCAGTAAAAATAGTGAAGTCATGTAGTTTTCTCATAAATAATATCTTTCTTCGTAAAGACAGCTGATGATATGACGATCAACTTTCTAATTAAATAAATGATTTCGAAATTATAACTATTTTTAGTTAGAAATTGAGATATGAGCCCGTCATTTGTTTTCTCCCACGCTCTGTCAAACTGAGAAACTGTTAGTTCAGTATTTGAAGACGAGAAACGAAACATTCATACGCGAAATTGTAAAGGTATTAATTATCTTTTGACTTCCGACCATTAAACGTTTCATAATCATAATTACACATTATCATCTCACGATATCGCTAGCGATCGGAATGTAAGATATACTTTTACTCCATTGCTAGTGAACTCGAAATTCATTACACAAACATTTTAAAGTTGTGAGGTCTGACCCCTTACACAACAAGTGAACAAGATCAAGTGCCAAGCCAAATACGGAAAGAGAATACATATAATCTTTTGAATGGGTTACAAAAGAGGCACTGATCCCATCAACATCAACACATGATTGATAGGAGTAATAGAAACATATCAAGAAATTGCAAATGATAATAGAACAACATACCGAGTGTATTGGAAAGCAAAGAAAGCGAACTTGCTCTGAAAGTGGTCAGCGATTGAGGAGTTCTGATAAAGTTATCGTCAATAGGCTTGCTTACGCAAGTTTCTGTAGTATAAGTTTTTTACTATAGTATATACGAGCGTGGTACATCTTATTGTTATATCTCCAAAACACGCATATTTTTTCATGTTGTCAACACTTATTTGATACACCTATCTCCTTCCTTCCTACTACGTCCTATGCGACAGAAAGAGAAAGGTCCACGTCAACTTCCGCCGCGGTTTTTGACAGGAGAACACCACGGTGGATTTTTACTATTCCGTTTGAATCGTTCACCGCACCACACATATATTTACCGCTTGCTTCCGCGGCGCGCGCCGCAGAAACTAACAGCTGAACCACCGCAAAGACTCTAAATCTTGAAATACGTGTTGGCCAACACAACGTGGGACAATTAAAACCCAAGTGAAGTGAAGAAATCTCCGGAACACGTGCTGGATCTCATCCCGGCGCACTCCAGTCGCATCCATCATCGGTCCAGGCGATCATCCTCACCTTCAAGTAAGTCCCTCTTTCCCGTTACTCTCATATAAGTGTTGGCAACAAATACATTCCGCATAAATTGTTTTCCCGCGCAAAATTGTAGTCACGCAATATTGGTCCTTCGAGTTCCCGCTATATCCCAACTTTAACCATAAGTTTTTGGTCCATTCGAGTCGGATTCAAAGAATCAGCATTTTTAGGTCTCATACCTAGGATTTAGGTCAAATACCGAAGTCCATAAAACCGCCATATTGAACGCGTACTAACGTTCGTACATCTCGCTAGGTACTTATTCATTGAGAACCACGTACCAACTTAATATTGCGCCTGCTGCATTAAAATAGCACAGGTCAATATAAAAAACGCTAATTATCATAAGTTAGTTCGGCACATTTGCCTATAGCTTATATTCAACCGCATTCTTTCTTTATACCCCACTTACAATAAAATAATTATTGTAAGTCTACCCGCTATAACCAATATCATTATTCGCTGTATTTTCTAAGTAACTATTTCAACATGGAAGATCTTAAAATGAAAGTTAAATTACTTCAAGCTAAAAATCAAGCAATCTTTGAACGTTTATCGTCGCTATATGAAATTTCAAAGAAAATAAATACGACTAGTATTGAATTTCGGTCGGTAGAAACGTTCATGGCAGACACCGAAATTCTCTCAGTTAATCGTCAGGAATTTAGTACCAACCTAGATAAAATAAATACATATTGCTTACAAATAAATCCTGATCATAAAATCGACTATAACAGTCAAATATCCTTTGACGGCGTTTATACCCGTGTCGAGAGAATTCGTTCACTTATCGCTGCGAAGTCTTCAAGGTCATTAGATGACTCAATGTCACAGGACAACGCGAAACATTCTAGAAGTTCGATCAAACTACCTCCAATTCAGATTCCTTTCTTTGATGGTAGGATTGAAAACTGGCCTGTTTTCTACGAGTCATTTAAATCAAATATCCATAATAATATAAACCTTACGGACTCTCAACGTGTGCAGTATTTAATTGGTAACTTGAAAGGAAACGCATTGCAAATCACCGCCGGAATTATTCCGTCCGGGGAAAATTACGCTTCGATTTGGAGCAGTTTGGTTCAAAAGTACCAAGATAAACGAGCACTAGGTTCACACTACATGTCTAACTTATTAAATATTAAACCCGCAACAAATAATTCCGCCTCTCTAAATGGTTTTATTGAAAGTTTTCACGCGTCTGTTTCTGCCTTAGAACAATTACAAATTAACGACTTAAAAGATTTCATTTTATTAAATTTAGCTTTGAAAAAATTAGACCCCGCTACCGTACATTTATTCGAGATGCATATGAGAGATGAGGAGATACCCACATATACGGATTTCGTTAACTTCATAAAATCGCAAGTTAAAATATTAGATAGAACTGTTTCTTCTCGGACCTCTTCCGTTAATCATAATAAAAATAATTCTTATCGTAATCAGTCACGTGATAGTACTGTTCATACTTTTGTTTCTTGTGACAATAATCAAAATTGCTTATATTGTACTAAAAATGATCACTGGAAGCTTTACACCTGTCCAGCCTTTCAGGCATTATCAGCCAACGCGCGTTTGGATTTTATTAAAAACAAACGTGGATGTGTAAACTGTCTTAGTGCAACGCACACTGCTTCACAGTGTAAATCTACACATACTTGTAGGACATGTCACAAAAAACACCATTCAATGTTACATCTCGACCAAAGTTCACAGCCTGCGACATCGATATCGACTGACGCTGTACCTACTTCCGAGCATTCGCCACAGGTGGCGCTGTGTGCATGTTCTCGCGTAAGCTCAAACATTCCACGTACCACTGTACTTTTGTCAACAGCACAAGTCTATGTTGATAACAAATATAACAAGTACGTTTCCGTTAGATGCTTAATAGACAACGCTTCGCAAAATAATATAATTACTTCAGCTTGTTGTAAAAAGCTACAATTAAACATTATACCGCTTTCAAATTCATTTATAAAGGGTGTCGGAACGTCTTCGCGACCTATTACAGGATACGTTGAGATAACAGTAACTGCTAAAAATAAAACTAATTCTTTTAAAATAACCGCTCTTGTAGTCGATTGTATCACGGATAAATTACCATCTCACTTTGTTGACACTTCCACAGTGCAACATTTGCTTGAATTACCGCTAGCCGATCCACTGTGGCACATTCCCGGTGAGGTTGAACTATTATTAGGGGCTAAACTTTTCCCGTATTTATTACTGCATAATAAAATTATCTCACCTACCGCGCCTTCCGCAATTGAAACCGTGTTTGGTTATATTCTTATGGGTGAGGTACCCGCTAGTTTATCTAACAATGATAAAAGTTCCGTTCATTTAAATACCGCTTCATATTTTTCTACCGCGTTAAATACAGATAATTCTCATTGTTTTCTTTCGTTAGACGAATCGTTACATAAATTTTGGAACATTGAAGAAATACCGTCAAAACCTTTTATGAGCCCTGCTGAACTCGAGTGTGAACAGCTGTTCGCTTCTAGTGTGTCACGTGACTCTAGTGGTAGGTACTGTACTGCTTTACCATTCTGTAAAAATCCAGACTCACTAGGAAATTCTTATGCTGTCGCTTATCGACGTTTAATTAATTTGGAAAAAACTAAGCTTCGCGACCCTGCTTTGCGCGCGAGTTATAACGAAATAATCCAAGAATATCTTGATCAAAATTATTTAACTGAAACTACACCTAGTTCTGTTGACCAGACTATAGGTTATTATATACCGCATCACCCTGTTATTAGGAATGATAAGCAGACTACTAAAGTTCGTATTGTCCTTGACGCGAGCGCTAAATCTCATAATGGCGTGTCATTGAACGATTTGTTACACACAGGGCCGAATTTACAGGCTGACATATTTTTATTACTTCTAAATTTCCGTTTATTCCCTATTGCAGTTACAGCTGACATAAAACAGATGTATCTTCGAATTGCTGTTATTGATGAGCATCGAAAATACCAGAAAATATTGTTTCGATTTAATACAGTTGAACCTGTTCGCGAATTTCAATTTAACCGAGTTGCATTTGGTCTCAAGCCCAGTCCTTTCCTAGCCATGCGCACTGTGCGCCAGCTGTCAGAGGATGAAAAACATCGCTTCCCGCGCGCATCCATTGTCGCTTCTCATGAGCTATACATGGATGACTTGGCTAACTCGACCGCTACTTTGGAGGAAGCCAAGATTCTCTCCGCAGAACTTATCGCCTTATTTAAGGCGGGGGGCTTTGATCTTAATAAGTGGGCAAGCAATTCCTCTGAACTACTAGAGACTATTCCACACTCCAACCGTTCTTCTATTAACTTCTCTGACGGGGATAATTTAAAAATTCTTGGACTCAAATGGATTCCTTCCGAGGATTGTTTCACCTTTACGACATCTAGTTTGGATAAAAGTTGTACTAAACGCTCCATACTTTCCACTGTTGCCCGTTTGTGGGATGTTCTCGGTCTAGTTGCTCCCGTAGTTTTATTCGCGAAACTACTCATAAAAGAATTATGGAAATTAAACACAGATTGGGATGAAACTCCGCCCGAGTCTATTGTAAATCTTTTTCAAAAATTTAAAGAGCAACTGCCTCTACTTTCTTCTTTAAAATTGCCTCGTCATGTAGCCGTTGCTATGGGTTGCGTGACAAATATAGTAGGTTTCGCTGACGCCAGCTTGAATGCGTATGGCTGCGTCATATACTTACACGTCACTGACACATATGGTAACACACACGTAACTTTGGTGTGTGCTAAATCCAAAGTTGCACCTGTTAAGGTCGTATCTCTGGCTCGTCTAGAGCTTTGTGCCGCTGTTCTTTTGTCGAACTTAATTAAATTAGTTTATGACACTTACCGCTCTCGTATAGCTATTAATGAAATATTTGCCTTCTCCGATTCTACAATTACACTTTCATGGATTCATTCCTCACCGCACAGATGGAACATTTTTGTTAGTAACCGCGTCGCTAAATGTCAAGAAAATCTTGATCCTAAACATTTTTACCATGTTAACGGAAAAGAAAATCCTAGTGACTGTCTTTCTCGAGGTCTTCTACCTGAACAGTTGCTAAACCACGGTTTATGGTGGCATGGCCCTGAGTGGCTTCTGCGCCCAACTGCTGAGTGGCCTATCACTCCGTTTGTGTCTTCATGCAGCGAGGAATTGCCTGAATTTAATAATAAATCACTAACCTTAGTATCTACCGTATCAGAACTTAATTTAATATATAGCCTTTCTCTAAAATTTTCATCTTTAAATAAAATATTGCGTATAATTGTATACATTTTAAGATTTTTACGTATCATTCCTTACGACAAATCACTTAAGACAATTACTGTCCGTGAATTAGCTACCGCTGAAATTTATTTAATTCGTTGTATTCAACAATTTCATTTCCTAGATATTTATGACGAAATTAAAAGTAAAAAACTTCGCTCACAGTTTAAAAAACTCGATCTCTTTATAGACGAGCACAACATAATTAGAATCGGGGGCAGGTTGTCAAATGCGAACCTTCCTTATGAAGCTCAGCATCCCGCTCTCTTACCGAAACATGATAATTTTACACATGTTCTAATAGATTATTATCACCGCATTCATTGTCATGCCGGTGTAAGCCTTCTAAGCTCTCTGTTACGCCAAAAATATTGGATCCTCTCTTCTAGAGGTGTCATCAGACAAAGAGTACATGCTTGTAACTTTTGTTTCAAAATTTCTCCTTCTCACCCTAGCCCAAAGATGGCTGATTTACCCGCTTGTCGCGTGCAGGAGACTAAGGCTTTTGTGCATACGGGTGTGGATTACGCTGGTCCTATTAAAGTAACTTTGTGTAGACGCAGAGGTCAAAGAAGCCAGAAGGCTTACATTTGTTTATTCATTTGTTTCGTTACCAAAGCGGTTCATATTGAATTAGTTACCGACGTGTCATCGGATACTTTTATCTCCGCTTTTAAAAGATTCATCTCCCGCAGAGGACCGGTTTCTTACCTATACTCCGATAACGGGACAAATTTCGTTGGAGCCAAGGCTCAATTGCAAGAACTACTTGCTAACCGCTACCGCATAGAGTGGAAAATGATTCCACCCCGCGCTCCCCACTTTGGAGGGCTGTGGGAATCTAATATTAAATCTATTAAATCGCATTTATACCGTGTTATCGGTTCTCAACTTCTCACATATGAGGAGCTTTCGACTGTTCTCACTGAAATTGAGGCAGTTCTAAATTCCAGACCGCTCTGTGTCCTGACTGAGGATCCGTACCCAGAACCGCTTACTCCCGCGCATTTTATAATGGCTTCTCCGTTGACTTCGTTGCCTGTCGTGAACGTTCCCGAAACAACGAAGCCTCTAACTTGCCGCAAAAGGTTGCTTGACCAAATGGTTTGCAGCTTTTGGAGAAGATGGCGAATAGAATACCTACATAACTTACAAGTTAGGCAAAAATGGTTGAATGCCGCAGACGGCATTAAGATTGGTACGGTGGTTCTCATGCATCAGGACGATGTCCCTCCTTTACGCTGGCCAATGGGCATAATCACAGAAGTTTTCCCTGGTAAGGATGGGACAACCGGCGTTGCTATGGTGAAGACATGCAGCGGCTCTTTCAAGAGACCCGTTGTCAAGTTATGTCCTTTACCTTCTCAATAATATCACCACGTAATAAAATTTTAGCTGTAATGAATATATACTTACTTATTTTTCTCTCTTTTAATCCGCTTTAACATATATTTTTTCCCCTTTTGAGAATACTACGTATCCTCAAAGCCGGGCAGGATGCTTACGCAAGTTTCTGTAGTATAAGTTTTTTACTATAGTATATACGAGCGTGGTACATCTTATTGTTATATCTCCAAAACACGCATATTTTTTCATGTTGTCAACACTTATTTGATACACCTATCTCCTTCCTTCCTACTACGTCCTATGCGACAGAAAGAGAAAGGTCCACGTCAACTTCCGCCGCGGTTTTTGACAGGAGAACACCACGGTGGATTTTTACTATTCCGTTTGAATCGTTCACCGCACCACACATATATTTACCGCTTGCTTCCGCGGCGCGCGCCGCAGAAACTAACAGCTGAACCACCGCAAAGACTCTAAATCTTGAAATACGTGTTGGCCAACACAACGTGGGACAATTAAAACCCAAGTGAAGTGAAGAAATCTCCGGAACACGTGCTGGATCTCATCCCGGCGCACTCCAGTCGCATCCATCATCGGTCCAGGCGATCATCCTCACCTTCAAGTAAGTCCCTCTTTCCCGTTACTCTCATATAAGTGTTGGCAACAAATACATTCCGCATAAATTGTTTTCCCGCGCAAAATTGTAGTCACGCAATATTGGTCCTTCGAGTTCCCGCTATATCCCAACTTTAACCAAGGCTGTTAGAGCTAAAGACCTCTGTATCAGATTACTTGCCTATAGACGCGAAACAAACAAGGTTGATTGAGGGAATACAACCGATAGATATAATACGTACGTTTATATCATCTATCGGTTCTACCTTGGCTCCGACTGCGTGGAATTTGTTATTAACCTCAAATGACTTCAAAGCAAAAGAATTTAACCGTTCATTCAATACGCTGGATTATACAAGCTATAAACATGATATTGAATTATATCTTCAATTTATTTCTAAATAATATTAAGTAAATAAAGAGGTAAAGTTTGTCTGTTTGGATGAAGGGGGTACTCTTGGGAACAACTGGTCCGTTTCCAAAACGTCTTTCAGAAATGGGAAACTGAAGCCGTGGGATAATTTCCGGCCCGAACTTGAGCGAAGCCGCGGCCAAAACTAGTAATTTATATATATTACTAATCAATATGAAGATGAGTGATATAAATGATAATTTCAACACCAAACGAAAGTAAGTGAAAATGAAAGACAAGACTTTGGGAACGAGATCTACAATAAAAAAGTTAATGTCAATCAATGTTGTGAAAGCAATAATATCAGATTCCATTGAGTTAATAAAAAGTAAAACAATTGCGTCACAATCGGTTCCTTGTTCTTGGGAACCAGACCTGCTGTCAGTCAGGCGTTATCTGAAAGATCTCAAGTTTGCAAAGTTACGATTGTTGTTAAACAAACAGGTAATCCTTTCCGGAATTTGAATCTTGATAAATGCATTCTGGAATTGACGAGAAGAAGCACAACATCGAAAGAAGTGGAAGTAAAGAATAAGAGCCAATCAAATAAGCAAAGCGAATACATAAAGTTAATTTAATGAATTATGTAAAGAATTAAAGATTTGGGACAATGATCGGGTTGGGATAATAACTGACTTTGAAGATAATCATCAGGTAACAATAAGTTTTATAAGAAGCCCTTCAGGGAGAATCTTTTCGCAAACTTGATGCCAACACCAATGAATTCCAATGACACACCTCAACTCCATGAGGTAATGAAAGACTTTTCCCTCTTCGAAGACCAAAAATCAAACCAAAATTCTGCGAATAAAATAAATGTGCTCATACAAGCATTCGATAAGGCGTTAATTAAATGCGGTTACCCAACAATGCAGTCTGACCAGTTGCCTAAAATGTCATCGATCCGGACTGAACTTGTTCGCCATACGCCAAACTGCATATAACTAATGGATTAATGATGTAAAATTATGTAAATGGGCAAGAATCTGTTTTTTTTTTATTTTGTTGTCAAATGTCACTTTTAAGTGTCATGTCACAGAGTTTCAGAAGCAAGTGTGAATAGTTTAACTGAGTATTAATTAGAAAGATAAGTGTAAACTTGTCTTGATTCTCAACTGGTTCTCCGCTTTCAGCTGAATAATAAACCAAGTTTCGTTTTTATACTGCTGTTTTTGCACATCAGTTTTCAATTTGTATGTCAACTTTATCTAAATTTACTTTATAAGCTATGGCAACCGCAATTAAATGTCAGGCACTACAACAAGTAGTATTAGGTATTTTTCCTTCGACTCTCAGATCATGTTTGATATCAATATTATGAATTATAAGTTCAATGATTCACTCAATGACGGGAATGTTGGTCGAATTCCTTTATTTTTGCGAGCAGCATGGCACCAGTTGGCACGAAACCGACGTCACAGCGTACGAAGTCTGTTTTTTATTGAGGATCGTCATTCTTTTTATTACTCTGTTGATAATTTCGAAGATGTGTATAGGTTTATATTGCCCATTCGAAGATGCTTAAAGCTGCTTCCGTGGTACATTAAACATGGATTTATTTCCCCAGGTTACCGGCTCTGCTATTGATTTCCAAGTCCACGACCTCAAAAAGATGGCTAGAACAGATTGGATCTAAAAGGACATTTTGTAGCTTGTGAGAGGTCAATGAACAATGGTAGGCTGAGGTGACGATTAGAAGAGATCTGTTGTGTGTAGCAATTATGTTTTAAAATGAAGTTAGGTAAGTTCTATCATAACTTAAAAGGTATCAGTTGGTGGAGCTGCCAGGATACACAGCTCGTTAACAAAACATGCAAGTCCCGTGGATATGGTAACACTCACTGAAATAACTAACTTGACAACATGGAAGACAATTAAACACTTTCATCAGCTCACTTATGAGAGCCGTATGATCTATTTTTAGTATTTCTAGGCGAGGGTCCGAGGTAGCCACAGAGAGCCTTTTGAAACTTCAATTAAAACGACAGTTAGTTACAAAAAGGATAACGTGCCAACAAGGACTACCATTCGTCGTCAAGCGACATGGTACACCGTGTATCGTAATGGACTCTGTCGTTTACCGAGTAATTATGTGTAATCAATCAATATCCTGACACACTCGCATTCAAACAAGCGTATAATCAGAGCATAAATATTAATTCTTTTGGTTTCGCATTTTGTAATTGGATGAAAAACCTAAAGCACACAATCAGGCTTCAACAAGACGTGACAGTCATGTCCTTGAATACAGATTTTATCAAGTCAAAAACATGGCTGAGCTACATAGAACAGCAAATTGGATTTACTTGGTGACTTCATTGTGGACAAACGGACTCTGAATATAGATAAGAAGATGAAGATAACGGAATTACTAAAACTACAAGTGCGAAATTGTAAGTCGCAGTCAAACAACTGGTATATTACAGGTTTTAAGGAGCAAACAATGGTTATGCAACTTGTGCAAGCGCTTTCACTAACCACCCTTGTTTGTGCAAACCTCTATACGCCTTTTACTTGTCAAAAGCGTCGGAGAAAAAAACGAAAGTGCTCACTTGATAGCAATGCTGGTGAGGCGATAATTAATACTAGTAATTCATGCTAAGTTAGAGCACGTACGCGCACGTCATTCGCTGGTCAGACGACGGGCGACGAATCACAATCGATCATTTGAAATGTCCTTGCGCAGGAGTCGAAAGCTAATGTTTGAAGACATTTTGCAAGACAATGATCGTAACGGACGATGCTCTGCGCATACCTTATTTTTGTATTTGTTCTTTGATGTGTTTAGTATTATAGTTTTATAGCATTATTGTGCCAACTGTTACGTGGTAACTGTCTTCGTGTCACTTAAATTCGTTTTGTGTGTCGAGTTACATTTTCATTATGTATGGTGTGTTTATTGTACGTGACTCGTGGTAATAGTTATTTTATTAATAAACGTATCTTACCGCGAACTTTGCTCTCCACATGACACGGATATACAAAGCTAGATATGTGGTGGGTAACGAACTCATACATGACAACGAGAGAATACATGAGGATAAAAACGTGTAACGACAAATAAAATAGTGCCGCTTACCTACAAGATATTTTTTATTTAAAAGTAAGTTTCATAAACGAAGCTTCGCCGTTAAATTCAAACTCCGTTATTTTTCAAACATTTCTAAATACGTACTAGAATTTGTTACACAATGTTACACAAATGAATTTAACCAAATCTATCTTTATTTTCAAGTCAATAATAGAGAGGGGTTGGAGGTCTTACACCCACGGCACCCACAGGTTAGTCCGGTTAAGCAGACGACAACCTCTCTAGGTTGAACTGCGAGATGCCATTCCGAAAAAAAAAGTCAATAGAGGTACCTCTACCCATCTGAAAACCTATCAGCATATCTTTGCCTTGTTGATGTAGGCTGTGTAGTAAACCTCGCATGTATCTGTGCCTAAGGACAATCGAGACACGCCACTGTGATGAGCACAGAACTACAGACATTCACCTACTTACGTTCACAGCGTCCATAATATCCACCTTAATACCCATGCCCATTGCAAGTTCGAAAATTTACATGTTCAAGCGATGGGTTTTACACGTTGCATAAAGAACCGAAGAATTATGAGGATGGAAAGCTAAAGTTATGTGAACATTCAACGCTTTGGCCCTAAGACCCTATTCAAAAGTGAAATTGGGTCTTAAAAGTTGCCAAAATTCTGCAAATATTTCGCGCCATGTCGCTCTATCAACGCACAATAAAAGGACCAATCAGGTTCTTCTCCTGTGACAACATTATGTAAGTTTGAATCGGTCCTGTTTATATCATTATTCAATCTACCCAAAGAT
Source organism: Xestia ashworthii (assembly GCA_950022955.1). NCBI lineage: Eukaryota > Metazoa > Arthropoda > Insecta > Lepidoptera > Noctuidae > Xestia > Xestia ashworthii. Next base: position 3,410,411 of record OX465553.1, read on the forward strand.
TACTAACTAACTGGAATCCACCGACACAGTTACCAATTTTACGCCAAAATTCATTTGAGTCAATGATGGTAACTGAAGAAAATCGATTACTTACTGTGAAAAGCGAAAAAGAGAACAAGACGTTTTTGTAGCTGAATCTAGTCAAATTGGTGCGATCACTATTATAAGCGTATAATTTGTAAAAATACAACCGGACGAGTCGACCAGGCAATATTTTTTTGCTTTGTTGATTACAAAGCAAAAAAATGTTGCCATCATAAAAAATATTGTCATCAAAAGGACATTTAAGGCTGATGCTCCAAGGTATTCAAATTTCCTTGCGTTTTTTTTGCAATTTGCAGGGCAGTGCTAAGTTGTATGTTGATAAACATATCGGTCATGGCTGTAAGACGTATCTATGTAGTTATAGAATTATAATAATCAAAATCATCAAAACAACCCTCCTAGTTCATAAGAGTCGAGGAACGAATTTTTCACGGTCAAAGTCGTTCCTCGACTCTAATGAACTTGGAAGGTTGCATTAATAACGTAAGAAAATTTAATTTTTTTAAGGGGGATGATTCAAGGTAGCCCGCGAAATTCAAATTTCTTACGTTTTTTGCAATTTGCAGGGCAGTGCTAAGTTTTACGTTGATAAACATATCGGTCGCGACTGTAAGACGTATTAAGTTACAGAATAATTATTGTAATTCTGTAACTTAATACGTCTTACAGTCGCGACGAAAATTTGAATTTGGCGGGCCACCCTGACGCTTTCACCTTAAGAAAATATATTAAAAAAAGATGTTGTTTTAACTAAAATAAGTTCTTGAGGCGTGATTGGATTTTTAAAATTGCAAGTTTATTTATTTATTTAACAATTTATGTACACACATATTACAGAAAAGAAGAAAGGAACAGAAAATGGTACAAAGGTGATGCTTTTTCTAATGAAATCTCTTCCAGCATACCTGCGAAAGGAATGCAAGTTGTAGATTAGTAATCAGGAAAGATACTGGTTCTATACGTAACTTAGTCAGACTATGAGTCACTTCTCCGTGTTTTCTGCTTACTTTTATCTAAACCAAATGCTCGCTGTTTCCCCGCGATTAAGCAATTAAAAATCCAAAGACTTTCTTCGTCTTAATTATAATACTAGGTCTCTTTGTAGTTTACACAGATATAGCTTTATATTTTTAAACAATTTTACGTAATAACACGCAGAAATTAGCGTTACTTTCTACTGGTTGCGCAACAAAAAATCAATGTAAGCTTTAATAAAAATTGAACATAAAATATGTTTGCAAATGTTTAGATAAAAAAGCATAGCTACATAAATTATGTTACTCCACCCCATAAAAAAGTTAGTTGGTTTTTATCTGCTATCGTTTGACACCTGTCACCTGTCAGATTAAAAAAAGTAGCCAAGTTCCGCGCGCAAATGTCCTGACATCTTCATTCATATGCGCGAAAATCATCGATCATATTAATGCTCGATGGCGAAAATTTATTTAAACGGAATTTCAAAAATTACTTTAAACATAAAATTGAGGTAAATATTACTTTTACTATTTGGCAATTATTTGGATGTGGCATTTAATCTTAGTCTTTGTTAATTAATATACCGTAGTCTTAAGACTACACGTTAAAATTTTGAAATAAATGTGACGTCAGGGTTAATGCAGATCACTTACATGTGTAACCAGAATTGCACTCAACAGATACTAACCTACAAAAGTAGCGCCAATTTTTCCTATGTGTAATTTTATTTATACGACTTGGTCCCCACTAGCATAAGAAACACAATATGTTACACGAGTCAACAAGCGGGTGTTTAACCTCATAATGATTTTCGCGATCACGTCGCAACAAACATGTTTGCGGCCCCTCAATCCTAGTCACTGCTGTGTGTAAGTTAAGAACTCACTGAAATCCTACCTTCCTTAGTCAAACCAAGACATGACATCAGCAAACCTGTGATCACTAGAAAAAATACGCGGGCAAATCTGCGACAACAAGCTTAATTCAGATAATCCGATATTGAATTTTTAAGCTACTGAAGAGGTCAAGGTAACATTACTAGATGGCAAATTCGGAAATATCTTGCCTTGTCATCAATGTCACGGTTTGCGAAACAAAATGACGAATAGTCAACAGTTGTGTACATTTGTTTTATAACATTCGATAACTTGAGAATAGCTCCTTAGCTTGAATAGCTTCCATGTCTAGGTTACCACTAGCATTCCTGAGATAATCAAGAAAACAGATAATATTCAAGTTAGATCATGCTCTTGAGAATGGATGTTTTCCTTGAAACTTAGGTATATTGAATCTCATTGTCAAGTGTGTGGTAAAATTATACTGCACAAGGAGCTGCGAACGTCGTATGTACGTAGTAAGTTTTTTTTTCTGATGTGGTTTTTCTACGAGGCTTCTGATGAAACAAAAGAGGAACACTCAATAGCCGTAATTCGCAAGAACCGCGAGGTAAATATATTCATTGGCTGATTGAGGACCAAGCTACATAAATTATGAAGAAGAGCACTGTACTGGGCCGAAAATGAACAAAGGGTAGGCTAGACATACCTACTAGAAACTTTGTGTGCGTTTCGATGGCGCGGCCATGACGTTTTTTTTAAAAAAAAATTATGCCATGATTTTGTAAAAATTTGTAAAAGTTGACTCCCAAAACCATAAATTTGTCAAAGCTATGGTTAAAAAGTTATAAGGGTTTGAACGTGGCCGCGCCATTGAAACGCTCCGAACCGCGCGGCCACGGAGATCTTTAAAACTAAGCATTGCAGAGACCTGAAATTTTGCTAAGTAACAGATTGAATTTGTAAAAAATTTGTAAAAATATAGAAAAAAATCCTGGGCTTATATTTTAGGAGCTGTAAGACTAATACGCCATGGCCGCGCCATCGAAACGGTGAAAACACATTTTCGCCGATATCTCGCTGAAAAAGCAACGCAGACATCTGAAGTTTTTTGTAAAACCCAGATTTGAATTTGTCAAAACTAGTAAAAAATAAACAAAAAATCCTCAAGTTTACATTTCAGGAGCTATAAGACTAATACGCCATGGCCGCGCCATTGAAACGGTGAAAAAATACGTAATCACCGATATCTCGCTGAAAAAGCAACGCAGACGTCTGAAGTTTTTTGTAAAACCTGGATTTGAATTTGTCAAAACTAGTAAAAATTAAATAAAAAATCCTAGGTTCATATTTCAGGAGCTGTAAGACGAAAACGTCATGGCCGCGCCATTGAAACGGTGAAAAAATACGTAATCGCCGATATCTCGCTGAAAAAGCAACGCAGACGTCTGAAGTTTTTTGTAAAACCTGGATTTGAATTTGTCAAAACTAATAAAAATGAAATAAAAAATCCTAGGTACATATTTCAGGAGCTGTAAGACTAAAACGTCATTGAAACGGTGAAAAAATTTTAGGGACTTAGAAAATTTTTCGTTCTTTGTTTTTTTTTTTCGAAATTTTAACAATTTTATTGCAGTATCATATTGATCTTGACCATAGAAACCATTTAGCTTCTGAAAAGCATGGTCCTATAACGCACCGTCTCCGAGTTAGGAGCTGTTTATTTTTATTCAAGTTTTTTGAAAAACCCTGTATATTTCCAAAATGGTAGCTCGGATGAAAAACTTTTCGGGAAATAATTTGTTGCTCTAGTCGTAAACCATGAGAAGATGTAAAAAAACCCGCGAAAATCGTATTTTTTTTTTATATTCGTTTTTTTTCTAAGTCCCTGCCCCTAAGTAACGAGAGAACGATTAGTCTTACAGCTCCTGAAATATGAACCTAGGATTTTTTATTTCATTTTTACTAGTTTTGACAAATTCAAATCCAGTTTTTACAAAATACTTCAGACGTCTGCGTTGCTTTTTCAGCGAGATATCGGCGAAAATGTGTTTTCACCGTTTCAATGGCGCGGCCATGGCGTATTAGTCTTATAGCTCCTGAAATGTAAACTGAGGATTTTTTGTTTATTTTTTACTAGTTTTGACAAATTCAAATCTGGGTTTTACAAAAAACTTCAGATGTCTGCGTTGCTTTTTCAGCGAGATATCGGCGAAAATGTGTTTTCACCGTTTCGATGGCGCGGCCATGGCGTATTAGTCTTACAGCTCCTAAAATATAAGCCCAGGATTTTTTTCTATATTTTTACAAATTTTTTACAAATTCAATCTGTTACTTAGCAAAATTTCAGGTCTCTGCAATGCTTAGTTTTAAAGATCTCCGTGGCCGCGCGGTTCGGAGCGTTTCAATGGCGCGGCCACGTTCAAACCCTTATAACTTTTTAACCATAGCTTTGACAAATTTATGGTTTTGGGAGTCAACTTTTACAAATTTTTACAAAATCATGGCATAATTTTTTTAAAAAAAAAACGTCATGGCCGCGCCATCGAAACGCACACGAAACTTTTAAGACTTGATGACGTAGCATCCGGCAGTCGGCACTGGTTAATAGGCCAAGTACTGAAAACAGCCAATATAAGTTCCTTCCTCATTAACCACAACACCATCAGGTTAAACTGATCAATAGAAACTGAACCTAGAATCATTACTACTATTAGCATGCATCTAAACAATTGATGAAATAATTGAGGCTTATAAAGCTGCTATTCACAGAAATATATCCTCTATTGTTCAATCCTGAAAATATACTTTTGCTTGCGAATTTTCGCCATTGTAGCAGCATTGCGTACGCGGCAGACGCATCAGTACAACGTGGTCATTAACCCGGGCCACTGGCCGTAAATACACAATGCTAATTCAGCAAATTAGGAAGACAGGCTAAAGAAAAAGAAAACAAGGATATTGTCGTTTATTGACAAAAGCAGATGTAATTACTAAGGATACAAACGATTGTGGAAAGAAACGAAAATAAACTTTATGTAGAGGGAGTTGATTCTGAGGAATTTTGCTTTTTATAACGGCAAAGTTTTTGTAAGAGGATCAAAAGAAGTTTAAACTTTGATGCAACTGACAAAACATGCTCATTATTCTGTAACAACATACCACCAAATAGTGATGCTTACTGCTTAGCTTAGTCTTTTAGATACAAACTACACTTACTTTTAGCACTGTTTATAACACACAATACATAGGTATTTATTACAAGCATTACTGTTACATTATTCATTTGTGAATGTTTTATTTCGTTGTCTGCACAAGTCTGTCTGTTTTATTGCGGTGCGTACGCGCAGACATCCGGCGAGAGGCAATTTGATGGTCGATTGCGCTGATTACTTCGCTGATAGATTGGTCCTTTGATGTTCATATATCATAATGTAACTGCAGTTCGTTAACAGATTAGCAGAGGTTTTTGATCCCTTGTTTGTTATGTGATAGATGAGCAATTATCTAGGTGTATTCCTGAAGTGTTTTGGTACTGTGATACGTATACGTTGTTCAAGAAGTGCGATTTGATTGATTTTGAAGTTTACCTGTTTAACCCTCGTGAGGTTTTCCTGTTTGGTCGCCATTCGGTGCTTATTTCTAAATTGAGGTCTACCCGTCACTGTACCATGTTTTTCGATAGTAATAAAAAGGCTAAAATAATATTTGGGATCAACCACGCTAAAATTCAGTGCTAAGGACACTTTTCTTATTTGTTTTGTAAGACATAGGTACATCGGTGATTATTTTATGATGAACAATAGGTTAAACATTACTACGAGAACAGCTATCACAAGATATCAAGTTGGTACTATTTCTACTTATTAGATATGTAGGTATGGCAATATGCAAATCGATGCATACCATGTCATTCTTACTATCTAATCGAATTTGTCTGCAACAGCTCAGCACGTAATTAATTTACTTACTACCAATAATAAATTATATCTCACTACGAGTTTCAATTCCAATGAGATTGATACGAAAATTAAGTTTGGAGAATCGATTTATATTCCGATTTGCTTTAATTTAAAGTTATATAATGAAATCGTGCGTGCGCATCGTTGATCTAACTAAATGAACTTTCTTAAATTATAAATAAAATGATGAATGGCTTATTGGACCTTCAAATCTACTAAGGAAAGTCCAAATTGCGAAATCAAAAATGAAAAAATCTTGCGGGTGACTGCAAGGTTTGTTAAAACTGAGGTAACAAGATATAGAGTAGAGCAGACAGCAGATGAACGGAAGCAGACCCGTGGGGGCTTTTGTAGATTAAGATAATGCACGAGGCAGACAAAAGCAGTAGAAGTCCCAAGAATTGAACAAAATGGCATGAAATAGAGAAAACCAAACTTAGCTTTGGCTGGGTACAGATTAGGAAAGTAAGTTGTTGAGTTTTGACATGGTAAGTCAGAACAACTTTCCTCACAATCATGAGGAACTATCATTTTATTTTCAAATTAATTATCATTTTACACACATAATTTTATATTAAACATTATTAATACAAGGAACCAAATATTATAACAGTTATGTTACGTTTAAGAGCTGGGGTTAAGAACTATCCTTGAAGTATAGACGATAACTTGTTTTTGTTATCATTGAGTACGCAGTAGAATAAAAGCGGCACCATTAATCAAGTCAGATAATTTATTTTCATTATTACAAACTATTACACGCCATTGCTACTATGCGGCTTCACCGGAAGAGAGTGTTGCCAGATAATCTATCATAGACTAAATATCTATAGACAACAATTTCCAATATGAAGCGACCTACACGAACTGGTAGGGTGGTTCCGTTCAAGAATTCAAGAGCACTTGCCTATACAACCTTATTTTTCGTTCGACACATTTGCAAGTTCTCGGCTGAGAGAAAGACAATCTCAGGCAGTTTTACATTGTTTCACTTTAGATTGCTCAGAAGGAACTTTTTGACGTAAAAAAGACGTTAAAAAATCATACTTAAACACGAAGAAATTATTATTCTACGATAGCGTGTTCAACGTCCCTTACCTACTTAATATGCCTTCAATCAATCAGAGATTGTTTACATAAATCTTCACAATTACCCTGTTAATAGCACTTTTTTGTATGCTGTACTTCCTGGCCAACAGCGGAAGAACCGTGATAACGGATCGCTAGAACAATCAAAATAATTAATAGGCCAAGGATGGTATGAATTCATACCAACGTGGTTATCATGCATTCGCGGACACGCAAATAGATTATTGTAATTAGCACTAGTAATCTGATTATGTTGTGCTAATTATAAGCTAATTGAAAGTTGTATCACTTGGTTGTGTTCTTCAGAATGGTCAGGAGTGCTCGCAACCGCGACGTGTGTAAACGTATAATCTTCGAAGAAGCAAAAGGAGTAGGAGGTACCAAGATCTTAGCTGGTGGTGTTTTGTCATTCCTGCCTACCTTATGATAGTATACAACGGGCTGGTGTCCGCAACTCCACGTCAAAGCGCGTATTTTGCGTATGGGCTATAATCCACCACGCGGGCCCAGTGCGGGTTGGTAGATGTCACATGCCGGTTTCCTCACGATGTTTTCCTTCACCGTTTTTGAGAGCAGTGCAGGTGATGAAATAAATTACACAAGGTAATGCGCCTGCCTGGGTTTGAACCACTTACTGTTCGTAAATCAGGGCCGGCAAGGTAATGTTAACCATGACAACTTATTGAATCCGGATAAAAAAGTGAAGCGGTGTAGGTATTTAATAAAACTTGAGAGAGGAAACATCTTTTTCTCCAAGTAAAGATTTCAGCACCTGATAAGACACATTAATAACTACACTTATAACTTCCTAGTCATTGCTGGAAACTTGCTGTATTATGTGTACAAGTTTCAGTTTAAGTACTTTAGCATCGAGCTGGTTGGGAAGTCTCTTTTACACCAAAACAGGAAGGATTTGCGCTTTTCTTAGATCTTTGTCTCAAGATTTTACTTGGCCATTACGTATTACGCATCCGGCCTTTCATAATAGCTTATGATACTACTAGCTTCTGCCCGCGACTTCGTACGCGGATCCTGTTGCTTATGCCAGCGACAACGGGGTCGTCGAAGATCTGAAACGTCTGATGTCGAATTCTAAGAACCCGGGGACGGGAAAATAACGGATCTTTCCCATCTGAGCAACACATACCATTTGTTTCTTTTTGCCATTTAACAGCTTCACAAAAAGTACAATTTTTAGCCATACCTCCGATGGCGGAATATGTGGCGTATTCAATCATAGGAGACGTAAATGCACTCCGTGCCTTATCAACCCAAGGAAGGTCGCCATGCCCTTTTTTTTCGGTTGGGAAATAATCAAATAACTTCTCCAACTCTGGGCGGAGCGGGAGGGAGTGTCAGATTTTTACTGACTAAAACCCATCCATGTTCCTTCCTCGCCCTTTACGTTCCAGGGCCACGGTATCTCTTTCGAACAGTCCCGCAGCCCCGGCAGGCTTCGACCTTTGCGGGCCCCTCCCTTTATGCTGACGTCTCTTTGAGGCGCACGTGGAACACGAACGCGCCGTCGACACGGCAGGTCGCCATGCCCTAAGGCTATATCTTGAAACACATCCGGTTTTTCAGATGATATCGACATTCTGTTCAGAGAATGTCGACGTCGATCAGAATTCAAACGTTCGTTCAATGAACGTGCATCGCGCATCACGCATCACGTTCATCACTCGTTTCAAAAGTCCTGTTAGTAGATGTGCGAATACGCTGAAAACTCAAGCCTGATTCTGTATCGGTAAAAATTTCGGATTCGCTCACGATCAGCGGACAGTCGCGCATCACGTTCAGCACTTGTCTCTAAAGACCTAGAAGAAGCTATGCGTAGATACGCTGAGAACTCAAGCGCAATTCTCTATCCGTGAACGTCTCCGACTCGCGAGACAATGCGTGACGTTCACGATCAGCGGTCAGTCGCGCATCACGTTCCCTACTTGTCTCTAGAGATCTAGTAGTCGATGCGTAGATACGCTTGAAACTCAAGCGCAATTCTCTATCCGTGAACGGCTCCGACTCGCAAGACAATGCATGACGTTCACGATTAGCGGTCAGTCGCGCATCTATTCTTCACTGGTCTCTAGAGACCTGGATGTAGAAATACGCTGAGAACGCAGGCGTGCTTCGCGATCCGAAGAGGTTTCCACGGAGCAAGTTGCAGCCTGATGTTCTCGAACAGCATCAAGTCTCTCCTGACGCTCTTCGATAGATTCTTGGGATCTTATGATCCTCAATCTTTTAGCTCCTTTGGAACATTGGGAAAGATTTGACCTCTTTCTAGGCATGGTTATAGTTTTGTTGTGAAGATACCTGATCAATTGAAATCTAAGTAACTGCTCCCCTGCGTTACCGGCTAGGCTACCGAGTCACGAAGATAACTGGAAAAGGAAATTAATTCTACAACAGGTGTCCGAGATCTTCGATTTTTATAAGTCAACAGAGAGTGCTCATCAGATTGAACAACTTTTGCTAAGACGTCATTCCTATATGTGTTATGGTGTAGCTGGGCTCTTGGAGTTCCACAACAGGTGTTCCAGATCTTCGATTTTTATAAACCAACAGAGAGTGCTCATAAAATTGAACAACTTTTGCTAAGACGTCATTCCTATATGTGTTATGGTGTAGCTGGGCTCTTGGAGTTCCACATCAGATGTTCCAGATCTTCAAACTTATACTCTCAGCAGAAAATGCTCATCATGTAGAACAATTTTTGCTGTGGTGGCATTTTTGTATCTCTTATAGTTTAGCTGGTCTGTTGCGGTTCTGCATCAGGTGTTCAAGTTTCCAAGATAAATTATAGCCTCATAGCTTCTGCCCGCGACTTCGTTCGCGTGAAGTTTTGATATCGCAACGCATCGCCTACTCAACGGAAGTTTAAACTGCTTTGTTCCCGCTTGCAACATTTCTTATTGCTGCTCCGCTCCTATTGGTCATAGCGTGATGTTATATAGCCTATAGCCTTCCTCGATACATGGACTATCCAACGCAAAAAGATTTTTTCAATTCGAGCCAGTAGTTCCGGAGATTAGCGCGTTCAACCACTCAAACAAACAAACTCTTCTGCTTTATAATATTAGTATAGATTGCATGTTTATTATTAGAATCACACATGTTCTGAATGTTCTGATAATATGTAGTAATTATAAACTTCTAGTGGTATTCCAAGCAAGGTTTCTTGAACTAACAATCCAACTGAAGATAGAGGTGTTGTTGCTGCGCTTTTTCTTCTTTCCAACTAAAGCCCCAATGACAAGTCAAAAAAAAAAAAAAAGTAAAAAAGTAAAGTCCCAATGACTTTTAGAATTTTGACTGCAAAAGTCTGATTGTGGAGGGCATTGCCTTGAAGGCTGCAAATCTCTTCAAATTACCAAAAAAGAAACTATAAAAGCGCGAAACAAAGGTGACTCGGATAAAATTGTAGATTTTCTATAGTTCATTGTCATTGCTAGCTAGCCATGCGTTGAAAACTGCGTTGTTATTTACAACAATGCTAGGTCTTTCTATCCTTATCGTGGCGATAGTGCCTATCCTGGTGTTGAGAGTTTTTCTACCGTCCATGGGTCTCTGGCTTCGCTTTACCTACATGCCGTCAAGATAATTATATCTCTTAAGCATGCTGGTTTCCTCACGATGTTTTCCTTCACCGAAACAAGCAGAGGTGTCTAGGGCTCCAACCCGACACTAGGTTGAAATACCTATAGTATTTAACAAATTAAAGGACGACAGAGCATCATCCACCGTATTGTAGAATACAATAATGTGTTACCTGTTATTAATGTAAAAAAGCTTTAAATCTACAATCTTTATTTGAATAAATTATTATTATAATAATAATAATAATAAATATCGCTGGACATTAACACACAGCGCCACCTAGTGCCACACTAAGCAAAGCTTGTGTCGTGGACACTAGATAGTTGATATACTTTTTACATTTATACTTTTTTGTTTGTACTTAAATACATACTTATTATACATATAAACATCCATGACTCGGAAACAAATGTCCATGCTCATCACACAAACATTTGCTCCTACCAGGATTCGAACCCAGGACCCTAAGAACGTAAGGCAGCCTTACTACCATTACGCCATAAATATTATTTAACAAATTAGGTGAAACTTTTTTGGTCCCTCGCAATTTTATTAATTTATACAAGAGGCACTTATCTGTAAAATTCCTTAATAGTGGGGTAAAGGCAATCTCTATCAAACAACCTTTTTTAGAGAATATAATATTATATGGGTAACAAAGATCATAAAATTAAATTAATCAAAGAGCCTTCGACATTTATTTAGAAGCTTCTAAATGGCGCTTAAATTATGTTCAGCACAGATATCGTCAAACACACAGCTGTTTATCTCATTAGAAACTAGCACGGATATAGTCATCCAGTCATGTGCTAAATCTCAGCAACTAATCTGTTTCCGTTTCACGGGTCACTGCCTACGCGTTGACAATTTGTTTTCAATAGTGAAAGAATTGAAAGGACACTGATAAAAAAATAACGTGTTTTTTATATTCTTCGCTGAGGGAGACTTAGAAAACGCTGGTGTGGCGACTGAGGCGTTGCTGAGATTGCCCGGAGAAAACCACACAGAGAGAAGAAATTAAAAATATTTTTAAACAATTCGTTTATCAGTTTTTACTAACACGAAGCGACAACTTAATCTAGTATTTTTAGGCATTATAGTTTTAGGTTGTTGTAAGTGAAAAATTGCACCAGGAATAGAAAACCTTGTCAAATAAGTGGTTCACCCTTTTTTTTTTTAGGATGGGAAATCATCAAATAACTTCTCCCACTCTGGGCGGAGCGGGGGGGAGTGTCAGACTTTTACTGACTAAAACCCATCCATGTTCCTTCCTCGCACTTTATGTTCCGGGGCTGCGGTATCTCTTTCGAACAGGCCCGCAACCCCGGCAGGAAGTGGTTCACCCTGACCCAACTAGCAAAATCAGTTCTTATAACGCTCTCAAGACTATTTTTTTCTTTACTTATAAAATTCTTATAATGCGCTACAAGCCTGGATTTGGGCGCAGTTATAGGAGCATTAAGTTCTATAACTATCTTATAATCAACTTATTAAATGTTATTAAGCCCTATAATATTCTTGACGAAGCGCAATAGCTTCTATAATGATCTGAGACTAAACAATTGCAATCTCAAACGCTCTTGTTAGTATCTGACATAAGTATCTTACCAAAGCAATATTGTTTATAATGCACTGGCAAAAGTATATTTTAATAGAGGTTTTCTTTGTTGTTGAGTTTGTTGTTGCTTCGGCTGGTGGTTTTGAGGTAAAAATTAGTAATAACGTTAGTTTCTATTACTTTCATTTTGTATTAAGTATTGTAGAATATTTATATAAATCGTAAATATGGTGTATGAACTTGTGGGGAAGTCATTTCATTGTAAATATATAGTTAGTTTCTACAATCCTCTCCGAAAAATAGAACATTAGAATATTGTTGTAAATAAAATACTTCATCAATTCTTATGGATATTCGCTATGATAAGAAAATGCTCTTCATTAAGTACTTTATAAGTAAACTAGCTTCTGCCCGCGACTTCGTACGCGGATCCTGTTGCTTTTGCCAGCGACACCGGGTTCGTCAAAATCGAAGATCTGAAACGTCTAATTCTAAGAGCCCGGGGACGGGAAAATAGTAATAATCTTTCCCACCTGAGCAACACATACCGTTTGTTTCTTTTTGCCATTTAACAGCTTCACAAAAAGTAAAATTTTGAACCATACCTCCGATGGCGGAATATGTGGCGTATTCAAACATAGGAGTATACGTAAATGAACTCCGTTTCTTATCAACCCGAGGAAATGTAGAAGGAAAGGTATTTTTAGGCATTTTATTAATCCGTTGTGCCAATACTGTCCTGGATCCGAGATTGTAATATGCAACGTTTCTTTATTGTCTACACTAATATTATAAAGAGGAAAACTTTGTTTGTTTGTTTGTTTGGTTGTAATGAATAGGCTTAAAAACTACTGGACCGTTTTTAAAAATTCTTTCACCATTCGAAAGCTACATTATCCACGAGTAACATAGGATATATTTTATCCCCGTACTCCCACGGGAACGGGAACTATGCGGATGAAACCGCGGGACGTCCGCTAGTTATGTAATAAAGTCCGTGCATCTTTGGGTAAAACATTACTTAATCTTTTGTTCAAAATTGTAGACAGTTCGTTCAGGGCTAGGTGAGGTATATTAAATTGTATAGCCCAGCTTTGCATCATCATCGTCATTTCAGCCGAAAGACGTCCACTGCTGGACATGGGCCTACCCCAAGTGTCGCCACATTGACCGGTCCCGTGGGACTCGCATCCAAGGGATTCCCGCAACCTTCACCAGGTCATCGGTCCATTTAGTGGGAGGTCTTCCAACACATCGTCTTCCGGTTCGCGGTCGCCACTCCAGAACTTTTCGGCCATCCGTTCTGTGAGCAATGTGCCCTGCCCACTGCCACTTAAGTTTGGCAATTCTTCGGGCTACGTCGGTGACCTTGGTTCTCTTGCGGATGTCTTCATTTCTGATTCGATCACGCAAGGAAACTCCGAGCATAGCCCCCTCTATTGCCCTTTAGGTGACTTTAAGCCTTATGATAAGGCCCATTGTGAGCGACCACGATGGGCCCGATGGATTTCGGTCCCGTATGTATTCACCGGCAACACACACTGGTCATAGACTTTCGTCTTGAGTGAGACACTGTGGTAATCTTTGCATATCTATAAGCAATAATATAATAATAATAATATAATAAAGTTCTTTATTTCTCCTCACAATGACAAACTTAATCTAGGTTTCACATATTATTATTTGTTTATTAACAAAATGTGAGGAGCTGGTGTCTGAGTTAGGCGTAAAATGCCTGTATTACAAATCACCAGGTCCCCCACCCCACGGAAGAACGGAAAGCTTTACTTAACAAAATATGAAATTACAATACAATGTTATAGACAAGGAGATTAAAGACTAAAAACTTATAATAATTTTGGGGGTAGAAGTTTAAAAGAAACTTTCAACAAAAATTTTATAGCAATTCAATATGTTTTTCATAATCATTGGTTTCTTCGTCAACAAATTAACATTCTGATTCTGATTCGATATGTAACGTAATCTTCTTCCCAATTTTCAACTTTTTACTTCCTGAGTGGAGGGCTTGAGGTTGAAATTGTTTTGGTCGCGGAACCCTCATTTACTTTGCCTGCAATCGCTCTTGACGCGCTTCCTGATCCTGTTGATTTTATTTGTGAAGAACTTGGCTTCATTAATTCAAAATATCTATTTTTCACTTTTGTCCTGTAACCACCACTCCTTTTCAATCGTTTCCAATCGCTTAAATTCTTGTTCACCTTATTAACTCAACAACAGAATTTCAACAAAGGCTGAGGTTTACTTATAAAGTTATTGATCAAGTAGCTTAATTAAGCTTTTTTGATCTGGAATACTGGAGTACACGACCGAGATATAAGAGCAAATGCACTTGAGAATATTTACGCTTGTGAAATGCTATTACTAGTAAAAGTGTCCTATACATGTCTTATTAGTCAGCCTTGTAGCTAACTATAAGACTGAGATATAAACACTAATGCGCTTGAGTATGTTAAGGCCTGGCCAATTCTATTATAAGTGAAATAGTCTACCGCAATGCCTTTATAAGAACGCGTTATTAGTAATGATATACTTAGTCTTTTTCTCAGGATTTCCCAATACCTAGATACTCACATTGTCTATACTAATATTATAAAGCAGAAGAGTTTGTTTGTTTGGTTGAACGCGCTAATCTCAGGAACTACCGGCTCGAATTGAAAAAATCTCCCATTTATCGAGGAAGGCTACAGGCTATAATTATAACATCACGCTATGACCAATAGGAGCGGAGCAGCAATAAGAAATGTTGCAAGTGGGAAATTCCCGCGAACGAAGTCGCGGACAGAAGCTAGTTCAAAATAAAACGTACCTAAGTACTACTACCTAGATGGTAGATCTATTATACAGTAATGAACTGCGGACATCCTCAAATCCCAATTCATAATTAGGCTGCATAGGATGAGTACTATAATTTCCTTTGCTTTTCAATACCTAAGCAAACAATGACGAAGCTTCCGTCCGTTAAGGCGCCATTTTCTTTCCGAAGTTCATTCATCTTTTCCGTTGTGATTGACTACCCACAGAATGTTTCTACAGTTAGTTTAATTACAGCAATCCGTTTTTCTTCATATTAGCTATCGTGATGCGTTACTAATATTGTTAAGTAATGCTACATTACAGCTACAAAATAACGGGTTGAAGGCAATTTAGATTACCGATATAACAAGATTGGATTTCGATTTGATTTTTAGATTTTCCTTCGCCGCGAGATAGAATAGTATTTTTCAATCTTTAAATAGCTCTACCTATTCCGATCACTGTTGATCATAGATAAAGAAGCAGTCTGTATGGAAATGTGTTGCTTTTCGTACGAGTATTGTTAGCTTTTTTTGTTGACTTTGGAGTTCAACAACGAAATATCGCAACTATTTTATTGGACCGATTTTACAGACCACATAAGTATATGTTTTTTTAAATGTTTAAAATAAAAATAAAACATTCAAAAATATATAAAATAGTAGCCCACTGGTATCGGCAACAGAGCTACCAGCTCGGCGGCGGTCAGAGCTACAGAGAGAGGACCCTCCTAACATTACGAGCCTAGTCCAGGAGTACCGGTTTAAAATATGTACATGTACAAAATGTCAACATTTAAAATATGTATTTTAAAAAAAAACTTGTGAAACAGACCCCCAATATCTCCGTAACTAGTAGGTTCCCAGGTATGGTCCGGAACAAAAAAAATATCGCAATGATGGGGAGAACAAGCGTCTTTCGGATTCACTTTTTTTAAACCCTCTATCTGAATTTCTAAAGAGCATAATATATACATTATTATTATATTGGCTGGGTGAGGTAAACTAATGTGTAAACCCCCAAATGCAATATTATTATTAAATAACTATTCATTGTTAGTAACATGACATTCATTTTAAGTTTAGGAAGAAAAATCTTGTAACCAAACACGAGTAGAAACGACTTCACAGAAATCAAACTATGATAAACTTAAGAAATTATCGAAAAAAATACTCACACATATTTTTTACGTAAGTAAATATTTTTAAATGAAGTGGAAGTACAAATTATTTCCCAAAATAATATTCTACCGAAACACTTTACGTAAAATAACTCCGCATGGCTCGATAGATGGCGTTGTAGTCGAATTAGATCTCGCTATGGTTTCGTTCCCTCGGAAAGTATATGAGGGGCGGCATACAAAACAAGCGCACACATACCCAGGTATGATTTAAACACAAATAACACAACACTATATTTAATATTTTTGTAGAGCAATTCCTGAAGGTGTTAACCTGATGGATGTATAAGCTCTTAGAAAATGCTATTAAGGGTGTAAAACACCTCTTCACGAAGCCGAAAGGCACTTGTTCTCCCCATCATTGCGATCATTTTTTTGTTCTACACCATACCTGGGAACCTTCTAGGTACGGAGATATGGGGGGTCAAAGTTACAACTTTTTGACAAGTTTTTTTAGGTAGATCTCCTTTTTTTTTAAAAAAAAAAATCTACCTATTGGTCTCTCACCTACGGGGATATATATGTTTACGTATGTATATGGGTGACAAGCCAAATTTAGCCACACTCTACAGGTCGCAATTATGAACCGATTGCTTTCAAACTTAGGCAAAAAATCTAAAAGGTCAAAACTTAGGCTAAGTTCGTGAATGGGCGGAATTCGTCCATGGGGGGCGGCGGGGGGGCGGTTTTTTTAAAATCAGTTTTTTGGCCATAACTTTTTTTCTATGGAAAATTTTTGAACCGTTTTTCATTTTTATCATTCTGAGTAAAAATACGAACAACTTTAAATTAAAACTTTTTTGATGCAACCCCTAAATTGGGGAGGGGGTTGAAATTTCCAAATTTTTTTCGAAAAAAAATCATATCTCCGAAACAGTAAACATTTTGAACGTCGCAAATATTTTTTTTTTAAAGCAAATTGTTTATTCTACAATTGTTACCGTTGAAGTTTAGCGATAAAACTTACAGTTTTCGAAATAAAAAATTATAACTAGAAAATTGAGGGCGTTTGCATGCTAAACTCTTATGAGCGGATTTAAAAAGGGTAAACTTTCCGTTACAAGACAACGATTTTGAAATCATATATTTTTTTTGTAGATTGTACACAGTACAACTCTTTATAAAAATTTTCAATAGTCGGACGCTCCAGCACCTTCTCCGAAATCTACCTCCTCCTGCGGCTTGCCGGAAGGATTTTTTTTAATACAAGTTTTTTTTGTTAGATATTGAATCTTGTTTAAATACAATCATTCAAATTCTCACAGCATTTATTTTATTTCAATTCGACCATTACTTTATTGTCCAAAACCAAGAAGTTGAAGGCTAGGCTACAGACCCAGTCACAAAGCATAATAACTTGTGAAAACGCTGTAGTCGCCCATTCCAAAGCGTATGTACATCTCTAATAGAAAAGAATGGGCAAGAAACTCCATGGACACTCTTTTGACACAAAATCTTGGTTACTTACATCAGTCATAGTATTCTCAATGCTGAGACTCAGGCTTCCTCTTCGCCACTATGAGAGAAGGAATGAGCCATAATCGTGTGTTGAGTTACTTGTCACAGTTTTTCAAATGTTTGGTACCAGGACATGCCGATTTCCTCATAACGTTTTACTTCATCGTTTTGAGAGCTGATACGAACCAATTTTCCTTTTTTAAATGAACCACAGCTTTCTAAGTTTCTAATGAACGTATCTACTGATATATTACTGTGGTTTCTTCACACATCGCGCCGATCACAATGTGCATTACACTAGTTTAGATCGATCGGCGCCATTGTTCCCAATACGTTGGATAGTGTAACATCATGATTGTGCCGGCAACCGGCGCTAATCAGGAATGCACCGTGACTGCGTCTTGCGACTTGAGACATATTAACGGAGGCACGTAGAAATCGGTATCCACAAGTAAACAGTACACTGCTGCATGGTTTGATGACTTGAATTACATTGTCAGGGAGGCACTGTGGTAAAGAAATTTTATTGAAAATACAAGATGGCCGCGTTATTTCTGACTATCATATTATCCATATTATGGCCACGCGTCACAATAAAAATGCACCCTGGTTGTTTTTAGAAACTATGCAGGTATTAATAAAGTTTGGCGGTATTAGATTGCATGTTTATCATAATAGATAATTAGTAGGTACCTCCACGCAGGCAATTAGTCATTCACCATTAGGCACCTATTCAGATAATTACAAAACATGAGTAATTGTTAAAATATTTTATTGTCATTAAGTATTCATTGTGATCATGACTGACCTAAATGCGCAACTCGACAAGTGCACTATGCTATGCCTGATAAAGTTGTTGTATTAGCTTTAACAATACACCTCAAACTGTTGAGAATTTGAGAGTCATTCTCTAGCATAGCAGGCAATCATAATCACCAACTATTTTTTTTCTTTTTGTAGTGCGCCGCCAGCATTAATGAAAGATTCCATTTTCAACCCCCGACGTAAAACGACGGGGTGTTATAAGTTTGACGTGTCTGTGTGTCTGTCTGTGATTTGACCGATTTTGATTTTACTGATTGAAAAGTGAATTAGTCGGGAGTGTTCTTAGCTATGTTTGATAAAAATCACTTCAAGATGGCCACCGCCACAAGATGGCGGATAATATATTATTCAACAACTCCCTATGGGTATTAAATGAAAGGGCTCAACTAGTAGGATACTATTAGGCTATGATAAATTTCAAATCCAAGATGGCCGCCACCACAAAATGGTGAATTACATTTTTGCACAACTTACTCCTTCAATATAGGTATCAAATGAAAGGGCCTGGCCTACAATGGTGACAATTTCAATTAAATCGCACTACCCGCGTAGAATCGTGACTGATGGGATAAATAGAGAGGGGATATTTACAACAATGGGACAGTATCTTCTTCTTCCAAATCTCTCCACTATTGGCAGTTTTGTGTCATGGCATGGCGTTTATGTTGGCTACTTTAATGATCGTTTTGATGAATTATCTTTCCACGTAGTCGGTTTTCTTCTCA
This sequence comes from Xestia ashworthii, assembly GCA_950022955.1. Classification (NCBI taxonomy): domain Eukaryota; kingdom Metazoa; phylum Arthropoda; class Insecta; order Lepidoptera; family Noctuidae; genus Xestia; species Xestia ashworthii. The sequence continues at coordinate 3,429,478 of OX465553.1, forward strand.
CATTCCTCCGTTCCATGGGACAGTATGTGCTATTGGTCTAGTCATAATAATAATTTTAGACAAAGGTGCAGTTAGGGCACAGGTCGAACTCTTGACTGTCTACGTCTTTGTGTAAAATTTTTATCAAATTACAATCCGTGAAATAAATGATTTCACGGATCAGTCAAGCGGGTAAAGGTCAGCCGAAGGAAATTAACTGAAACAATTCACACGAATCGTTGCTGAAAAACAGGTCGTGGATATTCTTATTTGGGTACAAACAGGCACAAGCACAAGAGGAATGAATGATAAATAATGATTACGATGAAGATGGGTTGGGTTTTGTGTTTGGTTAGGGGTTCGTAGAAAATGGCAAGATGAGTAGGACAAAACCAACGACCAGGGGGTCAAAAAACCACTTTAGCAGAATCATAATTTGAATCACGTTAAAATTTAAAATTCTTAAAATGGACTTCATGTTTATGTATATAAGGTCCATTTTACCGATTTAAATTTTTTAAGATGATTCAAATTATGATTCTTCTAAAGCGGCCATTTTAGGCCCGCAGTGGTCCACATTACCTCTGGAGCCAAACAACTGGAAGACATGGGGAGTGACCTTTGTCCAGCAGTGAGATGACGCAGGCATACAGCATCAGTATCAGTGACCTAAGTCTACTTTGGTACCTATTGTTCTGGGAATTCAGCGTTTAGATTAAGACCAGTTTAAGATTCAGTTTTAGGTAACAAACCATTTAATGTCTTATTTATTGGGAAAGGTAAGCTTGAGAAGAAAACATGGAGTTCAAAAAACACCTAGAAGAAACAGGGAAATTTCAAAGAACAAGCTTAGACCAGGGCAGAATTGAAAACCGACGTTTAAGCGCAGGTTACCACTATAATTCAAACACCAACTCTTGTAACAATTACGTAGGTATCGTAATGTTTTAACAAATAGCTTCATAAACAAGGGTAAGGTCGTCGGCGGGTCTGTTACACAAGTGTTATCGAGGCCGCTTTCTCATTGTCTCCTTGGTAAGCCCCCGCAGGCTAACGATAATGCCTGATGCCCACGTGTGCTCTAATTATAGTCATTGTAATCTAATTGTACATCTACAACTGACTGTGTTTCTGTGCTTGGATGGGCGTTTCGACGATCGATGATTGTAATGGTAGAGGTCTACTATTAGACGTAGTACGTGTCCTAAATGTGATGTTTTTTTTTATCTAGGTCTGTCAAACACAGACACATTATAGTTTATGTACTTATCGAATTCTTCAAGTCTTGCTAATAAAAGACTGAATAATGAACAATTTGTGGATTTTCGTACTGATTACAGCAACATAACGTCGCATTATCAAGGTTTCGATGTATAGTCATGTAACAATTTTAGCAGAATAGTGTTTCGATCTGACATAGGGAACCCCAGCAGACAGCCTGTCTTGCTTAGTGACAGGTAATGGCAAAAACACTCCGTTTCACAATCTAGTTCATACAGTCTGTAGCTTATTAAGTAATATTCTAATGCAAACACTAGATCCATCATAGATCTGGCCAATGGATCTTCTGAGAATGATCCAACTTTCATGTGTAGTTTTATCTTCTTATTTTATAAAAGCAACACGTAACCATAGCGAATTCCCTCGACAGTTGTTGGTCTGTTTGCTTGTCTATCAAGTATAAACCTCTACCAAACATGGTATCAAGCCACGTGCGTAGGAAGTAAAATACTGTTAAGCCAAATATGTAATAGCAAGGTCTTCGAGGTCGTCGACCAGTCATTGTTTTGGTGAAACTTTAAAGGACCCTAATTCAGTTTTCAGAATCTGCCAGGAATACCTAACTCCTAATTACAGACTGTTATTGAAGCAATTTTGTGAAGATGTTTTTGGGAGTGTTCATTTTGGTTCTCATCGAATTTTGATTTAGGTAACGGGTTTTTCGAGATTTACGCAGTGATTAACATCGTTTTAGGGCCTTAGACCGTTACTGCGTAGGAAGTAAAGTGTAAGGACCTAAGATAAAGCTCATGATCTGCACAATTCATCCGATGTATGATAAAAATGCCGTCTTTAAACTAACTGTAGTTGTATTTCGAAATTAACGTCTTTTCTATCATCGAAACATTACCGTGTTTATTGTTTATATCGCCGAATCTTTTGCGCAACAACTTCAAAGTACTTAATATTAATATTAACTTTAAAAATCTAAAATAGGCACGACACCGTGATAGCAAAACAGGTTGGTGAGTCAGCCTTCCGCAGAGTCCAGACAGAAAGGCCAAATAAACTAAGAGTAAACCTGCTGAACCACTCGCTCGCCTAGCGAGTGGCGAGTTGGCGACCATTTTCCGCTACGATGAGTCATCGAGGAATTTCTCTGATTGCTACCGAGAATAATATTGTTGCAAAGCCTGTTGGAACAAACCTGTGGGACATGTGGCTAGATTTTTTTGAAGAAAGTTTCCTGGATACTAAAGGTACAAATGTGTCTCAAAAAGGGGCAGCTATCTTTTGAATAGAAGAGGTGCGAATTGACGCAAAACACGCGGAAGCACCTGCATCAAAGTGGCACATGGCATGAGTCAAGTCCGGCTTTGCAGTGTCTTGTCTGTTACGTATTTATACCTTTGCGACAAACTCTGTTTACAGCAGCAGCATTGCTATTCTTTTTACACTACTACGCACAGTATGCATTTAAACAAAAAAAGGAAATAAAATTAAGGATATCTACCCTTCCCACATAAATGTGGAACAGTGGCCTGATATAATTTCTAATCATAGGTATGTAATGTGCCGTAGTCAAGATCGCCTCGAGATTTTGCGCCTTTTGGTCTACTCATTGTTTTGCAACTGTGGTTTGCGTTGCGTTAGCACGCTTGTTTTGAACAGGATAATTTAGTGGACCAGCTAGCATTTACGTAAACACGCCTCTCGCGCCACAAAACATAGAGGATGACGAAAAATTGCACTACCTAGACATGGAGTAAAAATATGTGTTTCAGTAACTATCTCACATATAATTAGGTACAGTCACAGATAATATAATACTGTACAGTACCTACATAGATATAACATGGACGTAGGACATGCTGTACAATACCTACAAATTACACAGGCAATGAGACAAGATACCATGAAAAGCAGGACTGTCTTTTAATTAATGTTTAGTCATTAAATATGAGAGGGCACTGCTTGGAAAATATGGTCAGTTTGTTGTATTAGAACCGTGAGTCCGTCAATACATGCCAATAGCCATGTCTTTGCAACTGGCCCTACGATTTTACAAAAAAGAAACTGGTACAGTCAGATAAACCAATTCACCTTCAAAATAAGTGGAAAAATGAAAAAAACAACAGCAGTTAATTATGATTCTAATAAGTAAGTAACTCAGAATTTGACAACTATGCAAGTTTGGAATTGAAGGCATAAGTAAATAATGTTTGCAGTATCAAATTAGAAGGTATTCTATTGTTTCAACTGTAAACAAGAGCAAGAGTTGATAAGGATCTTCTGAACTAAACACTTAGTAGACTTAATTACATAATGTTGTTAATAAGTTTATTTATTTCAAGGCTGCAGGTACTTAAATTACATAAATTTAATTGTTTACAGGAAGTATATCAAGGCTTTGATAGTTTAGCTACTTAAGATACAGATGATCATGAAAGGTTCTGATTAAGTATGCCTTACATGCGCTTCGATCATTTACTTACAAGTCACAATAACTATTTCAATTTAATAGAAATAGCTAAGTAAATTTAAACCAACTGAGCGATGTAAACACTGTTTTAAGTTTTCACTGTTTAAAACTAAACTTATATTGTCACTTACAGGATATCTTCCATGATTATTTGTTATTTTGAGCTCCCGATATTTCGACGCTGTTGCAAGGGCCATGAGTGCGGGTTGACTGGAGAATGAGGGTGGATGGAAAATAAAATTGTTACATGCAGACAGATCTGTCTACCCTCTTTCTTTGTCTTTTGCTATGAAAATAATCACGGAAGATATCCCCTAAGTGACAATATAAGTTGAGCAATATAAGTACCAAAAATTCAATTTCAATGATTAAATTATAAGTTTTATTTTGATGTTAGTTCTGTTTTTAACTCAATCAATGTTACTGTACTTTCCGTCTTCAGTATTTTGTTTCAATCTTTTCTATCTTGATGGCTACTTAGGCTTCTAATTTGGTTCTTAAATACTTATTTTAAATTAGTCATAATTACGTACTGATGTAACTTCAAACTTTAAATTAATAAAAAAACATGATTTATAGCCCATCAAAACGAAACAAAGTTTTGAAGTTGTTGCCAACTGTTACAAAGTATAATTATAGCATGAATTTAAGTCAATAAAACGATTGCAAAACTTAGTTTTAAAGAAAACATGAACATATTTTTGTTATAAAACTTTAAGCACATACCTTGTTTGGACGTCCTGGATACGCGAAGTATCACAAAAACTTAACAATAAAGTTACTATACGTATTTAAAATAAGAACTAGTCACTAAAATAAAGTTTTTAGATAATTCAAGAGTTGTAATAACTTGAAAAATACGCACTCACCAACACTAGCGCGATTTTTAAAAAAATCACAATCATAAACAAAAAAAAACCATCTAACGTCAAAAATAAAAATTCGGAAACTGGACTGACTAGATTAGAACCTTTTTTTTCATGAATGTACAAAATCATTAGTGTAATGTTCTTGTAACTATTTAACTATTTTATTAAAAAATTAAAATTGTCTCATCACAATTTCGTTTTGGTTAACGTCCCTTTGATATTCTGCATGTTATAAAAAACATTTACAAAAACAAAGTTTAAAATTAGGATAAAGATTAAGTTTTGAACGCACCACTTGAAATGTGTTTGCGAAAGAAGTTATGATGAAATTATGTTAGCAGTGGGTACTAATTAAAATGTAGATTATTTGCAATGCATTCAAGCTTTTTCAAAAATGATGTGATTAAAATACTTTGTGCATAGCTTAATTATTTTTCTATCCGCACATTGTTAATTTTGAGCATAAATTGTTCATTCACAATTTTGGAGTAAGCTATAGCACAAAAGATTTTTTGTCTGTGGACTTCGAACTGTCAGCATTGTACTGTCACTGTCAAAAAGTTTTTATTTATTTCCAAAGTTGCTTGTTGCTATGACGACACTGAACGTAAATAAACGCCGCGGTGGGTCACCACATCAATTATTTAATGCGAAATATGGGCAGCATGACTCGTTGGTTAGACGTAGAAGTAGGAACAGATGACATAGGTCTAGATACTTTGCCTCAAAACTTGGCGTTATTGGACTTGCACAATGATAACGAGGTCAAACTTCTTGTTGGAGATTTCGGACGGGGGGAGGATGGGCCTAAGTTGAAAGTAAGTCTAACTTAAACCTAGTCCACAACTGCTTGGGTAAAAACTAAAGTGATGTTTAATTATGGCAGTTACTAACTGCTACTGGTAGCTTTTAGCTTTATCTGGAACTAGTAAGTAAGTAACAGTAGGTACCTACTTTCGCAACTTAAAAAAAAACATATTTTTTTTTGTAATTTTCTATGTAAGAAAAATTACTCCCCGCCTTACTTGCTTTCTGAATAAAAACTCCTTAAAAAAATGGATACAAAAAACAAAAACTTTTTGTTCTGACTTCCTTATCAGGCAGAGACTTTTTCTTTATTCCATTTACAGGTGTTCAAAGGAGCCATGCAGATATCAGACATGGTACTACCAGACCTACCTCTGGGCGTCGTAGGCTTTTACATAAGTGAGACTGTACCTCGGTCAGTCCCGATAGTGGCTGTAGCATACAGTTCATGTGTGTTCATGTACAGGAACTTGAAGCTGTTCTATAAGTACTATCTGCCGGCAACTGAGCTTAGTATGTGTGAGATGGAGGTTTGGAAGCAGGTGGGTACTCTGCTAATGTTATTACTATTTCCTTCTTTGCAAAATTCAGTAACGGTTGCTGACACAGGTAAATTGTTAGCTGTTGCAGACTTGCAGCTTTAAGTTGACATGTCTGACAAACATAAGACAAGTAAAGTGTGGGAATATCCTGGATGAGGTTGGTGGCATAAGAATGTGGACCTTGGCACAAGCAAGAAGCGGCCTATACCCAGCAGTGAGCGAAGTCGGGTTGTTGATAATGACGATGATAAAACTTGTATTCAGATCGCACCCATTTAGGAACAAAAAGTTTATCTTCTGTTTTGAACATACAAAAACTTTTGGTGCCACTATCACGTAATTTGTAATTGCAGCTAGAAAATGTGGATGTGGCTAATACATTTATTAGCAGGCTTAGGCTGAGCAAAAGCTCAGCCTAAGCCTGCTCTGTCCCACTGCTGGGCAAAGGCTTCTCCCATGGCTTTCCAATTGTGGTTACATTTTGCCCTCTCCAACCAATCCGTTATGAATACAATACTAAATAAAATTATTTTCTGACATTTCAGCTAACAAATCCTATCAACCACAACACAGATGCAATAAAGGCCCTCACAGACAGCCTGAGAGCCATACCACACGAAACCCTAACAGCCCAGTCCCAGAACCTCCTCACACTAACATCAGACCAGCAGCTAGAATACCTGGAGAATAAACCACTGTTACCCAATAAGAATAATCCGGAGATTGTGTGCATTGCCACGATGAAGATGCACTCTATTGAGAAGTATTCGGTGAGCTGTGTTGTGATTGCTACAGAGAATGGAGAAGTGATCCTCTTGGATCCACAAACTTTTAATCAGTTGTCTCAGGTTGGTAATGGAACTTATTTTTATGGTTAATCTTGATTAAGGGGAAATAAGGTGCTTATCAGGTGAGAGCAGCGGTGGCCCAGTGGTGGCAGCACCAACTAACAAACGTTATAAGTCGTGGGTTCGAAACCAGGGACGTGCATTACTTTGTGTAATAAATATCTATACTTCATCACTGCTCTCAAAACGGTTAAGGGAAACACCATGAGGAAACGACCTAGAACCAAAAATTCGGAGACATGTGACATCTGCCAACCCGCACTAGGCCCGCGTGGTAGGTTATAGCCTATTCACAGAGAGGAGGCCTGTGTCCTAGCAGTGAGAACATTATAGGCTGATTATGCCATACATATGCTATAGTGCTCATCTAGTGCCTCAAACGGTTTGACATTAGTTGGATAAACTAAGCACATCTAAAGCAGTGGTCCAACAGCAGAACAGCTGAATTTTATAGCTGAGCCCTTAAAATTCGGTTTGTAAAAAGATCAGTCGAATTCTCCGCATTCCAAGGCGGTATAATTCAACAATTTGTAGATATTTTTTGGATAATTATTATTATTTTCTGATCTGTCCAGGCTAAAGTATGTGGAGTAAAAAAAACTCCTTACCAGATGATCACCACTGGACTGTTTACTGTTGACTACAGAATAACAATAGCTACGAGGTGTGAATTATTGCTATTCAAGTTTTAAAGGCACTTTTTTACAAACACTGCTGCTTGGATTTAGTTCACACACACTTTGCACATGTTAGTTTTATTTCTTTGAGACTTAAGTTATTTGAATACTTTGTACGAACTTTAAACACAGAATATAGAAAGAATAAATCATATCATGGACTTCCTACTTGGTCTAGGTGGTCGCAAGCGCGACTGCTGAGTAGGAGGTCCTGGGTTCGATTCCTGGGTTGGGCTAAATGTTATTGGGTTTTTCCTTCATCTGATTTCATCTGTGGCCGGTTGATGGCAATAGGATCGCCCCCTATTACATGTGACTTTAACATAACTGGCGAAATGTGAGTGTACTATTAGATATACCCTTCAGGGCTTATAGGCGTGATGTTATATTTTATGTAATATTATGGGTGTGGATTTCGGAAACTAGAAAGTTTGATTTTCATATTGCATATTTCCCAGCTTATGAGTTCTCAATCCTATTTGGCTAGAATTAAATAAAAATAATGTTTCTTCTTTTGATAAATAAACGATTACCTATTATTGAAACGATTATTATTCTTTAATTTTCAGAGAGAAGACAGTATGCGTCCTAAAAAGAGATTGGCCTGAAGGTCGCATCCTATTCAATACTGACGATCACATCATTGCGATAGAAGTAGTCACTGCTGACAGCAGCATCATGGTCATATGTGCTGACCATACCATGGCTTCTTATAACAAGAAGGTGGGTTGGACTAGAATAAACTTTGAACTGTGTGTGACAGATCTTTAAGCCCGTTTTTCAGTGATTTATTTTGCGGTTAGCTGGTGCTAGTTTAAAAGACGATGTCGTTTCTTCTTACGTCTTCACAGACACAGTCATGAATTATAAAACAGACATGGTAACTCTATGTATTAATAACACTAATAACCGGTTATTTACCAAGTTTGCTATTTGATCCGTGATCATGGCGCTTGCAACAGTGCCGAATCATCGGGAATTCATAACAAGTAGTAACATGGTGAATATCCGGTTTTTAGTGTAAATTAAAGTTATAAATGTCATCTTCAGCTTGTCTTGGTTCTGCTTAAGTCAACCAAAATGTCTTTAGTCAGACCTGCAACTTACGGTCAACCCACGGTTTTAATCACTGCATGCGATCAGCATTGCCTTGGCTCGGGATCTTCCAGTAAAAAACATTGTCACCGAGTTGGTGGTCACCTGGCTCAAAACGAGCCGGTGAGTCGACATTATGCTGATCTCTGCAATCCTTATAAGTATGCATCATTAGTGCATACTGCGTAGTCTTTTCCCAACTATGTTGGCGTCGGCTTCCAGTCTTATTGGATGCAGCTGAATACCTGTATTTTACATGGAGCGACTGCCTATCTTACCTCCACAACCCATTTAGTACTGGGTAATACGATGCCTTTTGGTAAGACAGGTTGTTTTTGGGCCACTGACTACCTGTACCTAACCTTATAAAAGTATGTATTGACCTTAAATGGGGTACTGTTTGTTTTCAGGGTAAAAAACAATGGTGTTTAACGCTAGAACACCGTCCAGTTGCCATGACATTGATACCGGTGCTACACCTGGGTGTCACGCTGACAGGCGTAGCGCTGGCGTCGGGTCACGTGCACCTGTATGACGGCAAGTCGCGAAGAGACACCGTGTTTGTTAGAGGTGCGTGACATATACAGCGTGATCATGAATGTGCGGTCATATTAAGTGTTGTAAAACTATGTAAGTAAGTTAGGTACTCCATAGGACAAAAAACGTAGTCGCGAAAAAAAATCCATACAAAATTCAATAGGGAATGCTCCTGACTAAAAAATTTGTCCGTCAGTTAGTTTAGCGAAAAATATTGGATAGCTACGTGTTTTTAGTTTTAATAAAAATTGAGGAAGATAAAACGCATCAAAGATCATGAGTGCTTGTGACGTCACTTGTGGGTAAAAAGTACAAAGTGACGTCTTCATTTTTTTTACGAGGAAATTGAAAAAAATATATCTTCAATGTTTTTTGGAAATCTATCTGAAGCACGTAATAGACTTTTTTAGGACTATCCCCTACAAGTGTAGGGGATAGTCCTAAAAAAGTCTCACACTAACACACTAAAAAGGCTCACTTACACGATGGCGTGTGACCAAAATCAGAAGTAACGCCATCATTTTGTTTTTTTAGTACTAACAAAAGAGTTTTACAAAATGTAATCATATCATCACGCCCGCAAACCCCGAAGGGTTAGGCAAAGATATAAGTAATAGTAAACCCACGCCAGTTAGGTTTGCAAGTCCCACATTATCTGTCCCGGGAACTGAACCCTGGAACTCATGCTCAGAGATTCCATTTAAGACCACTCGACCAACGAGGCAGTTCACGAATGTTATCCAATAGCGCTCCCCGTCAACGTCACTGAAGCTCCAAAAGATCTTTAGAGCTATATAATGTTCTCATAGTGTACGACACTTAAGATACTGACTAGGCGTCATTTTAATAGGGTAGATGACAAAAAAACTCAGTGGACCGTCAGTTAAATTATCAAAAAATATTTGACCCGTATTTTTTCTTTTGTTACGTAAACCAAAATTGACGAAGATACGACGCTTTTAAAATTCTCAATACGTCACGCCTTGGTATAATTTTTAGTGAATTCTGACGTCACGAGTTTTGATGCGTTATATCTTTGTCAATATTCATTGATCTATTAAAACAAAAATACGTGTCCATTATTTTCCAATACTCAAACTGACGGACCAAATAGATTTGCATTTTTTTTTATACTATCGTAATGCCTATTGACGATGACACTGATTAATTTAATTTAATTTAATTTATTTGAATAACATGGGAGACTTACAGCTAAAACAAACAGATCAAGAACAGTACAACAGTCTGAAAGCCAATTACAGGTCTCCACTTATAAAATACAGAGAAAAAAAAACTAAATTCTACGGAAATTCACGCTAAATTTCTGTGTATATGCTACAGCATAATTACAATGTTGCTCACACTGCCTATCAACCAGTATAACATGAAAGCAACTACATGAAGAAGCTTTGACTGAAGCACTTCCTGGCTGACGACACACTAGTTTGGAATGGATCTATATTGTACTGTTTACAAAGCTTGTTTAAATTTCTGCTACTTACTTACTTACTATTACTACTTGCTACTTACTTTTGTTAATTTTGCTTTCGTCCATTTCAGATGTGGTCTCCGTGATGAAGTTTGGTCAGCTTGGACAAGAGGAACATGTGCTCATTATAATAACTGGAGGTAACTACACCAGAGTTTTCCATTTTTCTTTGTGAAGTTCTTATTCTTTTAAGAAATAAAGCTGAATATACAATAGGGTCACACAATATGTTCCTCCACCCAAAATCATATAGAGCGTAAAGGGTAAAAAAATGTGGTAATTGATAATTACATTTTTAATCATCCACAGGTGGAAACCTGATGCTAAAGATACTCAAGCGCACAGCAGACTTTAGCGCGCATGCAGCCGGAATAGAGATCTCACCCAGCGCACTTACTGGACAGAAACCCTGGCTCATACCCAAGAAGTCCAAGCTCTTCCTCGAGCAGTCTGTGAGAGAACGAGAGAACGCTACGTGTGAGTATACACCTTCTCTTGCTTACTTGTATAGATGTCACCCAGCGCACTAACCGTACAGAAACCCTGGCTCATACCTAAGAAGTCCAAATTGTTCCTAGAACAGTCTCTGAGAGACCGAGAGAACGCTACGTTCACACGTAGCGTTCTCTAGTAGCGTGCTCACGCACACTCCTTCTCTTTCTTAGTTGTATAGATGTCACCCAGCGCTCTAACTGGACATAAACCCTGGCTCATACCCAAGAAATTCGAGCTGTTCTTCGAGCGCTCTGTGAGTGAGTGAGATAACGCTGCGTGTGAGTATGGTCTTTCTCTTTCTTACTTGAATATATGTCACCCAGTGCACTAACTGGTCAAAAACCCTGGCTCATACACAAGAAGTCAATGCTGTTCCTCGAGCAGTCTGCGAGAGAGCGAGATAACGCTACGTGTGAGTATACCCTCTCTCTGTATTCTGATCTGTTTTGGCTTTCTGTGCTGCATAGAACTTTTGGAGGCGTGGCGAAAGTCAAAACTGACGCGTCTTCTTTTTTTTCGTATCTGGATTTTTCAATACAATTTCACAAGTTATAATTAACACAAGAAACGCTCTATTATGTACTTTATTTTTCGGTTCAATGTTTGTTGTGAGTTCCCGATATTTCGGCGCTGTTTCAAGCACCATGATCACGGATAAACTAGTTAGATAAACAGTTAAAAATAAGGTAAATATCCCGTGTCTACTGTTAATTAAAAGTTAGTGATCATGACAGTATAAAAACTTGATTTCACAAATGTTTACCAAAAGTTCTAATGAAATTACGAGTTCGACTATCCGTCAGCAGTCTATCAGTTGATCTATTTAAATTGTAAGTGTGCTACAATATCGCATTGGGTCTAGCCTGTAAGGATATCTTCAATACACTTCCTCGAAAACTTTTCGCACTACGATTAGGTTCAAAATGCAGTGTTTTTTACACACGTGCGTTTTTGTCATTTTTTCCACACATGTGCGGAAAGCAAAATTGCCACAGATAACTATACCTATACTTAGTCCAAATTGGTTCAATGCCTATAGTCAGTCATAGTCAGAGGTGAATGTGTTTTTTTATTTCGGCAGGGCGATCTACGTCTTTACGGCGTAAATTGTGTCTATAAATTCAGTATCATAGATAAACATGATTATTTAAAACTAATATTTACTTATAATATAAACAATTTAACATTTATTTGTGTTCTGTTTTTTATATTAGGCTGTATAACGGCTTCATACCTTCTCCTTCAACCTGGCGAAAGCAAAGCTCGGAAAAAATATAAAATTTAAATCATAGTCTCGTAATAATTCATGACACAAATATTTTACACGTTTAATTTTATTTCTTCAAAAGTGTATTGAAAAACGTCGTTTGATACACGTGGGCATTTGTTTTTGCAGTTCTCAGCTCAAAAAAACCCTCGCCTACGGCTCGTGTGTTAATACCGCCTCGAACGACAATAACAAACTTTCTCCACTTGTATCAAAATGTACTATTGTACGTTTAGAGTAAATAAATAAATAAATCTTGTTCAAAATCAAAATCATACGAGATACGGGCAGGGGGGACCAGCTAACAGATACAACAAAAACATTGCGCTTTTATTTTTTTTTTTCATATTATCTAACAAATTACAGTGATGCACCAGACCTTCCAACATGAGATGAACAGACTCCGGCTATTGGCTGCGAAGACTTTACTAGAAGCGCACGAAAAGTCGGACAACTCAGTGGGCACCGGCCCGATGGAATCTATGAGACTTACTGCCGAGGTAAAGATGCTATTTATTTATTTACTACCAAAAATCGATATTTTTTATGAGTCACGAGGGAAAATAAACCCTCTTCTATCAAATTCAAATTCAAATTCATTTATTTCGTGAACACAGGGTACATATATGTAGAAGATGTTATAATAAATAAGATCCGAGCTGTGCCCCGCCAAAAGGCATACAAAATATCTAAGGATGTTCCTGAACATCATACAAAGAAGAAATAATCATAAAAAAAAAACATTACATTTAACAATTCAAAAGTACAATCACAAATAATTATAGATAAAATCAAAATTAGATAAAATGTCAAATTAAATAAAGGAAAAGGAACGAAAAATACAAAATAAAAATGTCAATGCCAACAATTAATTAATACAACAATAATCAAGATTAACAAAATAATTTATCATTTTCACATACCATAAAAACAGATTCAATTTGGAAAGAATTAAAATTAAATCAAATCAAACAATAAAAAAAAAAAAAACAATAAACAATTATTTATATTATTCACAATGCGGTCAACCAGACATTAACACTTTAAAAACAGTAAAGACGACTGAAATAATAAAAACGTAGTAAACTCATTTTAAGTCTAAAAATTCCTTTACTGAGTAAAACGACTGTTCATTAAGAAATTTAAATAATTTATTTTTGAATTTAACGATGTTATTGCAGTCTCTGATGTCCCTCGGAATTTTATCATATATTTTAGGCGCCATGACAAATGTACTTTTCCCATATAGAGCAGTTTTATATTGCGTACTTAGTTTTGTAAATATTCTTGTTCTGTTGCGTGATCTCGTCACTATTTCAAACAAATGTGTGTGTTTTTTGATAAAGAGGGCCATTTCAAAGATATACAGTGACGGTACTGTGAGTATTTTTAGTTTTGTAAAAGACTGCTTGCAGCTCTCAGTTTTTTGTAGACCGCATATTGCACGGATGCATCTTTTCTGACATTTGAAGACCTTATCCCAGTTAGTAGCATTGCCCCAAAAAATGATACCATACCTCAAACGTGAAGCAACATATCCGTGATAAGCCACAAGTAACGTCGGGAGACCAACCTTTTTTGCCAACATGTATAGAGCATAGGATGATTGCGATAGTTTTTTGCAGACAAACTCTATATGACTCTGCCATTTTAAATTATTGTCTATATGGAGACCAAGAAATTTTGTCGTCGTGGTCAATTCGACTTCCTTTCCTTCATGTTCAATTTTAGTATTAAGTTTCTGATTTGTACGTTGTTTAAATTGGACTATTTTAGTTTTTTCTAAGTTAATTAATAAATTGTTGCTTTTTAACCAATTAATTATTGAGGCAAGACTGGTATTTATATCATTTTCATTATTGTAAACAGCTGTACAGTCGTCTGCGAATAGTATCATTCGATTAGTTGTTGACTTAGGCATATCATTTACATATATTATAAATAAAAGTGGTCCCAAAACACTGCCCTGTGGTACTCCAAATTTGACCGTCCTAGTCGTCTTAATAATTGAGATAAGTAGGCAACTTTAAAACGAAGACATTAATCATCTCTTGAAAAACAGTGTTACGATCTATCTTTACTTAACTTTGGGCGAGATTCAAAGAATATGAGCCTTATTATCGTTTTTTAACCGAATATGGACCGTATCCATTCTAATGATAATGTGCAAATTAATATGAAACACGGTGTGACATGTTTTTTGTAGTTGTAAAGTAAGCTTTACAAATACCACAGGATGTCACACCGTGTCTTATGTAGGTTTTTGCACGTCCATGTACACCTGTAGCCTGTGGGCGAATTACACGCAAAAGATCTACAGCACCCTCCGCGTTCAGTTTAACAACGCTTTCAGAGCGGTTTTGGGTCTGCCTCGCTACTGCAGCGCTTCCGGTATGTTCGCGTGGGCACGCACCGACTGCTTCTATGCGACCTCTTGTACGCAGAGTGTGGGCCAGCTTCAATACCGTTCTGAGTGTGATAGCAAACAGATTGGACTGTCCTTATGTGCGGCACTGTTGTGACAGACAAGTTACATACAATGTCACACGTAAGAGACTCCTGTAATTAATTGATTATATGAATTATTTTGAATTACTATTGTCTTGTATCTGTGTTGATGTGAATTAGAATTAGATTTTTTGATATTTTATTTGTATGTGTGTTGATCGTGTATTTATTTGTGTGTGATGTTTTTGTAATATGGGTTATGAACCTGAAATAAATGAATTTAATTTGATTTGATTTGTAGGTCCCAACTGAGGGAACTACTAGTATTGACGGCTAACTTTTATATGTATCACTTTTCAGGTGGAAGGTCTCGGTCCGGTGTTCCGTGTGACGCTGATAATAGAGAACAATTCCAAAGACAAGGCGGTTATAGGACTGTCTATACTATTCCACGTCCACACTGTCAACTATAAAGTGTCCAATCCTTATATTAAGGTAATTTTCACATCATCATCATTTCAGCCGAGAGACTTCCACTGCCGGACATAGGCCTCCCCCAAGTGTCGTTATCTGTGGACTTTATATCCATAGGTCGGTGGTTCATATCCGGCTCGAAGGACCATTGTTCTTGTGCCTGTCTTTTAGGCTAGTTCAGTTGAGGACGAATTCCTTGGATAGAAAACACTCTTGATTGGACTTTAATTTCTTTTAATAAATGCGATTAACAAGGTTATATTTGCAAGTGTGGCTGCTGTCGCCACCGTACGAGATCGAGTATTAGAGAAAAAAAAAGGAAACTGTCATAGACAACTTTCTACATGTTCAATGTTGCCCGACATAAAAATTAATATCTGTGTTGGGATGCCAACACCGTGCGTGTTGCATCCTGCAGATTCGCGTAACTTTCACAACGCAACGTCTTCCGGTTCGCGGTCGCCACACTAAAACTTTTCGGCCCCATCGGCCATCCGTTCTGCGAGCAATGTGCCCTGCCCACTGCCACTTAAGTTTGGCAATTCTTCGGGCTACATCGGTAACCTTGGTTCTCTTGCAATGTCTTTGTTCCAGATTCGATCACACAAGAAAACTCCGAGCATAACATCACATATTCTACCCTCTTTATATCTAAAACCCAAGCACCACACCATCATTGACTTGCCCTACACCCAGTATTGTAAAACAGACTTAAAATAGGTGCCAACAGTATATGTTTTTAAGTAAAGATAGCGGTTGTTGGCAAGCTGACCGCTCGATATCTAACTTCTGACTTCTCAATGTCATCGAGAACAAGGACATAAAGTTATCAATTATGTCTGATATTGAATCTTTGAGACCATTATCGCTATCCTCATAATCTCAACCAAAAACAATCTAAATATATCAAAATTTCAGGTACCACTTCTCTCTCCAGGCGGAAAGCTGAAGTTCCCGACAAAAATCGAAGAAGTGTTCGACGAAAATATAAACCCAGACGTTTTGTTTCGCCCCGTAACCGGACAAGGCGGGGAACGATCGTTGATTAAAGTTCTATTACTAAAAGAGGGTAGAACTACCCCAGTTCTCGCTGCGACGGTACAAATGCCTCCCACAGACCCCATGATGTTACCTTTTGATAAAATGCAGGCTTTAGCAGGTATTGATGAGAAAGAAGATCGTAGTTGGACGTCTAAGACATAGGCGTGGATGAAGTTGTTAATAACGCCATCTATTATCAAGTGGTAGTAGCGGTAGTGTGAGTTATGTATTGGTGTGATTTTAAAAGAGGTTTAATCTCAATTTTTATTACCATTCATGCTAATTAAGGCGACTACATGAGCTGAATTAGCAACTCTATTTGTGGTGGAACAAACTTCGTCTGAAATACTGTTAGAATTAAGTTCCAATCAGCTTGTAGTGCAAGCTGGGGTTACGTCAGTCACTGCGAGTTAGTGCGAAATGAGTGGTTTCGATCGATTTACAAAAAATCTATTGATTGGACTAAAAAATTAAACACTATGATGTTAATATGTTGCTTGTAGAATTATTTGCCACAAAATCAGAATGATCGCATGTATTTTAGTATGGTTTTTACTTGTTAAAATAATTTTTAGAGATAATAAGTTCGTGATTTTTTCTTAGCGAGTAAATTTAATTCAATCATAATAATATATCCTGAAGAATATCATATATTTTTCTGGTTTTGCTTATTGCAATGAATCATATAATTTCATCAGGCATTATAAAACTCGGGTTTAGCTCCTGAAGTCGCCTTAATAATATTTACCCATTTATGAAAATGCAAGAGAAACATTGTATTAACTAGGTTGTTAAAATAATATTATTTTGGGAAAATACAAGAATACTCAATACTATTTACATTAAATGGATATTAATAAATTGTAAGAACATGTCTGCTTTAATTTCCTTTTCGCTTGGTAGTCAATGGCTATTTTTTATTTTTTATTTTACGGACTGCAAGTTCCTAGAAAATTCCAACAAGAACTGTCCGGGCGTGGGTTTCTGGGATTTACCATAAATCCCAGAAACCCACGCCCTGTTAGTCGCGCTTGCGGCCATTAGACCAACGAGATAATAATTCACTTTGAAAAAATCTTAGATCATTAATTAAAATGTATTCACTGACTGTAGTGACAGTAAAAGCAAAAGGGTCACTAGAAACATCATAATTATCTTAGAAATGAGTCTTTATATAACGCAACTAAACACTATAGCGGTATATTATGTTGGGTCTCAGAGCAGAACAGGAGGTGAAATACAGTTTGTAACACTGCCGGTACCAATTTCGGTTCTGGTTCTTCATTTAGGTTCTTATAAAGGTTCCTCTTTTTCGGTACGGTTCTGGTTTACGATGTACCGGTTCTAAATATCGGTTTCTTTTAGCATACCATAATTTTTTTTTAGTTCGCCTTCGTTCCGCACCTCAAAAAACAAGTGTGGAATCGCTTTGCCGACTATTTTTATCCGGTAAAATAAAGGTTCCAATTTAGGTTCTGGTTCCTGTTCCGGTATTGGTATTGGTTACCCTACCTATTGGTACCGGAACCCCTAAATACCGGTATAATACCGGTATTTTCAATCCCTGCCCGCTGCTGTTCCGGCGAGGACGACTAAGGCCTTAGCCACACCTGACGAAAATTCCGTCGCGGATCTTCCGCGTATCCAGACTTTTGGTTCGAGGGGGAGGGGGGGGACAAACATTGAAACAACCATGAGAACTGTGCATGGGCGCCGGCACAATTTTTAGGGTTCCGTAGCCAAATGGCAAAAAACGGAACCCTTATAGTTTCGCCATGTCTGTCTGTCTGTCTGTCCGCGGATAATCTCAGTGACCGTTAGCACCAGAAAGCTGAAATTTGGTACCAATATGTATATCAATCATGCCGACAAAGTGCAAAAATAAAAATTTAAAAAAACATTTTTATTAGGGTACCTCCCCCAGACGTAAAGTGGGGAGCGATTTTTTTTTTAATTTTGACCCTGACGTGTGATATATTGTTGGATAGGTATTTAAAAATGAATAGGGGTTTTCTAAAATCATTTTTTGATAATATTAATATTTTAGGAAATAATCGCTCCGAAAGTCAAAAACAATGTGTCCCCCCCCCCCTCTAACTTTTGAACCATAAGTTTAAAAAATATGAAAAAAATCACAGAAGTAGACCTTTATATGAACTTTCTAGGAAAATTATTTTCAACTTGATGAGTTGAATAGTTTTTGAGTTATATAGCACTTTTTCAAAAAAACGCAAATGATAACTTTGTTTTTCATACAAATACTATGAAAAACAAAGTTATTTTTGCTGACGAAAAATGTTGGTATTTTTAATGGTCTGGGAAGCTACGGAACCCTACAGTGAGCGTGGCCCGACACGCTCTTGGCCGGTTTTTCCAGGGAGGTGCACCTTCAATTCCATGAAAACAGCTCGAAAGATTTTGAACTCCGAATCGGATAATGATGTTAGATTCAAGGAGAAACTTGGCCGATCTATCCAGAAAAGCCCATCAATGAAAAAAAGCAGGATTCGAAAAGCGAGCGCAGCGAGCTTGAAAATTTTGGCTTCCACCTCGAATGCGATAGGTTTTCTTTTGTCCTTTATTAAAGCATAACGCCATTCAACCAAATTATAAAGAAAAGCTTATGAACGCAAAGAACTTAATTTGTCTGAGCACGCTCGCATATTTTGTGATATATTAATTAAATGTTTAGGGACACGTAGAAAGAAAGTACTAAAGTAGGAGTGTTGTGAAATGTTTGCTTTCTGTTTAGATTGTTGGTTTTGCCATGTATTTTCTTTTCCGTTACGGCACATTGCACCCTGTGGCCCGCGCCCATGGAACTATGTAAACAATCGCTGTAATGTAATCACTGTATTATAATTTACGTACTTCGCAGTGGTTATGATCCCGTTATTTTCAGTCAGATTCCGGGGGGGGGGGGGGGTGGATAAATCCCAACTATCCCCCCCCCCCCTATATACGTGCCTGGTCGGAACGCCAATGCATGTTATCTACAGTAATATTACGAGTATAAAGAGGAAATATATGTATTTTTGTAATGAATAAACTCAAAAACTACTGTGCCGATTTCAAAAATTCTTTCACCATTGGAAAGCTACATTCACCCTGAGTAACATAGGCATATTTTATCCCTGTACTCCCACGGGAACGGGAACTATGCGGGTGAAATCGACACCGCATCACGTCCTCTAGTTGCATATAAAGTACTAATAACGGGCACACTAAGGTCCATGTTCACCGAAAAGATAACCGTAACCGTCTGATTACCTATCTAAAAACAGCTGTCACTGTGACATGTTCCCATACATTCGGAAGATCCGTGACCGAATTTCCGTCAAGTGTGGCTAAGGCCTTAGCAACGGTTCAGATTTTCAGAGAGAACCACAAACGACCTCTGCGCAGCCATCGCCAGCTCCGTAGTTGCAATGTCATAAAGTACTATTGTGCCAGCAACACAAAAAAGAAGATGAACAGAAAACGCATCTTCTGCCAGTCTGATTCGGCCCAGAACCATAATGGTGATAAGTTTGGCACCTTCGGAAGTGTCTATCAGTTCCTGGAACGTGCAGATAACAGGATTAGCGGGGCATGGTACTAAGTGACATGTCGTTTGTTTAACAAGACCACACACTCCTGGGCAAAGTGAGCACAAAAACGGCGTTTCTTGGTGGTCATACTGGGATGTCATACTAGTATGACCAGTGAGAATCGTTTGTATTGGTGGTCATATTATTTTTAAAAACATCCTTTATAGGGACAATTTTTTTTGTACTTCTGTAGGTACTAATATAAAAAAAACTTTTTTGCAAAAAATATAACCGACTTCACACAAAAAAGTGAAAAATAACTTTAGCTTCAGAAGTCGGTGACCTTTGTTTGATTGATTTAGTTTTTTTGTCATCGACTTCTGAAGCTAAAGTTATTTTTCACTTTTTTGTGTGAAGTCGGTTATATTTTTTGCAAAAAAGTTTTTATTTTTCACTTTTTAGTGGTTCACAGGTGCTTACCCTTTCACAGCGTATCGGTGTGATTTTTTGTTATGAACTGGTGTAAACAATAGACAGACGTGAGTCTTCAGCGATCCCAGTACATTTGCTATCATATTTTATTAAGGAGTTCAGTTGCCTATCTTCCGAAGTCACCAGATCTTTATCAAATCGAAATGGGATCACTCCGAGATTGTACTCTGCCTAAAACTACCCAAACCACTTCTGGTGTGCCTATAAAGTTAAGGAGTTACCTCTATTTCTCCGGGATCCCATTGAATGGAACTTTACACGTGTAACTGTTGAAATCTGGGTGCATTGTATACTTCTGCGTACTCCCTCAGAGCGTACAGGTGTGATGTTACGTCATGATGTTGCATAAACAATAAACAACCAAGCGATTGCAGCAATTACTGCAGCTTTGCCGTGTATTTTTGAAGAGTTCCATTTATATCTCCGAAGATCAGCGTAAGACCTTAACCAAATTGACAAGGAACCACACGGAAAGCACCAGCTTTCAAATAAAAGAAGAATCATCAAAATCGGTTCACCCAGTCGAAAGTTCTGACGTAACAAACATTGTCGAAATCTGGGTATATTGTACACATCTGCGTACCCCCTCAGAGCATACAGGCGTGATGTGACGTCATGATGTAGTATAAACAATGAACCTACAAGCGGATGCAGCAATCACTGCAGATTTGCCGTCTATTTTTGAAGAGTTCCATTGTATATCTCCGAAGATCAGCATCAGATCTTCAACAAATTAAAATGGGACCCAACGGGAAGCACCAGCTTTCAAATAAAAAAAGAATCATCAAAATCGGTTCACCCAGTCGAAAGTTCTGAGGTAACAAACACAAAAAAAAAAAAAAAAAATACAGACGAATTGAGAACCTCCTCTTTTTAGAAGTCGGTTGAAAAGAGGTAAAATTTGTTTGTATGTATCAAATCGCGCCTGTACGGGACTGTTCGAAAGAGACACCGCGGCCCCGAAACATAAAGGGCGAGGAAGGAACATGAATGGGTTTTAGTCAGTAAAAGTCTGACACTCCCTCCCGCTCCGCCCAGAGTGGGAGAAGTCATTTGATGATATCCCATCCGAAAAAAAAGAGGTAATCTCCGGAACTAATGAACCAATTTCAAAAATTGTTTGACTGGTTGAGAGCTACATTATTCGTGAGTGCTTTAAGCAATAGGTACTTATCACCGTAAAATTGTCAAACGCGTAAGATTGTAATCTCTCTAGCGAAATAGTAAAATTTACTTTCGTATGGTGGCTCACTAATGATGTTAAAGCGACATGTTATATTACTAAAGTGTGCAGATGTTTTTAAAATTGACTGTACCACTATATCTCTATATATAAAAGACAAGTATGACCACCAATACAAGCGATTCTCAGTGGTCATACTAGTATGACCACCAAGAAACGCCCCACAAAAAGAGGGATTTTGAAAATCCATCCCCAAGAGGAGATAAATATGGTTTGTTAGTATCCACGCGGGCCCAGTACGGGTTGGAGAAGTCACATGTCTTCGATTTTTTGGTTCTAGGTTTCATCACGATGTTTTCCTTCACCGTTTTGAGAACAGTGATGGTGATGAAATAAATTACACAAAGTAATGCGCCTGTCTGGGTTCGAATTCGAACCCACGACTCGTTCGTAAGTCGGGGCCGCCACCACTTGGCCACCGCTGCTCTGTATGGAAGTCTTGTAAGGGTAAGTATTTTTTGCCGATGGGTAATCCCATAGAGCTCATAACTTGTAGTAACAATAGTTTACTATAATAACATAACATTTATGACGTCCATAGATAATTTTATTAAAAGATTTGAGGAGGATAGTGTTATCTGTGCGTTATCAGGGCTCACGTTACGGTCTGATCCGATAGCCGAATACGATGTTATGGGTATTAGTAACTACAACATATCTTTACAAAATGTACGTAGCAGGTGTTTGGAAAAACGACTTAATTAACATCACTTCCGTTTTGCCCGGTTCTTTTTTTTTTGGGACAAGCCTGCCACACTGTTCCCAAACCATTGCAGCTCCTGAAAGCCAGAATCAACAGTGGCGATCACCCAAAAAGCACCAAGACAATGAAGCTCGACGAAGTCCCACAGAAACAATTTAACTGTCTTGGGGGATCCAATACAGTCAGTTAGGTATTTGTAACGAAATTAATCAGAAAAGAATAGCGGAGGCTTAGGAAAAACGTAAGTTCCATTTTTTCCGGTTAGGCAGAGGCGCCTGCCCGTTATTGGCGAGCGAGCCTATTGCCATCGATCGAGCACAGAAACAGACTTCGGGTGCATTTGAGAAATTCCAAATTTAATAACCCAAAAACGCTGCCCGACCTGCAATCACGAGTTCACTAGAGTATTAACTATTTAACGGACTACTTACTTCCTTATCGTCTTATCGTGAACGGAGCTGAGGTCCTTATTGACGGCCTGTGGACGGTTGGCTATGGGCTAGCTAGCCGTCCGTCCGTCTAACGACGACAGGCCGTGTCGACGGCGCGTTCGTGTTCCACGCGCGCCTCAAAGAGATGTCAGCATAAGAGAGGGGCCCGCAAGGGCCGAAGCTTGATGGGTTTTAGTCAGTAAGAGTCTGACACTCCCTCCTGCTCCGCCCAGAGTGGGAGAAGTCATTTGATGACTTCCCATCCTAAAAAAAAAAAAAGGTCCTTATTGACAAACTTTTCGCACAAACGCGATCATGTCCAGGACTTTCGGGTGCAGAAGTTCTGACCAGGAAGAAACTTTGATGGCGCGACTGAGCGTCCGACCAGTTTGTTCAATATAGCGGCCGGTCTTGCAACAGGACGTCGTGGTCATGGGTGGACGCAGCCCCGGATCTAGGGGGGGGCTAGCCGGGGCCCATGCCCCGGGCGGCAAGTTCAGAGGGCGGCCAAATTCACACTTTACAAACGAATGGACAACTCATCATTTACTTAACTTTGACCACGGAATAAATAATAGTACAAGTACAGAAACATGGTCATATTAACTCGACCGATACCCAGAGCGTGGAGTGAGACGTGCTGCACGAACATTTATTTATTATTGGCGAGGCGCGTAGGCATAGTTCAAAATACGCGCATAAACTAAAACAAATTAAAAATTATTTGCGATCTTCTATGAGCCAGGAACGCTTATCGAGTCTTGCAATCTTGGCGATAGAAAATCGAATTGCACACGAGTTACTTAAATTATGACAAGGCCATAGATTTATTTGCTAAACAAAAAGCTCGAAGAGTATAATTGTAATTTCAGTTCACAAATGCCATAATATATTTCATTTTTATTTTTATTATCATCATCATCATTTCAGCCAAAAGACGTCCACTGCTGGACATAGGCCTCCCCCAAGTGTCGCCACATTGACCGGTCTCGTGCGACTCGCATCCAACAGATTCCCGCAACCTTCACCAGGTGATCGGTCCACCTAGACTCTAGGTTAGGTTAGACCTTCCTCTAGGTCCTAGAGGGTGGTCTTTCAACGCATCGTCTTCCGGTTCGCGGTCGCCACTCCAGAACTTTTCGGCCCCATCGGTCAACCGTTCTGCGAGCAATGTGCCCTGTCCAATGCCACTGAAGTTTGGAAATTCTTCGGGCTTGTCGGTGACCTTGGTTCTCTTGCGGATGTCTTCATTTCAGATTCGATCACGCAAGGAAACTCCGAGCATAGCCTTCTCCATCTCCATTGCCCTTTGGGTGACTTCAAGCCTTTTGATAAGGCCCATTGTGAGCGACTACGTTTCGGTCCCGTATGTAATCACTGGCAACTCACACTGGTCACTGACTTTCGTCTTGAGACACTGCGGTAAGTTGGACGAGAAGATACTGCGCAGCTTCCCGAACGCTGCCCAGCCGAGTTGGATTCAACGATTGACCTCTTTCTCGAAGTTAGACCTACCTAACTGGACCGTTTGTCCTAGGTAATCGTCTACAATTTCGAGTGTAGAGTCTCCGATCTTGATAGGAATGGGTGTTGACATGGGCATTCAACATGACCTTCGTCTTGTCCATGTTCATTTTTAGACCCACTCTTTCGGAAGCTCTACTGAGGTCATCGAGCATTGTACTGAGGTCCTCCATGGTCTCAGCCATGACCACTATATCGTCGGCAAACCGAAGGTGAGTGATGTACTCGCCGTTGACGTGGATGCCTAGCCCTCTCCAGTCCAGAACCTTGAAGACATCCTCCAGTGCAGCGGTGAACAGTTTCGGAGATATGACGTCTCCCTGTCTTACACCTCGCTGCAGAAGGATAGATTCCGAGGTTTGGTCCTGAAGTCGGACTGACATGGTGGCTTTTTTGTACAAACACTTCAACACCTCGATGTACCGGTAGTCAATTTGGCACCGTTGGAGAGACTGCAGTACAGCCCAGGTCTCGATCGAATCAAAGACTCTCGTAGTCCACAAACGCTAAACAGAGGCAAGTTGTACTCTTCGGTCTTCTGTATAACCTGCCGCAGCGTATGTATGTGGTCCACGCTGCTAAAGCCTTTTCGGAAACCGGCTTGTTCGGGTGGTTAGAAATCGTCAAACCAGCGCGCGAGACGATTCGTGATGACTCTTGAGAAAACAACTCGTGGACATGGCTTAGAAGTGACATGGGCCTGTAATTCTTCAACCGGGCATTGTCACCCTTCTTGAAGAAGAGTACCACCACACCCCTGCACCATGCCTGTGGCGTTTTCCCCTCGAGTATGACGGAATTAAACAGCTTCTGAAGGGCCTCCACCCGCCTTCAGGAGTTCGGCCGTAATGCCGTCATCACCCGGTGCTTTGTTGTTTTTGAGCTGTTTCAGAGCCATCCTAATCTCGTACAGGCTGACGTCGGGGATGTCTTCGGTATAGTGTGAGGTTAGTCTAGCTCTTGGGTCGTTTGCTAGGTCGACAATGGGTTTGCTGGATGACGTGAAAGAACAGCGATGGATGCATTATTTCCGGAAGGCCTATGTAGGCTATGTCCAAATTCCAATCAATTAGTGGACATCTGATAACTGAAACTATATGGATGATAAAGGTAAAAATAAATGTAAGTAGGTGGGGGCGGCATTTTTCAGTTTTTGCCCCGCCTAAAAAAAATTGAAGATCCGGGGCTGGGTGGACGCGTAGGGCGCGAGATGACCAATTGAAAAAAAGAAAACATATTATTTGTTGTTGTTCAGCTTAAGCCGCAAGTGTAGTGTAGTACATAACAAAATAAGAATAAAATGGCTGGTTTTCAACTGGACCTGAGATGGTGATGTCACGGACATAAAACAGTTACATCGCCTCAACTTGCATGATTTCCATGTGGACTATGTCATGGCCATAGATCCTAGTGGTACCAGATCCTTTCTAGAGGCGGACGGGTCTGTGTTCAGGCGACAGACACCCGAAGGTCCCTCACTCCATAGGCAGTCTCTCTCTGCTCTTGTAGTTTGACAGTGGTGCGGCAGTACTAGGAATAACGCTTAAACCCACCATAAACGAGGCATGAATGAACGTATGTAGGTGAAAACTGTATAGTTGTAATTCCATAAAACTGAAGTCGGTTATGCGAGTTTATTTAAAATGTTTATGTATGATGCTATGATGCAGAGCAGCGGTGGCCCAGCGGTGGCGACGGCGCGCGGCGGTCCCGACTTACGAACAGTACCTAAGTCGTTCGAACCCCGACAGGCGCACTATGTGTAATTTATTTAATTACCACTGCTCTTAAAACGGTGAATGACATCGTGAGGAAACCGGCATGTCCTAGAACCAAAAATTCGAAGACATATGACATCTACCAACCCGCACTGGGACCGCGTGGTGGATTATAGCCCATTCCCTCTCATAGAGAGGAGGCCTGTGACCCAACAGAAGGAATTTTAATAGGCTGATGATGCATATATGATGCATGACATATCGTCTAAACGTGCTTAGTAACGTTTGTGTCCTCGGGTCCCGATTGCAACAAAATGCAATATATTTTGTAGGCACTTAAATGACCTTCCTAAAGGACATCATCAATTTTGCATAATCAGTTTCGACTATCTAAAGCCCAGGATTCAAAATGGCTGATAAAGTGAAAATAGAGCAATCTTATCATTCCACGCGTTGAGTAAGGTCCACCTGGTGGATTAAGGTACCTATGTAACCGGTTACCTACCTGTGTCAAGTAAGCAGACAGATACAGCAGGCTTACCTACTTACTTCATAAACAAGAATTTCTGTGGTAAGTATACTAGAATTAAAAAACCGACTACTGAAAAATCACGCACGCTCTAAACTCGATTTTTGCATTCGGAAAATCGACTCCTCTTATTTTTGGAGTCGGTTAAAATGTAGCCTACAATACCTTGTTCAATAAAATGTAGCCTACAATACCTTGTTCAATAAAATGTAGCCTACAATACCTTGTTCAATAAAATGTAGCCTACAATACCTTGTTCAATAAAATGTAGCCTCCAATGCCTTGTTCAATAAAATCGGATGAATAGGTAGTTTAGGCGTTACGGATTAAAATACGTAAATACAAACATACTTATAAATACATGCTAAACATGCTAAAATCATAACCGTTCCTTTTCCTTCGCCGCAGTCGTTTAAAAAATAAGGTTATTAAAATACGGTTTACTTACATATTTCAAAAACAAAATAAAGCATAAAATCACGTGATAATGCCTGTCGTGTTATCTCCGAACCCAGTCACCCTTGACCAATCGACTAAAAAACCGACGAGGTCGTCACAAAGGCAGGCAGGCAGTTAGACTTTGGTCCGCAAGCTTCGAGCCAGCTCCAACGGTATCCTGAGGGTATTTGCGCTCCAGGGCTGCGGGACTGTTCAAAAGAGATACCGTGGCCCCGGAATATAAAGGGCGTGGAAGGAACATAGATGTGTTTTAGTCAGTAAAAGTCTGACACTCCCTCCCGCTCCACCTAGAGTGGGAGAAGTCATTTTAAGATTTCCCATCCGAAAAAAAGGGTAGCTAGGTAGTTATTTGCGCTGAGGTTTGGTCAGTTTGGTTGCCAGTACCTCAACCATTTTTTTTTTATGTAAGGTTCATCTACTGAGCAATCGAAACAGTGTTAATTGTGATTTAAAATGTGTTATTTTTTTAAATAAATACTTCTATTATAAGTATTCAAATAGAGTACCTACACCTTTTTTATAAAAAGAATAAACTTTACCTAAATTCCACGCAACCGTTTGTCTAGTAGGTAATGCAGGAAGGTAGGTAATCCTGCGTAACTAATAATTTCATCTCAGTGTTAAATCAATTGAGGAAAACTAGCAATCACGAGGTAGCGTGTAGCACAAATTACTGTAGACTTTATTTAATGGTGTTTAAGGTATGAAGTGTGTGTGTTAATGATTAAGTGCTTACTTTTTTGCGTAAACTGGCAATTGATAGGTAATTATTGTAGTAAGGTCACACTTATACAAGGAAGCAAGGGAAGTAAATACAGGTAGAAACCTATAAAGTTAGTTTAAATAAACATTTCCTATTTTCTGAAGATCTCAGTTTATGGGCTTTGGCTTAGTTAGATACTTTACTCATACTCGTCGATGCTTCATCCTCATCATCTCTTACCCATATAACCCCAATTATTCATTTGTAAACTGTAAAGGTAGATACGATTCAGCTCGAGCTTAGTAACTATTCTAAGAAAGTAGGTAATACGTGCATCATTGCAAATATTGCAATTACTAATAAGAGATATCGCGGTAATCGTAAATGATAAGAAATAGGTACTAACCTACCTACCTAATCTAAGCAAGTAAACATTCATTAGGTACATTTTAAAACCCCGACTGAGGTTTTTACGTTTTACGACCGGATGATATCCAAGTAAAAATATGGCCTTAGCGATCTGAGGAAGCAGTCATAGCTCATAACCCTTCTTCAGCTCCAAGATCCTACTTTCTATTAGGATAGGTACCATCTTTCTACTAGAAAGTAGGATCTTATGTTCCAACAACTTTCATGCAGCAGATCCCAATATTATCCCAGTAAGATATTATTTCGGCTTTCTTAAATATCAGGGTTGAAATATTGCCGTGAATAGTGTGGGACTCGGTACACTGCCTTGTGGGACTTCACAGTTTATGTAAGGTTGATGAAGTTCTCAATGTCTATGTATTACCTACGATTTGTGAGATAATTTTGAACGTGTCGTAAGGTGCATATTGAATTCCTAACGTAGTCGTCGTCAGCTTTCTAAGTAGTAAATCTGCCGAGGCCGTATCGAACGGCATTGCTAGGTCAAGAAAAACTATAGTATGAACAAAAAATAGATGTTTTATAGGAGACGAGTTTTTTAAGTTTCAACCGTTTTTATGCAATCTCTATATCATTTAGGCAATCTCTTTAAACGTTGTGACCACGACACATGACGTTTTTAATCATAGGTGCTTAAGTACCCAAAGATGAGGTGGTGGAAAGTTGCCATACGGACGCTAATTTATTCAAATCATCACTTAATTCTTTTGGAATGACTTGTCTTGGGCACATATTTTGATTAGCAACTTATAAGACATTGCGTGCCTAATAGATAAGTTATTTACTATTAAAGTGCGTAGTTACGTGCTATAAGGTTAATATGATAGAATGATACGTTTTGATTTTCATTACATATACATGACATTTTTTCGATTGGTGTATGTGTCACCGTAAAATTGTAAAACCTGTTAGATTGTAATCTATCTAGCAAGAGTAGATTGATTGCAACCTATCGAAGTGAAACCGTAATATTGTGAAATGCATGCGACGGAAGTATCTCTGCCCCCATAATCGGGACTAGGGGTACCCCGACGTTAGGTTAGTTAGGTTCCTTTAAATCCTGCAGACAGAAATAGGAGCCCCACGTTGCGGGGCTCCGTCGAAAACGCTTTTTAGGCGAATGTAAAGTGTTTTGAGGTTAAGTTGCATTAGGCGGTTTTTCTTACGAATGGTGCAGCATCTTTTCATGGGAGTGGTACCATTAGGGAAGGGGGCACTTCCTTCTCTCCCCCGCCCCTCCACACTCGGAGTTCTATCGCAAACATTTCAGAATATTACGGTTTCACTTCGAAAGGTTGTATGTAATCTACCGAAAAATAATGCGTTAAATTGTATGCAGTATGTACGTTTGACAAATATTTCGAGAGTTTACAATCTCGCTAGTTATATTACAATCTAACGGTTATTACAATGTGACGCTGACGCATTTCGAGCCAGGTGTTGAGTACTTATTTGGTTTTTCCATTAGGATTTCCTTATTAGTAGCTCGATGTTTGCAAGTTGGTGAGGTGACACCTCCGTGTCTCGGAAAGCACATAAACCGGTTTGTCTAGCGATGATCTCTCTGCCGTCATGTTGGATTGACGTCCGTTAGACTAGAGTGAGGAAAATGTGCATCGAGTAAAATGTCTCTTGCATAATTAACTGAATCTCCATTAAGACTGGCTGTCGTGGCCAACATACCGTCGGAAAAATATAACACGGAAAAGCGCTGCACGCTGAAGTCGAAAACTAAATGAAATATTTTGTACCTCGGAATGAGAATCCAAAAATAATACTATAACTGTGACTTGTATAACACCAACTGACCGTATCAACGCAAAGGACCAAATATTATGTCTTCAGGAATAACGTCTCAATTCCAGTCTGCGGATTGACTTAATGCCTTTCTTAAGGTTCACCCACTTGGCAAGGTACTCGTAGTTACCTTAATTTGTGAAGTCGGGACTATTTCATAATTTTGGTTTTAACTTGTACTTAAGTAATCGGAGCTTCAACTTGAAGATAGTCGTGGCTCTGTGGTTTAATCAGTGGTATATTTCAATAATTCATCGATTAAGTCAGAGATAACTGTAATCGGTGATAAATATAAATACTTAGTGCGCCTTTTTTGTTATCTTGGCGACGGACGCCCGCCGGCCGGCTGATTAGAAATTCTTATTTAGATTTAATAGGATTACCAACATGTGGAAAATATATTGAAGTTGAAATCATCCATTTCAGGCGAGAACGAGAGGATCCCCTCACCTTCTTGCATTTCAAGCAAATGCTTTCAAATTAGGCGATTTGGGCACCACCGCCCAATTTCCAGTGGGTTGTTAAACAGTCGCCATGGGTGCATTAAATATCGACTTAATGATATGCCGCCGAAAAAATGTCCTTAGTTCAGTTTAATCATGGATCTATCGCCGATGATGATCATTTATCAATTCAAGATCTTATTTATCAAGTTACATGTAGTCGTTACACCCTACATTTGTGGATTGTTGGGAGTCCTTATACTTAAACATATGGCAGTAGGTCTACGTTGTGGATTATATCCCACTCTCTCTGACAGAGAGGAGGTCTGCCTATGTACCTACTAGCAGTGGGAACAATTTAGACTGACTTTTCATTCCAGTAAGGTTTCAAGAACCTCATTATTTCCTTCGTCCATCTTCTTCAGCTCCTGGATATCTTTGCGGAAACGATCCAAAGATTTCATCCTTGCATGACCGCATCTAGAAACGAATCAATCAAGAGAAAGGTATCCCAAAGCTAGCACTTGTATGAAATGATTCATACTGGTGACTCGTTAAAATTATCGAAAAGGTAATCTAAACTGTAAAATAATGAGGAACTGTAAATGTGCCGGACGGGCGTGATCGCTAGACTCGGGGGTGTATGTGTGCCTGTTTGGTCCTACGATAATATTGGTACTATACACGCATACTCTTCGAACCTAGACGGCGCTGACGTCCTACACCTGTAGGTTGTAGATACCTCAGTCGTTTACTAACAGGGAAAGGGGTTACTGGGAATAAGAACACTGATAAACTTTCATAACTTTTCAGGAAGCGATTGGCATGACTTTCGCGCACTACTTTTTACTGCTTGATTTACTCACTTTATAATATAATATTTGCCGTACTGATGACTACAATTTTGGTACAATCTGATTTTACTAACGTACTACGGAACTTGACTGTAACGAGAGCCGCGAATCGCTTCCTGTTTTTTTAGGATATTTTATTATGTAATTTCACTTTGATATTTACATTTTTCCTGTTTTATTACAATTCTGAACTTATATCTAATTATATTTTAATCGTAACATAGTTTGTACATAGTGTTATCTATATACTAACACGAAAAATAGGTAGTTCTTTATTGAAATTAAAGAAATATAGCTAAATGAGTACAAAACTTTTCAAAACTTGGTTGGTTGAAGGATCTTTCAGGATAATTTACACGAAAACCGGTGCTGTTACTGTAAGTATATAGAGTGCCATATACAAGGAGGTTGTATGGCCTATCGAGATCTACTATTTACTTTTATGCGTTTACATTATCCAGCCTGTAATGATCCTTCAACTGTCGGTATGTTAGACCAAATTTACATGCTATGAACACAGATTAGCGCGTTAGACCGTCATATCCTCGACAAGTGGCTTTCCTGAAGGGCTACGTTCATGCTAAAAAACTATATCCAGGCCTAGATCGCAATCTAGGCTACCTGGATCTCATTAAAATACTAAATTAATCAAATACAATGCCACTTTCGAGCCGATATGAGTGTAACGCTTACTGTTCGGTTTATTTACTAAATCTAATCACTGACGCGCTTGTTTATTCGTCACTGTTATTGCCCATGTATCACTGACTCTACACTATTGATTCAAAGACACTATTTACACTTGTTTTGGTGACGTTCGTCGCGAACATATCTCCCGCCGTGCAGTGTAGTGACGACTCGCTGTACGTCGGCGCGGCACTGCACCATGCCGGCGAGCGACGAACATAGTCGTCGGGGCCCGCCGTCACGATGCCCACCGCCTCGACGTCTCGATGTCAGGATCATTTCGGTAGGGGCACGAGTTTCTTCACCGGACGCTTCAGGGTACCGCCGGAAGTGCGTACCTCAGCAGTCCGGACTTCTCCGTCGCCCCCAGGGAAGACGGCTATTATGCGGCCTCGTGGCCACGTGTTTCGTGGCAGCTGACCGTCCGCTATGAGGACGGGGTCGTCGACCTGTAGACTGGGGCCGCGGCTGTGCGGCTCCCGCCGGTACTGAAGCTCCGGCAGGTACTCTCGTACCCAACGACGCCAGAACATGTCGGCGAGTATCTGCGAGCGCCGCCACATCTTTTTGCTGTTGATGTCTTGTTCGGTGAATGTGCCAGGTATTGGCAACCTTGCTGACCCGCCGAGAAGGAAGTGATTCGGCGTGATGGCTTCGTCGTCGTCGCTGTCTACGGAGACGTGCGTGAGTGGCCTACTGTTGACTGTGTACTCCGCCTCACACAGTAGAGTGGACAATACCTCTTCGTGCGGATGTCTCTCGTGGAGGACGGTGTACAGGGCGGACTTCACGCATCGTACGAGGCGCTCCCAGGCGCCCCCCATGAAGGGCGCTGATGGCGTGATGAAGCGCCACACGATGCCTCTACGACTGGCCTCCCTTTGGAAGGCGTCTCGGAGCTCCTTGTCGGCGCCGTGCATGTTGGTGCCGTTGTCGGAGTGTATCTCGGTGGGGCAGCCTCGGCGAGCGGCGAATCGGCGCAACGCTAGTATAGCGGAGTCTGCGCTGAGGCTGGCGGCGATCTCGAGGTGGACGGCTCTGGTGGTGAGACACGTGAATAGTGCTACGTACCTCTTGTGATGCTGTCGACCGACTGTTACTGAGAGCGGGCCGAAGTAATCGAGCCCGGTGTAGGTGAACGGCCGCTGATGATGTGCTAGGCGCGTTCTCGGGTGGTCGCCGGTCGCAGGCACGGAAGGTTGTGCCTTGCGAATACGACACTGCAGACATTGTGCCAGCACTTTCTTCGTAGTTGGCCGCATCCTGATGACCCAATAGTGTTGGCGCACTTCGTTGATGGTAAGTTCGGTACCGCTGTGCTGTAAACTTCGGTGCGTCCAGTCTACATACAGTTGGGTGATGCGATGGTCGCCGTGAAGGATAGGTGGTTGCTTCGTATCGTCAGCTATTTCGCTGATGGCGGCTATACGGCTTTTCAACCGTATGACGTTGTCGATGATTTCCACTCGAAGCGGCTTGAGTCGACTATCCTTTCCTATAGTTCTGTGTTGTTGCAGATCTGTTATTTCTTGAGAGAACGACTGTTGCTGTGAGACTTGTACGAGTAATTTCTCTGCTTTCTGAAGAAATTCTGCTTCTATTATTTGTTTCTCGTGTCGAGTGCCTGATGTCTTCGCCATTATCTTGGGAAGAGGTTCGGTCGCCTTCTTCTGTTGTTGTCTCCAGTCAGGATCCTTTTCTGTGTTTTTTCTAGTTCTCTTGTAGAACGTTTTCTCTGTTTTGTTCTGACACAGATGTATGAAGCGAAGGACGCTTGCTGTAGCTCGGAGTAGTCGCTCCCATTTTGAGAATCGGGATGGATCTGGAATAGCTTCTATCAGGGAATAACTGTTGACCTTGTCCTCGGTGACTGTGAGAGTTCTTTCCTCCCCTGTTTCTGTATCCACCGGGGGTTTTTCTGTTGGCCAAAATGACGGATCGTCGAATAAGAAGGTAGGGCCACGGTACCACTCATGATCCTTGTCAAAGTGGTGTGGAACGTCGCGAGTGGCGCTGTCAGCTACGTTCAGTTTTGTGGGTATCCATCGCCAGTCTTCGACCTTGCTGTTTTCTTCTATGGCCGCTATGCGATGCGCAACGAACGGCTTGTACGCTCGAGATCCTCGTCGAATCCAAGTGAGGACGGTTTTGCTGTCTGTCCAGTATGTCACCGCAGCGGGTTTGATGTCGTGTTCTTTGATGACAGCTGCGGCTAGGCGGGTTCCCATTACCGCGGCCTGAAGCTCGAGGCGCGGTATCGATTGGAGTTTGAGTGGTGCCACTTTCGCCTTTGCCATGACGAGAGTGACATGACATTTTCCGTCAGCTGTTGTTGACCGCCAGTATACCGCTGCTGCGTATGCCATCTCGCTTGCGTCGGTGAAGACATGGACTTGTGTTTCGGTAGCTTCGCTGTACCCAGGATAGCACCTTGGTAGGTCGACGTCCTTCAAATGTCGCAGATGTTGTATCCATCTTCTCCACTGGGCGGACAGATCTGGTTCGAGAGCCTGGTCCCAGTTGGTTCCTCGTCTCCAAGCTTCCTGTAGGATCTGTTTGGCTCGAATAGTTACCGGCGAGGCGAGACCAAGTGGGTCGTACAATGACATGACGATTTTCAGCGCTTCTCTTTTCGTCGGTGTTTCCTTCTCGAGGATGTCGCTTGGAAGCCGTGCGAGTGTCAA
The DNA here is from genome assembly GCA_950022955.1 of Xestia ashworthii. Classification (NCBI taxonomy): domain Eukaryota; kingdom Metazoa; phylum Arthropoda; class Insecta; order Lepidoptera; family Noctuidae; genus Xestia; species Xestia ashworthii. The sequence goes on from OX465553.1 coordinate 3,463,975, forward strand.
ATTGAAGCCTAGCGTGTCCTCAGTCGGTTTCCAGATCAGACCGAGTATCTTCTCTGTGGCGTTAGTTTTCCCGATGTTGACTACTTCAGTCCTGTCCTGTGTCGGGTCTATGTTGTCGAGAACTTCTGTGCTGTTTGAAACCCATTTTTTGAGTTCAAACTTCGCCTGTAGGTGTATGTCCTTGACTGCTGTTGCCACACGCGTTGCTTCTTCAATTGTTCTATAACTGTCGAGGTAGTCATCCATGTAATGACTCTGTATGATGGCTTCTACTGCTTCCGGTTGGATGTCGCTGTACCGCTTTGCGTTCCAGTTTTTTGCGTAGATGGCCGTGCACGGCGAGCTTGCCGCGCCGAATATTATGGATGTCATGCGATATTCTTCAGGAGCTCCCTGTCTTCTGTCGCCCCTCCACAGGTAGCGAAGGGCATCTCGATCTTGTTTACGCACCTTCACCTGCATGAACATCTCCGCTATGTCGCCGGCGACCGCTATAGGGTGTCGACGGAATCTCATCATGACGCCGGGCAGTGACTGTAGTAGGTCTGGACCCGTGAGTAGGAAGTCGTTCAATGACATTCCTCTCGATTTGGCTGCGGCGTCGTGAACTATCCGGAATTTCTCCGGTTTCATGGGGTTGTACACCTCGAAATGGGGTAGGTACCACGTCCTACCAGCTGTGGTTGCTTTGGGCGCTTTTTCAGCGTATCCCTTGCTGATGTACAATTCCATCTGTTCTGTATATCTGTCGCGAAGAGTGGGATTGTTGTCGAGCTTCTTTTCTGTTGAGACGAGCCTCTTGAGCGCTGTCCCGTAGCTGTCGGGCATTTCGATGCTTTCATTTTTCCAAAGCAGGGCCGTTTCTATGTGTCCGTCTTCTGTTTGTTTGGTGTGACGGTCTAATATGTCTTCTGCCTTCTTCTCAGGATCGGAATCAGGACGGCGTGGGTTGATGACCAGAGATTCGAGCGCGAAGAATTCACGCAGCTGTTCGTTGAGATCTTGATCATTTTCTGCGAGTCTGTTGACGTAGTGTACCTGGTGACCCAGAGTTCTTGTGTGCGCACCGTGAAGAGTCCAGCCCATCGCGGTGAGTGAGGCAACGGGTTGGTTCTTGGGGCCTTTGCGGACCTCGGTGGCCAGCAATAGGTGCCAGTTGTCCTGACCTATTAATATCTTCGGCGCGCCGGTGTTGTAGATCAGCTGTGTTCTGAGGTCATCCAGATGTTTACACTGGACTACGTCTTCTTCGCGTATCGATTGCGCTGCGAGGTTGAGCTTCGGAATGGTGCGCGCTCTGAATGGCATCTTGTCCTTCATCTGGCTGGAGAGGGTGACTGACACTCTTCTTGACTTGGGAGTGTCTATCATCGTGTTCCCGATCGCGCCTATCGTCAGGGGTTCGACGCGGCCTTCCGCTCCGACTTGCTGCGCTAGCTCTTCGTCAATCAGCGATACTGTTGACCCATCGTCGAGGAGAGCATACGTGGAAGCTTCTCCCGCCGGTCCTACGACTCGTATTGGTATTATTTTGAGGTAGGCTTGGCTCGCTGTTGTTCTGGAGCTGGCGACTGTTTCTTTGGCCACCTCTTGCTTTGGCGGCTGGTCGACCGCTTCTTCGGACTTCTTTGTGAAGTGCAGCAGTCGATGGTGCGTGGCTTTGCACCCCCTTGTTTCGCATCTCTTTGGTCGACACCTATGACCGCTTCGACGGTATCGCAGGCAACGGAAGCATAGGCTGAACTTCTTCGCGAGTTCCCATCTTCTCTCGTTGGAGGCCTCTCTGAATTTGTTACAGTCAGACTCGTGATGGCTCTCCTTTTCACAGATTCGACATTTCGAAGTCGACTTATCTGTCGCTGTATGCGTTCTTTGCAAACTCCGTTTGCCTGTTGCATTTTCGGATGAGTGTATGTTCTCAGGAGGAGCGAAGGCGCTGCAGAAGCGCGCTTGTTCTGTTATAAATTCGCTGAAGAGCGACAGGTCCGGCAGTGATTGGTACTTTTCTGTATAAGTCCTGTACCACTGTACACGCAGGGAGTTCGGCAGCTTTTCCGTGAGGGATCGCATCAGCTCGGCGTTGATGAGGTAGTGCTCCTTTTTCAATGCTCGTAGAATCACTACTCCGCTTCTGACACGACTTGCGAACGTGCAGATATCTTTAGGTGCTTCGCTGCAACGCGGCAATCCTCTTAGCCGATCTGTTTCGGCTTGGGCTATCGAGTCTGGACGGCCGAACTGTAACTCGAGTTCCCGCATGATGTCATCTGGCCTGGCGTGACCGATGAGTTCTGAGCTCACTGTCTCCAATGCTCTTCCTTGAAGGCTCCTTCTGAGTCTCGCTGTATTCTCGACGTCATTGAAGTACGTCCGAGTTGTTTCGTAAATGGCGCGGAACGAAAGCCATTCCGTATGTGACCCACTGAAATTTGGTAGGGTCATGATGACCTTCGACGCCGAGGGTTGGTTCGCTGTCCCTGTTTCTATTTTCCTGTCGGCGAGCGACGCTATAGCGGATGTCAATTCCGTTATGAATGGACGTAATGAATCCTCCCCCCTGCATTGTTCGGGCTTCTGTGTTGGTACTGTTTCTCTTGGCACATTTTTCACTGTAGGATGTAACGATGGTGCCCTTTCCCGGTTTCCTATTTCTTTACTGTTGATGTCCGCAGGGGGGGGTGTGTGCTGTCTATCTGTATTCCCCTCGGCGGCGTCATCTTCTGGAAGCGGCGCTTCTTCGGGCGCTTCTTCCAACCAGGAACGCACGTACTCATCGTTTGAGTTTCTGTCATCCATATATTCAGCTTCAGAGTTGTCTTCTTCGGCCCTCTGAAGTGCTATTTGTGCAAGCTCCAACCTAATTTTTAATAAAGCCTCACGTGCTTGTGAAACTTTACTGTTAGATCGCGTCGTCTTGTGCGACGGCGATCTGCTATGTTCGATACGGGCGTCACCCCGGGTAGTCATCGGTACGGCATCAGTAATTTGTTGAGTAATCCTCGTTCTGTCTGAAGGCTTAGCTGAAGATCTAACTGAAGGCTTACACGTAGAAGGCTTTCTCGTCGTATTTGAAGGCTTAATAGTTTTATCTGAATTACCTTCTGACCTGGTTCGTTTAGTAGCAGATGGTGAGTCGGCTGCGTCTTCACCCCCCCGCGTAGCAGAGGGGCGGTTGGCCAGCTGTTCCAACCCCTCGGTAGAGGACGGTGAACGGGGTGGCAGCTGGTGATGGATGGCTGTGTCCTGACGCGTCTCGACCGCCTGTGTTTCCGCGGGAGATCTGCCTTGCGATCTTGTTCGCATCTTGATTTATTTATAAACCGCACTGTATTATTCGAACCGATCTACTGTTTATTTTTCACTGTTAACGTAAGTCTTCAGCGTGTAAACTTCACTGTTACTTCACTATAAGTTTTATCCATGTAAATAAGTAGTTATTTGCTTTAAAACGCGTTTTATTTCTCAGTTATGCACTTGTTATACGCTTCACTATGTATTTTTACTATATACTGTTGTTATATACTTCCCTATTTACTTTCACTTATGTACTTTTGTTATATACTTTCACTTATGTACTGTTGTTATATACTTTCACTTATGTACTGTTGTTATATACTTTCACTTATGTACTGTTGTTATATACTTTCACTTATGTACTGTTGTTATATACTTTCACTTATGTACTGTTGTTATATACTTCCCTATGTACTATTGTTATATACTTTCACTTATGTACTGTTGTTATATACTTTCACTTATGTACTGTTGTTATATACTTCCCTATGTACTATTGTTATATACTTTCACTATTTACTGTCACTTATGTACTGTTTACATAAGTTATCGGTATATAACTTTGAGGTACTGTTCACATAGGTTTAACTCGACGCACTGTTTATTTGAGTTAACGTATATAACTGAGGTATATAACGTTGACGCACTGTTCACATAAGTTACCTGGACGCACTGTTTATTTAACGTATATAACTGAGGTATATAACGTTGACGCACTGTTCACATAAGTTACCTGGACGCACTATTTATTTAAGCTTACGTATATAACTGAGGTATATAACGTTGACGCACTGTTCACATAAGTTACCTGGACCGGTACAACCAGAAACTACACTATCACTGACGAACTGAGGATATCCGGCTCGAAGGACCAAAAAATGTGCCGGACGGGCGTGATCGCTAGACTCGGGGGTGTATGTGTGCCTGTTTGGTCCTACGATAATATTGGTACTATACACGCATACTCTTCGAACCTAGACGGCGCTGACGTCCTACACCTGTAGGTTGTAGATACCTCAGTCGTTTACTAACAGGGAAAGGGGTTACTGGGAATAAGAACACTGATAAACTTTCATAACTTTTCAGGAAGCGATTGGCATGACTTTCGCGCACTACTTTTTACTGCTTGATTTACTCACTTTATAATATAATATTTGCCGTACTGATGACTACAATTTTGGTACAATCTGATTTTACTAACGTACTACGGAACTTGACTGTAACGAGAGCCGCGAATCGCTTCCTGTTTTTTTAGGATATTTTATTATGTAATTTCACTTTGATATTTACATTTTTCCTGTTTTATTACAATTCTGAACTTATATCTAATTATATTTTAATCGTAACATAGTTTGTACATAGTGTTATCTATATACTAACACGAAAAATAGGTAGTTCTTTATTGAAATTAAAGAAATATAGCTAAATGAGTACAAAACTTTTCAAAACTTGGTTGGTTGAAGGATCTTTCAGGATAATTTACACGAAAACCGGTGCTGTTACTGTAAGTATATAGAGTGCCATATACAAGGAGGTTGTATGGCCTATCGAGATCTACTATTTACTTTTATGCGTTTACATTATCCAGCCTGTAATGATCCTTCAACTGTCGGTATGTTAGACCAAATTTACATGCTATGAACACAGATTAGCGCGTTAGACCGTCATATCCTCGACAAGTGGCTTTCCTGAAGGGCTACGTTCATGCTAAAAAACTATATCCAGGCCTAGATCGCAATCTAGGCTACCTGGATCTCATTAAAATACTAAATTAATCAAATACAATGCCACTTTCGAGCCGATATGAGTGTAACGCTTACTGTTCGGTTTATTTACTAAATCTAATCACTGACGCGCTTGTTTATTCGTCACTGTTATTGCCCATGTATCACTGACTCTACACTATTGATTCAAAGACACTATTTACACTTGTTTTGGTGACGTTCGTCGCGAACAGTAAATATAGATTATCTGTTTAAATACGTAGTACGGCGTAGATTGATCTACGTTAAATTGTACGTTTCTTGGAAAAATATTGGCGTCATTGGAAAAGTGATATCATCCAGGCCATGGCACATGAAAACAAACAAAACGTGTAATAATGAACTGCTAACTCGCCTATGATTCAAGATTTTGGCGATGTGGTAGGCTGCCGAAGAATGCGTATATATGTACATTTGTATTTGCTCATATATGTCGGAGGAAGAGGAAGTAAACGAAGAGTTGATAGTTCGTTGCATACGAGCAATTGATAAGATTGATTGTTAATTTAAAATAACTTGTTAAAATCCTAATTCAATGTGATTTGATTTATCACATTTTAATATTGTGTAAAATCTAACTAATTTCTTTTATAGTCATTGCATTGTCATGTCAAATTAGAGCAGAGGATAAAATATCCAGAGTAGGGTCGCGCGCCATCTTTACTGTCTTGATGCTCTTGACACATGCATGACAGAGCAAGGATTGCTTGGAGATGGTTTGGAGAAAGGTGGTGGATCGAGGATCCAGGTGGATCGCTGGTGATGAAGTTAGATTGGTGTCGTGAACCTGCTGCTCGAATATAATTGTTAAGCAAACTAGTTATTGTGAAATATTGCCATTAAATTGTGTGAAAAGCAGTGAGTACTTTGCACAAAATGCTCGCATTTCACCCAAATGCCGCCCACTAGACTCCGTGAACACTGATGATGTCGAGGAGGATGCTGCTTCTCCGACATATATATAGCATCTATCTCTGGATGCAAGTTATACCTAAACTTTGACCTAGTAAACGGCGACTTACATTTCAAATTGCAAAAACAATAAGTTGACTGATGTTGAGAAGTTTCTTACGCCGCTTCCGCTTCTCGTATACCTAAAACTGCTAGGGTGTGACGTTTTGGGGGACTCATTATGACTGACGTTAAAAAAGTGCTGATTCTATGTTCACGGTTTCCCCTAAACTGCACGAGGGAAGTTTAAATAGCCTAATTTGAATATAAAAGTAGCTAAATCCAAGCAAAACTACACGTTACCCCCATTCTACAGGTTGGATGCTAAATAACTCAAGCTGCCTAAGTAAAGACCTTAGCATACCTCTGGTAAAAGGGAAGGTTGTATTTTACCGTAACTTAAAGTTGTTACCTACTTCAAGTGAAGTGCCACAGTTGACCCACAGCGGCAAAGGCGTTAACCTCTTCGTATAAAGAATGCAAGCTATGTGTGTTAATGCTTTTAATACGGAACTCTTTGATCGTACACATGAGTTGTTATGTGAATCGTTTAGCGTATATATGTGTCATTAAAGTACAGTCCTTTTATACTTATTTTGCCCATAACCCCAACAATAGTTACCTTACAGTAACGGGAATAAGATCACTGTGATTTTGTTACTTCTAAGTATATTTTCGTATCTTATGGTGTTGATGGCAATCTAAACTGAGTCGGCCCAGAATTTTGGCGCTTTCGGTAGCGTCTATCAGTTCCTGTAAACAACTGACAGGGCACGAAGGACACTAAATTAAGTGCCCCATCGTTTCAGGAACAGCACCACATTTTCATTTCAGGGCAGAATCTTTAATGAGTCTCTACCTGAGCAGGTTTTCCTTGCTTCGGCCATCCTGGGTCCTGGTTCTTGTTGTTCTGAACTCTGCGTGGACTTGATGCATTTAAGGCATTTAGTTATTACCACTAATGCACGCACAATGTCTTATAAGCCTCCATCATCAGCCTACGGGAGTCCATTGCAGGGCTTAGGTAATTTCTCTCCAATCAAACAGAATAAATATCGTGGATCATGGACAGGGTAGAAGCTACAGGTCCTGCGCTTCAGTTACAGGAATTTCAAAATGCGTTTGAAATCTTCTGAATGAGGTCATTGATGCAGTCTTACGAAGCTGAGGGTCTTGTCTGGCGGGTGGACCTGTCTTGTAAGGTAACATGTAACATGCTGGTCAATAACATCGAAGAATGAATTGAGCCATTTTCATCGAAATTCCATTTTGCCTATAAATGCACTTTGCCTTTGTATTAGGTAGGAACCTTATGGTTAGTGTACTGTCATCATCATCATCATCAGCCTATTAACGTTCCTACAGCTGGGACACAGGCCTCCTCTCTATGAGAGGGAAGTGTGTGTATTGATACAATAATCTGTCGTCGACAGAATATGTCATCAATACCATAAAATCAAATCTAGTCGTAGTAGTAGTAGTTAAGCAACACGCGGGGAAGGTGCGTGGTGGTCTAAGAGTCCTCGGGCAAGAAGTGTGAGACCTGAAGGCATATAATTATGACGAGCCGATGTAATTTGGCCATAGGACCTTACACTACAGTTAGGTACCTATACTGAATAATTATTGCAGGTTTTGAATAAACATTGCAGATTTCTTATACATAATGTCGATTGTGAGGATCGACCGGAGGACACGGTGAAGGTTTGCCTCACGTGGGCGGAGCACCGCCGTGTCCTCGGCGTGTAGCGGCGATCGGCGATCGCTAGAGAGATTACAATATAACGTGTTTGACAATGTTACGGTGACGTAGGTACCTATATAAGAAACCATTTTTTTGTAAGTATGTATAGATACGGCGACGACAATGGATGTTGTTTATTTAAGCCTATTACCAGCCAATAACGTGAAATTCCATTTCGAATCAAATAATCTGCTTCAATAAAACGAACTCAAGTACCCATTTGAAAACAGGTTTGACGTAACTCTGCTATGTGTAAACAAAAAAACGTTCTGTTTTTTTTCAAATTGGCGGTTATTGAGGCGCGGAAGGTGTGTCAAACTGTCAATGGAAAATTCCTTGTACCTAGTAGGCAAGTAGGTACTAGATAACACCGATTCCCTTCGACAGAAACATGTTTTATTATTTGCAAACACTTGTAATCGTGACCTATTTCGAAGTCCGATAACATGTGCAAAAATTACGACACCATTGAGTTCAGGTATCGAACTTAGCAAATATTTTGTACAAATAGGTACCTACCTACCTACTTATATGTTTCCTTCCATGTTATTACGTTGCTACTTTTGGCGCTTAGCCCAGGGCATTACTTACAGAACTTTCATCTTTGGGCATTCGATTAGTTGAATTAGGTCGCAATATTAGCTATACTTAATGAAAAATGAAAACCGGCCTTTTTTTTTTTTGGATGGGAAATCATCAAATGACTTCTCCCACTCTGGGCGGAGCGGGACGGAGTATCAGACTTTTACTGACTAAAACCCATCCATGTTCCTTCCTCGCCCTTTACGTTCCGGGGCCGCGGTATCTCTTTCGAACAGTCCCGCAACCCCGGCAGGCTTCGGCCCTTGCGGGCTCCTCTCTTTATGCTGACATCTCTTTGAGGCGCGCGTGGAACACGAACGCGCCGGCGTCGACACGGCCTGTCGTCAATGAAAACCGGCCTTAAATTTACCTAAAGTTTTCCTTAATTGGTTAATTGGTAATTCTTCAGCCCGGTCACAGGACTTAAGGACTGCCTCGTTGATCTAGAGTCCTGGGTTCCATTCACAGGTCGGGCAAAGTGTTATTGGGTTTCTCCATTAGGAATTTCTCATTAGCAGCAACGGGGACTCCGTAGATGATGATTAATGGATTTTTAAGGAACCTCCCTTAAAGAAGCAAGAGCACCTTGTTTTAGTTTATCATCAGCTATTAATGTTCCCTCTGCTGAGACACAGGCCTTCTCTCTATGAGAGGGAATCGGTATAATCAAACACGCAGGCCCAGTGCGGATTCGTAGATGTCACATGTCTCCGAATTTTTGGTTCTAGGATATGCCGGTTTCCTCACGATCAAAATCAAAATATTTGATTTCTCATGTCATAGGGCTAGATGGGCACTTATAAAACGTCGAAAAAGGTGCACGGTTCGCGTTGGTCGATTCCATAGAGAAGAACCGGCAAGAAACTCCATGGTACTTAGTCTTTTCGATGTTTTCCTTCACCGTTTTGTTTTAGTTAAGACTAATGATTGAGAGGCTGAGGAGGGTCAAAGTAACGGATTTGCTCGAATTCGGAAACACGTAGGCAATTCGTTTATTGAAAATTGTAACAAATAATACATTCGTTATCAGTATTATTTATCTAAATTATTATATCATTGTGATTGGTTGATTACGTGTAAAGAACCGGTTTTTTGCCAAGAAGTTCTAAATTACGTTCTTCAAAATTGATGAGTTAATAAAAACCTGCGATAAAAATAGAATAGGTGTTATTAAATCGTACTTACCCACAACCAATTGATGTTAGAGATCAAAATTATAAAGGGTGTAAAACACCTCTTCACGAAGCCGAAAGGCACTTGTTCTCCCCATTATTGCGATCATTTTTTTGTTCTACGCCATACCTGGGAACTTTCTAGTTACGGAGATATGGGGGGTCAAAGTTGCAACTTTTTAACAAGTTTTTTTTTTTAAATACAAGTTTTTTTTGTAAGTTTTTAAGTTTTAACACCTCCACGACCCCCGTACTATTCAATCCATCCATCAGCACAATGTCTGAAGTGCGTTACATTGAGTTCTACCACAAAACATGATTTATAACCTCAAAAATAAAAGTTGTTTCCCAGCAATAATTTTTGCGTAAAGTTACTTGGTTTGATGTACTTTAATGCTTGGTTAACGGCTTTGTGATGAGGTGGTTTACACCCTGTATATTCCCCTGCTCTTATCGCCGCAGCATGTCTTCTACCATAATTCTCTATAATCCGTCATATCAGCAGTCACCTCCTTTCTAGCTATATCTTCCTTCACACAGTCCATCCATCGTTTCTTTGGTCTTCCTCTACTCTTAAAGCCATCTACATTCTTACTGAACATGTTCGTCATCCATCGTTTTTTTGGTCTTCCTCTACTCTTAAAGCCATCTACATTCTTATTGAACATGTTCGTCATCCATCGTTTCTTTGGTCTTCCTCTACTCTTAAAGCCATCTACATTCTTACTGAACATGTTCGTCATTCATCATTTCTTTGGTGTTCCTCTACTCTTAAAGCCATCTACATTCTTACTGAACATGTTCGTCATCCATCGTTTCTTTGGTCTTCCTATACTCTTAAAGCCATCTACATTCTTACTGAACATGTTCGTCTTTCATCGTTTCTTTGGTCTTCCTCTACTCTTAAAGCCATCTACATTCTTACTGAACGTGTTCGTCATTCATCGTTGCTTTGGTCTTCCTCTACTCTTAAAGCCATCTCTACATTCTTACTGAACGTGTTCGTCATTCATCGTTTCTTTGGTCTTCCTCTACTCTTAAAGCCATCTACATTCTTACTGAACATGTTCGTCATCCATCGTTTCTTTGGTCTTCCTCTACTCTTAAAGCCATCTACATTCTTACTGAACATGTTCGTCATCCATCGTTTCTTTGGTCTTCCTCTACTCTTAAAGCCATCTACATTCTTACTGAACATGTTCGTCATCCATCGTTTCTTTGGTCTTCCTCTACTCCTAAGCCATCTACATTCTTACTGAACATGTTCGTCATCCATCGTTTCTTTGGTCTTCCTCTACTCTTAAAGCCATCTACATTCTTACCGAACATGTTCGTCATTCATCGTTTCTTTGGTCTTCCTCTACTCTTAAAGCCATCTACATTCTTACTGAACATGTTCGTCATCCATCGTTTCTTTGGTCTTCCTCTACTCTTAAAGCCATCTACATTCTTACTCAACATGTTCGTCATTCCTCCGCATCACAATATGTCCATACCACGTTAATTAACCGTTTTCAACTTTTCACTTGCAGCAGACTACATACACTTCATGTTAAGAAACAAACAGAAAACTGAAAATTCAAATATTTTGTGAAATTAATAGGTATACCTTCGAACAGCTACTACAGAGTTTCTGAATAAAATCTGCTTGAAAACCTGGTTACCAGTACGTGTCCCATGTTGCAGTAACTCACAGACAAGATAAATTCTCACCAGTCGGTATGAAAACGGTCTCGGTGTGTCAAACTGACAAACTATGAGTTCGAATTCATATGAGTTCATCTTGAACTTGAACCACGACCATCATCATCATTCGCTTGCCCCAATTCATTTGGGGTCAGCGCAGCATGCCTTCCTTTTCCATACTTCGTCATCTCATCAGATACTACCACCATAACAAGCAACTAAATATCGAGACTAGGTACTAAAATCTCAGTAGGTATAGGACCTACCTACCAATTTAAATTGCATGTTTTAAACTTCCAGCCAAATCGACTACAAAGTCAGGTACCGCAGATGACTAATCGTCTCGCTGGACTTGGTCGGTGCTAAAATCTCAGTAGTTATAGGTAGGTACCTACCTACCAATTTCACTGGCATGTCTTAAACTTCCTGCCAAATCGACTACAAGGTCAGGTACCGCAGATGACTTATCGTCTCGCTAGACTTTTCCCAAATATTTTAGATACTTCCGGTCTAACTGGATGCAGCTGGGTACCAGTATTTTACATGGAGTGACTGGCTATCTCATCTCCGCACGAGTACGATACCTCTTGGTAAGGCTGGTTGTCATAATTTTGGACCACTGACTACAACCTAACAACTGTAACTACAACTAATGACAGCTGGGACGAGTGCTTCCCGAGTCACGGAGGATCTCGGTATGTACCTAGTGAGTGTCCACTCATCCACGGACCAACCGACCGATCGAACCAAGCAGCAGTTATTGTATAGCTAAGAGCTCTTCTGTCTCTTTTGTCACTCTAAAGCGGTCTCTCTCTACCTATTGAGGACTCTCAAACATCCGGAAACCCCAGTACCACCGCATGACTGTCGCCACGGTTAGAGATGATCGTTTCCTATGGGAAAGAAACTCCATGGTTACTCTTTAAAAAAAGGATGGTTTTATGGCGTTTATTCTTACAGCGTAGGCCTCAACAAGATGATACTTACGTATTTGACAACAATAAATCGTAAAACTATATTAAACAAAAAAATACAAATCGAAACATCTAACTATGCTTACATTTAATTTATTACATTGCCACATTTGCCACGTGGAATAGCAATGTTAAGTATTTCGTCAAAGAACTGCAACCGACCATGTTGGTGAGTTTCCTTGAAAACGAGACGATCACGGGCTCCACGACCCAAGCGTTTCGATCCCAATTTGTGTAAATAGTATGAAAATGTAATATTGAAAGTAATTGAACGAAAAACACAAACAAAAATCTCTTAACTTAGGGTTAAATTTTACTGTAGAGAAATGCAAATTTTATGATAATTATATTGCAAAGCCTACGTTTGTTTTAATAAGTTTCTTTGTAGGTACTTAGGGATCGAAGCGAATTTCCAATAATGTAAGTAGACATTTTTTTATACCCCACACTAGAGTTTTATTTGGACCATATTGGATAATCTTCGACTGGATTATGGCTCTGCGATAAAATTCAACATTTTATTGTATGATAGCGTTTATTTATATTGGACATTGCGTAGGGTTTTCACTTTTCTAGACATTTTAGCATTCATCTTACCTAATTTATTTTACTTTATTCAGATCATTGATCCATAAAGTGTTAGGTCGTATAATCTCGGGCCTGAGGGCCTGATAAATCAATCAATTTCATCCATCAGAATAGCTAGAATATTTGTAGGGCTGTACTTGCGTATGACGGCATCAAAGTAATCCAGTTTCGCTTCAGAAAACACGCCTGATGCGCTGCAAACCGAGGCAGCCCAAACAACATCCTCAGTGCATTGTCATACAAGTAAAACCACTGGCAATATGCTCTGAGCAGAGTCAGGTTTACCCCTTTACTCCTGTAGTACACTATTCAGTCCTGCGAGAAGGCATATTGCATCGGCTACCAACCCTAGTAGCAATTGCCGTTGGCTTCCTTATGCCAACAGTTGGGAATGTATTGGCAGACGGTTAGTTGTTCCGCCAACCTAAACTTAAAATAGGCCCATTGTCATAAACATGCACTATTTGCCCAACGAATAGCCAACAAAGGGCCTTCTGTGACTATTTCTACTGTTGGGTGATTTTTGCAGGGATTTCAGTTATTATAACACCATTGGGCCAACTAACGACGGGCCTGCTGCATCTATTCCTACTGTTGGGAGATTTTTGTAGGGATTTAAATTACTAAAACAACATTGGGCCAACTAACGACGGGCCTGCTGCTTCTATTCCTACTGTTGGGAGTTTTTTGTAGGGATTTAAGTTATGATAACAACTTACATCGGTCCAACTTAAACCTTTCAATGGGCCTGTTAGGGATGATACGTATATACTGGCACACCCAGTATGAGCTTACTAGTACTCTCTTAACTCTTAGTAACTCGTATATTTACGAAACATATTTTTTATATTTTTGTTTATATTTGAGATTTATGGTTTATATTGTAAACAAAGTGCAAAATTGAAAATTAAGGATAATTTAAGAAGGACATTCCGTCACTGAATGTCCTTGGTGGGCGGTATGTTCATGCCGAAACCGTAATGATAATATCGTAAAGGTTCAAAAGTTGTACCCCAACCTCGATAGATGGCGTTGTAGTCCAATTAGAAGTCGCTATCGTTGTGTTACCACGATTTGGTTGGGTTCGAGTGAATTTTAGTAAATACATATATCACCAGCTTGGGCGCCGGACAAACACGAGTGGCGTACGGCGTATGGCGGTGGCGCCGAGTAAGTGGCGCCGCTACTTGCTACTGCCTCGCCCCCCGCGTACCCGCACACGCGCCAGCGCCATACGCCACTTGTATAAGACCCGCGCCTTAGATCAGAAAGCAATTTGGTTTTATTTCAACCCTATTAGTGTTCACACAAGGTTATTAGTTCAACACTACTAGCTCGGTAGTACACATTGGTAGTAGTTGGTTGGTTGGTGGTAGGCAAATCCACGTTGGCCCCATCGCAAGTTGGGACTTTGTAGGCAAATCCACGTAGGCCATCAGTTTTGGGGCCAACCCGCAAACTGCCCGCCAATTGTATGCATTTGCCAACTAACCAGAGGTATGTGGCCCAACTAAATGCCAACAAAAAATGCTACTAGGGAACGCTCTGCGCTCCCTGATCAATATCTTGATCATCCGTGAGACCATCCGTTACCCAGGTACCTACATAAAGAGAGTTACGACCTTACAGTTAGAATTTTAAATGCTCTTTTTGTACTTGGGTAAGTATTTTGATAATTTACCAAGATAGTAAAAAAGTGACTCCCGTAAATCGGAATGTCAGGATTTCATCATTGGATTCTGTATCGGTGCCTCAGTGTTCGTAACAATATTAGGCATAGCCAGGTAGGTTTGGGTAAGATATACTGTAAAGCACACATGAAAATAATATTAGAAATCGACTACAGCTGGCATGGCCCCTATTGCTGGCGACGCTCAAGAATCACAACTTGAATGACTATTTAAAAGCACCTTTAAAACTTAAGAGCATTTTAGCAATTTCTTTCAAGTTATCAGATTGGGTGTTAGGAATTTGCACGCCTAGCGTGACAAAGTAATCTCAGGATTTTTTCATGTTTTGACTTTCAAATTTCATGCATGATCATAAATGATGCATAGCATCATCCTAATCTTTAGCTCTTTACTGACGCAAGTGTCCATAACAAGCATAATCAGCCCTCGTTTCCACGGCTGGGATACGGGTCCTCCAGTCTCGGCGAGAGGGAGTAGGATGTCAAATTGTTTTCGAATCATTGATTCTAGGATAATTATATCGGTAATAGAATAATATGTATTTGCTATTAGTTTTTTGTTTTGTTTAGCTCTGATATTCCTCAAGGTTTTGCCTTATCTGGGCAAGGTTTAGTTCAAATTCCAAAGCCTATTTAATTATGATTCACATTTAATTACAAAAATCACAACACCGCTGATCATTCATAATAGGCCTGATCGGATAATATCAATCATGCATTACATTTTCGACTAGTCAATGATATAAAATAAAGATTTTATCGTCGCACGCTATCGTAATCAAAATATTGACAACCCTGGCTGTACAAGCCATATAATTGGGGAAACTTAACTTGAGAATCTCACACCAAAACGTTCAGTATCCTCTGCGATCTCGACCTAGCTTCTCTACCTTGTGGTAAGTACTTGATGTAGACCTACTTATTGTGAACCATATAGTGCTTAACTAGTGTCCTATGTGCTATCTTAGTGTCTATGTACAATTGATTATGACTGTTTTGTTTTTTTCCAATGATTGATGAATTGACTGCCTCGCTAGAGTAGAGAGGTCCTGGGCTCGATTCCCAGGTAATGTGTCGGTTGAAAATGTTATTGTTGGTACTATAGATTACATCTCTGTTTAGCTGGGATTACTTACGTGGTGTTATGTTATTGTGTTTAATTAAGTTGGCGATAAGACTCTCTGTCTCTGGCTGGTAGACATTCTGTATCCCGTATTCAGAACTCGGAGTACTCTTACTACACTTTTCAAAATTGACAGCAACACTTTTTTGCGTCTTTGATGGACTCCCTGCATTCATACTTTTTCAGCACCAGATCTCTTCTTCGTTTAATGTGACGATATCATTCCCTTGCCTTTACTCTTATTTATTTGAGGTCGCCGCCGCATGGTCTTCTTCTTCCTTACTTCTCTGATAGTCATCATCACAGGCAGTCAACCCCCTAGTCATCCCCTTTCTAACAAACACATGACCTATTCTTTACAACAATAGGCATGACGATCAAAAAATTGCAAATCTATTTAGTCCGTCAATTAGATTATTGGAAAATAAAGGACACCAATGATATTATAAGTAAAAAATTGATGGAGACGTTTTTTTTTGTTTTTGTAAATCAATGAATATTGACAAAGATAAAACGCATCAAAGCTCGGGAGTGGGGCCTCGTGACGTCATAACTCGCTAAAAATTACACCTAGGCGTGACGTACCTATTGAGAATTTTGAAAGTGTCGTATCTTCGTTAATTTTGGTTTACTTAGATATGAAAAGAAAAAATACGGGTCAAATATTTGTTGATAATCTAACTGACGGACGAATTATTATTTTTTTGTCGTCTCCCCTATTGTCCAAAAATGAAAGATATCATTTGAATGAGTTTGTGATAGAGAGGCATTTCCAATTAATTCCTGTCATAAAAATATTCTCCCTACTGATCTGCATTTCACTCCCCCTAGCCAGCAAGCTAGCTAATCTAGCCGGATTTCCGCCACATAGTTCACATGAGCACATCATCGCGATCTGCTGTCAATGAACGCTGGAAAGTGCACGAGACAGCTCCAGTTCCGCTGATAGCGGTCGATGAACTCGAGGAATGCGCGGGCGCACTTCACGCGTTCAATGTCTGCAGTTCTGCACAATGCAAATTGGACCTTTGTTAATTTTGTTTATAAATGCGGTTTAGGGAATAAGCGGGTTTGCTTTTTAGATTATCCATAGCGGAGTTTCTTTTTGTTAAGATTGTTTTGTCGAAAAGCCTAGCTATATTTAAATAGCGACGATTTAGTTGATAGTGTTGAATTGATGATGATAATAGCGACACTTTTGAGTATCATATTGGACGATTGTTGGTTTTATTCATGTGTAGGAAAAGGTGTCCCAAATGTGGAGGGTAATGTTTAAGCGTTCGTTTATTTGGCGCTTAGTGTTGTTGTGTGTTGTGGCGGATGTTATGCTAAGCCCGGAATTAAGATAAAGATATTGATATCTTTCCAACGGATTTGAGTCTCCCCTCTGGCTTTAAGAAAGTAATCTCGCAGATAAAGAAAATCTAGGTATAAAAGGTGCATCCGATATTAATATTGATTTTATTTGTTACAGATCTCAAAGCAAATCAAAAACCATGTCTCTCGATGAGGTAAGTTCCCTTTTATTGTCCTTAAAATCAGCTTGAATACTTAGTCTTAAACATTTGTACTTTATAGAGATAGAGAGATAGGGCCGTCTTTAACCCTGAGCACTTGAGAATAATGGGACACTTGCTTGTACCTAGGATGCAAGAGCGAGCGAAGCAAGCCGTTTGGATTGTGGGGCCCTGCAATGGGCACTTACCCAGAGTGCCCAATGTGAAAGATGGTCCTGACCATAGACCTACACCCTATTCCCATCTGCCACCCCCTAGTTTACCACCCGGGGTGGTGGAGGGAAATTACTAGTGCAGGCGTTTACGCGTTTACCGTCTATCGACCACCTTTACCCCGGTAGTGAAGGTGGTCGATTGTCAAATTATATTGATTTTTAATTAAATAATGGACTACAGAAAAATTAGAAAAACCTTTTTTTATGTTTCCATTAATAATCTCCTGGGCTGTCCCAATTAATTTGAGGTCAGCGCAGCATCTTCCACATCTACGGTATGGCCACGATAATGGATCACAATTGACACTTCATCAAAATACAACAACGTGACCTTGTAACTGGCTGGAATAAAATATTATTGATTTATTCGAAGTTAGAACTGCACAATAAAATTGTAACATTTTTCAATTCTGATACTTATTTATTGTAATAATGTCAAAAGAGGTACCTTTACTTAGCACTGACAGATGCCAAATGTGATCTATTAAATGGCCCTTTATCTATATGTAATTCCCAATTATTAGGCGTCACTCACACAGTCCATCCATCGTTTCGTTGGTCCTCCCTTACTCTTGTAGTGGTAGACATCTAAAAATCACTTTCTTTATAGGTACGTGAAGGTAGTAACTGTCTCGTTGGTTTAGTGCGCAAGCGCAACTGTTGAGTTTGTGGTCCTGGGTTCGATTAAAAGCTCGGGCAAAGTGTATTATCAGGAACTAAAAAAACAGGCTTCCTCAGTAGCATACTCGGATTCTAGATTTATACCCGATTGGTGGCAATGGCCAACCTCCCTTTTGGGATTACGAGCGTGATGATATCTGATAATTATGATACATGATGCGTATTGGATAGGAAAGTAGATCAATAGTATTTTGTAACGATAGGTTTCCTACCTACGTAAACTTATTGAAATTAAATAAGTAGATAAGTGCCCTATTTGAGAAGATAATAATATCGATGTATTCATAGACTTAAATGATTAAATCACTACTTACCTTACGTCACATTGACACCCAATTATCTATGTAATCCAAAATAGTATTACAGCCAGTCTGAATGTTAATTTTGTTGTTACCTTTTCACGCCTTTGCGGCTGAACGCATTTCGATACAATTTGGCACATGGGTAGATCGTCATATTCATGGTTTAGATTAGGATATTAATTACAACTTTCCCAGGTAGAACAGGTGGAAAATTTTCAAACAAACACGCGATAGAACCGGAGGAAAAAACTAGTGCCTAATTAATACCTACGCACTATACTTACACGTGGCTAGGTAGGTACGTGTACAGTGAATAACACCGTACAATAGGTACAATATTTATCAACCGATCAATATTTTATTGCCAAGTCTGAAGATCTAATCTTTACAGCTGAATATCATTTCAAATACTCTTTATGAAATAATAGACGGCTATAATATGACTAGATCTAAAAAAATCAGAGACATGTATTTCGTCCCACAAACCACACTGGGCCTGGCGTAGGGGCCAGCACAGCACACAGATTCCCAGCAATGGGAAGGGTAACTGCGGAACTAATGGAACTGCCGTAGCTAGTTTCAATCATTATCATTGGTTTGAAAATCTGGTACCTAATGTCATTTTATGTAAGTATGTCAAAATAGCTCGACCTCATTGGTCAGATTAGGATTGGTACATGCATGTGATGTCATGTTATTTATATACCTGGAATTCCTTTATGTTACTGAAGTAGCTGTACCACTATGTCTAAAGGGGACAAGAAAACTATAAATTATTATATTTAGAGGGGCAATGGCAAGTATGACCATCAATACAAACGATTTTCACTGGTCACATTAGTATGACCACCAAGAAACGGGGCTACATTCTACAGTGAGCTTTAAGTTCCTTGGCTTTGACCGACCTTCCCCATTGAAATGTTATAGGTCGAGGGTGAACTAAAAGGAATAGACAATATCTGTAGTGCACCAAGGTTCTTTTGGTGCATGGTCACAGTCGGAACTAACGCCGCCATCTTGTTTTTTCAATGCAATTTCCACAGACAATTTCATTCAAGTGCCAAAAGAACCATGACGCACTGTAAACTACGTTCAGTTTTTGTCAATGTCATCTTTATTGCTGAATACTGGCATTGACAGCTCCTGAACGCAGTTTAGATGTGCTGATCGAGTTCAGTTATTGGTGAAATTCGCCCTGCATAATGATTAATAATGGAAATTTAAAACCGTCGCGGTCGGTCTTGGGTTAATAACGGCTCTTTGAAATAGACATCGGACAGTTAGAAATGGAGTTATAATTGCTAAGGTATACCATTACTCTGATCCAATTACCGACGGATCAATTGAATATGAATTGCATGGAGTCATTGACTTCTTTTCACCTGGCTTATTCGATTGATTTTATTATTGTTGCCTTTGCCTCCTCATTAGTTCGTCACCGTTAGGATGGCTGGACCAAACGAGATATGTAGGTAATGAGACCATGTGCACTGTTTACTACCTATTTGATACTATTTACTACCTTTAATGAAATATTTGCTACCTTTGCATTAAGAGAGATATCAAAGAAATAAAGTGGTCAGCCATTCTGACGTCAGGTTGGCTAACCACTTTATTTCTTTGATATCTTACATACGTGACATATTAGTTCTCATGTAGATATGTTTTTTAAGTACTTATAGGTACAGATTACAAAAAACATATATTTGAGTCTTCTTGTTAAAACGTCATACCTCGGTCCTACCAAGATACCTTACGTTACCATCATCATCATCATTCGCTTGCCCTTATCCCAATTTATTTGTGGTCGGCGCAGCATGTCTCCTTCTTCCATACTCCTCTATTTTTCATCATCTCATCAGACACGTATTTTCTTGCCATACCATTCTTAGCACAGTCCATCCATCGTTTCTTTAGTCTTCCTCTACTCATGTAGGGCCTATGGACTCTCAATACCTTTCATCAGGTTGAGTTGGTTTGGAACCCGGGCAAAGTTGACTCTTATTGAAAACAGCATTTTATATTCAAATATCAGAAACGCTTCGTTGGATACTTGTTTATTTTGAATAGCCTATTTGCTGTCTTCACCCTTTAAATCTATAGTCAAATATTATATCGCCATTTCTTCTTTTTCCAGCAATTCTCCAAAGTCGCCGGTACCGTGAGGAACTGGAAGACCACCCCCAGCAACGACGAGAACCTCGCGCTGTACTCCCTGTACAAGCAGGCCACCATCGGAGACGTCAACATCGGTAATTTTTTTCTTTAATCATAAAAAAAACTTACGTCATTTCCCAAGGAATTGTACCTAGGACTAATTTTATTAATCATTGCGTTTGATATTTGAACACCAAGATTAAAATTCTGTTAAATTATAATTAAAAGTTCTAAATAAAATTAAAATTCTGAATAAAAAGCACTTTTTGAACGTCAAAACAATGCTTGTACCACAGTCCAACAAAACGTTCAAAAAAAGGCCAACAAAACGCACCATTCGATACTTCCGAATATTTTAGTTGATAAGAAGTGGCGGAAACAACTGACTCTAGTTGCTGCCAGTTACGATCGCAAAAGCGGACATTGACCCAGCTACATTTATTAAAATCGTCTATCGTGATCTTCAACATTTTTCTAATGAAAAACGATACAAGGTTCATTTGCTTTAACCAAGACGAAGAGATATTAGGGAAAGGGCAATGACCGCTTTTGCGATCTTAACTGGCAGTAACTATAGCATGGGAATATAAAGGGTGTGAAAGAGCTCTTGACGAAGCCGAAAGGCACTTGTTCTCCTCGTCATTCCGATATTTTTTTTGTTCTATACCATACATCCGTAACTAGTAGATTTACTAGTTACGGAGATATTGGGGGTCAAAGTTACAACTTTTTGACAAGTTTTTATTGGAAGATTTTTACTTTAAATACCTCCACGAACCCCGTACTATTCCATACATCCATCAGCACAATATTATTTAGAGTGCGTTACATTGAGTTAGGTATACCACAAAACGTGGTTTTTCACACCAAAAAAAAATGTTTCAAGTTACTTGTTTGATGTACAGAATGCTTGGTTTACGGCTTCGTGATGAGGTAACGTGGTTTACACCCTGTATAGGAATAATATCTCTGTAATAAGAATTTCCTGTATGAAACTGTGTAAGATCAAATAATTATTTTATAGCATTATTAATTTATAATTTAATTTACGTTTTCCAGCTGAGCCCAGCGGTTTAGTCGAGAAAGCCAAGTTCAAGGCATGGACCGGCCGCAAGGGAATCTCTCAGGATGACGCCAAGAAGCAATACGTCGACTTAGCCGCTAAACTAGCCCCCAAATACGCATAATTATGTATAAGGATACTTCTTAATTTTACATATTATCAATAAACGCTTTTTTTATTTAAAAAAATAGATTTTCATTTGAGTGTCTGTTGTTTTTACTTCAAACAAATATTCTAACGTACCTACTCGGGCACTGTGTTATTGGGTTTTCCCATCCGATTGGGTTTTCTCAAATAAGCCGGAAACCTGGAAATCTACTCGGCTGTATTGGTTATAAATACTTATTTACCCCATCATAGGGTCCTACAGAACTCAAACATAACTGGTAAAATGTAAGTAGGTACCTACTACTTATAAATTAGGAGGTAGGTAGGTACACCTTTGCCTATCCCTTTAGAGATTACTTGCGTAACTATGGCATTAATTATTAATTCTGTTATAATGTAAACGAGTCTCCTTTCACAGTTATCAAGTGATAGTAATTCACTGCAATACAATATAGGTATAGGTACCAACTTTCATTCATTAACTATTACCATCTGGAACCTCATATATATATTATACCTCGGCGATTATGGCTATAAAAGCATTGAAATATTGATGAGCGACCTACATACGGTTCGTTTTTGTCTACTCATTAGCTGCTGCCAGACATGACAAGGAATGTAAAAAATGTAACACATAAACATTACATGAATAGCATAGTGATTTCAATGTTACTTAAGTACATGTTTTTACGATAGTAAATGAACAGTGTTTGATGAAACTGAAATCATTGTTGCAAGTCTCAAAAAATTCGTTGCATTTGGCACAGTTGCATGAAAGAATTATGAAAGTGAAGAAAATGTGTGAAATTCATCTAAGTGGTCACGCAAAAGCTAAAATTCGTTACTGTTTTTATACAAGATCCAAATAAGAAGCATCATGCATCAAGCATCACAATGTAGGTATGTGGAACTCGGATAAGTATATAAAAAAAAGTCAATATCTATAGGTATTTTCCTAGGCAAGTAGGTACATATATGCAAACCCAGAACTGGATGATTCCCGACGGATATTAAATAGATGCATGCAGTTTGAACAACTCCAATAGTACGCCCAGCATTCTTTATTCAACCATCGACTTATGATCTAGTTCGTTTAGTTATTTTAATACTCCTGCCTGATAGCATTCAAACAGCGACCCTAATGCAGCGAAAAACTTTGATAAATGTTCCCCGACTTCCCCCGATGAAATTACACAGGTCGGGCACTGCCTCCCTGCCAGCCCTCCTGCAACTCAAGACATGGTAACAAATAATTTTAAATCGAAATCCTCCTAGTTTTGCCTGTGGTTTTGCTAAGTTTTAATCCACACAAAAACACACATTCGCAGTCTTTAAAATTGCGTGCATAAATCATTGCAAAACGTAACTGTCAGTGTCATCCCTAAAAATTCCCCACTGACTTAGAAACCTATGGACCGGCCATACCTACGAAATTAGCGTGCATACCTACAAAAATCCGGGACAATAAATGGCTGCCATTCGTAGGGCTGCAACTACGAGCAACATGCGCAGCTGATATCGATATCGAACTTTTTGATGTTTTTAGTATTATTAGCCTCCTAACTAAGGTGAGAATTTTAGAAGTTCTGCGTATTTTATGTTTCATCATAGCCTGTTCTTACACTGGCTCTTTCCCTTCAAACCGAAAGACCACAGTGAATTCTTTCTGTCGGAAAGAAATAGGAAAGACAGACTCCTAGGTAGAAAAGAAGATTACTTTTAGTATAATCTATCTGAAGATGTTCCAGAAATGTATGGAGCCTGGGCCAGCACTATGTACACTATACGTAAATATCGCTGTTTATTACATTAACCATTTTTATTGTTAATTTTATTTAATTTCACTTCGTTTCAATGTACACCTTTAATACAAATTGTCTGTTATTGGACCTAGTGATTAATCCGGCATTGACTGGACGTTCTTATTAATGCTTATTACTTATTGGGGCGGATAATAAAAAGATGTGTTTATTTTAATGTTGACATTGATTTTATTACAGAATAGGTCAGTACGATTACTATTTAAAAGACAAAGTTGACGAGTCGGAGGGTTCTGTTAAACAAGATTCTTCAAAGTTCAGTTCATGAAGCAGATAATTATGCGACATATTATGTCGAGGGTTTCTTTTTGCAACACCAACAGCTTCTATCCATTTCTTCTTTAAAATTTCGTTTCCAGAAATCCTGTGGAATAAAATATAATAGCAATGTATTTTATACTCTTTTTCAATATTATCGATATCGTACGCGGACATCGCACATCACTAACTTTACATTCCAATAATTGTATGTAAACAATGCAAAGAAATCAAGAAAATACTAGCGTTTTATGTCATACAAACATGACACAGGTTTCAATAATCTTTAAAAATATCATCTTGTAACAATACATTACACAAAATTTCACAATATTCGACTGGAATACTGAAAATTAGTAACTAACCTGTGCAGAGACAAATTAGGCTGATTTTTGCTTTTTGTCGCACCACACTGTTTCATAGATTATGAGGGCATGATTTTCCTATTAATGTCCAAACTCAGAACATCAAAATACCTTATTTCTAGAGGTATTTTTCTCAAAAACAACAAAAACATTTCGAACAAGCAATTGTTTGACAGCACAACTACCACGAAACCACAGAGTACTTTCGGTACAATAAATGGCGACCGGTCACGCGAAGGCATGATTTTGACGTCACACAAAAGTGTTGCCGAATTTAGTCCTTGACAAACATTTAGACGTCTCTCTTTCCATAAGCAACTCTTGGTAAGTTAAAAAGAGACAAAACGAATTTTGACAAGTGTGCGTCGATATGATAGATATTAAGTATAGCTATCCTTTTCGTAGCAAAATGTGCCATCTCCATATAGTTCCTATCTCAATGAAATTCCCGTTTGCCAAAACTTTCCCTGTCAATGTCAAACAAATTTTTCAGGTCAAGAGTGATTGTGATTTCAGGTTACCTACAAACTTTTTGAGGTAAATGACTAAATTCTTTAATTTTTCACTGATCACGGATGCGATATGATAAGGATAACATTCGCATTACGTGGTTAATGATAGCCGATTCGTCACCATATTTTTTATTAGTTTTGTGCGCCTTTGCGTTGTGTTTCATAAAGTCTGTTAGCACGACCAGTTCCTAACGAGTATTCGTACCGAGCACACGCTTCTGTGTAACTGTAAGTTAGTGTCGTGTAATATGTTTACAATAGTAAAATATCTTAATAGTACATCAATTTGTTCATTAATAATTTGAGACTTCATTTGTTTTCATTACAGTAATTAGATTTTAGTTTATGGATGAGATTCCTTTTCTGAATTAAAACTTTTTTAAGAGGTTAAGTGTCATTATATTCAGCCGGCAATCACGTTTTACCCCCAATACCTGCGCTTGATTTGCAACTGTGGTGTTTTATAACAATATTATTTGTGTTTTTAGGTTAATTAGCTGTATCAACAATCAACAATCACCATGTCTCTCCAAGAAGTGAGTATTTCTTTTAGTTTTTTAATGGTTTAGAGAAACCATCAAGTTTATGGGGGTCAAATTTAATAAAAATTTCTCAGTATCTGGGAACTTAGTTTGTTTTTTAGTTCTAACTCTAAAAAGTTTACATACCCATTGGCTATGTGCTTCATGCATTAGTTAGCAACTATTTCAGAAAGTGAAAAGGCCATTTACCTACATTCATGAGGTGAAATTATTTAGTGGATGACTGGCAACTCATTTACTATGATATGACTTTATTTCTTTCTACCTACTTTAACATTTTGTTTCGGTACTTAGTAGATAATTGAGTGGAATTGCCTGGGAAATAAATTAACAGTGTTCGGTAGGTACTCATTATGTTAGTTAAAATATTAGTGAGAGACTGGTTTGCCAACTAATAATTTCAAATCTAAGCTATTATTTACCTAAATCTAAAACAAAAATTATGAGTTTAGATGATATATATTATTGTTCGAGTAACTCGTGACTTTGGTTTGACTTTACAAATATTTCAAAGTTGTTAGCTTGTAGTTTAAAAGAATATAAACTAGCTTGTTTAACACTATGTATAGTAACAACGTCACCACAATGTCAGCCATGTCAAAATACTCAAATGATGCTTTTTTTATTCATTCCCATTTTGTTTAAAAAAGTTTATGTTCTTTGAATAAAAACTTTTTAAGTGACTTTGAAGGTGGAGGTCAAAGTCATTAGATTCCCTAACTTACGACACCACACTATAATTTACTATTCAAATACTACTGGCCGGTTTCCATCCAACGGCCGGGTCAAGGACTCTTCTCACACTGAGAAGGCATGTTCATTGATCAACACACTTTGCAAGAATAAAGTTAGTTTCATAGGATGTAGCGTAATTTTGTTGTCAATCGTCTCCAAAGGGTGTTATCAGCATTCTGTATATAATTACAGATTATTTACATAATATTAACCTTGATGGCGACCTGTCAAGTGAATGACATAAACAGAACTATTTTTACACCCCATTTCAAGTTTACATTGCAATTTAAAGTTTTTTATGTGTGTTGATATTTAGGTACATACTTCGTCTCAAGTAACTCTTGGATGTAAAAAATGCTTATAGATTCTTGTTGGAATCTGAATAGAAAATATAAATTCGTTATTGTTTCATTATCATAAAATCATGCTTCTTTTACTTGAAGAAGTGGAGATGGGTGTTAGGCACGTTTTGACAGAAATTATTCAAAAGAAACTATTTACCTAAATAAAAAGTATCAAAATAAAATCTAATATAAAAAAATAAAATAAACTATACTTAGTATGTTACACAGGTTATGGTCTTATCAACCTGCCTAATTGCAATAAAATATGTTTGGTGGGAAAATGTAAAATATTTACAGAATATTAGTATGAATATACCTACTTAGATTGTAGTGTGTATGTGATGATCCTGGATTTATCTTTTTTTAATGCCAATTGACAGTAATTTATAATAAGCTAATAATGGCAACAAAATAACATAAACTTCCCATAAAGTAAGTATGTATTACATTGTCACATATTGAAAACAACTGCATGAGGATATTTGTAAACATAACCATTGATGGCATTGTTGTATTTACAAACTATTGTGTGTATAACTTGCATTGACCTGAGGAACTGGATTTTAATAATAAACTTTGTTAGTTCAGGTGGTTCAGGGTTGTTCATTCAGATAATTATTGAATGATAGTCATCTCCCAGGCTAGCCTTGAGTTTTTCATCTGTGCTGCAATAAAACTTTTATTTATGCATCATTGTGTCAGTTATTTAAACAAAATAGGTAATTAAAAAGAAAAATTGTGTGTCTGTAATTTTGTCCCCAAGTGTATTGAGACAATGAAACAACAGAGGTCAAAAAGATTGAATTAAGTACCAATTAGCAGGTTTATAATTAAAAAAAAAATACTTTTATTGTTGTCTTATCTTGTGTCCTCATTAAGTACCGGTAATTATTATTCATCATTGTAATAAAAAGAGAATTTATTTATATTTAACTGACCTCTAAATTACTTGGAACATTTTAACAAGTCTACTATAAGAGGTAATGGTAGCATTATAAACCTCATAGTAGTTTTATTAAAATCTTACTTAGAGTCCGAGTAGCTCCATCTCTTTCTTCCTTTGGGTAGATAGGATGAGGTGAGATATATGGCTAGCCTACTCCTGAAGTGAATTGAAGTGAATTTGCCCAAGTACTTAGTGTTAGCATTTTGCAGAATAATCTGTGTTTGCCAAGCTTTAACTGACAAACTCATGCTTAAACACACATACACACATATTCTTGTTTCTTTGGCATACAATCTAAGTTCTCCTACATGAACACTATTTAAGTATTATGTTTTCAAGGATGACACTAAGTCGTTTAAAGTAATTGCATGGCAATATTTTAAAAAACTTTATATTATACTAGCTTCTGCCCGCGGCTTCGCCCGCGTGAAGTTCCATAAGTGTCCCATGGGATCTTACTTTATAAACTAAAACCTTCCTCGAGAACCACTCTATCCATTGGTGAAAACAGCATGAAAATAGGTGCAGTAGTTTTTGAGTTTATTGCTAACAGACAGACAGACTGACGCGGCGGAGGACTTTGTTTTATAATATGTAGTGATTTTTTGTAACTTGCTGTTAGCTTATTGAGCATGCGAATATGAAGCTCCATAATTTTGGTTGTTTCACTATATAATTAGTAAAGAATCTTATTAAGTAGCATTAATATTAGCTAGGGCTTAACTGGGCGCCATATTTCTTTTAGAGTATGCGGCATACCAGTTATTAAAAGCCGGCATTATTTATTACCATTTTTTTTTGTCAAAATTAGGCCTTGATGCGGTCACACGGTCATTAAACAAATTAATTAAGTATTCATCAAGTTCAATAACTTTTGCTAAGTTAACATAAGTCGGTAAACCTTTGAATATGCGTATTATGAAGCTAGACAGCGTTTTAGCCAAGTCATTCATTGGTAGAATAGGTGAGACAGAGGGTCCAAAGTTTTGATTCCCCCTAATAGCTTTGACCATGACCCTGGCCATTTATAGTAAACTCGCATAAATTTTACGAGTGAATATGGATATTTCCAATTTCGTTTATTGACGAGCGAGTCTAGCGACTACGATTTCTCGTTTGTGGTGAACGCATATCATATAAGTACCACAATGTAATATTCCACAATGAGGTTTTACTATGAAAGGTATTATTACTGCTAACTTGACACATGGGTGAATGTAAGTCAATACGCACACCTTTGCCGATGCAATGGGCGTAGGCAAAGTACAGAGAGCCACAACAATGTTTTATGTGACGGCCATAGCTGATTAATGACTAAAAAGGTGAAGTACTTACCCCGTAACAAAGTTCAAGGATTTTGAACTTCTATAGACGTAATAGCAGAAAATCTTCTACTATGTTTGCTGTGTCTTAAACTGAAAGAGGACTCGATAATAAGTAAAGTTGATTTTTGCCGCGGCTTGCCTCGCATGCAAGTCGAAAATTATCCCAAGGGAACATAGTATACTGAGATAAAAAGTATCCTATGTGTTAATCCAAATTATAAACTATCCAAGTGCTCAACAGCCGTTCAGGGCCTCGATTCTGCTATTACAATAGTGTCAGAGTATTCGATCATTGATTTCATAATGATCAAGTTCTGTCAAATTTTGACAAGTTTGTTAATTCTACTATCATAATGGCGCCATTATGACTTCTCAATGAACAACCACTGACACTCCATTGAAAGAAATGTCATAGAATATTAATCTCGTACATGAAATCTGGCATGAATAAATGTTCGCATTTAGTAGTAGATTTCGAAAACCATTTGTACTAAGGGTTTTATAATAATGACAATACGACAATGCCATTAAAACACAATTTTATTACGAGACCATTGACCGACCATTGTGAATTTAGCAGATTACGAACTTTAAGCAAAATGACAATGGGATGAGAGTGGAATCGTGTTGGAGTGACGAATTTATTAAAATAGCAGAATTAGGCCCCTGCTGTTTTTAAAGGAAAGGGTTACAAACATCCATACATGCGCTCATGATCACAATCTTTGTATTTATAATAGTAGCAGATTTAGTATGTTAACAAGTGTTTGTTTGTTTCCAGCAATTCGACAAGGCCGCCGGTGAGGTCAAGAAGCTGAAGTCCCTCCCCAGCGACGCCGACCTCCTGGAGCTGTACGCCCTCTTCAAGCAGGCTACCGTCGGAGACTCCGACCCCTCAAGTAAGTAGCAGATGTCAATAAATAGCTGACGTCTTCAACGGCATCAGCCTACAGCAGTCCATCACTGGACACGGTCTCTCCAATCACACGCCATTCGATTCTCGGCTCGATTAACTAAGTACCCTACTAATTTTATGATATACCTGAAAACGCGATAAATTTCCAATTTACTGTATTACTGAATAGTAACGGTTGGGTTGGTAAATTAATGACGTCACAAAGGGATCAGCGTTTTGACAGCTCAAACAAACTATGTCAATGAGGAAGGCAACTATAAGACGAATGTCCTGCCTCTCCAATTGATTGGTGGTCTCAACTAACGTATTCAGCTCAACTCAAGCCCAAAAGCCCAAAGACCCATGCAACACTGTTTAAATGTTGCACTAGGTTATGAGCCGTATATAATAACTTTATTTATCAGAGAAATAAACTGCATTATACCCGTATAATCTCTAAACGGAATTAATGCGCTTCGTTTCGCTCTAATTATGATTTGATTTTTTGTTGCGTATTTTATAGCTGTTTTAATTGGGACAATGTTATTTGATCTTCTAAAATCTAATTGATCTATTATGAACACTTTCAAACATAAATGTTGTACCTATTTTTGCATGAATTATTGCGTCTATATTAGTTTAATAATAGATCTAAGTTCGGATTAATTATAAATGACGGGCATTCAAGGTAACATGATAAATGTTTCAACCTCAATTCATAATAATTAGTATACAAAAATAATATTGGATCCTCTTTTTTAGTTATTGGTCTTTTTGGCAAGAGCGAGCAAAGCGACCTCGGGACTTGGGGCACACGACTCCGGACAGGTTAGGTTCGTGGGGGATGGCGGGGTCCAGAGAGTGAGCGAAGCGAGCGAACTAAGTCTCCGCCTCCCCTTTCGTGTCAAGTTACTTTAAACCCTACAGACAGAAATAGGAGTCATTTATTTTAGTTTTGTGGCCCAAAAAGCAACTATCAGACGTAATTTCTAAATCTCTCACTATCACCTTTTAACCTTTTTTGCATAGTTTATTAAAATATCGATTAATTTGATTTATTTTAATCAACAGATGCTGTTATCATTAAATTAATTAAAGTTATTAACTTTATAGTATGCTAATAATATTTAAAGAATAATCAAAGAGGACGGGATACCAATAAACCCTTTTCCTGCTACGGTCAGAACACGACGTCAATGGACGTCCAAGTATTTATTGTACTAAATAATGTATGGTATTATCATAATCGTTTTCACATTACAAAGAACAAAAGTGTCGCATCACGAATCTCACCAAGTTTTGTATTTTTCACACCTTTTTTTGTAGTTTTGATTCTGATCATTTTTTACAAAATAATTGTAAGTTTGGAGTTTACATTTTGAATGGTTTCACAACGAGATACGAGAAACATGCTAAAACCTCAGACTACTTGCAAGATAAATTGCATTTTAAGACTTTGATATCAGTCTCAAAATAAAATCCTTTGACTTTAAACTATTACTTGCTAATTTCACGACGTACGACGACGTAGGTAAATGAAGAGTATGACTAACAAGTAAGCTAGGTAGCAGACTTTTATTTACATTGTTGAGTATAATTAGTCAATTAAATAAACATGGAGGAAGTTACACACCATAAACATAACAAATAAGATTTATTCACAAACGGTCGTAATGATAGAACAGTTGATTACCGTCTTCAGCTTGTTAATCAATCAAGTCTAACGGCGTAAATTACTTTCCAAACATTCACTTATTATTTCACATTTTACGGCACACTCCATAAAATTGAAATAATTGATTCGATGGGAACAAAAACCGACTTCGGTGAAGTCGGTGACAAAAAAATTAAATCAATCAAACAAACGTCACCGACTTCAGAAGCTAAAGTTATTTTTCACGTTTTTGGTTTTTTTTTGAAGTCGGTTTTATTTTTTGCAAAAAAGTTTTTATTTTTCACTTTTTAGTGGTTCACATATGTGCTTGGTACACATGGAAAGTGCATACCGTTACAATTACAACAAGCCCAAACACGACTAGGATACATTGTCTCATTATGGAGTTCCGTGACTCTTGGCTTCATCATCAGATCTGATGGTAGAATGGTTCTTATCAAATACAAATGCTTCACTTGTTGTAGAAAATACCAAAATTGCTGTACGTTATCCTATATGACATACCTAACTGTCGAAATATGGGTATACTGTACACAACTGCGTACCCCCTCAGAGCATACAGGCGTGATGTTATGTTATGATGTTGTCTAAACAATAAACATCCAAGCGATTGCAGCAATCACGACAGATTTGCGGTCTATTATTGAAGAGTTCCGTTCCATATCTCCGAAGTTCGTGATCAGATCATGACAATATTTCTATGGGACCAACTTGGAAGTATACCCTTTCAAACAAAAAAAGAATTTTTCAAATCGGTTCAGGCGTCTTCGAGTAATCGGTGAACATACATTAAAAAAAAAATACATACAGTCGAATAGAGAACCTCCTCCTTTTTGGAAGTCGGTTAAAAAATGAAAGAGACTTTAGTAAAAAATGTAGGTATGGCATCAACTAGCTGATTCGATAGGAACACTTGCCTGAATCGACTTCCACTTTGATCAACTGGTTGATTAGTTCAGTTGATCCGAGTGGAAAACGAGAATTGAAAAACCATGAAATTCTGTTACTATGTATATATATATAAATCATGTTTACGTGTTGATTAAACAGCGCAGGAAAAGTGAAGCGAGTCAGCGACGAATTTTAGCATGAAGTAGTAGTGACTTCGCAATAGACTACTTGGGGATTCAATTTACTTAAAATTGTTCAATTTTTTCAAAACTACATCTGCATAATCAACACCGAAATGGCTGGAAAATCCTAGCTTTTTATAAGTCTAGTTTTTTTACGTAGTTAATTTGAATTTTATGACAGCTAAGCCGTTGAACAACGGAATTGACCAGAAGTGCTATTATTTATATCTTACTATCTTGTGGCAACGTACTATGAATAGAATACAATGGCCGTCCATATCTATCAAAATATCTCGACTACCTAGGTGCCTAGTAAATATCACGCACATAATATGTTAGTTTCATAGTATGCCTTTCGCGTATATCTAATGGTAGTGTTCCGTGATCGGTCGCTGAACAAACACATATGCATACGAATACTGTATTCAATCCATTAACCTGATTCCCCCTCTACTGTTTATGGGTTTTATGTTATCGATTTATTTGGTTCGAGATGTACCAAGCTATGTAGTATGTATGCTGGCATTTGAGTCACACCAACTAAAACTAGGGTTATTTAATCACAGGTTTCTAGCTTACTGGGTTTTTACATACATGCATAAATATCACGCCTGTAATTCTAGTAAAAACAAAAAAGTGTAAGTACCTAATAGTTCACCCACATTTCGACAGTTATGTTAATGTTCCATGTAATAGGGCCCGCCTATTGCCATCAACCGGGCGCAAATATAATAGGGTCCGCCTATTGCCATCAACCGGGGCGCAAATATAATAGGGCCCGCCAATTGCCATCAACCGGGCGCAAATATAATAGGGCCCGCCTATTGCCATCAACCGGGCGCAAATATAATAGGGCCCGCCTATTGCCATCAACCGGGCGCAAATATAATAAGGCCCGCCTATTGCCATCAACCGGGCGCAAATCCAGTCTTAGTGGATGCTACTGAAAAAATTCTAATGGAAGAACCCAATAACACTACTTGGGAATCCAATCCACAACCTCATACTCAAAAGTCGCGCTTTCGAGCACTACACCAACGAGTTCACTGGGGTTTTAAATCTCCTACTTTGTAGTATACTTAATTTTGGGGCAGCCATATTGAATACAAGTATAATTTGTTGTTTTTCAGTTAAGGGGTCTGAATTTCATTGTAGCAATATTTTGTTGCAGAAAATTTATTAACTTTCGTAAAACCATTACTTTTCTGTATATGACGACAATGTTTTTAAGTTGCCTTGATGGCCTTAACCAGAGGACCTCAATATAATAGTAATGCTCCCGCGTCTGCCATTCAGGCTATTGTTTTTATGCAGATTATGATTACATAATAACAATAACCTCTTTGATAATTGTGTGAAAATTAAAACGACTCTTTGTATGGTAATCGAGTTTGATGACTATCCATATTTGCTGAACTGGTATTGTGGTTTGGACCTTGAGGCCTGCGGCCTTATTCTGCTATTTTAATAATTTCGTCACTCCAACACGATTCCATTCCCATCCCTTTGTCATTTTGCTTAAAGTTCGTAATCTGCTAAATAGGCTTGTTAACTGAAAAAAATCTAATTAGTCCGTCACTTAGATTATCAAAAAATATTTGACCCGTATTTTTTCTTTTGTTACATAAACCAAAATTGACGAAGATAAGACGCTTTTAAAAATTCTCAATACGTCACTGTTTGGTATCATTTTTTAGTGAGTTCTGTCTGACGTCACGAGCCCCCACTCCCGAGTGTTGATGCGTTTTAGCTTTGTCAATATTCGTTGATTTACAAAAACAAAAAATACGTGTCCATTATTTTCCAATACTTTAACTGACGGACTAATTAGATTTGCAATTTATTGATGGTGGAAACTAGCCTATTCACAATGGTCGATCATTGGTCTCGTAATAAAATTATGTTTTAATGGGATTATTGTATTGCCATTATTATTAAACCCTTAGTACAAACAGTTTTCGAAATCTACTACTAAATGCGAACATTTATTCATGCCAGATTTCATGTACGAGATTACCATTCTAAGACATTTCTTTCAATGGAGTGTCAGTGGTTGACCATTGAGAAGTCATAATGACGCCATCAGAACTTGACCATTATGAAATCAATGATCGACTATTTTGACACTATTGTAATAGCAGAATCGAGGCCCTGGACTTGA